>JACONQ010000013.1:672500-1872500 GCA_014281115.1 Laburnicola sp. R22_1
TTACAACAGCACGTACACAACCACCATACTTCCAATCATTCCTATAATCCCAAGCAACCTAAATAATGTCGTCCTCAAAGTCCCCAGCCGCCAACCCACCCATCACCCCAGACCCAACCCACACAGGGTCCACAATCCGCAAAGCCTTCCTCCTCGAAGGCCTCGCCAACCTCTTCACCATCCCCCTCATAACCAACACCTCCTTTGTCCTCTCCCTCCTCCTAAAGCACCCCTCCCAAATCAACCCAGCCTCCATCCTCTTCGCCCGCCTCTTCGGCGGCATTATAGTCGGTGGTCTCACCTCCGCGCTCCTCGTCGGCGCAACAAACACCCGGAACGGCATCGAGAGCCGGAGGCCGACGGATTTGCTGCTGAGACTCGGTGAGGTGCTGCTGATTCCGATTTTGGCTGTCGAGGCGGGGAAGGAGGGGAGGGACGCGGCGTTGAGCAAGATGGTGGCTTTGGGGAATATTGGGATTTTGGGGCCGCCGTTGGTGTGGAGAGCGTAAGTGCTTTGCGTGAGGCCGGAGTTGTTGGGGAGGTATAGGGAGGGTGGGGATGGGCAGAGTGGGCAAAGTGGGACGAATTGTGAGTAATGTGGTGTGTGAAAATTGGGGAGTTGGTTTGCTAATAATAGGTTGTAGATGGTTCGACCTCGGTGTAAGATTTGCTCTAACAGATAGTGCTTGTTACATTTTTTTTATTCGTTTTCCAGAGTTGCCATCAATCAATCAGGATCAATTTTGAAGCTGTGATTGATTTGATTGATACTCAGAGACCTCAGAAACTGGTTTGATTGATTGAAGGTGATTTTGGAGGCGTATTGATTGAAGATTGATTGATTGATTGACGGAAAAGTCGCCCAGAGATGATATTTGTGTGCAGGGAGCGACAGAGGCTCATCCCACTGCGATACCTGATAGATCTCTTGTATCTCGAGCTCTGAGAGCTCTACCGGGAGCTCTCCGTCGGGCGTCTCCTGGGACGGAGAATATCTAGCTCTCAGCCAGCTCCGTACGCAGGTGATTGTGGAAAGCAATTGAGGGCTCATTTTTCGACGTTTTGGCTCCATCATATCGCCAACCTCAGAGAACACTCTCTCACAGTAACAGGATGCCGGGATTGACAGGAGATCAATAGCCAACTGAGAAAGGCGGGGATACGTATCGCGGAGAGATAGCCAATACCCAATAGGATCTGTACGGTATGTGTGATCCTTAGGAACGCTTAATTCATTGTGCCACCAGCGATCGAATTCGTCGGTACTGTTAATGAGAGGAGCTGCAGTTTCAGCTCTTAGAGGCTTAACGTGTAACTCAGCGTAGTCGTTAATATTGACGCGTTTTAATCGTTTACGCGGAGGAGAGTTGATAGGGCGGGCATCTTCTAATTTGTACTTAGCCCACAGCTCTTGGAACTGCCTATTAGCTTTTTTAAGCCATACTTTGTACTTTCCAGTCCATGAGTTTATAAAGTAATACTTGTAATACGGGTGGAGGACTGTGGAGGCGTAATAAACTGGCGTCTCTTTAAGCAGCGTGTAATACTTTGAGAGCTTTGTGTGGGCTGCTTGTTGTCTCTAGTATCCCTCTGGTGCCGGGCACGTCCGCCCGGAGCGCGACGCGATATCCATGAGCGTAGAGCACTGATTTCTTGAACTTCTGCGTACGCAGAGGCTTTGTATACAGCGGCAACCTTGCCCAGTCGATCCCGTCGAAGTTATCTGCAAAACGAGCGTCGAATTCGAGCCCAGGGCTGTCGGAGCCAGGTGAGGAGGCAGCTGAGGGAGCAGTGGCAGCTTGAGTTAACGCAGCTCGAGCTCTTGGCGTTGGAGTTTCTGATAATCCACGGGAGGGCGTCGACGCATTCGAGGGCCCTGAGAGCGTCGCGTCAATTAAGGGCAGAGCCTCTGCGTCGAAGGACGCGGCGTTGCGGTCCCGGAGCTCAGTCTCGAAGCTCTGGCTGCCCTGAGACTCCGGCAGCTCCTGGGTGCTCTGTGAGTCGAGCGCGATGACTGGAGGTGCCGCTGGCCTTGCCGCTGTACTCAGAGAGCTCTTTTTACCCTTATTTCGTAAGGCCGGGGCCATTGTACGAGTGTGGAGGAGAGGGCGCGAGAGAGCGTTAATGGAGAGGGCAGACGCAGATAATTCGAGGTGCTTGGCTAACTTAGCTGATTAACGTGTCCGTGCGCGTGATGCGCGGATTCGCGTGATGCGCCGCTTTTTACTAGGAAAATTAAGAAAAACAAGGAAGTTTAAAGCAGTATAATTCTTTAACTACCTTTCCTTTTTAAAATCTTCCTTTATTAAAGTTATTAAGAAAGACCATCTCTATAACTTTAGAATTTTAGTTTTCTAATAATAATTAGTTTTAAGAAAAAGTATAAAAGTGCTAAAATTTAAGTCCCTAAAATTTAAAAATAAAACTTTTTTAGGTGTAAAGTATACTATTTAGAACACATTTTATATTAGGTTCTTTTTAATAAAACTCTTAACTAAAAAGTTAGATTATCTTTTTATTTTTTAAGAAAAATAAATTAGGAAAGATAATCTATCTTCTTAAGTAGCTCTTTATAAGAAAAAGTTCTAATACAAAATATATTCTAAATAGTATACTTTACACCTAAAAAAGTATTATTTTTAAATTTTAGGGACTTAAATTTTAGCACTTTTATACTTTTTTCTTAAAACTAATTATTATTAGAAAACTAAAATTCTAAAGTTATAGAGATGGTCTTTCTTAATAACTTTAATAAAGGAAGATTTTAAAAAGGAAAGGTAGTTAAAGAATTATACTGCTTTAAACTTCCTTGTTTTTGTCAGATACGTAAGTATCTTTGATGAGATGAGATGAAAGTGATGGATTTGATGATGAATTGATTGTCGAGTGATCTCTGTCGGAGAAGCTCAGCTATCGTACGCAATATCTATCTAGCGCTAAGACGCACTAGTAATAGTGCGGAGTAGTGTAACAGTAGTACGCCAGTCTCCTTTGTGTATTTCACAGTGATCTCACAGTGAAATCACTCTAAGTTACACCAACTGTCGTCATAAGGAGACCATGTGATCGGACGCACGTGACTACTGGATTTCACAGTGAAATCACAGTGATTTCCAGTGACCTGATATCTGACACACCCCCTCAGCTTGGATCCTCAGAGGGCCAAGCTGAACTATCTCTTGCGCAGTTGTACTATTGCTCATAGTTCAAAAGCTTCCATCCTGTCTTCTAACTCGTCGAGGTCGGCCTCTTGGTCGGTAATCCTTCCCCTGACGTCTTCAAGTCCTAGTTGATTCAAGAACTTGGTCCATGTGGCGGCTGGCAGAGCTTTTGTAAGACCATCTGCTGCCATTTCTTCTGATTGCTGGTACTGGACTTTGATAGCTCCACGTACTACTTCTTGTCGAAGCCAATGATTGTGTATGTTGACATGCCTGAGCTTAGTTTGCAATTTGGCGATTTCCTTAGTAACAAGTCGAATAGTTTGTTGGTTGTCGCAATTGATGGTAATTGTTGATAGCGACAGTTTGATCTTAAGTTCATCAATTAACCGAGCTGTAAACAGTGCCTCTTTTGCAACTTGTGAAAGTGCTAGCAACTCAGCTTCAGTTGTCGAAGTAGTGACGGTGTCTTGTTTGTTTGCCTTCCAGGCGACAAGGCCACCAAACAATTTGATGATGTACCCCTGTGAGCTCTTTCTATCAAGGGTGTTGTCTGCAAACGACGCGTCGCTCGCAACCTCGTAAGTGTCTGCTCCTCCAAATCGTAGCCCTAGTGATCGGGTGGATGATAGGTATAGCAGTACGCGGTCGGCGGCGTTGTGATGGTCGTCGCTGGGGTTTGAAAGGAAGCGCGATAATCGGGAGCTTGCAAAAGCTATGTCCGGGCGCGTGGTTACTGCAGCGTAGAGGATTGATCCCACCTTCCGCTGGTACCGATTGATCTTTGCCATTGTGGCGAGTCCTTCTTGAGGTAACAGTTCGACTGCTAACATTAGGGTATCGTGTTTGAGGTCGCGTTGGTCGATTAGACGACTGATCTTGTCCACGTAGGACCTCTGTGATAACCAGAGTTGCCTGTTGGCACGGTCTCTAACGACTTCAATGCCTAGGAACCACTGTAGATCGTTACCACCAGTCAGGGTGAACTTTGTACCTATCTTTTTCATCACTGCATCGGCAGCGTGCTTTTGATCTTTCGAGTATGCGACGATGAGGTCGTCTACATAGAAGAAGATGATGATGCTGTCTTTGATCATACAGCAAGGTTCGTGCGGGACTGCGGTAAAACCGAGATCCTTGAGCGCACTGGTGAATTCTCTCTGCCACAGTAGTGGTGAGATGCGTAAGCCATACAGTGCCTTGTGCAACTGTAGGATGGTGCCTCTTTGGGTATAACCTCGGGGCATCTGCATATAGATTTCTCTGTCTAGGTTCGCGTGGACGAAGGCGTTAGTAACGTCGTACTGGCTTAGCTCTAGGTCAAACCGAGCCGCTGTTGACATAAGCAGGCGAAATGATCTACCTGCGAGTGTTGCGGCATAGGTATCCTGTGTAGTAAGATGGCGTTGTTGATCTCCGCGCACTACCAGCCTTGCCTTGCACTTCTGTAATCTGTGATGTTTATCAAGTTTGTAGGTATATACCCACATACAGTCGAGAATCTAGTGACCGCGTGATCGCACTAAGGCTGCGGGCACCTCGCTCCAAGACCTCATTTCTTTGTGACTTTGTAGATGGGATCGCTCGGCATCCTTCCACATTTCGAATAATGGATGATTATCTATCTGGGTTCTGCATGATGGAGGTTCCGGCAGTTGACTTTGATGGGGTTTCTTGCCTGCTGCGAGCATGCGATTAAATTGAGCTTTGTCGAGTGGCTTCCCTTGTATTTGCCTCTACTTCCTGCGAGTGTACCTGCAAGGAAGGCGGCTGCCCATGGCACAGCGCGTTGATCTGGCTGTGGTGTTCCTATGGGTAATTTTTCAATTTGGTCCTGTTCGAAACTCACCATTGATTGGGCAAGCAGTGCGACAGGCGGAGGTGTCTCTGGTGGTGTTGGGTAGGTGTAATTGATCTTCCTCCCTTGATAGTACCCTGGAGCACCCTCGTCCTCCTCGTGAGAGTCAATGATCGACTCATCCTCGTAGAAAGACTCCGTATTTTTATGTTCCGGTGGTGAGGGCGGTAGCTCCACTATTTGGGTCTATGCAGCAATCTCTTCAGTAGTGCTGTGCATAAGGTTGTCTAACAGGTCTTCTTGTTTACCTAAGAACACTTGATTTTCGTCAAAGATGACGTCGCGTGTGCTGATAACTTTGTTAAGTGGAGGTATCCATACTCTCTAGATATTTGTTGATCGATAGCCCACTAGGTAACCAACCTATGCCTTTAGGTCGAGCCTTTAGAGCTTGCTCTTGCCGCGTTTTGTATTGTTGGTCAAGGCAAAAGCTTTACAGCCGTAGGCTCTAAGGTGAGCCTGGTTTGGTTTCTTCGGTTGGGTGACGATGCTGTTTTAGTAGGCAACTGTTGTAAAAAATACTTCGTGTGGTGATTGCCATTAATTGGCGTAGTTTGGCGTTCGATTATACAGGTATACGGCCGCTCGTGTGATCTCTGGCCATAGTGTCCAGGGGAGGTTGGCGTCAAGTCGCATTGCACGGCTCTTTTCCTTGATTACACCCCCTAAGCGTTCAGCCCCTCCATTTTGAGCTTGGGTATCGGGTGCTGAAGGCTCAATAACAACCCCTTCATTGACACACCACCTGTGAACGTCTTGTTTAACTAAGAAAATCTCATTGTCGGATTCGATAACTTTTATAGTCACCTTGAACTGTACTTTCATAAATAGTACAAATTCCTTCAGCAGCTTGATAATTGTTCGTGCTGGTCAATTGTCTTTAAAGTAGAAGTCCCAAGCTATGCCTGAGAAACGATCGGAGATGAGCATCATACTCTTTTCGCCGGTTGAGCTCTTGTCTTCGAAGTCGTGAAAGTCTATAGCGACTCTCTCTCCTAGGCCATTGTTAATTTGTCTAGCCTGACGTCTAATTTGTCGCCTAAGCTTTGATCTGCCGCAAGCGTCGCATTGGACTGTGGTCAACCCTTTGATACGTACCCCTTTACTGTGATTCACTGTGTGCTCCAGTGCCTGAGGGCCTGGGTGGCCTAGTCGTTTGTGCCATGCGATGGCGTTCACCTTCTGCGCTCGTCGTGCGGTGCGCGAGGTAAATTTGTGTGTAGCGTACGTACTATTGATCGTGGTACAAGTTAATTTTGATGTTGGTATGAACTCCAGTACCCATTGATCGTAGATTTCTTGGAGTTCGGCCAGGATCGTATTGTCTCGTCTCCTGATTGTTGTTGGGTCTAACTTGGTGTCCCACCAGAGGCCTTGCCTTTGGAGTAATTGGAAGGACACTAGGTTGCAAAGTAGACTAGGACAGTAGGCGACATTGTCTAACCTTACTAAGCAATTTCCCTCCTTACTCTTAACGTAAATATGGACACTCCCATATCCCCTTATCCATGCTTGTGATGATCCCGCCCATACGAAGTCTCCTGGCGATGGTGGTCGCTATGAGACGAAGCGATCAATGTCATTGAAGATGTGGCAGGTTGTGCTAGAATCGAGGATCGCGGAGTTACGTAGTGGGTATGTGTTCGGGTCTAAGTAGTAGGAGGCTGCGATAGCATTGAAGCTCGCTGAGAGGATAGTAATCTGTCTGCCATCTAGTCATTCATCGTCAGTAATCTCAGTAATTTGAGTTGGAGTAGGGGTCTTTAATTGTTTGATCTTTGGTGTCTATAACTTTTGACGCTTTACAGATCTCATGCGCTCCATAAGCACAGGGTCATTCTCTAACCTGTATGTCATAACCGCCTCTATAGCAGGCTTTGGTTTGAACCATTCAGGTCGTTTGTTGGGGAATGCGTAAAAGCAGTCTTTCAGACTATGGCGTTGTTCACAAGCAGGGCACTTGGGGTTTGATCCCTCTTGGCCTCCAACTGCCGTTGGCTCATCGTCAGTGACTCGTACGGACTGCTTGGATTTGGCTTTAGGGCCAGCTTTATTGGCGCGTGATCTGCCTCGCTTGGGTGATGCTGCTTTATCCACAGGTTGGGCGTCCCCAGCTGCGGCCTGGGTGGTTACACCACCATCAGCGAGAGATGGTCCTGCAACAGCAAAGGCGCCCCTTTGTTTACCCTTGATTAGGTGCTGCATTACTATTTGTTCTCAGAAGAGTTTCACCATCTCTTTTCTATTAACGGTCTCGTCCTTACTTCCATGTTGCAGGAAGGTCGTAACCTATTAGAATGCGACATTGGTGACCGCTTTCATGAAATCTTGTTTAACTAAGTCTAGCTCCCAAAGCTCTGACACACGATTGTACTCAGCTTCTGTAGCCGCATAATCGTACTCAGCGAGCCAGGTGTACCATGAACCGACTGATCTCATTGGTTTGAGAGCGTCTTAGTACCTAATCCTTGCTCTTCTTTGTTCATCGTGTTGGTCAACCCCAACCATTTTCGTGAGGTTCTTAATCCATTGTCTAATTAATTCACCTAGGGTGCAGCAATTGGACTGTAAATGTGCCGAGGTGGTGGTTTGAATGAGAATAACCAGCTTATCTAGGTTCTCCTTCTCCTGTTCGTACTTTCGATCTAGGAGCTTGTAGATTTCGAGTTGATTCTTATAGAAATCGGTATCGATTTTGTACGCCTTTTCGCCAGCCGGCGATAGGTGCGACGGTAGCGATGGACGGGCGTTGTTGGTGTTTCCGTTGACGAAAGCGGGAGCTGGTTAATAGGCACCAATATTCGGTGCGACTGGCATGACCGGTTCTGCCATCGGTTCATTGTTGAGGGATGGGTCAATAAGATCCCATGCTTTCAACGACTGGGCTCGGGCATTGATTTGCCTCAGCCATGGTGTATAGTTCGAGTAATCGGTCAGGATCACTGTGGGATCCCTAAGTGTTAATAGAGACATGATTTTTGGTTTGATTGAGGCAGTAAGACTCTTAATTGTCAGATACGTAAGTATCTTTGATGAGATGAGATGAAAGTGATGGATTTGATGATGAATTGATTGTCGAGTGATCTCTGTCGGAGAAGCTCAGCTATCGTACGCAATATCTATCTAGCGCTAAGACGCACTAGTAATAGTGCGGAGTAGTGTAACAGTAGTACGCCAGTCTCCTTTGTGTATTTCACAGTGATCTCACAGTGAAATCACTCTAAGTTACACCAACTGTCGTCATAAGGAGACCATGTGATCGGACGCACGTGACTACTGGATTTCACAGTGAAATCACAGTGATTTCCAGTGACCTGATATCTGACAGTTTTTCTTAATTTTCCTAGTAAAAAGCGGCGCATCACGCGAATCCGCGCATCACGCGCACGGACACGTTACCCAATTAGGAAATCGCTCAAAACTCCAAAAACGCGTAAAAATCACTATACTCGTCGTTTTTTAGCTTCAAAAAGCCATATTAGCGTTAAAAACAACGTCAAAACGGATCAATATGATCAGGAAGATCAATCAGTATAATGGCCCTCATCCTGATTGATGCGAAATTTGTATGGGCGGAGGATTGACCTGATTGATAGGATCAATCCGGCGAAAATCGATCAAAAACTGATCTCCTGATTGATTGATGGCAACTCTGTCGTTTTCAATAGGCTATTCTCACCACGAGGGACGTCAGCCGGCCATAGTAAGCTTATACGCTTACTGCTTGTTACATTGCGTTTGTATAGCATGCCTGTAAGGTTTGCTATTTTCTTGTAAAGTATATATTATAGTTGCTTCTCTAGGAAGAACGGATAACTGTTTCTACATATCTTTTCTCAACAGGTTATGAGCCCGGTCGGAAGTTTTTCTATGTCGAGCTCGAGTCTTTGGAGTTACGTAGTACGGGGAACACGTGCTAACGAACAGTGTCCCCAAACGACCGCCAAAAACTAGTCTCACTGCTTTAACTTGTTTTAAAGCGTTTTTCCAGCACACCCAAAGCTTTCTATCACAACGTTATGCCGTGTACTAAACATGCGCCAAATCTTCTTCGAGGTAGTACGGGGAAAGAAGTGCTTTGGAATGAATCTACGAGGCTAGTGGCAGACTGCACCTTATATATTCCAGTTTCCAAGTTACTCAGTATGGGGAAAGAAACACTTTGGAAACAATCTACGAGACACCACACCTTATATAAAGACCCTCCAGCCACTCCCGTAACTTCTCAACGCAGATTTCAACTTCTCAACTCTTTGACTTTATACACAACCCTCATCTCACATTTTATCACCCTTCCGTACAATGTCTGGAAAAGGAGACACCAAAATCAATAAAGCTCCTCCCAATCTTCTGTAGGTCACTCTATTTGGTAGTGAGCAAACCCGATCTGACCTTCACAGCGACTTATACACCCAACCAACCGTCACCGTAAAGGTGGGACCCGAAGACAACGAGAAGATCTTCCATGTCCATAAAGCGCTATTGACCAAACACTCCAACTATTTTCGAGCAGCCCTCGAATCTGATAACTTCCAAGAAGGCGTGACTGGCGTGGTAGTTCTGCGAGATGTTCAAGCCGTCACTTTCCACTACTTCACGGACTGGCTCTACAAGCAGAATTTAACCGCACTTGCAAACTGGGAAGACTCAAACGACCATGAACTTTCATTGTTCTTGCCGGACGGACTGGACGCACCGGACGACGAATGGCTACTGCTCGACTTGTACACATTCGCGGATCGGTTTCTGGTGCCACAGCTCAAAGTTCAGGTCTTAGGGTTTGCAGTCGATTTTTACAATGGCGGCGTACCAGATGAGCGTATCATCTTCCTCGCGTTCGACAGTCTTCCGGAGACAGCCGAGTTTCTGCAGCTGCTGGTGGATGCGCATTGCTTTCAATGGTGTCCCGAGGCTGATAAAGATGAGCGCCAACTCGAAGACTATCCGCCTGCTTTCTTGGCTAGAGTGGTGAGGAGGTATGCGAAGCTCGCTGAGAAGGATAAAGGGTGGGAGAAACTCGTCTTGGGTGACTATGTCGAAGGAGCCGCTGTCTCGAAGGATGGTAAACGTGCGAAGAAGGAGAAGACGGTGCATTAGCTCGGCTTCGAGTGACAAGATTGAGTTAGACTAGTCAACAAGTTTCACTCCTCAGGAGGCATCTCGGTACGACAATGGTAATGGTAACAACTCTATGGAAGGATCGGCGAACAGATGAAATAGTACAAGGATCTGTTGCATCACGAGTATATGATATTTTTACAACGAGTTCCCTTGAAGTCATTCAGGAGAGTGAACATGCAAAGACTTCGTTCCTGTCGCAATGACGAAAGACAAGAATCATATAGAACATCTCACATGACACTTTCAAGGAATCGGCTAGGGAGGGAATAGCTAAGGCATCGGAACTGCGAGCTCATAGGCAGTTTTTTGGATAGTAAATCATGAGCACTGTGGAGAAAACCTTTCTGTTGTACGCAATGAATACTCCAAGTGAAGATATGCGTATTAACTACGCAGAAGTGGCCGTATAGCCTCTGGTCACATTATAGGATTGTCAAGCCAGTATACGTAAGGCAAGCCAATGCTAACGTTCCCCTCGGCGGCTATTACCTACTTCGACTGCGCATGTAGGACCGCTGGTAAAGATGATTCTTTTAAATGAGGATGTTTCTATCTTGGAGCGCTTCTACAACTACAGAACAAAAGTTTGAGTACAGCTAGCCTTGGTATTGCTTATCCTGGGGTAACATATATTTAACCTTTTGTCCTAGTACTCAAGACTAGACTTCGCGTCCTTTCTGTGAACGTTGTCCTAGTACAGAAAATAATTACGTAGCTATGCAGTGTATTTGCGATATTGCTGCATCTGCTGTGGAACGTGCCAAGAAACGTGAGTAAAACACAGTCTCGGTCGCTCTTTCCATTTCAAACTCGGCGGTAATATATACTCACGCCTTCACCACCGCTTCCAATATTTCCGCTCTCGCTCCACCCTAACTCTCTGACACCTTAACCTCCTCAACACGTCGATCTCTCATCACCTCGTCGGGTCTCTCAGCTATGGCGGATGAAAAATCCAAAGCGAGGCCCTCTCTCCAGTATGGTATCCTTCAATCAACTATCGCAGATGCTAACCCGACCGCAGGGATACCTTCACCGGCCGGCCCCATTGTCGTGGTCAAGGTCGGCCCAGAGGCCAAGGAGTACACTATTCACAAGACCCTTCTGATGCGCCACTCGGGCTTCTTTCGCGGCGCGCTCAGCTCTCCCGTATTCCAATCGGCGCAAGATAGAGTCGTGACGCTCAACGATGTTCATACCAGTGAGTTGCCGGGAGCACTGAACTACACATGTGATATATGCTGACGGTACGGTGCGTTTTAGTCGTGTTCGATGGCTTCGTCAATTGGGTCTACCTTGAGAAGATAATGAAGGAGAAAGACCGGCGGAGGCTGATCCCGTCCAGAAATTCTTACACCGGTCCTTTGATCAGATACACAGGCGCGTTGATCCGATGGTATGCCCTTGCCGATCGATTGATTGCACCCGGTATGAAGAAGGCATGCCTGAAAGAAGCCGTGGAATCCTTCAGCATACTTGCACCATGGTACGAGACGGTAGCGTATGCCTGGGGGAACCTACCCGAAGGCGATCCCATTCTTCAGCTTCTTGTCGACTCGCATTGCCAAAACTGTGACCCAGAGATGGCCGAAGCTGTAGAGTCCAAAGACGACATCGATAACATCCCTGTCGAATTTCTGTACCGCTGCATGATTAGTTCGAAGAACTTTCAGGATTTCGGAGCGGAAGATCAAGTTAAGACCGTAGCCTATTATGAGGGGCTCGAGCGAAATAAAGAGACGGCTAGGACGCAAGAGAACGCGCCTCAGACGGAAACCTGCGCATGCTTCCATGGCTATGATGAGCCACCCCAGATCAGCTGATATAAACTAGACAGTTGCTCATCACCAAGTTACAGAGCTTGTTCGAACAGGGAATGCCATAACATCAGTGCTACCGTAGCTAGACTATACCATCGATGCAGTCCAGCTGCACACAGAAGAGCATTAAATCAGCTACACCAGCTTGCATAGAGCAACCGGCGGAGAGGTTGTCATTCCAGCAAGTAATTTCAGGGATCTCAATCCAGTCCAGGGATACTATAAAATGAGAAACCCACACTGTCCATACACCTTTCCTTGTGAAACGTCCTTTGACCACTGTTCATCGAGCACTCTGCTGTTCAAACACACGCAAAGCTATAACTATAACAAATAGTGACGGTCTCGACCGAGACCCACAGGTACTTCACAGTCAGATCACATGATTGAATTTTTCGATTTCGGAAATATCTCACAGAGCTGGTACACAGAAAAAAAGGTTGTAGCTAGATTTTCTTTTACCATAGTATAGTTGCGGGATGCAGCTTTGTTCACAAAAAAAATAGTGACTTGAGAGCTATGAGTTTGCGCCTTCTGCACTACGCCCATGTTTTCCTCGCACAGTGTCCCTCACTCGCCGTCTAGTTAGAATTATCCCTCGCCAGTGCTCATTTGCGGATACACTCTTCACCATCCGCTATTTCGTATCTACTATATACTACCTATCATCCACCATCCACCATCATCCACCCGCCACCAAAATACACACCCCACTCTACCCTTCTATACTTTCTTACACTCTCCCCTCTCCCCCTCTCTACCCTCCTATTCCCTACACCCTTCTTCCTACCCTTCTCCCTCCCCCTCTCCCTCCCTCATTCCCCTTCCAATCTCCTCTCTACCCCCTTTCCACCTCCTCTCTCCACCCCCTTCCCTCTTATAATCCCTACTAAAAAACCACCTACCGTCTACCCCCACTAAATCTACAACCC
This sequence comes from Laburnicola sp. R22_1, assembly GCA_014281115.1. Classification (NCBI taxonomy): domain Eukaryota; kingdom Fungi; phylum Ascomycota; class Dothideomycetes; order Pleosporales; family Didymosphaeriaceae; genus Laburnicola; species Laburnicola sp. R22_1. The sequence continues at coordinate 685,393 of JACONQ010000013.1, forward strand.
ACACGCAATCTACTTTAACCCCCGCCTAAACCCCTAACATACTACTAAGCTACCTGCACACACACTAACTAAATCCTAACACCTATCCCCTTGACGCTGTAGATTATTTATTTAGCCTATAGGCATATTTGTGGTAATTGCGCATCCTTCGAAAGAGAATCGTGAAATACGTAAGACAGGGGTTGGTAAGGTGTGTAGTTTTGGTTTGGGTTTTATGTTACAGGAGGGAGGAGTGTAATTGAGTGATAGGGTTATTAAGTATGAGAGTGGAGTGGAGCGGGTTAGGGGGATACGTATATCAAACTTGTAATCACCAGGCAAACCCACACGCCTAACAATGCTACCAACAGAGTGGACCACTGATAGTACATGTTTAAAGACAGCTCAAATATACTCGCTACCAACTAAGACCCCCTTCCCCGCCACCTCCTCAAAAACTTAACCAAAGCTTTATTCCCCTCCCCAACCTTACCCCCCTCATACGTGCACTTCTGAATGCCCATAACGCCCCCACAAGCCAACCTTACCAAAGGCACCCTCTCCCCCACCGGGACCCAAATATCCCTCGCAGCCTCAGGATCCTCCGCTCCTGCGCCAGGCTCTGCACTAACTTCATTTAGAATAATTCGATGGCCATTAGGAAGCAACATCCAAGGATTCGCTATTTTCCGAATAGCGCGCACATCATCCCACGTCGTCCTCTCCCCATCGACCCGACTATGCCTTTTACCAATCTTCTCCGCGTGTTCCACCGGCCCGCCAGAACCTTCATACCACCCCACGTCTTCCAGCGGGGGTACGAAAGCGCGCGACTTCAGCACGTCAACGAGCATATCTGCGCCTTGCTGTGCTAGCATAGCGGTCAGAGACGCCATGGCTGCGTCCGCCGGGATCGGTATCCCCGGCGCTGGCGTCTGCGCTAGGATCAAGCCGCCGTCGAACTGCGCGGGATGCAGCGTCTGGACGGACACGCCGGTGAATGGCCTGCGTTTCAGCAGGGCATGCTGGATGGGTGCTGCGCCGCCGAGGTCGGGCAGGAGCGAGGGGTGGAGGTTGAGGCCGCCGTATTGGGCGAGGGCGAGGATGCGCGGGGGCACGAAGAGCCCGAAGGAGACGGCGATTATGAGGTCGATTGGGGAGGGGGGCGTCCAGCCGGTGAAGGTGTCGAGGACATGGCGGGGCAGGAGGGATTGCGTTGCCGCGTGTTGGATGGGGACTTCGCGGAGGGTTTTGAGGCCGTGGCCGGTGGGTTTGGCGGGGCGGTGGACGACGGAGATGGAGTGGATGAGGTTGGGGATGGAGCGCTGGGCGGTGGTTAGTGCGTGGAGGGAGGCGATGCTGAAGTCGTCGGAGCCGCAGAAGAGGATTCTTAGAGGTGGGACGGTCGCCGGGGCCGTGGAGGTGTATCTGCGGCTAGCTGGGACGGATAAGGAGCGGACGGGGGCAGGCAGCCTCCATAGCATGGCGGGAGTCGCGATGTGAGGTTGCTCACCCGCGCTGCACGAGATCGCGACCAGGCCTTGGCGGGCGATTCGAGGCATCCTCGGGCGGACCGTTACCAGCGACGTTCTGGGCAGAATGAAGCGCTTTTTACCATACACCGTAGCGGGTTCTTCCTACATCGGCGAGCCACACATGGCGGTTCGCCTTCGGCCGCGCGCGTCGAGCTTCACCAACATTGCGCATCTCCAGGGCCCACGAGACCCCCACGATATCCGCATGCCCAGCATACCGACCGTGTAGACACGCATGTCTTCGACGGCCACCCCCAAGGTTGTGCCTGCACAGCTGTCGTTCCTGGCTATCTACAGCCCCAAGCTAGGACGGTCCGACGAGACCTTCCACAACCAGGTCGTCTTCTACTACTCCAAAGCCGCCAAGGCCCGCTCCAGGATCAATGGCAGCAACACGCAGGCCGAGCAAGAGCTGCGCGAGCACGAGAACGAGAAGCTGCGGCAGGTCGGCCTCGCGCAGGCCATGGTTGGATTCGCCCGGTATGCTCTGAGACGCGCTGTAGGCTTCCTCGACACTGGGGCTGATTGACGGCAGGAGCTTCTCCAATGGTGCGGTCGTGGACTCTGTCGAGACGCAGAAGTCGCGCACAGTCTTGCATGAGCTGGAGGAAGGGTGGTGGATTCTAGCTGTGAGAAACACTACTTCGCGCCTGTGTCTGTGTTCTGATATGCATGCCGTAGTCCATCGACCTCACCCAGCTCCCGGCGCATAACCCCCCTCCGGCTGACAACGGAGACAGCTCGGGCCCAGCAGTTGAATACTCGTCGCGGGAAGTCAGCCCGCCGGAATTGCTGGTCCAACAGCTTGTCCGCGCGCACAATGTCTTCCGCCTCCACCACGGCACAACCCTCGAGGGCATGCTGCAAAAGCACCATCGTGCAAAGTTCTGCAATATACTAGAAAAATACTGGTCGCGCTTCGCCAGCACATGGGACGTGCTTCTCCACGGCAGTCCCGCGGTCGGCATCTACAATGGCATGAAGCTGGCGGCAGGCGGCGAGCTGGGCATGGGTGTGGGCGAAGAAGAGTGGGGCAGCGGAGAGCGTCTCGTGCTAGAAGACTTTGTGCAGAGGACAGACGGCCTGCTCGATTTCATCGTGTCTCGCTTCGGCGAGCCGTCGCCTCTACAGGATCCGAAGCCGTCCTCGAACGCGAGTAAACTGGCCGACGTAGCAGACCTGGAACCCTGGATTGGCAGTGGAAGGACGCCCAATGCCTCTGATGGAATCGTATTCTCTGGCGTAGGAGCCATCACGCGGCGCTCGCTGCGAGACCTGTCACACTGGATCGAAACTATCTACTCGAATGGCGACCATGCGTACGGCGTGCGGGACAACCCCACGACTGTCCGGAGGCGGCGACGACCTCAGCGAAGAAATCAGCAGTCCGAGTCTTCAGCCGAGCCCTTGGCCAAAGCTATTAGGCGTAGCAACCGGCCAGATGACAGCGTCCCCTCAACTGAGTCCGCGTCTGGTCCATCGCCTAATATTCCCCCTCCCATCGTCAAGGCGGTGGAGGCCTCCCTAGACAAGGCTTCTACTGCTGTAGATTCCTCAAAGGACCACGGCCCTGAGAAATCAGAACCACTTTTGGCATCGTTGGGCGATACAGAAACCTGGATGAAGTATCTTACCTTGGGTTATGGGACTGCATGGGGCGGCGCTAAGAAGCCTGCATCAGATGAACAACCAGGTAGACAGGATCCGGCTATAGGAGCTTCTCCAGCAGAAGCTCCTATGCGTTTTGTCGACCCCGAACCCGATATCGACCATGCAGCAGAAAAGTTGAAGACCCAAATCCAGCAGGAGAACTCCGGATACTTTGCCATAGGCCTGAAAGGCGACATGGAAGAGGAAGATGCAGGTGACTGCAACGAAGAAGGCGACTGGAACAACCGCACCCTGTTGCGCACCGTACACGTCGAGTTGACCGACGAGGCCGTACCCTCGACCCCCGGCGCTGGCGAAGACGAAGTCCCCCAATTCGACAACCAGCTCAGTTTCAATTCCTCCTCCATCGCCGGCTTGCGCCGACTGCGTCCAGTCGTCTACGTCGTACGTACCCGCCCTACCTCCGCAAAACGAGAAGAAACTAGCTAACACCAACCCCAGCACCGCCCCTTCATCTACACCTTCCTCTTCCACCCCCGCACCGAGTCCCTCACCATAGCCTCCTTCTACCGCGACCTCCACACGTACTTTTCCCCGCTCCACCGCCCCCTCTCAATCAGCACGTCGCCCTCCAAAGTCGCCGCGCGCATCGCCGACGCTTCGAATCCGTACACTACAACGGCTTCGCCTAAACAATTTACCACCCCGAATCCCCAACCTATCTACGATCTCGTCTACGACCCCCGCACCCTCACCGTCCATTCTAGCATCCCTAATATACCTGACCCCGGGGCGCTCATCGCCTCGGGACTACCTAGCAATGCGCTGATGGCGGACTGGACGCGCCTTGAGGCTCTTACTGTGCATGCGCAGATCCTTGCTACGGTGACGAGTACGCGCCGATCGAGGGCGGAGGTTGAACGCACGTGTAAGACGGGGAGGGGGTGGTGGGTGGTTTGGATGCGGTTGCCGCCGTCGCAGGTCGAGGTCGACGCGGCCGACGCGAGGGAACAAGCGCGTGCGGATGCGGATGCGGATGCTACAGTGGAGTTCGACGCGGATCAGTTGAGGGAAGCGTTTCTTGTGAGGAGGGCGCGGGATGCGGGTGGCAAGGCGGGGGCGAAGGGGAGTAGTGGTGGTAGTAGGTTTGCGAGTACGGTTTGGAGGCCGGTCGGGGAGAAGGTGGGGGAGGGGTGGGAGCCTAAGGGGTTGGTGGAAGGGATTGGGTTTGATGCGAGGAGGTATGTTGAGGGGTTGTTGAGTTTGAATCGGTGAGGTGGGGATGGGGGATGTTGGAGATAGATGGCATGTACGGTTCGTTGATCCATGCATGGTGTTACTATCGCTATCGACGAAATACTAACTCCCTCGCTACCTCGCTCGCTCGCTGTTGTACCATGTATCATCCATCCCAGTTGATCAGATGATACACACAGAGACTAGGCTCCGGCGTCGCTGACTATCCATATACATAGACACACAATAAACGCCGCAACTCCAGTACACCACCATCCCATCCCATCCCATCCTATCATTAACTCCCATCTCCCAAATAAAATAAAAATTGCTACGCGAAACGCCGCACGCCCGATAGGCTACGTGACCGTGACCGTCATTCATCCGACTCCCGAGTAAAAAAACATTACATACCTAACATCGCACACGCACATCCACGCGACTAATCCGCCCAAGGCGCAACACGGCTTCATCTATACTTATTATAAGAGATTACTTAGTAAACCACCACGGCCGTCAAGCCTACAGCAATACAGATCACAAACACAGACAGGGGAATAGCGCATAATGCGCCGGCGGCAGCAGCGGGTTGGTCTCGCGAGGACGACTCTGCAGGGAGGCTTGTATCTTGGGTTCCAGATGCTGGTGGGCGAGATGCGGGGGACGAAGCGCCGGCGGGGAAGAGGGGGTTGATTGAGGTGGGCGTGGGGGACGCGGATGCTAAAAACGTAACGTCTCAGCGGGTGTACTTGAAAGCTAGATAAAAGTCGACTTACCAGCCGAAGCCTCCACGGACGCAGACGCCGACGCCTCAGTCTCTTCCGCTCCTCTCCTCTCGACCCCGAATCCCACCCTCCCATTCTCAAAATCAAACGCCGTATACACGTTCTTGAGAAACACATCGCCAAGCAGCCACTGCGAGGGGCCAAATACCTGCCGGCCAAAGATATTGCTCCAGCACGCTCCTCCGGATTCGGATTCGGCTTTCCCGCCAATCCAGTCTTTAGTCGAGATAGCGTACATCTCCGACCCGAGCTGGACGTGTATTTCCTTGTCCGAGTCGCAGGGCACCGTGAACGACTCGCCAGACTGCGTAGACCCATCGATGAGTTCATGCAGCGCCACGGCGTCGTCTTCAGGCATGAAGATAAACGAAGTCCCCGTGTCGATGACGGCGGTCCGGTCGGTGAGGCCGGCCATCTCGCCGTCTGCGCCTGCGTCCGCAATGCCAATTTCCCAGAAGCCGTTGTCGTTGTCCCTGGCGGAGAGCCAGTTCAAGTGGCCGTCGAAGCGGTCCGTGTTCACGTCGCCGAGGGTGAGTTCGCCGTTGTGGGCACCATCGGCGGCGCGACTGAGATGCAAGCCGTAGAGGTTTGCATCGATGAGGTTTGCGGTGGCGAGCGTCTCGATGAGCAGCGGGGCGTTGATGGCGCCGGGGATGTGTTGGCCTTTGCCGAGGCCCAGGATGCCGTCCATGGGGTACGAGGTGAATTCTTGAGACACATTGGTCGCGAGGCCGAAGGTGAGGGGCGTGGAGAGGGCGCCGATGTGGAGTGTGTCTTCAGCGATGGTGCCGGATACGGAGCCGGTGCCGTATGTGATTGAGAACGGGGTCGTGTCCGTCTGTACCGACGTTAGTATATCCAGTTTGCCATGCCCTTGTGCGGTTGGAATCGTTCCTTCAGCGTGTCCGAATCCCCCTTGCCAAACGTGTTGTGCTTCCCACAAGCCTCTGCTGTACACTCCTCCCCCATGACCCACGTATTGCTTGCTGCTGAATCTAGTAGCAAGTGGTATTCCTCCTTTGAGCTCCCAATTGTCACGGCCACCATGTAACTGATGTCCGACCCATCTTGGTCTACCGCCACGCTGTTCTCCCCTTTCGGAGGTTCGCTGTTCAGAATGGTGTACTGGTTCTCTCGCGGCTGTTTCGGTACGCGTCGCAGAGGTAGTGTAATCGATCGCCGCGGTGCATCAATGGTTGATGGGTCTGCCTTCGCATCGTACTTGGGTACATGCGGATAGAATGCGGGCTCGTCTCGTCTCGTCTGCCCCTTTCCTGCATCGCGGTAGCTCGGTTCATAGGGATAGAATGCCGTAACTATGGGTATTATTGCGCTTGTCACCGTCCAAGCCGTCCAGTGAATAAACATTATAGGATCTTGAAGATACACGAGGAGGGTGTTGTAGCAAGATGAGTAAACGAATGCAGATGGATTCTAGCGATTAAGAAGACGGCAGGTACCAGTCACCTAAGACGCCCTAGCCGTGAAAGCAATGTTTTCGAAGAGAAGGAAAACACAAAAGACCTTCCGTAGGTCATAAGAACGTCGGAGGGGCTGGTCATGGGGTCAGTATGGGTCGCGGCAGGAGCATCCCTAGAGGGGCAGGTGTGAGACGTCCGTCCGACGTCCGTCGACTTTCTTGGAGCCTCAATCCTTCGCTTCAGCGGCGATCACTGCCAAAGGGAAAGACACACGGAAGGAGGAGGCAGGAGACGAGATGAAAACGGAGCGCAGGCCATGTTGGTTTCCTGCACCCGTTCTCGCGGTGCATATGCCGTTCAAGATTGCCCTGCGATAGCTTGACATTGGGCGGGGCTCGCTAACAAGTCGATGTCCGTGCGTTCATCCTAGCTTTATCGGGCATCCCCCTGCATTCAGATGGCAGTACCGTGAACTACAGTTCTATACATTTGAGCTCCATAATGTAGATGGGATCAACAATATCTGTTGCTTACACGAGCTGGACCACGATTCTACCGGCCAGGAATCGGCAGGACCAGCCTCACAGGTCGATCTCGAGAAGCAACCCGTACGCGCCTATATAGGGGGGTTCATAGCATTTTCATTCATTCTTTTGATACTGTAACCGACTTTGATAAATGTCTGCGTTGAAACTATGAGCCCAGGATGACATGTGTTGTCATATTTTTGTATGAGATTTGCCTGTAAATTAATGCAGTTTAATAACAAGCCAAGGACAACTTTCCATCACAGCGTTTTACCGTATACCAAAAGGTTGCGATGATCTTACTCCTGATAACAAGCTAAGGAAGATTTCTACCTTAATAGATGACGAGATTTATAGCAGGAGCACCTACTAATACCCCAATACTTTATTTACTAGCTAATCTATAGTACAATACAATGCGCAGCAGTGCGGGGAAGTGACTTACGAGTATTTTCACGTCACGCACCTTATAGGGCAGGTTACAGCTACTAATGCGGAACATTCACCCTGTGAGGTCTCATCCAAACTTTGCCAAGACGTACGAACGCCAAAAACCTGACAGGGGGTATCTTTTGAACATCTTCGTCGTGTGGAGATTCTAACCTAGTTCGAGTCCGCACCATACACAGAGAGGGGTAAAACAGGAGGCACTAAACCCAGTACCTAGCACACAGTGCCTAGGGGGTATCTTTTGTATGCTTACGGCGTCAAAAAGTAGCAGGGGTAATATATATCACCTGTGAAAGGTATCAACCTTGGTCATCAAGTTGACATGAATTTGGCTCGCCATTGTGTCAAAACTTGTTATCACGCCTCGCCCGTCATCATTACGTGTACAAAATCCGCCTACAACTTATGCAAGCCCATTATACCTTGTAAAAAGGTATCATCTCACGTCGCGTTGACGTTATTCTATGTGGAATTCCCCTGGGCGCGCTACGGAAAGAACCACATCACGGTCTTGCTCACTGTCTTGGGGATCTTCTCCCGGGGACACGGCAGCCATTCCTATGATCTATCCACGAAGAAGTGAAACACAAGTCGCTGATTTCGAAACAGCTGTGAGATTAGTTGGGCATTGAAAGACTTTTTGCAGCCTCATCCGAATTGGGCCAGGCTAGATTCGATGCCGTAAAGAGATAATGATAGAGCAAAGTTCTGCCATTCACATGTCTCTCCACATCATTGCGCTAGTGGCATTTACTAGAAATTAAATCGTTCCGAAGTCGCGGCTATTCTTTCTACATAATGGCCAAAGTGGAGACTAGTATTTTCTAGATGGTGGTGGGTGGTGAAAATGTAAGGGATAAGTAGGGTAGCAATTAGGAATGAGAGACTGAGTTGATTGTAACAAGCTGAACAGAGAAACTGCTTAAGTAGCAGAATCGTGATCAGCAACTAGTCTACATCAGGTTGGTGGTATCATGTGATATCGTACTCCACACTAACACACCTCCCACAGCACAAAGGTAGCGGAGTGCTGTAAAGTATAACAAAGCAAAATGAGTGAACAGAGGGCCTCCAGGGCACCTCCCTAGGAAGAACTCTATCAGGTAACGACAGATGTAACAAACTTATCCTCTAAACCAATAACTTGTTGGCGGATATCGGTCATTCCCAATTGCTGCAAGAATCGCTCGTGCTTGCTACTATCAGAGAGAGACTTTGTCAATCCATCAGCGGGCATATCAGCAGTTCCCATCCAGGTAACGTCAATGTTCCCGGCTTCAACTTGCTCGCGGATCCACATCTGATGTACTTTGATATGTCTAAGCTTCGTGTCAAGCTTTTCTTCGTCCTTGTTGGCGATAGAGACTGTTTGCTGGTTATCACAGTACAACGTAGGTCAAACCTCTGGATTAAACCCAATAGCTTCAAAGGTGTTCATCCACCAGGATAACTCAGTGCCAGCAGTTGACAGGGCAAACAGTTCGGCCTCAGTAGTTGATTTGGTAACAGATCTCATGATTTTTGCCTTCCAATCAATAACCATACCATAGAGCTTAAACACATAGGCAAATGAGCTTCAAGCAGTATCAGGATCGTCAGCAAACGCGGCATCAGAGGCACCAAAGAACAACAACTCCTCAGCTTCCTTATTGTCAATTTAACTAATATAGTTGGCGTTCTTAGAGCGTGCTGTTGTTGTTGCTCCAATTGCCCAGAATCAGAAGTCGTATAAGTATTGCCACACAGACTTAACAGCAGCAAGATGCTTTTGGCTTAGATTATTTAGATAGCGGGCAAGTATCGAGTGCGCTTTTGCCACGTCAGGCCGGGTGAAATATAAGATAAAGCCAAGGCATCCAACTAGGATCTGATATAGGCGGGTGCGCTCCGCGTTAGGTTCATCTGTACTTGGGGGGAGATAAGACTCGCGCAGAGGGACCTTAGGGTGTCGGCTGCCCTAAAGGAGATTGTGGTCGTGGCAGACTTTTGCGATGTAGGAGTCTTAGATCATCCAGACCTTGCCTTTCGCATAGTCTCTAATAATGCGTATCCCTAGGAACCAGCGTAGTTCTCCTAAGCTTCGTGTCTCGTATCGTTTCGTGAACTCGCGTTGAAACTGTTAATAATATTATTGATCGCCTTTGCGGAAAAGGACAACGATATCATCTACGTAATAGAATAGTATCAGCTTGCCATTAGTGAATAGGCAAGGGATACCCTTGACTTAAGTGAAGCCCATATTAACAAGGGTCTTCTTTAGGTGTTTGTGCCACAGCGCTAGGGCATCCTTAAGCCTATACAGTGCTCGGCGTAGTCGCATCATATTGCCTAGTCTGTCTCGGAACCCATCTGGAGTCCAGACGTAACAGAGTCGGGCTAGGTACGCGTTGAGGAAAGCATTCTTGACGTCGTACTAGTAGGCAAGGAGTCCAAAGGCGCACATAATAGCGATAAGGAAGCGGAGCGTTCGAGCCGCGAGGGTAGCTGCGTAGGTATCATCCCAAGTCGTCTGCAAATCTCCTCTCACGACTAGTCGAGCTTTGTAGCTAGTCAAGTAGCCATCAGCATCGAACTTGTACGTGAAAACCCACATTAGCGGCAGGGTCTCAGCATCTGGGTGCTCCTTCATATCATCTTTCACCTTCTCAAATACACCTTTGTGAAGCTGCTCCTCAATCTCCTTGTCCGCAGCAGCGAACCACTTATCAGCATCAGGGCGGGATTTGACCTCAGCCCAGTTCTTTGGTGGCGGCGGCAGTTGATCACGGTGAACCTTCAACTCTTCATTTGGGGGCAGTTGCACGATTGCCGTAGCAAACGTTTGCCAGTACAGAGAAGCGTGCGTACTGAAATGGTCCCTAGGCGTATCGTCTCCTCTACCACCTCCCCGACGACGGGACCCTAGAACGATATTGTCTGCAGCAATATTAGGGTTTGTCCGTCTTAGAGCGTTATTCTAATAGCGGTTTGGCGCAGTATCTCCAGAAGCAATCTCTCTCCAGCCTTTTAGTTAAGAACAATCATAAGTGCTAGGTACTAGTGTCTCTCAGGGTGTAAGTAATCCTTCATAGGCCTCCTATTGAATCTGCTCTTCGGCATCATCTGGCCCAGTAGCCTCTTCTTCTTGATCCTCAACATCATCCTCAACTGTATGTTGACGATGTGTTATATCACGATGGATCTGCTCGATAACGGGATCTTCCTCCTCGTCCGATGAATCGATATCAAGGACTCTGACTACGCGTCGTATCTCCTCCGTCATAGGCTCAAGTTGTAGAGCCGAGTAGCGTTGGTCTCGTACGAAGACAACATCACGTGTTCGAACAACACTGTCAGCCCCAGGAACCCATACACGGAAGATATTCGTTCCTTTGTATCCAACTAGCCATCCAGTAATCAACCTTGACTCGAGCTTGTCACCTTTGGCCACCTTGGTATTACGGAATAGGGCTTTGGCACTGATAACGTCTATGTGTGCAAGAGACGGCTTCACCTTGCGTACATGTTCGTAGGGCGTCTTCCAGTCAAGAACCTCTGTTGGCAATCGATTGAGGATGTAAATAGCCGTTAGGCATAACTCGTTAGCCAGTTCCTTAGGCAAATTTGCTTCAATCCGCAAAGCTCTTGCCGCAGTGATAATAAGGTTACCAGCCTTCTTGGGCAGGCCAGTCATCTCTTCTGCACTAACAGCACGTCGCTCAGCTGTGATACCCAGGTCTTGAAAGACCTCCCAGAGATCAGCATAACCCTTTTCGTTGTCATAGCGAACGTATACAACAATCGCGTCAAACTGGGTCTATATAAGCGCCAGTATCTGTCGAACTGAGCGCGTCAGAGTCTCCTTCTTCTTATCACGAAGAGTCTTCCCTAAATGGTATCTGCTATGTTGACACACAGCGTGTAAGAGCCACTTGTCCCCATTATAGCAAGCTTCACCCGTCTTCCTGAGTTGTACAAGGTCGATGCCAATACGTTCAAAGGGGCGTGTCGCAGGCTCGCGTTGAGGGCGTCGACTGATGATCTTAGAAAGCTTAGAGTTGATGCACTTTTCACATTCCCTCCATTGCGGGGCTTGGGGGCCAGTGATGAGCCTGATACCATCCACTGCCTGCTCTAGGTGTTCAACCGCGCGTCGTCCTGCATGAGCTAGCATCTGATGAGCTTCTGTAGGGGTGACTTGTAGAGGCTTGCGCTCTATACGGCTTGGCTTGGCTGACTTCGATTGAATCGCGAATGTGTACAACTCTGATGCGTTCGGACGTGTTGCCTTGTTAGAGTCCATAACCCAATGGCCACCCTGCTTATCGAGTGTGCAGAATATGTCCATTGAAGCGCTCCTCAGATAGAGACAGCTACGTCCCAAGTCGAACTCAATACCAACTGATTGACAGCGTGAGAGTGACACTACTAATGTAAAGAACGTGGGAATAAGTGCTACCCATATCATAGTCACTCAACGTTCGCCAGTTGGAGTATCAACAAACAGCTTAACATTTCCCCACTCATGTATCTGCAGGGCTTGCGTGCCGGCTAGTAGGATATCATCTGGGTGTCCATCTCGGATCTTCTCCCAAGTCTTTGGCCGATGGTTTGTAACATGTAGATTGGAGCCAGGATCCAGTATCCACTTGTTGATCAATGGCGGTAGAGGCTGTTGAACAGCAGCTGTACTAAGTGGAGTAACAACCTAAGCTGCGTTCTGGCTGCCTTGCCAGTGCATAACTGCTCCTGTTGAGTTTTGAGCATTCGATGGAGGGTGACCAGTGTCTATTGAGAAATCATTCTTGTTGGCAGCAGCTGCCTTTTCACTAGCTTTCTTCTCAGCTCCAAACAGAGCTGCGCTTAAAGGGTTGCCTTTGCCTAGTTTCCTAACTCTGTCAAACTCGGCTGAGACAACTGGGTCGGGCCTCCATCCAGCGGGTCGGAAAGAAGGCACCACATAGGAGCACTGTTTAAACAGGTGCTGTTCCCCGCAGATGCACGTGACTGTACGTTTCTGGGTGTTGCTGTTGGTGTTTGGACTAGGGCGTCCTAAAACGGCGTATGTTCCAAGTGCTGACGCTACAGGGTTCAAGGTGCGTCGGAACCGTCGATAGTTCTCCACTAGTGCAACAGGATCCATATACGGGGTTCCGTTTATCTCGGCTCGCGTGATCTCCTGAATTTCGTGCGTGACAAAGGACTCATCAATTCCCCTAATTGCTCGAAGAAAGTCCTGCTGTGCTTGATAGTCCTGGACTTCAGGTAGTTTCAGTTTGATCATGTCGCGAAGGATAGTGATGTAGCTCTCATACCAAGCATCCATCTTCTGTCGTTGTGGAACCTTCTTAATCTTGTCGTACTGCTCGAGCAACTCATACTTGCGTTCTGCTACTGACATACAGAATATCTTCTTGAGTTGCATAAGTTGTTTGTAGGGAGTTTCAGCATCCTCAATAACTGGGATATGCCTGCTGGCGATCGTCCTTGCAATCTCCCGTGCCAGGTTGTTGAGAGCGTTCTCCTTCTTCTGCCAGGCTGCTAGCTTTGTTGCGTAGAACCCATGCTAGAAGGTGTAGTCCTCTCGTTCAGATTTCGTGAGTTTGTCTGGTTCAATATCATCGTTGCCCTGGACAATGCTTGAAGCTTTGTTGGGTGTGTTGTCCTTTTTGAATGAGCGTAGTAGTCGCTCCTTAGGTTTCTTATTGTAGATTTTCTTGACAGTGTCTACTATCAAATCTGGGTTACAATAGTCCCAGATCTTGTATGCCTCAGCGGTCCTCTTTCGCAGAAAGATCCACTTCGACCAATCGCTCGGCTTGTCAAGGATAATTGTCTCCTTAACGATTAGCTCGTCCTCTTTGTTGCTCATCGTGGCAAACTAGAGCTCGTCGAGTTAATCTCCGTCGTGGAAAGCGCGTGTGTATAGTAAGTAAGTAGAGTGTGAACTGCAGTCGAATTAAGCGTAGGCCGGGCTCATAACTGTAAGGGATAAGTAGGGTAGCAATTAGGAATGAGAGACTGAGTTGATTGTAACAAGCTGAACAGAGAAACTGCTTAAGTAGCAGAATCGTGATCAGCAACTAGTCTACATCAGGTTGGTGGTATCATGTGATATCGTACTCCACACTAACAGAAAACCAGGGATCAATGTTAGCCGACACTAACCAAACTATAATGGTACCTCGTTCCGCGGGATCTAAACAGACTCGTGGTCCAGGTAGCGTGCTGAACCCAAAATTTATCGCTCCTGTTGACCAATGCTTCTAGATGTTTTCTGCGGCGACATCAAGCCAAATAGGTTACATACTTACATATACGCCACACAGTAATTCAAACCTAGTTGTGTTACAGATAGCACATCTGGGCTCCTTCGATATCAAGTGAAAGAAAGATGACGGCATCGAAGCGACCACATGCGATCACTTGTGGGGACATCGAACCACACATGCTTCCTAGTAGCGTCGGCTACTCTTCATCTATTACCCCATTGATAATCGCCTCTTCAATAGTCAGACCGCCGAGGAGCAAACGTGGATCGACTTCAAAATAAAAGCTGAGGACACGAATTTTTCTACAGCTAGCGCGCAGCTAGAACTCTTGGGAGCAACTGCGAACGATTCCTGCCCTCTCGGAGGTTTTTTTGGGGGTGGGACCTAGCACTAGATCGCCGTTCGCCGCAAACTCTAAATGCCGAGATTACCTAGTTAGTGATCCCCCAACACAACTTTTGTGGAGTATGGACATTCCAAGGGGACTTGTTCGCGGGCATACCAATAAGGCGCCCTTTTCAACCTTCGGATTCACTCTCAATTTTCGAAGCAATTTGGCCACAAAAGCAGTGCTATCTTTAGAAAGAATCCTTCTTCTTATTGCTACCTTATTTCGAAGAAAAAGCTATACGTTTTGAAGATGTATTGGGTTTTACAGTTGATCTTTCTTCGCATTTTAAGTGGGGGAGACCTCTCGCAAGGGTGTTGTAGCGGCGTGGTTGGTTACTTATGTGGCTACTTGGCATATGTGGGCCCTTATTAGTATGCCAGCGATTGCTTATCGATGCCCGTGAACAAGTCCCCATTCCAAGCACTGGAACAAAGAAACTCTGCTGTGTGAAGTTACAGCTGGATGTAGGTTGCTTCGTTGGCGAGCTTGGAGCCGTGCCTGAACTACCTAATGTAGGTACGGAGGTGCATAAGCATGGATTCCACATGGTTCACTCTAAAAGCTAGCGTGAGCTAATGCATTTTGTTCCGTGGGCGTGGTTAAGGTTTCCTCTTATTACGAAGCGGCGTACGGGGAGGCCTCCAATTCAGCGAAAAACGTTCCGTGGCGTTGCCGAAATCCGGGACACTGTTTCGCGTCAAGGGGTCGGGGCAATGTCAAAGTGATCCGTCATGGTAGCCGCGAATCGTCTCGCTTAGTGGGGCGATGGGAAAGGCAAAATTGCCCATGTGATTCCCCATGACGGATGTGGAGTGTAACCAATACCATGTCATCGCCGAGGAGCTGGTGCCTCATTGGCCTAGGATATACTTGGTCTGGTCTTGGCCTCTGAAATTCGGTTATTTTTACGTTGTGGGGTTATGGTTGGTATTTAGGGTTGAGATGGTAGTGGTTAGTTGAACCCACATATCGCTCGAATAGAAATGTTCTTCCCACAATTCTTCTTCGTCTAGAACTGTCTACGTCGCTTCCGCACCAGTCCTTTCACATGCAGGTTCCTGATGATCGATAGTAAACTTCGAACTGTATTAAATATGCTTCTATCAGCTGGCTGTGACACGCGAGGTGTTGAACATACTTTCAGGCTTGTGTCGACCAAACTCCAAGGCTGACAGCGTGAAATGGCAAAATGAATGCGCAACATGTGATAGTATCAGAAGATATGGGGGTAGAATCCATCACCTATGAAAGAGATCAGCACCACATAGGTAATCATCGTTTTGCATCGTACAGATACTGTCAAATCTAGCCATCCTCAAGTGCTTCGTCAGCCGTCCTCGTTACACATACAAAATATGAGTGCTGTGTATGAGATGGGTCCTCGTATTCCCACGTTATACTTGTGATCGAAATTCTCGTTTAGCATTAGATGACGATTATTATCATATGCCGAGGAAAAAAAGGTTCGGTTCTGTTGAACCATAGTTCAAACTCACCCATCGGCTAAGAATTAGGTTATGCCCTACCACCGTCTGCGTGCCCATGTGGAGAAGTTCCCCTTGCAATTTTAGTTCCCGTCCCGCGGGGAGAAGGGATCAGTCGCCGCGAACCGTCTCGGTTGACAAGCCCGGCAAGAGTGGGGGAGGAGCTATCAATTGATATCTATCTCGATATACGTTGCGAGTAATGTTCATTCTTCAGCAGTTCAGTGTAATTCAACTACCCAAAGTGCCACTTTTTGTATCCTCACAACGGCTCGCAATTTATCCATCTTTTGAGAGTATCGGAGTCGCTTCCACAGCAGTCCTATCGGACACTATTGTCTATCATGTTTCTGCCGCGAGACGAAATCATTGGCGTGAGGGAACCTCCTCCCGGCATCACGGCGGACTTCGTCAATCCAAGCTCTAGAGAGAATAGGGTGTTCGCAGCCTATATTGCGTGTATGACAGTTTCGACTCTATTTACAGCATTGCGGTTCTACGCTGCTTATTTCATCGCATGCCAGATAAGGCTCGACGATTGTAAGATTTCCAACCAATCCTGCAAAACATTGGAATTTTGGCTGACATTTTTAGACTTGTTATTCGCTGCATGGGTTAGTCTTACTTCAGTCCCTTCTCGAGGTCGCCTGGCTGATCAAGTATTGTGGATATAGTTTAACGCTTTGGGGTGCACGGTGGTTGGCTTTGTTAGTAAGTATTCCACGCATTGAACAGAACTCCAGGAACTGATTATTTTTTCAGGTGCGCGATATGGATACGGGCGACACCTGTGGGATGTCCCTTTTACGACATTCCATCCCAACTTCATGACAGTAAGATATTAGGTCAATCACTTTGATCTTTCACGCACCCAAAGCACATGCTGACTCTCGCAAGTCTGGGGCCATCGCCGGAACCTTCTACGGCATCTCCGTCATGTTCACGAAGCTTTCCATCCTCGCGTTTTTCCTGCGCTTCGTCCCGCCCGGGAACCTCCGAAGAGTCATCTACGTCGTCATGGGCATTGTTGTGACGTACAGCATGATCGATTCGTTCGTGTGGGTCTATGCTTGCCAGCTGACGTCCCTCTCGGTGAGAATAGCCAAAGGAAAACACATGCACATTTAACGGCAAGCAGACAGTCAACACTGGGCCGACCACCCACCACAGTCGTAGCTGGACAGAGCTTTGAAATGGTAGAGAGTAAGTCTCCTAAGAAGAGTTCGATTTCATAGGCACATGGGTATCAATTTGCACTGGACCACTTGTGGTCGTGCTGATTAGCTTCATTTGCTATATTACCAGGTAGTAAAAGAAATTGTAATTACAACCCTACTTTACGCGCTATCCGATACACACAATTTTCAAGTCCTTTGTTTGTCTTGTTCCATGAAAACGAAAGGCGAGATCAAATTCATCAGTACATCGACAAAATCATGTTACTGTCATGTCTACAAGGTCTTCATATAACCGTAAAAATATCATGTCTTCTCTTCCGTCCCTCCAGAGCTTCCCCGTTCATAATGTCATGCACGTCACGTCCCCAAGAACGTATATTCCTTCCCAACAGGCCGCAATATGACAGGAAATCTCAATCCACACACAACAGCGACAACGTCACCAACATCCATAAAGTACCCTCGCGGTGAGCATAGCCAAAGGAAAACACACACACACACACACATATATATATATATATATATATATAAATGCACGGGGTGAAGAGCATGAAATCATAGCCAACCGTTATTCTATCATTCCCTCTTCATCCATCCATCCACATCCATCCGCATCACTCTATACCCAACCCACTCTTAAATCTTCCACAGATTACACGTCTTACCAGCCCACTTAAATAAAACCCCAACAACTCCCTTCCCCCTTCCAACTTCACATGCACAAAACACGCCCCCCACTACAACAACCACCTACCTATAAAACCTATCTTTCCCAAATTATACATAGTACCTCCGGCCTCCCATCGTCCCGCCGTCCTACGGTGCCTCATCTAAATCACAAGCCCCTAGTCCCCTTACCTACCTAGTATCGCGCTACACCCCCCCTCCTCCCAGGACCTAAAGCACAACACAACACCATGTACCCACACTATACTACTACATCCCCTCCACCCAACCCTCCACTCAATCCACTAACCTATCCCCCACTTAAAAAAAACTCCCCACGGCATGCTATCCCTCCCTTACAACCCAATCAAAACCCAGCTAAACTCCTAACCTAATACGAACAGCAAACAACCTACCCTATCACTATCACTATCACTATTCCTAGTAGCAATGCACGGTATACAAGAAGAGAAAGTAGTACGTACGTACCCCTACCCCTACGCATCTTCTTACCCAAGCCAGACTACGTACGCAAATTCATACACCCAAGACCGTAGCATATCATCCCTCACTCCACGTTCCAAACGACAAGCACCCACCCACCCACTCACTCACTGACTAGCACAAAATAAACAAGCACACATCGAATCTATAAAACAAATCCATTCGACGCCAAATCGGACCAATAAGGTGTAAGTAGGTAGGTAGATAAGCAGGCAAGCAAGCAAGAGGCAAGCAAGCAAGAGGCAAGCAAGCAAGAGGCAAGCAATCAATCAAGCAAGCAAGCAGGCAAGCAATCAATCAAGCTAGGGTAGCTAAAAGGGGGTCCAACAAACAAACAAACGTATTACATCCAGACGGGCATCCATCCTAGAGAGAAGAAAAAAGCCAGCAACCAGCCAACAAACAAAGAGGGGATAGATAGTGAACCACTCCAGAGGTCCGTCTCCAGGCGGCCTTCATGGTAAATCACGAGCATGCAAAAAGCAAGCACACGCTCCATGTTAAAAAACTCCTACCATTTGCTGTCAATTCCGAATAGCTTGCTCAGTCTTTCCGGCCGCCTGAAGATAACCCCGTCAAAAACTACCCCAAGATGATGTGCTCAAAATCCAGCGCACTAACGCCCCCGTGGTGCCGTGGATAAGGCCTCTAGCTAGCCAAAGGCAGGTTCGTCTCGCCTTGCACAAACCCCGCTTTCACACGTGTCTTCAAACAAGCCATTTGAACACACGGACCGTCGCAGACATGTTCTTGTCCCTGTGCAGCACGGCGGGGTGCTGCGGCGGCCACCGCCTTTGCCAACGTACCCATCTTACATGATGGTGCATTTCTTCTTCTTGTCGCCTTTCCGGATCGCGAGAGCGGCCCGGGTGGCGTGTTCAAATACTTCTCGCACGCCCTCGTTGGTCTTTGCCGAGCACTCGAGGTACTTCTGGGCACCGATCTTCTTACGGACATCCTCGGCCTGCATGTGCATTAGCGCGGGCTTGGAGGGCGGACATGTCGGACATGTCGAATGTACTGACCTGCTCCGGGGTCACAGGCTTCTGCGAGGTTTTGTGGAGCTCCTCAATGGTCTTCTGGTCGAAGCGAAGATCCTTCTTGCAACCGACCAAGATGATGGGCAGGCCTTGGCAGAAGTGCAGAACCTCGGAAATCCACTATGCCTGGTTAGCGACGGGTGTGCACGGTTTTGTGGGGCGTAGCATACCTTCTCTTGCACGTTGTCGAGCGAGTCGGGCGAGTCGACGGAGAAGCAGATGAGGATGACGTGCGAGTCGGGGTAGGACAGCGGGCGCAGACGGTCGTAATCTTCCTGGCCAGCGGTATCCCAGAGGGCCAGCTCGACGTGCTTGCCGTCGACCTCTACGTCGGCGACGTAGTTCTCGAAGACGGTGGGTACATAGACCTGCATGGGACATGATGTCAGTGCGTGTGCAACAACGGGCCGATGGCTGTGGGCGCTGCGACTGGGCGGGCGTGCAGGCCGGCTGAGGCAGGCCGGGGACGCAGGACGCGGGCGGGCTGGGACTGACCTCAGGGAAGGTGCCCTTGGAGAAGACACTGCAGGGCGCTCGTTAGCCGGTGGACTGGGCGATAGCGACGCCGGGCGGGCGACGACTTACATGAGCAGACAGGTCTTTCCACAGGCGCCGTCGCCGACAATGACGAGCTTGCGACGGATCTCGGCCATGGTGAAGCTGCGAGGGGAGTGTGAGGGCGTCGGGAGCGGATGGGTGGCTGGGGGGGAGCTGGGAGACGGGTGGGAGATGGTGGAGTGGAGAGAGATAGAGGGTGTTGAAGTAGTCGTGCTGAGGACGAGCCGACGAGGCAGCAGCTAAGCAGCCAGGGACACAGCCGCAGGCCCGTGCATGCACTCCTGATTCAATGATTGTACAAGTGTGGCTGGTGCGCCTGCTGCGGGTGCGATTGGCCGGCGGGCGGCTGCAGCGCGCGGACGGGCGAGTTGTGCACAGGACAAGACTCACAGGAGCTGAGGAATAATCAGGAATAGTCAGGAATAATGAAGGGCGCGGTGGCAAGCAAGCAGGATTCGTCAAGCAAGCCACCACCTGGGCAGCAAGCCACGTCCGTTCTCTTTATCCAGCACGCTCCGCCCCAGCATCGATATCCATATCCACGCTATCTTATCGACCGTAGATAGATTCCTGAAACGTCTTGTAGATTCGAATGCACCTCTTGCAGCTTTGGTTGTGCCATGGGCGCCAGTTTCCATCCATGGATGCCATGTTATCACGACGCCCAAGCCAGTCCGTTCGCTCGTGACGTGCCCTTCTCTTTGTCCAGCGAGCAATCGCCCTCCAGTGAAACGCGCCGGCCAAGACATGATCGTCTGGCAGCCCAAGCCATACAGTAGTGATGGCAATCGCCGTGAAAGCCATCGACACGCTTCTGCAGCCTTCCATGGATCCATGGACAGCCAGGGCGCACGTGCTTTGGCGAGGCCGGCGGCGGGGTCCCTAACTCCGACGACCTGCTCGCTGACCTCATCCAAGGCGACAGCTGGTGCCCGCCTCCAATTCACCGCGCGCACCCTCCAGCCACTTCCGCCATCGTCAATCGCCACCCTGCGCTGGCTCAACTCCTCCACACGCCAGGTCCCTCATTTCCGGCAACATGGCCGACCAGAGCCCCCCCAACGACACGCCCATGCCAGATGCCATGTCTGATGCCGACAAGGTAGACCTCTCATGGGGAATTTCTGATGCGATATCCTGACATGACGTAGATTCGCGCGAAGCGACTCGCGAAGCTCGGAGGGCCACCCGCCGGCAATCGACCTTCGAACTCGAGCTCGACACCTTCCACGACGACCGCCTCAGGAAGTTCGACGCCTCAGCCAGCAGCGAAGCCATCCCCGGCCCCGGCCCCGGCCCCGGCCGCAGCCCCAGCTGCGAATCCCTTTTCGCAGCTCGGAATCAAGCAAGAGAACCAGCCGACGCCTACATCGCGGATAACGATCAAACCCAGACCCAAAGAGGCATCGAGTGTTGGTAGCGCCCCATCCAAGCCCCAGGAAGGCAGCCTGGAGGCATGGACCGACCGCACCATCAGTCAAATATTCCGTATAACGCTCGACCCCGAAATCACCAAGGATATACACGGCCATCGCCTGTGCTTTGTATCAGGAGTGCGCAGCGACCTTGAGAACGAAGGCAAGCCTCTCTTGTCCACCCTCGACCTGCTGGATAGCGCCATATTAGAGTCGGCCCAGAGCAAGACAGAGGATAAGGCATTGGACTATCTGTTAGGATCCTGGAAGCGGATATCCAGGCTGCTCCGCGGCATGCACAACAAGGACGATGCCAAATTCAAGGTTGCTCAAGAGATCCGTCGCCTGTGCTTCAACTACTGTATCTTTGCCGCCACAATGCCCGACATGTTTGAGGAGGAGCCTTCCGAAACCAATCCCTTGGCCGACCATCTGCTTTTAGATCCCGAGAATGATCGCGGCATCTGCCACGACTTCTTGAACGAGGCCGTGTCGCGATTCGAAGAGGACGACAGCGTCAAGGAGCTCCTCGTCGGAGCAGTGGAGGAGCTGAGTCGCCGACTGTCTAAAATGACCATGAACGACGATTATCGGCCGTACATGCTAGCTATGCGCAATTTTGTTCGCTACAACCACTTGCTCATTGCTATAGCTCAATCTCCACATTTCTTACCAGCCGAAATCGAGGCTCCACATATCGAGCGGATCAGCCTCCTAGGCCCATTTTTCACCATATCCCCATTGCAGGGTGAAGTTGCCCTAAACTACTTTTCTAGTCCTAGCACACGGGACAAGGCATATATAAACAACTCTCAGCGATCCTTGCGTATGGCCTTGCAAACACACCAGGATGAGCTCTTCGACATTGCGAACTGCTTCATCAAGACCAAGGATTCCAGAGAGAGGATATTGGATTGGTTTGCCTTGACATTGAACGCAAACCACAAGCGACGTGCAATGCGCGTCGATCCAAAACTCACGTCTTCAGATGCCTTCATGGTCAACATAACCGTCGTTCTCGATCGGTTATGCGAGCCTTTCATGGACGCTACTTTCTCCAAGATTGACAAGATTGATATCAACTACCTACGTCGCTCACCACGGATATCTATCAATGACGAAACGAAAATCAACGCGGACCAACAGGAATCCGATGAATATTACGAACATTCGGTCCAAGGAACAAACAACTTCATTTCCGAGATATTCTTCCTGACTGTTGCATCGCATCACTACGGCCTAGAAGCGGCAAATACCAAGCTTTCGGAGCTGCAAAAGGATCTCAAGTGGCTCGAGAAGCAGCTCGCACAGATGGAAACGGAGAGGCACAAGTATGCGTCTAATCCTATGCAACTCAGTGTTTTCGATGCCCACGTGAAGAAGCTGAAGGATCGCATCGAGAAGGGCCATTGTGTTGTATTCGCCACCCAAGGTGTTCTCCAAGACGAGACTTTGCAGGCGCGGTCGATGCAGTTCATGCGATATGTAGTCGTCTGGCTGCTCCGCTTGGTCTCGCCTGGCACTGAATTTCCCAAAGGTACGCTCCAGCTTCCCCTGCCCCAGGAACAGCCCAAGGCGTTCAGATGTTTGCCTGAATACTTCCTCGAAGACATCTGCGACAATTTCAAGTTCATTACGCGTTGGATGCCGCACATCATCACTTCTACGCAATGTGAAGAGTTGATGGTTATCTGCGTGACCTTCCTCCGAAGCTCCGAGTACATCAAGAATCCGGGACTCAAAGCCCAGCTTGTCCGGATTCTCTTCAACGGCGTGTGGCCAGTGCCTGGTAAACCAAAGGGCGTGCTCGGAGACGCCCTTTTTGCGCACAAATTCGCTACACAACATCTTCTTCACGCTTTGATGAAGTTTTTCTCCGAGTGCGAACGTGCGCATGATAAGCTTTCTATTCGCTACGAGATATTCCAAGTCATCAAATGCATCTGGCCTAACCCTACGTATCGAGAAAATCTCGCCACTGAAGCGCAAGTCAACCTGGACTTCTTCGTTCAGTTTGTCAATCTACTACTCAACGACGTCACTTTCGTCTTGGATGAGTCCTTTAGCGCCTTCGCGAAAATTCATGATCTCTCAATAGAGCTGAGGGAACCGCCGCCGCCGGATCAAGATACGAATGCTCGTCAGGAGCAGGAGGACAATCTTGCGGCCACAAAGGGTACGTGATTCTTGAGCTACACTTGGTTCCTGTTGCTGATCTATATGCGCGTGTTCAGAGAAGGCGAAGAACTACATGATGATTACTACCGAGACAGTGGGAATGCTCAAGTTGTTCACCGAGACGCTCAGCGACTCCTTTACCAAAAAAGAGGTCGTTGTGCGTCTTGCCCACATGCTTGACTACAACCTCGAGCTCCTCGTCGGTCCCAAGAAGTCCAAGTTGAAGGTTGAGAACATGCAGGAGTACGGGTGGAATCCGCGGCAAATGCTGGCGGATATTGCCGACGTTTACCTAAATCTACAAGACAAGAAGACTTTCATCGACTCGGTCGCCACGGACGAACGGTCGTACCGCCCCGAGTATTGGGAGACAGCGATGAACATCATGAAGCGTTACGCTCTCAAGTCTCCAGAACAGCTGAACGAATGGGAGCGGCTTGCCAACACCATCAAGGCTGCGAAAGAAGAGCTCAATGCCGAGGAGGTGGATCTGGGCGAGATTCCAGACGAATACCTGGATCAGCTGATGGCCACTCTGATGGAGGATCCGGTTATCCTACCTAAGAGCCGACAAACACTTGATCGCAACACAGTACGCAGCATGTTGTTGAGCGATCCTCATGATCCGTTCAACCGCGCCCCTTTGACGATCGATGAGGTGATACCCAACGATGAGCTCAGGGAGGAGATCCAGACATGGAAGGCTAACCGGCTTGCTGAGAAGAGGGCCCAACGCAACGCTGCTACTAGCACTGCAGGCGAACCCATGGATACATCGTAATTTGGTTGTCCACGAACAGTCTCCGCGCGGCAAGTTGGACTTTGTGCATTTCAGGCGTTATGGCATCTATACCAACTAGAACGTCTCTTGCATCTTAACTGGGTACAAAATGATTCTACGAAACACTTCAGTGAACATGGTACTTGAGTGGATGGAGCTCTTTCCTCGCTCGGCGTCTGCTAGTATATCTTCGATATGAAATTTACAAGCACCTCCACGGTTCACCGTATCGTGTACCGGCGTGCATAATCATCGTGTCGCACTTTTGATCTTGCGCTCTTTGTGACATGCTGTGGCTGTGGGAACCATGGTTCACGGCACTGTGTCGTGTTATCTTTACAGGCCCAGTTGGCGATACCAACGGAGATGAATGAATAATGATATGTATCTTACAAGCACATCCATTGTACAATATACTACACATGGAAACATGGCGCTTAGCTCTAATGCTCCTCCTCCTCTCTTCGACCGAAAACGTACGCGAGCCCACACCCCGCGACATTGACAGCGCAGAGACCCAGCGCCGTTCCCCTCACTGCACCCCGTACTGTGAACTTCTGCTTCAATCGCTTCGCCTCATTAGCACGTGCCTTCTTACTCTCATTCTTCAACAGAACGACCGCCATTGATAGAAAGATGGCACTTACATGTCTCCTCCGCATAGCAAGCAGAGCATACAAACCACTCCACGCCGCCGTCGTGCCCGCTGCATCGGTCTTGTACCCGCTTAGATTGAGGTAGCTGGAGAAGAGCAGCATGGGCGGGAAGAGCATGGGAAGCGTCTGGAAGGGTCGTGCATGTTGGGCGGTTATGAGGGTTGCGAGGAGAGTGGGTGGGACAGAGTTGTCTGTTTTGGGTGTGAATATGGGGGGCACGTGAAGGCGGCGGGCGCGGGCTGGGGATGCACGCGTGCGGTGAGAAATTACGCACCTCCCCAGTTGCGGAGGGACTGGAGGATTCCTCCTTTTGGAGGTTCGTCTGTCATTAGAGAGGGAGGACAGACGGATTGAGATGGGGATGGATCGTTATATGGGTGTGGTGGGAATTATGAATTGAATGGCTGCCCATGTGAGGTGTTCACTCGGACGCATGCCAAGCAAACATCCGCCGCACTTGCTTCTGGTGCTGTGGCCTCGACTCGCGACATCATTCACACCTGCCCCTACCCCTCCAAACTCTAGACTATCGTCTCGGAGCCGCGCCACCCCTAATAATCCGCTCCCGACCGTTGGACTCGCCCGCCGTCTACACCCTCGCTTCTACGTGCGCGCGTATCCCGAAGGCCACCTTTGGCCCCTCGCACAATGTCCGCCAAAGCCAGCGGCTCGGATGCCCGACCGAACGGCGACGCAAAGAACCGCCAACATCACGATGGGAGCTCCGGCCGCACATACACAGTCGAACAGAAGGCGGCGGTAATACGGATAAAACGCTGCGCGCCGACGGCCTTCTACGAGATCCTGGGGCTAGAAGAGGTCAAGACGACGTGCACCGAGGGCGAGATCAAGAAGGCATATCGGAAACTCAGTCTTCTGACACATCCGGATAAGAATGGCTATGACGGTGCAGACGAGGCTTTCAAGAGTGCGTTTTGCTACGACATAGCTACGTGTGGGGAGCGTGTGCTAATGCGGATATGTAGTGGTATCAAGAGCCTTCCAGGTGCTCTCCGACGCGGACAAGAAGGCAAAGTACGACAAGTTTGGCGGCGACCCGGATAGTCGCTTTGGCGGCGGAGCACCAGGCGGCGCATCGCCGTTCAGCAACTTTGCGCGCTCACAGGGCGGCAGCCGAGCAGGCGGCCCCATGTTCGAAGAAGAAATCTCGCCCGAGGAAATGTTCCGCCAATTTTTCGGCGGCGGCGGCCCCTTCGGCGGGCCCTTCGGTACGTCACCTCGCTACCAGCGCCTCCAAGCCTTCCTCGCTCGAGACAGACCGAGTATAAGTTAGTAACGCGTGTCACAGGCGGCGGCGGCATCTTCGACACAGGCCCGGGCTTCGTCTTCAACCTCGGCGGCGGCCCCGGCATCCGCGTCCACCAGTTCGGCGGCGGCCGTCCCCGCAGACGCCCCGACACGGCACAACCGCCAGGCTCCGAGCCGACCCCCAGCCTCTCGAGCACGCTCTCCTCGCTCCTCCCCCTCATCTTCCTCTTCCTCCTCCCGCTCCTGTCCTCCCTCTTCGGCGCTGGCGACGCCCCCAAAGGCCCCAGCATCGTCTTCGACCACCCGCGCGGCGCCCAGACGCGCGGCCTCACCTCGCAAACCCTAAAAGTGCCCTACTGGGTCAACCCGCGCGACGTGGAAAACTACAGCGCGAAGGATATGCGCAATTTGCATAAGCAGGCGGAACAGAAGTATATACATGTTGTCAATTCGAGGTGTGATTCGGAGAAGTATCAGAGGAGTCAGTTGGAGCAGGCGGCGCAGGGGTGGTTTGGTCCGGATAGGGAGAAGTTGAAGGTGGCGAGGGGGATGCCTATGCCGAATTGCGAGAGGTTGAGGGATTTGGGGTTTACGGTTTATCAGTAGGGCTTTCGGCCGGGGGGTGGTTGTGCTTCCTCTTTTTTTCTTTTTTTTTTCAAAGAGAGGGGTTCTTGTTTGAATAGCTTGGGAGGTGTTGGAGCGGGGAATTGTGGATGATGGACTGGCTGGCTGGCTGGGGGGTAAATGGCGAGTGTGAGGGTGGACATGCCGAGGGCTTTTGGCTGTTCTTTCGAGTGGTGGAGGAGTGAGTGGGGAAGAAGTATTTACCTTGAAGCTGCTGGTTCACGTGCGGCATGCATGGCATATGAGCGCATAATGCGGTGTTGAGACATAGCGCGCCGTTTTCTCTCTTTTTTTTTCTGGTACTAGCGCTATAATATTGTACATTGGTATGCATGATGTACAGGTACAGTTCTGGACAAGACGTGCGCTGTTGGATGCATGCTTGCTGGGCTGGTCGATTTGCTCGTCTCTTTTGTCTGGAATCTGGATGGTGATGTGTTGATGTGAGCGATAGGCTTCGGATTGAGTATCGATGGCTCCCTGGGTTTCCAAAGGCATCATACTCATCATCTTCCCACAGTTGGTGCACCACCGCTCTCCTGCTTCCCGCCCATGCACCACGCTCCTCCCTCCCCTCCTGCCGTACACCCTCGCTCCCACCCTTGAGCCCCTCACACCCCCTCCTCCGGCTCCAACCCCTGAAACGGATCCAACGCATTCCCCTCCGGATCATACAACTGCAGCACCTCGCCCCCCTCCAACGTCAAACTCCACTCCCTCGTAACATACAACCCGCCTCTCCCCCTCCTCTTACACCGCAACCTCACCTCCCCGCTCTGCCGCGTCCCCTTGACCCAGAACCGGATATCAATCCGGCCATGCACCTGGTTGATCTCGCCGCGTATCCACGGGTACTTGCTCGCGAAGTAGATTTCGTCGCCGAGGTGGGCGCGCACGGCCGGGTGGGTGCGCAGCGCGTACAGCGTGGCGGTTACGACGCTGGATTCCGTCTTTTGGTAGTTGAAGAAGGCGAGGGTTGTGAGGGCCATGGTGAGGAGGAAGAGGGGGAGGGTTTTTAGGACCGAGGGGTGGATTAGGGGGGGGACGCTGGGGGGGTGGGCGTGTTAGCGGATTGTGGTGCGTGGTGGTTGGGGGAAGAGAGGGGGGTAGGGGACGTACGGCGGGAGTTCGCGGTTGTATTTGCGCTCGAGGAGGAGCTCGCCTTCTTTTGGGGGGGGGATCATGTATGGCGGGGGCCAGGAGGTTATGCTGTGGGGGGTTTTCCAGGGCACCGTGGGGGAGGTGGATGAGGTGGTGGATGCGTAGCGTGTGGTGGGTAGGGTTCTACGGAGGCATTGGTGTGAGGGTTGGAGGTGGGAGCGGAGGAGCGGGGAGAGAAGCCTGGGTGGTGGCATCTTTGTGGGGGGAGGGCGCAATTGCGGTGATGGTGGTGGTGGTGGTGGTGCGCAGTTGGGTGAGGCTCGGTGAGGTGATGCGACCTCGCGGAGGTTCGTTAGCGCGATGTCACGTGCACGTGTAAAGCCTGTGGGCCGTCTCCGCAACGCATTCTACAACCTAATCGTGAATAGTCTGTTTCTTTCTCGGTTTGCCTTTAGCTTGATGATATTATTAGCCTTGGTAGGGATAACTTACTTTTCTATCTAATGAATTTATTAACCTATATATTACAATCTGCGTCTTTGAACAAAATGGCTCGTCGAGGGAATCCTGTCCGAAATCCATATCCAGGAAGCCGAAAGTCATCTGACCTTCGCACGATCTCTTCAATAGGACCAGCTGGTGGGGAGTCCGAAGACGTTGTGCATGCGCACGCCGCCATCGTGGCCACCCGATTGCGGGGAGCTTTGACTTTTGGCTTGGGCTTCCAACGCTGCGATCTTATTTCTTTCTCTATACCCTGTAAAATTATCAGTATCAGCAACTACTTATATCAAGAGCTCTTTTGAAACCACGCTCAGCGTACGATATCTTCTCCGAGCCAGGATATTCCACACTCGCTTCCATTCCGGATCGCCCGTGCCGGGTATCTCCACTGGCATCTTGGTCTTGTTCCGCCACTCGGCAGGCATGTTGTTATGTTTCTCGGCAATAATCAGGGATTTCACGCGAGGTTCTGCAGTAATGCGGCATGTGGTTTGGTTGAGTATAACGTTATGCTCGTAAGGCTGAGCAAGCCGCATTACTGGAGACGGTTAGCAGAGTCGAACAAAGATCTCTCTATCCATCTTCATTGGGTGGTTGGCGAGCTACTTCCAACCTTCCGTTATGATAATTATCGAATTGCTCTCCTGTCTGCAATTGTAGTCAAATTGTGACGAGAGCTACCAGAGACTTAACGGATGGTTTCAAAGGTGTACGCTACAACAACGTTAGGCGGTGTCGACTCACTGAAGGAACATGACAAGCTAACATGCGCTCCAAATCCTCATATTAGATAGGCAAGAACGTTAAAAGCCAACAGCATCATCAGTTGCAAAGATACCTAGCATCTTCCAAGACCTTCACTGCTTCGCATATCCAAGAAAAGCTGCCTCCAACATGGCATCCTCAAACCTTCGAAACAATCCCTCCGCCGAGCCCCTTACACCAGCAAAGCTCACAAACCACCAACCCGCCTCCAAACCCCTCACACCAACCGCCTCCTACGCAATCAAAACCCTCAGCTACGCACGCATCGCCTTGGGAGCAGCAACCGTCCTCGTCCCACGCTTCACCTGCGGCCTGTTCAAACTCCCCATTTCCGACGAAACGGCCACGGTAGCTCGTCTGTTCGGTGTCCGTGACCTCGCTCTCGGCGCGCTTCTTCTCACCGCTGATGATAAGACCCTCTTGGACGGCGGCAGGAGAGAGCTCAAGAGACTGCTTCGGGCGAATGTGGGCTGTGATATGGTGGACGTTTGTAGTCTTGCGTTTGCGGTTGCTAGTGGGCATATGGATCCGCTGCCTGGAGCGCTTCTTGTGGCATGTGGGGTGGTGGCAGCTGGTGTAGGACTTTTGGGTTTGAAGACGGCCTGAGGGCTTTTGTGGGTGGGTTTTGGAAAAATTATGCGAGAGGCGAGAGGCAATGCGTACTCTGGCAACGTAAGGCAGGAATAGATAGTTGGAAACGAAGGCTAAACTAAATAATAAAGAATGCGCCTGTTTATACGCCTCGAATTCCATTTTAAACGCGAATGGTAGCTCAGAATATTAGATTTTGTGGAATAATTAGTAAATCTTAGACAGTCATTCGAACTTAATAGATTCAACCACGAACTATTTTTATTTATTTATATTAGTTTATGTGGCGTTAAATTAACTACCTAGGGGTAGAACGACAATGGCTTTCATCTCAAATAACATGACAAAAAAAGCAGAGCCCCCTGCTTAGTTTAGTCCAGATATGTTGTTGGACTGTTTGCAAAAGACAAAGAATATTTGCGATATCCAATATAAACAGAGAAGTCGGTCTCGATAGAGAAACATGTGTGTGATAAGAACTGGCAGGGTGAACACACCTCGGTAAGGGCCGTGTGAAGCCAGCTTAGGAGGCGCATGCGGTGTTGAAAAACGCGGATCCTGAATTCGAAAGTTATTACTCTCGAATTAAGAATTGCGGAGGCTTATCGAAAGCATGAGCGCACGGTAGAGCGACGAGAATTCCTTGTGGAGAGATCCAAAAGTTTGGCACTTTCTCGGCCCAAGACCACGTCATAATTTGGATTATTCTCGGACGAGACATAGAATGTTCCAGTATAAACCCTTCTAGGTTCCTGCTCCGAAGCCCACTCCAATGTTGTGTATCCGTAGACAAGCTTCGCTGTTGGGTACCTCGAACGCAGCTCTTTGTGGAGTGGATAGACCTGCTTTCCTAGCAAATCGGCGATGTCTTGCGAGACGACATCTTCTTCCGTATTATCGTCGAAGGATGCAACTGCGGCTCTTTGGCCGCCACTTGCGCTGAGAATTTCGATAGTGGACGGTTGTTGGGCGATATTCTTGCGGCTCTGATGCTCACTGAAGTCAGCAATTGAACGGTCGAGGGAAGGATTACTTTGCGAGCGATAGCAAGGGTATACTAACCCTTTTTTTCGATCTAGACGTGAAACAGGTGTTCATTGTGTACAGGTATGATGTACTGGGCCGCGCATTCTTGTCCTGTTGGAGTGGCGATGGTCGATCGCTGCAGGCTGAACAGCAGTATCTGAGGGAAGATAGAAGCGGGCGAGGGTGGGGCGAAGCGATCTCACCATACAACATCTCGTATATACATAGACCGATTATCACTTCAGCTCTTAAGGTCCTCCATGCCGGTGAGAGCGCCAATCACTATTACCCCACGCTGTGCCGTCTTGCAGGGTTGCCTCTCTGTCCAGTGCTCTTGGTGGAAGCCCTCCTGTACTACCACTATTGGCCAGAGTGTCGCAGAAAACCGGAGATGTATTACCGTGAGTCTAAGCCTTTGAGCACTAGGCAGACTGATTTTCCGGAAAACGAAAGCCACCGTGTGACGTCCAATTAGGCAGTAAACCCGGGCAAGCCAGATTTCACAGCTCACAAAGTCCCTCGTCGATTGCGAAGCATAGTGTTCGCAATATGGATTATGTAGTTGAATCGCAATGTTTTGGACGCGAACCCAGGGTTGGCTTGACTTCTTGAAAACCGTCTGACACTGCCGGGGTAGGAAGGTGACTGTAACGGGCACCGCCGAAAATCCCGAACTGGTGCACATAGTAATAAGGAAGAACTCAGATGGCGGCGAGGCAACGCACACCGCGTCGGCAAATCCGGACGACCAATAAGACAAGAACACCGGAGTATTGCTGACGCGGGATCATGATTGGCTGTGCCGACGCATCGACAGTTTGTTTTTGCCGCTTTTTCGATATTATTGTATATTTCTTTTATTAGAGTTGTTTAGCATATCAAGAATCAGGTTTCGTTCTTTTCCATGACTCGCTGACCTTGAATGTCCTAAAATCATTCCCTATTCGAATGCACGCATCACCCATCCCAACTGATGGTTTGGAAGAAGTCACTAGATGCCGGACTGGAAGATATGTCTCCTTCTTTGTCTTCGGTTAGTAAGTGGCTAGTTGACACCACCACTTACGCTGATCTACTGTGTGAAATGCAGGGTCTTATGGACAAGGCAGAAACTACGCCCTTGGAAGCCCTCATATTGCAACTCCATTCGCGGCTTGCATAGTCAGCCTATGTTGTATCACCTTTCGAGTGCCAATCGCCAGACACCATCTTCGACATTTTTCACCGGAAGTGTTCGAAACCCACGTCCTTCGTCGCCTTCTTCACAATGGCCGTAGATAAAGATGACTGCGGGTCCATTTGAGGTCAACGTTCATTGTTTCCAGCCTCGAACAAACATGGCATCAAACAAACCCTTGGCCAAGAAGGTAATGGGATATCCAAAGTTTGCAGGCAAAATCGAACTTCGCCCTGAGTTTGCTATATTTCGACGGTTCGGAGCTCTCAACGCTGAGAACTTACTTTACTTTCAAGCTGAACTTGTACTACTTGAGCAGTCCCTGCAAGAGCAGCAAAGGGCAGATAGCGAGAGCAGCCACCAACGGAAGTCTAAATATGCCCTCAACTGGTATCAATTGAGCAACTCGGAAGAGCATGGCGATACGACACAGCTAGATTTGGTTTTGAAGATACGGCAGACCCTAAAGCAGTACAGTATGTTTAACGCTTGGGATGTCAGCTAGATGTGGGAGAGTGATCGCTTACTGCAATACAGACGATGCGCTCATCCAGCAGGCTCAAATTCTTGGATATCAGGAGCCTAGTCAGAGAGATCTCGCCTACGTACAAAACTTTCTCCACGCAGACTTAGGTCTTCCATTCCTCGGACCCGATGCTAGTGTTTGGGGATCTGTTTCAGCAAGAAATAATCACAGTCCGGACCTCGTCACTCTGTGTCCCCGACCAAAGGAGGATCCGTTCTCCAATTGGGCGGTCGAGAGAACAATCACATACTTGTTTCGATGCGGTTGTGCTAGGTTCATGAAACCCTCACCCACCCACGGTGTCATTGGATATGAGGATACGACCGTGCTGAGGATCACGTACTGGATAACGAGCCTAGTCGCATCTTTGATCCCGATCTTGTCGATTGTTATCTTATACGTGGTCCATTCTATGGCTGCACGACTTGGCATCATTGCAGTCTTTAACGTTCTGCTATCTGCCTGTCTAATTGGATTAACCAACGCAAAACGGTCAGAAATCTTCGGAGTCACGGCAGCGTATGTGTTTACCTGACTAGAGTATAGTGAAACTGACTAACATCATTGTAGATTTGCGGCAGTTCAAGTAGTCTTCGTCAGTTCAGAAAAATCTTGAGTCTGCTACACGATGTGATTACTTGACGTTATGCATATACTTGTGGGACAGAAGTTTGAACTCCTTGGCCTCTGTACTACCGATCATGGGATGACACGGTTCATCAGACTCTGGTCCTAGTCTGTATACTAGCGTAGAATGCGCTTGAGGGTACTGTCTCTTTCAATTGAATTTTGTTGAGACTTTCATTTGGCATATGCTTGCATAATGGCGATAAAGTACTGTAATGACCTGCGAATGATGAGATGGATTATGATTCGCCCCAAGCTGACCAGGGAAAAACCTCTCTATTCTCAGCGATTATTCGGCTATCCTTGCGCATGCATGTCATATAATCCTGTCATGGTGGGGCCTGGAATCGATAGATAAGCCTGTGCATCCCTCCGATGGCGAGGCATTTCCGTCGCACTCGTTCGCTGTATTATCTCATTGTCCCCCCACCGCCAACTACTGGTTCTCTACTTTCGAATAACTGCAACCCTTGCCGTACTCCAGATATGAGTGTATTTTATTAAACGAGATCTAAAGAAAAGACCCAAGGCTATCATTGCATTAATCTACAGGCACCAAGGTCAAAAATCTTGAAACCAGACCTCAATACAGCTGACCCTGAACAGTTTTCCATTCAACATACTTCCGAATGCCGCGCGAACTGGAACCTACGATAAAGTGGGCGATATCCCTACAACCGAAACTATGCGATATGCCGATGCCGTTTCGTGTCTATGATTAATGGGAACTGGTTAAGGGCGAGGTCTTCCGTAGGAGAAGAGGGCCAATGCGGTCCTCCAGAACGAACCATGCGAAGACGAAAAGGAATTCTGCATGCATGCGAGTCCCAGCGGAAGACAGAGGCATGAAGAGGCACACCGGGACACCGAGGTTAACGCTGTTGAGGATACAACCGAGCGTAGTGGATACGGGCCTGTCGGAAAGCGCGCTCGTACATATCGTTGAAGGCTTGCGCACGCACACCTGGACCATACAGTGCTTCCTGTTGTTGAGCATAAAGATTGGCAGGTCCAAGTGCTTGGTTGCGAGCGTGTTCGTCGCATTGTCGCTAGAACCAGTTAGCGACTATAGCAGTAGACTCCCATGGATCCGTGGATGGGTTGGCAGTTACCCGATACTCTGCATCTCGTCTCATTTCTTCGGCTTCCATCTGCCGCCTTGATGCGGCATGCGCTTCTTCATTCGCCACGGTATGAGCTGCGTCGAGTCAGTACGTCGACATAATGCATTTGCTGCTTACACACCATTGACTTGAGAAGGTAGGCTTGTATATAAGCCAACAAAACCCAATGATGGATGCAAACTGACAAGACCTAATTTAAGGATGTCTGGCCATCCCAATATCGCGTCGACGCATATTTCACCATGTGAAATATGGAACGTTGTTTTAACGTACTTCAGTGGGGCCGGTTCCTGGTTGTACCACCATCGAACATCTACTCTTCCAAGCGTATACGCATCTCCTCCTGCGGTGTGAGCAAGCCTTTCTGGAATGGCTGAGTCGAGATTCGGACGCAATAGCTCCGCTATCGGACGACTTAGAATGTTGTAGTCGGACCCTGTATCGAGCAAGAGTGTGACACGGCGCGCTCGTCCTTGTATCTCCATTCGGACCTCTACCAAAAACAGGTTGGTGGAAGTGCTCCGGATCGACTTCCGAAGAGTGAATATATCCACCAATCGCCGGAATCGCCGCCAAACTCTTGTTGATCGGGTCATTGAGGATGCCACAGGGCTAGGAAGCTTGAAAGCTTGACGGTGCAAGCGTCTGTACTCTATAGCGTCGGTCGATGAAAGAATGCGGGCGTCCGTCACTTGCGCAACGGCGTCGGTCGGTGGTAGGATAGAATCATCGATAGCTTGAGTATCGACTCCACTCGATGACAGAACGGAAGCAAAGTTGGTCTGTGTTTCAGCGAGGGGATTCGCTCGTGTATCTGCTAACAGTAAGTCGTAATTCATACGGGGTTCTTTGGAAGGGCAAAAAGGATTGAAATTTCAGTGTACCTGACTTACTAATCGGCCAGGAAATGTGTCTGCGCCTTTCTAATCGCACAAAAAGAGTACTCGAAGTCAGCGCGTCAGCCTGCACAACCTGAGTAGTAGGCTCATTGGAAGCCGGAAGGTTTCGAAGCAGATTCAAGTAGGCTTCTGTGGTGATGCTGTTATTTGCATGTAATTGCCCGAGCCATTCGTGAACATGAAGTCTGGCTTGAGGTGGCCAGCGTATTGGTGAAGTCATGTGACCATCCATATTTGGTCCCAAGAGTGGCGTGGATTATTACAATAGTGCGATCCGGTACCTGTATTCCACCTCCTCGATGGGTGGCGAGGCTGCGCTGCTAAGCTTTAGAGAGCCGCGCGGTGGTCGTGTGGTCGGCTCAAACGTTCCTGGCAGCGAGCACCTCCAGATGTTGCAGAATCCCGACTCCACGTTGGGTCAAAGAGAGTGATATGGGATAATTCGCACTGGCTATGCGAGTCCACTAGAACCTACCGCCTCCCTGGTTCTCAAAGCTTACAACCGCTAGGAGCTGGTGCAGTCGTTGCGAGTTCGGTAAACCAGTGGGAGTCAGGGAGAGTAAAGAGTACTGACGCGAAGGGTTGGCATATAAAGAAAGAAACGAGGGCAATTTTAATCCGATCTGTCTCTAGATGGTGACATAAAAAGGTCCCACGGGCCCTTCACCGTGACCGTATACAGTAAATCGGAAATCCTGCCGACTGTGCTCGCATCCCGGACGACTGACAGGACACGACTGACAGGACACGACTCGCGCTCTTGACCGCCGCAAGCCATTCTGTAACGCGATTATATGCAGTGTGCCGGGTGGCTTAGTCGACAACTTCGCCGACAACTTCGGCCCAGTCGCAGCGCCCAGCGTCGGAACGGCCCAACGGGGCCGAATCGCAGCGTGGGCTGCTGTGTGGCCACCCGGATCAAAGCCGTCAATTCCCTGTCCGTCTTTCTCATCAACGGACCTTACTAAATAACCGTCGTCGTGAGAGATTCTAACCTAGTTCGTCAATGGACGTGGCACTCCTCGCCCTATACGGGTCTCTCACCAGCTGGTGATACTGCCTCTGTCAACGGGCCTGACACCCAACCAGGAAGCACAGATGTCTAGAGCAAAGTCATGTTGTGGTCTTTTACAAAGAAGACACCCCCAGCAACCAAACGGCGCTGGAGATGAGCACTGCCCATTTGAGTGTAGGCTGCCAGGGTGCTGTACAGGTGCTGTCAACCGCCAGGGCGAGGAGGGTTTCTCGAAACCGGTGGCACGCTGTACCTTGCACAGCCCTATTGGAGCCACTGATACTTGCTGGATCAGAACAAGCACGTTAGCGACTTCGACGTTTGCGTCTGGACTCCCAGGAACCCGTCTGTGATTTGAGTAGGCCAATATTGTGGTATGCACGGCGGCGATACCAGCTTCTCCAGTGGCGCTGCCTGATGCACTTCCCTGAATATACGAATAGCACAGGCTCCGCACGCAATCCGCCGTAGCATATTACAGGTGACAGTCCAGAGAGCTTCTTTCATCTTCTGTGAATACCGTCGCGCATGTACTGATCCGTTCTTGGATGAATTTCTGGGGCGGAGGCAATAGCCAGAATAATATCTTGTGCGCGACTCCCGGCTATTTGGTTATCTTCTAGAAGCTGTCTAGGGGGCTTGAACTCTATTCAGAATCCGCCAGCCCTCGAAGATAAGCTCGAGTCATCGGATATGAACACCTCCACGCATTGGCCATTGGGCTAGTCGTCTCAGACAGCAAACGCGGGTCTCGGCGAGTGAGCGTGCCTTGTGTGACGGGCTCGCGTGGTCTCTTGAGATGCACAGAAATGCACTTGAAACTTGCGACCGGGTAGCCGCACAGTACGATGACGCGGTCGAGTCAACGTTGTGATGACGCATCTCAAGCCCTGAATCTGGTCTTCAAGGATCTGCCACTGGTAGGACTCCGATCTCTCCAGAAATCGACTTCAGTGGCGCCCTACCTTGCAACCGAGCAATCCAGCAAATTGCCTCCAGGTGCACATGCACTCGTTGCCAGGATGATAGGTAACACAAAGACGAAAATTTTCTCGTTGGCTGCCAATACGGTCGCAAAGGAAAGCGGGCAGCAGCCCAGTTGGCCCGAGCTCATTATTGATATTCGTCATGCTGAAATTTCCATCTCATAGCTATCTGCGGTGATTGTGCTTCAGCTTCGTTCTGTCCCCTTCCTTTTCTAAGGTATAACTCTTGTTTGAAGTCGATTTTGGTCCGAATCCTTCCGAGTGAGACATCGAATCGTGCTTGGCCCCCAAAGTATTACAACCCACTCGTGGGTTGCAGAATCCTATCGACAGCGTATGAGCATGCCAGTATGACTGCAACCACCAGAGCTGATACGGATGTCGTGTAGTGCGCGAGCTAGATGAAGGTCGTTGACTTCTTAAGGTTTATTTCGCGGGTGGCCTTCCCGAGGCTCCAGATGTCCTCTCCTGAAGAAGGCGTCGCCCAACGCCCAACCCAGCAAAAGCGGCGCGCTTCTGCTTCCGCAACCATGTATGTAGCCACTGGCCGTCTACTCTTCAAAAAACAATGACGAAGGCTTATGAGTACTCCTAGATGATAGTTAGCGCCAACAGCAACCCTCGATGATCCTTCGCGAGTCCGTTTTCACGTCCATCGAACTCACCCCCAAACCGCCTCGACGTTGCGAGCGCCGCCTACAGCTGTGCATGGCTATAATCTTTCAACTACATTATCCTCCATCTACGATGCGGAACTAGAAGACGTTTGAGTATGTGTCGAGTGAGATCCATGGGCTAGAGGGGGCTCGATAAGGAGCTTGACGGACAATAGGGGACAGCTGCAATAAATCTAGTAGTTAAAAGGAAAGAGTGGAATAGACGTCGCAGCAAGAGATACGCAAGCACGCTGTGCAACATGCCACAGAGCGGTTTGCGGCTGCCAGGTGTAACGCGATCGATTCGGTACCACAAAAACATCCGACGCTAGAATGCGAGCTGCCCTGTCACCATGTACGACAAGAACAAGAAGCTTCTGAGAATGAAACGCGCGACAGAAAGAATGATGCCTCGGCTCTTATTAAGTGAAATGTCTACATGTGACAGTGCAGCATGCGAAACCACCTGCCCGTCTTTGACTGGGTCGGTTTCGTTTCTCAACCACCATCGGACTATACTCCCAAATCCTACGCCAACAGTTCGCCAATATCGGATCGTGCCGGATTATCTTAGAAATGCCCCCACAAGCTAAAATCCTAGATATGAGTATGGTCTGGACACGTAAGCGACCAATTCCTCAGTCTGGTCTCCAGATCTGAGGCCCTGTTCGGACCAAACACGCGTTATCATGTCATACGATGCGTGGCGGGCTTCAGGCCCTTGAATTGAGACATTGAAGTGCATTCGCGGCAGCGCGTCCTGAAGAACATCGCGTGTCCTCCCATGTGCTTCGATGTCCACCCATAACGCTAACCCACGCTATAGGCTAAATCTGGGTGTGGGCGAAATTTAGGGCAGCCGCACAACCCCCGATTCTTAACGATCCCTTTTCCACACACCTACGTTGAACAATCCACTCACGTTACAAACAAGCCATACCCCAAGTAATAACCGCCACAATCCCAGCATCCAAAAGCATCTCAACCCACCATACACATCTGCCCAAACCAAACGTATACCGCACTGTGCTATCTTTGACGAAATAATACACATACACCTTGTAAAAGCAACAAGCGCATTCTTAACGCTATACATAACCAGCGCAATCGGTGTAGTCGTCAGAAAAGAATCGTATCCATTCTTCCACGAGCGCTTTGGACCTAAGGCAGGATGAGAAATGAACTTGCGTGATTGATCTCATTATCTATTAAGTGGTAGCCCCACCTCTCCTTGCCTCACTGCCGGTGCAATGTCGTGTCTTGGGGCCGTACGTGACACCAACTGGACGAACGATGCGCTTCCGAGTGTACAGGTTTGGGTTACACTCCTTCAGCGTCATATGGGCTGTTGTGCCTTTGAGCAAACCGTCGTAAGGATTTGCCACTGGGATAGTGGGAGTGTAAGGGTGCCAGTATGTGCCTTTCAGGAAAGACGTATGCAAGGCTGGTGTAAGGCCTGGAGTATCTTTCCGAGAGATGCCGTTGATCAATCGGAGCGGGCCGAAGTTCACAGCCATGGTGGGATCATTTGGGGCAATTTCAAAGTCTTTTCCGACACTAAGGGGGGCTGGTTTCGATCCGTCTAACTTGAAGCCGGAGAACACCTTAGCGAGGCTTTAGTATCCCTAGCATAATCAGGTGGATATGGAAACGTACAAAGTGTCCTAACAGATCTTTAGGATCTGCCTCAGAGCGCATGTTAATGAGGAGTCTGCACTTGTGTCGGATACGGAACGAGCCTAGGATATAGATGTAGCCGCGACCGGCGACGGGAAACATTTCTCTGATCCTCGATGTTCTAGTAAACAGTATGCGGGTCCTGTTCACAGCATCCTAGAGTTCCATTAGCTGAGAACCTTAGGTAGAGGTCATCATGAGACACATACGTTGGGTGGGAACATTCGAGCTTCCACAGTGACGTCGAAGTCGGAAACGGACTCATCGTCAGATTCGAGAAGCCTTCCACCAAGTAGAGAAAAGAGCACGCCATGTGGAGAAGGAATAACAGTCGGGACCCATTGCCAAACAGAAAAATCTCCTGTGAATCGTCTGAATTGCAGTGCAGGGAGGTTGAGCAACTCTCCACCGAAATCGTATTCGCTTTGCACTTGTCAGCGGCAATCATGACTGGTAATTGGAGAGACGTTCACGGAAACCTTTTCACATGCTCCCCTGGGTTCGCATGTAGCTAACTTGTCCTTGATCAGCAGCTTGGTCCATAGCAAATCAGAAGGTCTATATGCGTAGCATTCGGGCGTGTATCCGCTGTTGTTCAAAGCCTCGACGGATGCACCTTTGCTGATGAGGTAGTAGACCACCTCTCCAGCGGTTTTGTTAGACATGTATGTCACACCCTGCTGCCCTTTCAATTTCGCATCGACAGGCAGAGCAATTGTGCCTCGCATCTTCTCAACCACCTTTCGGACATTGAGTTCCACCCCATTCAGAGTTGATGATGAGCGGTCGAAGTGGAGTGTATCAAAACATTTATCAAAGGTTTCTTGGGGCCACGCTCGCCTGGCATTCTCGAACCAGTGCAATGCCTGCTGAGCAATCGTTCGAGCGGCTGGTGGTAGGAGTGCCAGGATCTGAGCAGGCTTTATGAGGATGAAAGGGTCGTGGTCCAAAGGACACTCGTCTAGCAGTGACTCAAAGGCTTCCAGCATCTGCATATTATCTCCCCACATCGACTCGATAATACCGCCCTGTATCAGCCCAGTCATGGTTTCATCCACACCCGCTCCAACATCGGAAGGGTCAAATAGAACCTGCTGGTTACTCTTTGCACCTTGATGGGAGAAGCTCTCTTGTGCACCCTGGAAGTCGTTCCCGACGGCGTATGCTTTATGTAGGGGTGTGATCATGGAGATATCCGCGGCGTTTATATCGACACCGTATTTGAGCAACTCTTGAGCACAAGCTAACTTAGCATGCCCTGCTACCCGATGTAAAGGTGTGCGCTGTCGCACATCCCTGCTGTCTGCTAGCGCCCGACCTTTTGCAAGGAGGAGTTTCATCATGCCGTCACCTTCGCACAAAGGTGAATCTGCGGCGATATGAGCGACAGTAGAGGACCACCAACCGTATTCTCGCTGCCAGATGTCAATCCCCTGTTGCTCCAAGAGGAGCTTGGCCATGAGCGTATCCCCGAGCATGACCGCGAGTAGAAGCGGCGTGCATGTGAATCTGGCGTGACGACCTAGTGTGGCGTTCACATTTGCGCCAGCGTCAAGGAGCATGCACAGACATTGTCGGTTGCCACCTAAAACCGCGCTGTGTAGCGGAGTCCATAATACTTCATTGTCTGAATTTCTTACTTCCCCTAGGGATATTTGAGAGGCAAGAAGAGCAACATCGTTTTGAAAAGCAGCTCTATGAATGGTGGATACCTTCCATGGTTGCAGTAATGATGACCGTGCGGATGCTGTAGATTGTGTCGTCGTGGACTCATGCGATGATCGAGCCGCTAGGATGATGGCATGAGGTTCCACGAACGTTTCACTATATTGCCACTCACGGCAGGTCGATTCCAAAAGGTTCTTGCTTTGCTCTGCCTCAAACTCCTGGATATCTGGACGTTTCTCCCTCACGGCTGATCGTTGCTCCTCGCTCATTGATACGAAAGCTATCCATCGGAGGCCTAGTGGGATCTCCTTGAGTGGAACAGAGTTCTTGATTGCGAGTATTTCGAATTGAGAGAACAGAGCTGTCTGTAAAGCTCTGGGTAGGGCGGTGCCATTGCGGGCAAGGTTTTGCAGACTAGATAGTGAAAGCACACCGGTCATGTCCGTTGATGTGTACTGTACTCATAGATGCGTTAGACATTTCAAGAGTTAAAGTATCTTGAATAAGAATGCATACCTCTTGGGACACAGGAGAGCGACCGAATGGGATGAATGTCGGGCCAGCCTTCAAATACTTCGACGATAAAAGTGAACGGAATGCTAACTTCAGTCTACTCATATCAGTAAGGAGAAGTCACAACTTTGACTGTGACCAACCCACCCTCTCGTTTGTGACGTCGACTTCGACAAGAGTGGAATCGCCTGCACCACTGTAGTGTAGCGATCTTTCGAGTCCCGACGCAGTGTAGAGCCCAACAACTTCTTCATGAGCATTGGAATTTTTAATTTGTTTGCTTTGTGGTGGTTGGTCATGAGTGTCCACGCAAAGGAGGATACCCCGTCGACTGCGCCTAGTTTGAAAGCATCAACGTCGCTCTCGTAAGATGCAAACATATCTTGCCCTTCTAATAGCATATACGCGAACAATAGGCCAAAAGCGTATATATCCCGACATTGCATGGTAGCTGAAGTTTGCAACTCCTTGGGAGCTCCGGGTAAGCATTCTGCTGCATTCCATCGGCGCGTTCCACCTCTTGGGGCTTCAGAACTAATAGTTATACCGCTCAGCCCGAAATCTGCGAGCTTGGGCACCCACGATTTCCCGTCTGTACGAGCTGAAATTCTGCTAGGTGCTACCTAAGGTAAGGCTAGCCCTGGACTATATGAGCACGCCTTGGAGGCTCAGCATCTAGGTATCCATACATACTTTGGCATCTACACATTTCTCGTTCCTGTCAAGACAAGATTGATCGTTCCTTGTGTGGTGACATGTCGGCCGAGCTCGCCATTGGCATCGCTAGCCTGGGGCTCGCCGCCCCACCCACGGTCGAGCCTCTCCTCCACTGTATCCACTACATCAATAAAGTCATCACACAATATCGGAACGCACACCAGGCGCATCAAGAAAGCTTACTGCAGCTTGACACGCATCTATTCCAGATTCAACAATTCGCCAATTTTGCTACCTCCAACTATAACCGACTTGATAGCGAGATACGTGCCCTCTGCAAGCGACTTTTGTCTGTTATTGAAGGCCGTCTTATCGGCTTTGTGTCTGTTCTATCCTCGCTGACCGACCCTGTGGGGAATATTAATAAAGCAGTATTTGCGCTCCGAGGGCGCGATGCCCTTGCTGGACTGCATCGAGATGTGGTTTCGTGGGAAGGCAGTCTGAACAGCGTCCTCTTTGCCAGCATACTCTCGGATAGGCAGCAGACCGCGACCACACTTGCCCATTCATCCCCCAACAATGGCCACAAAACCCATCTAGACAAGGTAGCAGAAATGCTGCGGCACTGCTTTCTCAACGCACCCTCTCCATCGCTGCGACTTGACCCTGGGAGCGTCGGCACTACGAACTTCGCCGCAATCCCATACTCTGGAGCCATGTATTCTGAACATCCGACGCCAGTCTTGCTGGACACGCACACAACAACAGCTACCGAAGAAGATGTCCGAGACATTGCTGCGTTCCTAAGCAAGGCCGACCCAACCGTTATCGGCCTGCTCCAATGCAGAGGTTTCCACACCCACACCCTCCTATTTGACCTCCCACTTCCAACCTCTCACCCAGTGTCCCTACAAAGCGTTCTCCTCGACGCACACACTACAGGCCCACAGCACGACCTCTCCACCCGCCTACAGCTCATGCGAAGAATAGCCTCATGCATCTTCTTCGTCCACACAGCCAACCACGTCCACAAGTCCATCCGAACCTCCAATATCCTCCTCTTATCATCCAACCTACCCGACAACCTCGGCGAAACCTACCTCGTCGGCTTCGATCTCAGCCGCAAATCCCAACAAGCAAGCAACTACACCCGCACCAGCGATTGGTGGGACGCGTACTACCTCCCTCCCGATCGTCAAGGCGACACCAACCGCGCGTACACCATGCTCGACGACGTCTACTCCTTCGGCGTCGTCCTCCTCGAGCTCTGCTTATGGCGATCCTTTGCCCGACGACGGAAATCGGCGAAACCTCCACATGCCGAGAAATGGGTCCGCGGTTCAGATATGCTCGACCTGTCGGACGCTCAGCAACCCAGAGTCCTAGGCCCGGAAGAGCTCCGTCAGAGGTTCCTCGAATTGGCGCGGAAGCGTGTACGGGTTGTTATGGGCTCGGTCCTGAGTGAGCTTGTCGTTGCGTGCTTGTCTTGCGTACAGGATGAAAGTGCTTTTGGTAAGAGAAAGGAATTAGAGGATGATGATGGTGTGGTTATGGGCGTTGCGTATACTAGACAGGTTATCCGGAGACTCGAGGCCATAGCGTGTTAAGGTCATAGCGGTTTAGAACAATGATTTTGATCCTGTGCCTTAACAACGCATGCCGTTATATTTGCAAGCAGGGTCAGCCACCCAGCAAAAGAAAAATAGCCATTTCGTCAATCGAAATTCGCACCAGATAACGAATTAAATAAATCACTTCTACGACGATTCCGAAGCAACCAGCAATGCACATCAACTCACACCGAGCCTAGCTGCAATACATATCCTGTAATAAAAACACACCCAACAACCGATTTTAATAATGATAATACATTCGCAATCACATATATATATGCAATAAGTCGTACAAAGAACGTCAGCTCTACCGTAAAGAGTGAATATCCCTCCACATACACTTTACGCCATGCGCCAAACGCGGCACCTAAACGGCAGTATGTAAATCCCGCCAATGCCCCGTACAAGTCAACATGCAAATCAGACAAATGACAGTAATATCAACAGATAAATCCCGCCATGTCCCCAAGCACGTCGAACCTCCGAAGCCAAGAAATGAAAGTAGATCGACAGATAAAAATTCCGTCATGCTCGTAAACAAGTCAAAACATCCGAATCAGAGAAATGAAAGTGGTATCACTGGGTATATACTCCGTATCGCCTTTTCTTCGTACACTCTCCATCAAGCACCGGGCTCAGAACTTCTCGAAGTCCGCTTCGGCGCGTCGCTGGCTGGGGTGATGCGCAAGGTCGGGCCTGACTAGGTGCGCGAACTGGGGGTTCACGTTAAGCGGTGCCGAGATCTCGGGCACGTGCGGGATATCGCTATCCCTCCGCTTGAGCCAGAAACTGCGCTTGGTTTGGCCGCTCGTGGACCGCGAGTACAGACTCGACGTCCGACGCTGGTGTGCCTGGTAGTCGGGCTTCGTAGAAGAAGTGCTGTGGTACGAGGGAAGCACGGA
The DNA here is from genome assembly GCA_014281115.1 of Laburnicola sp. R22_1. Taxonomy (NCBI): domain Eukaryota; kingdom Fungi; phylum Ascomycota; class Dothideomycetes; order Pleosporales; family Didymosphaeriaceae; genus Laburnicola; species Laburnicola sp. R22_1. Next base: position 729,959 of record JACONQ010000013.1, read on the forward strand.
CTGGCGGGCAGTGCGGAAGGCACGTAGAGGGTTGAAGTCAAATTGCGAGAACCGATTTTCCTTTGGAGTGGACTCAAAGTTATGTTGTGGAGATGTGTAGGCTTGCTGAGGGGATCCCATATCGACGGGCGGGGTGCCTGTGCGCATAGGTGGGGTGCCTCTACGCGAAGAGGTGCTGCCTGTGCGGTGTGTGCTGATGGTAAAGGCTTTGAGCTTGGGGTCGGTCTCGAAGTCTGTCGGTGGCTCTTCGGTCAGAGTTATAGCACCGTGGGAGCGAACGCGGCGGGCAGTTATGTGGCGAGCTTTGTCGCGAAAGACGAAGCTCTATGCAGATATCAGTATCCAATGCAATTCTCTGAAAAAGACAAACTTACAGCAACGACATTGAAGAAGCCAATAACGATGGCGAGACAACCGGAAGCCACGAGCAGACGCCAGAACGGCATACCAAGCGATTTTTGGCTCGTGGCTTCCTTGTTCATGTTGCCGAGCATATTAAAGCCGAGCACCATCATAGAGCATCCCAGAGTAACGAAGCCGTGGCTCGGGCTGAGCAGGGGCCAGTTTCGAGCGAAGTAGCCGCGGAAGAGAGAGCATTCAGAAACGACGAGGAACACTGTGGTTGGGTTAGATGTTTCGTAGATATGTTTCATCGCGTCTTGGGGACATACTGCCGACTAGCGCCGTAACGACATGACTGGTAGCATCGAAGAAGAAGAACTAGAGATTGTAAGTTTCAACTCGAAATATAGAAGGTAGGAAGCTTACCTTGGAGACAATGAAGGTCTTGACAAGCATGACGACGCTGCTTGCGACGACCGAGGAGAGAGCGATGATGTTAATCGCACGCAGCACGTTGAGGATGATATAACCTGGGCCAGCCAGATGTTCTGCTGAAAGGAGCGCCATTGCTTCGAACGTTGGTAAAAAGCTGAATGAAAAAGGTTGTGGCTAGCCGGCACCGAGGAGTGCGTCGAGCAATGTGATTAGAATCTAAAGAGTTAGAAAGCAGAGGGAGAGAGAGAAGACGAAGAAGTTGGGTTTAAAGAGGAAGATCCCGCGCCGGCAGGCGTCTTCGCTCAACAATAGTATGAATAGCAGACAATAGAAAGAATCAAGAAGAACAGAAAGCAGGCGGGAGCACTTGAGGTAAGGTGAAAATGAGCTAGGCCTCCAGGCTCTGAGAATTATTGTCGCGAAGCTCACAATAGCCTAAGCAAGGCGCCGTGGCCCGTCGCGCTGGCGTTCTTCACTTCGTCGAGATCGAGTGGCCAAAATTGCACCACATGGGGCTCGCTACAGACTGTACTACCGAGTGAGAAGCGAAACGCGCCCTCGAAGCAGCTTAGCAACGTCGAGGGCGAACGGGATCCCCACGAAACTGATGGCTGGACATGCATTTTCGCTGCAAGTAGCCGCAGTCAATATAGAGCGACCTTCTTGTGGTTGGACTTCGAGAAGCGCGAGGCGAGTGTGGAGTCGCGCGTTGGCCGCGTATTGATTGGGCCTGCGCGTTTGCGGCGACAACGGGACGATGTTTCAGGTTCTAAAACGGGCGATGGGCCTCAGATCGACCGGGCGGTTAGATTTGGACAGCCCTTTCATTGTTGAACACAAAATTCACCAAAAGGTCGTGCGACGGCGGGACAAAGGCGATGCGCTCGGAATTGTGGTGCAAGGGAAACACAGAGCGCGTAGTGAAGGAAACAGCGCTAAGTCTGTGCTTAGTAAGGAGCCAATCAGGCACTACTTCCACTGCAACCTCCATAACGACATTATCACTTTTCCTATTTGCTCTTCACAGGATCCGCGCCGCAGAGACTTAGGCCAGGTTCAATAACACGAGCCTCTAGAATTGAATTTGCTGCGAAGTCAGAATATGTATGTTCACACGAAATGAGCTCTCACGAGCACGATAACCAAACCCGATCGGAGAGGAAGGCGTATTGAAGAAGGTTGCTTCACCTCGGCTCATAATATGGTTCTGAAGTATAGAATTGAGACCATCGCTGCCGGTGCATCAGTAGTTTGATGCAATCCAAATAAAACGCGTTGGAAGGCAGTCAGGTACATGTGGCTACCTACGCAAGATAAAGTCTTGGCATTGACCTTATCTCTTCACAGGTCTCTCTTGCTTTAGGAAAGCCCCTCAAAAACCATTCCTAGTCAATGAACAATATCAAATTAGCAGACGGTACCTACGGTTCGACGTTGGCGGTCTCTGCGAGCTCGTCAGCTCCCTGAGCGGCTCCGTGTCTCCCTCGATCGATCAGTCAGAAGAGTTCTGCATTGGGCCCTTATGCAGTGCTTCTCAGGAGGACACTTTTCACGGTCCATGTATGTCGTATCTTTGGCCTTTTGTTTTTGTACTCTAGACCTCAACAGGGCCAACCCTTACGGCCTCGCTCTGATCGCAGGGGAGAAACGTCATTTTTGTACAGATATACCTCCAAGCAAGCCCGGATTCCTCCGCCTTGAGTCTAATGAACATGTTGCCGTGCTCGAAATGGCGACAAAAGCCATGTCTTCACTCGATCTGCATCCGGGCCTGGGCGAAATCGGTGCACCCCTTCTCTGGCACACTGATCTTCATATGGGGAACATATTCGTGTCCGAGGAAGATCCTGTTAAACCCATCGCGCGCGCCTACCTCCGTCACCCACAACCTTGGAAAGCAAGAAATCACATGCAAAGCAAGCCCCCGCCGTCGACGTTTCCCCACCGCCGTGCCCCAGTCAGTCGCAATCGCACTAGCGCGCCCCCCCATCGACGTCCAGACCCCCAAACGGCCCAAGCTAGATATTTTTATCCTCCCGCGCCAACAACCCTCAGCCTCCTCCATCCGCCTCCACCCCATCCGCAACTCAACCCAGAAAACGAAACGCTACCCCCCACACATACCCGCCTGCAGACACGACCCAGCACCATGGCCCGCGGAAACCAGCGCGAAAAAGCCCGCGAGAAGAACCTCAAGCAGCAGGCTAACCAGGTGCGTGTCTCGCCGCCCACTCGCTCCCTTTGAAGCATGCCTGCGTCCCTGTCCGTCGCGCGCCCGGCGTGATGTCGAAAGAGGCAAAGCTAACTTTTTCCTCCCCTGCTAGAAAAAAGGAAACGGGGTAGGTGTTTCGATTGTGCCAGCTCTTGCCGACGTGTGTTTTGCTAACGGAGGCGATGGCGTAGCTGTCTGGTACGGAATTCGCCAAGGCGAAGGAGGACACGGCGGCTATTATGCGTGCGAAGCAGGCTGCTGGTGAGTCTTGTTTTTCTTTCTTTGTTCCGTTGCATACATACTGCCATCTTGTGATGCGCTTGCGCAAGGAGGCCTGCCTGCACTGAGAGACAGATGCTGACGTGTATGTGTGCGCGCGAAGCCGATGCCAAGAAAGCTGCAGAGAAGAAGTAGAAGCGTCCGTGGTCCGAATGGTGTTTAGGCGAACCGATTTCTTCGCACAGGAACTACGAACTGCGAACTACAAGCCATGTGCATTTCTGCGGCGCGAGGCGATTCTCGAGCGACCGGTTTTTCTTGCGTTGCGGGCGGCTGGTGATGGTTGGATAATGGAGCTGCGGTGTTGGTATTGCGTTTAGCCCCCTCTCGATAGGATAGGAATGTCAGCGGTTATGACTTTGATGCTGTGATGTCGCCCCCGATTGCCCAACTGCGGCTGTTAATCTTCATCCACAGTCAAACAAAATTATCTGAAGTTTCATCTCTCAGAGAGCTTCATTCAAAGGGGGTAGTTCTATGGTTTAGAATCGTTACTTTACAAAGACGCTCCGCCCACGCGCATTGCAAGGCGCGAAACGTGGGATCGATCAATGGATTACGGTATAATGCGAAACGCCTCCCCTCCCACGCACACATTGAACAACCAGTCAACGAAAAATAAAGGTATAAGGGCGAAGCCATCCAGAAGCCATCGAACCCGTCAATTGTAAGAATGAAACATCCCCATCCACCCTATTACCACGTCCCCTACCAGCCGCAATGTGCCTGCCCTCCTTTTGAGTGAGGGAGGTGGCTCGCTTACGGCATCATGCCGGCGAAGCCGCCGAAGTTGTTCACGGCTGCTTCTTGAGGGAACGAGTTGACACCGCAGAGGCACTGGCAGCCGCAGGCGTTGCCGGCCGGGTCGGTTCCTTGGCCGGGGACGACGGTCGCCTGGGCATCGGCTGCGCCTGTGCCGGTGGGGGCAGCGCCGCCGCTTTCAGCTTGGATGGTTATGGTTTCGGCTGGAGCGGCGGCGGCGGCGGGGTCGACGGATTGAATGGCCGCCAGGGAGAGGGGTGCTTGCTTGGTCGAGTTTCCGAGGATGGCTTGCTGCTTGAAGAGGGCCATTGTCTTGTCGCCCGATGTTGCGGCGTTGATGGCGAAAACCATGCCTACACCGCAGTGCGTGCCCTGCTTGCAGTAGAACCCTTTTCGACGGGTTAGTGATATTTTGGTGTGGCGTGCGCACGCGGTGACTTACATAGTGCGTCGGTGGTGTCAACCGTCATGTTCCAGGTGACGCCTGACTTGCCCTCCGGGTTGGGCATAAAGCCCGAGTCCATTCCTCCCTCCATTGCTTTGCAGGGCTCCGCGAAGGTCGATTGCGTGGCGCTGTGGTTCTTTTGCATGAAGACGAACTCGACCATGTCGCCCATGTTTGCGGTGATGGATTCGGGGGAGAATCCCAATACGGGTGCCATTCCGGTTTCAACGGGCTTCAATCCACCAACGGTGACCTTGGTGCTGTTAGTCTTTGATTCTGATCTGATGGCTAACGATGGAGCTACTTACGGTATGTACCATGGGGCCGTCTGATGCTTGAGGCGCGAGGCTCATGACTTGCATCTGGGCGGCAGCGAGGCTGGCTGCCAGCGGTAGTGCCCAAATATACTTCATTATGACTAGAGTTCTGGTTGTCGTGAAAGAACGAAGCGCCTGCACTGCAGACAAAGGTAATTAACTGGGGATGTCGTCGAAGATAAAGATCGAAAGGCACGCGATGAGGTCCGGCTCAATAACAGTGGAGTGAAGCGAAAACCAGAAGGGAAGAGAATGAAATGGTTTGGCACCGGTCCGACACAGTTAAGGGGGATAGATAGAAGAGCAGTAAGTGGAACGGGTCAGGAATACCCACTACCTTTATTCATTGCATGAAATTAGGAGTCTGGCGCCGCAAACCTACTGCACACGCGCCGAAACATCACCCCCCTTCGGCTTGGCAGAAGCCGGTAAGTGCGCAAGAGCCGCTTGCAAAAATGGACTGATTTTACTGAGGCAAAGACGCATGGTGGGTGTGGCGCTCGTGTCTGACGCCCGTAGTGTACGAGATGGGTTCGAACGTGTCTCGAAAGTGTCGCAGATCCGTCTCGCTTCCCACCCCGCGTACCCCGTTTTAGCCGACACCTTGGACACCAAGCATTTGGCGAGCTCGCGCACGGCGCAGACGAGTGCGTGTGCCTGGACGAAAAGGAACCCGAAGACTGCACCTGCATGAAGCGCTGAGGCAAAAACGAATCTCGCCGCCTCAGCATCCGAAGTCGTGAGGCACGAGCTGTTTGTTCCCCGTTAGCAACGCTGTGGATACGAGCCCACGTTGTCCACCCCTGATTGGCCCAGCCCCCCACTGGACGGACTACCAACCCTTTCCAGACAATCAAACACATCGCACTTTTGCTTTCCTTTTGCTTTCGCACTGTTTCTAGCCTTACCGTCACTGTTGGTTCTGCGACGGCCCATTGTCCGTCACTGCCTGCTGCTGCCCAGTCACCAAGCCCGTGTAGTAGCCGGCATAATACCACGACATGATCAGATTCTTCATGTTCTCGTCTTCAACTGCCAACAAGTCAGTCATGTTTCACGCCAAGTGTTTTGTTCTAGGCGTGTGATTCGGCTGATGTCCATCCGGGGCGCGTCCTTACCTGAACGGAGAAGAGCCTGCGGCATCGAAGCGAACAGACCCCCTTCATGCGGCATCTCTGTTTCTGTTGGCCTTGCCGTTTCTTGGTGGCCGGGTGTTGTTCGTTCCTGCCTCAGGTCAGGTACCCATTCGCCTTGGCTGTCAAAGTGTCAAGTCTTACATTTGCATGCGTCCCGCTCAGACCAGCTACTCCTTTGACCTCAACGTGCTCCTCAGACAGGGCGGCTTCGGCAGGATCCGCGTCATTCTTCGGATCTGCACCAGATTTAGTGTCCTCTGCTTCCATCAGATCCCCATGGTCCCTGTGGCCGTCAGTTGTCATTCAGGCTTAGAGCTATCGCCCTACTCTCGGAGCTGTTTCAGCTCGTCTGCACTCAAGACATCCTCCAAGCGCCCCCCTGATTTAGAAATGCTATGATATTTCTATTTTCGATCAGCGCCCTACTCCCGTTTGCTGGTGAGTTAACAGACTGACCTGGTATTCGGCGACCGCCTCCTCCCAGGAGTTGATCAGGGCCGAGTCGTCCCAAGCACTTCGATCGTCCAGGCTGATACCTGGCGCCATGGCGTCGCGTTGCAGGTCCGGAAAGCTCGACAGGCAGGTGAGCTGAGCTGGCGACACTTCTGCTGGTCTCTACACGTATGCCTTATCCGGGGGGTGGACCACAACGTCGATGTCAACTAGGCTGTCGCAAGGGAGAGTCCAATGTCAGTTACCGTGTGGGTGCAGCTGCAGCTGCCATTCACTCTTTTCGGTTGATGCTCGGCCCACGCTAGCGCTAGCGTGTAAAAAGTGCGTGGCTCGAGCTCCTGCCCTCAACTTTTCCCACAGCAAACATCCCAACACCAACGCGCGACAAGCTCACCACGCAAAATTCGCCATCGCCGTCAAAATGGCTGCTGCAGAATCGCACAACAAGAAGCGCAAGGGTGCGTATTCCACCAGCCATTGACGTGGCACACGCCGTACTGACCGCTGCCCGCAGTCGCGACCGAGTCGCACCCCAAAGCGAAGAAGGCGCGAAAATCCGACGACGGTGCTGCAACGCAGGACGAGCCTACCAAGGCTTCCCAGCTTCCTGCCGAACCTACCTCCTCCCACTCTGCCAAGCCGAAGCGCAAGCGCAAGCAAGCCGCCGACTTTTTCTCCGACGATGAAACTCCAGCAGAGGTCGAGCCCGCCGTCGAGCCTGCCAAATCGAAGAAGACGAAGAAGAGCAAAGCTGCTGAGCCAGCCAATGGCGACGAGGTGGACATGGCCGTTGCGCCTGTAGAAGTTGCCGAAGTGAAGGGGAAGTCCAAGAAGGCGAAGAAAGGCAAGAAGCCTACGTCTGACACGGCGGTTGTCCCCGAGATCGAGGCTGTTGATGTGTCTGTAGAAGCTCCTGAGGCGAAGGATGAGTCTAAGAAGGGAGCGAAGAAAGGAAAAAAAGTTGCCGCTGACGAGATCGTGGCCGTGCTGGAGACTGTGCCAGAAACCCAGACCACCACGACGAAGAAGTCGAAGAAGAACAAGCAAAAAAAACATGCTAACGCATCGGAGACAGAGAAGGTTACCGAGGACGTCTCTGAATTGGTAACCGAGAAGGAGCCCAAGCACGGAAAGAAGTCGAAGAAGGAAGAGCAAGCGCCCAAGGAAGAGATTGAGGAAGTTGCTGTAGCGGAGGATAGCGCTAACGAGGATGAAGGTCTAGACAATCAGACGGCTGCCCTACTAGCTGGATTCGAGAGTGATCGGGACGAGAGCGATCTTGAGAAGGAGGATGAGGACTTCGACGATGACGCCCTACCGAACCTGAGCAAGAAGAAGCGCAAAGAGTTGGAACAGGTCCGGACTGATGCCGAGCCAGGTGTCATCTATCTTGGGTGAGATTGTCCGGTCATTGCTTCTGTTCTAGACTAACGTCCTTCAGCCGCATTCCCCACGGTTTCTTCGAACCTCAGATGAAGAAGTACTTCTCCCAGTTTGGCACTGTCACTCGTCTGCGCCTCTCCCGCAACAAGAAGACGGGTGCCTCCAAGCACTATGCCTTTGTCGAGTTCGCCAACGCCGATGTCGCCAATATCGTTGCTCAAACGATGCATAACTACCTTATGTTCGGTCACATCCTTCAATGCCGTGTCATACCGTCCGAGCAGGTCCATGCGGAGCTGTTCAAGGGCGCAAATGAACGCTTCAAGGTTGATCCACGAAACAAGAAGGCCGGAAACGCTATGGCTCGAGGTGCTGAGCGTGAGGTGTGGGAGAAGAGGGTGGAACGTGAGAATAAGAAAAGGACTGGCAAAGCTAAGGGACTAGAGGAGGAGTTCGGCTATGCCCTCAACGCGCCCGCCGTCAAAGCTGTTGGCTCGGTACCCCAGAACGCACCCGCCGTGGAGGATGGTCCTACACAGCAATTGCTCACTGAGGGAGAGGTGAGCTACCCAAGTTCATGTACAGTGTGTATGAACAAAATACTAATATTGCATGTCTAGGATGCCTTGGAGCGCGAGGTCCCTAAGAAGAAGAACAAGAAAAACAAGGGAAAGAAGCGCAAGTCCGATGTTGTGCCGGAAGCCGCCGCCGAGCCTGAGGTGTCGGCACCGACGTCTAAGGAGGCGAAGGAAGCCGCCGCCGACGCTGTTCCAGATAGGAAGCGCAAGGCCACTCCGGCTGCGCAGAACGGCACGGGTCCGAAGAAGGCGAAGAAGGCTAAGGCTTGAAAATGTTTCGTGTACATTCATCCCACGACCCATTTGTAGTCTAAAGACTGCAAGGATGGCTCATATCATGATGATTCCAGGGACATGATTACGACGAGAAATACGCAGGACCAGTGCGTCCAGAGGTGCGAAACAAAACTATGTCTCGTGTTCAATAGCGATAACTCTAGTTCGTTATGTAGCAGCTACCGATGAGCGCATAATAGCATTCTGTGTCTATATTACATCCTGTTAATTGTCGAGTCAAGGGACTTGGCGCACCCTTTGGTGCATGCACGGTAGAACGCTTTCAGGGGCTATCATTTGCTTACTTACTTCGTGACTTGTGAGAAAATATAATGTGGTAGGTTTCGTTGCATGTGGCCAACACGAGAGGGCGTTGAGCTTTGGATGGTATAATCACGACTTCTGGCACTCACTCAACCAAACTCCCAACTCAACACCTAGCTGCGCTGATTGATCATACATGACAAGATGTCCCACATCCTCAATAACCACCATCTCAGCCGCCCCTAACGCATCGCCCAACTTCTCAGCAGTCTCCACCCCTACCCACTGATCCTGTGCCCCCCAAAACAATCTTCACCGGCGCCTCGTTCCCAACCTCCTTATACCTCCCCTCCACCTCCTCTGTACTCCTCCACCCAGCCTGACACAACTGCCTCATAAACCCCTCCTTCCCCGCCTCCCGCAACCACGGCTCCTTCAACACTCATCGTCTCCTTCCCTAGTTTCCCAACCGCAGCATCGCGAATATAACTCTCCAGAATGCCTTCTCAAACTACGTCTGGTAGTTTGAGAAAGTGGACGGGATCCGCTTTCACAACGTCAAACCGCGTGTTCCCAAACGGACGAATGGCTACAACATCCATCAGGCAGAGACTCGCGTACGCGCATCCATCCATGCAATAGGTACGCTCTCAGACTCATCAATCCCCCCGTGTTCATGTGCTATGACATGCGGTTTCCGGCCTCCCCGGCTTCTTTCCCAAGTCTTGAAGAGCGCAGCCAAGTCAGCGGTTTGGCGGGCTACATCGGCGTCGAGCGCGCTGACTTCGTCGGCGGGGTGGAACGTTGTGCCTGGGAGGGCTTCTTCGGGGGGCGAGGAGCCGAAGCCGGGGTTGTCGAAGAGGTACACGTGGTATTCGCGGGAGAGGGAGAGGGCGTAGGGAGTCCAGACGCGGGAGGACCAGGGGGTGCCGTGGAGGAAGGGAGGGGTGGGGAGGTGGGGAAGCCGAGGGATTGCCATTTTAGGGTGTAGGTGTGGGTTGGGGTGTGGTGGGTGAATGTTTCTGTGGGCGTAATAGTGTTGTTTTTAGGGTTAAAGGGCATAGTTAGGGGTGTGGGGTTGTTGGTTGTAGAGAGGTTGATTTTGGGGTGTGGTGTTCCAGGGAGGAATGAATATTGGAAGTTCAAGGAGGAATGAATATTGGAAGTTCAAGGAGGAATGAATATTGGAAGTTCAAGGAGGAATGAATATTGGAAGTTCAAGGAGGAACGGCGTAGACTTCATAATATCAGGAAGAGAAACATCGCAGACCTTTTGGTATACGGTACAACGCCGTAAGGGAAAGCTGTGGTAGACTTTATATACTCTGCAGGACCTACACCTGAGGACTGTTTAGTGGAGCTTGGAATAGAGAGCTATCTTTGCGAACGGCCGTAAACGTGGGGATCGAATCCTCTTTACCAACGTATCGACGTCATTCTGGTTGCTGATTGGCTACTTCTAGGGCACGCTCGACCGCTGATTGGATACTTGGTGAGCATGCAAATAGAAGCACTTAACATCATCGGTAAAGACATCAGATCAATAATTTTTCTAGCCGCAGAACCTGCGAGAGATATCTCCTACAGATAATTAATAGTAAAGGTGGGGTGATGGGAGAATAGGGCGATGGGACGAACCTTGGAAGGCTCCTTCTACTATTCTAAAAATTTATTCTTCCAAGGGACAGCCTTCCAACGTAAGAGGAACAAAGTGTCTTAGACAACGAAAGACTGTGATAGTTGAGTATAAGCTCAAGCGGTACTGAAAACCTTGTGATTGAATCTCTAGCTTGGGTATGTTTCTCGACCGGTGGTAAACTCCCTGTGCCGTGGCGCTGAAAGTGACAGGAGCTTTTGGGGCTAATACGTGAGATGTCTAGGATTCCCGGTGGTTGAACAGGTAACCTTCAATACGTCACCCTCAACAGCTCAACTATGATAAGTAGCGCAGTAACGCAGTCAGGTCGGCGGTAGCTGGATGGTCATCGTGCGTATTACTCTTTTATTCTCTACCTTCACATTCCTGTTCTACCATAGGTATTTCGCCACCGGTCCCAATACTCTAGGGAACATTTATCACGAAGGCGAAAATTAGACAGCAGGTGCTTTGATGTCAAGTAACATGCAAGCCGTCTTGTCCCTGTTGTCGCACTGGAAAACCCGGATGGCGTAAACATACAGGTTCCCGAGAGCTTCCTTATGCTGGATCAGGAAGTACGCAATACCGACACTGTTCGGAGCCCCTGTCAACAATCAGCCCACCAGTTTCATCAATCAACCAAGCAGTGAAAAGCTAAGGCATACCCAACAGCGCTTTTGCCTCCTCAGAAGTATCGGTAAGAAACAGAGATCCAGGCCATGGCAGCAAAGGCTGGTGCGTGTCCTCTAGTGCGCGCGCAATCGTCACTAAGGTTGGGACATTGGTGATGCTGAGCGAGAAGAAGTAGTTGACGTTCTTGAGACGGTCTGGGTCGCCATTCGAGGCGAGGGTCCACATTCCCCACGAGATATCAGACGATCTAGAGAGTTTCGGGAGTTGGTCGTCTGGGATGGGAATTCGGAGCTCTACGCCGGCGTGCTTTGGGCTTTTGCGGTCTTGAGCTATTATGTCTGGTGCATCTGTCAGTCCCTGTACCGAGATGGTATGTACTTAGGCGCTCGTTGGGTTGATCTCAATCGACTGGCATGACATGAATCGCAAGTTCAGGAGAGGGGGTGAATTACCTCCTTCGGCAGAGTTGATGGGATACCCGAAGCGCGCACCCGTCACTCGATACTCTTTGCCGCCCTGCTGGTAGTGTTGTTCCTCCAACGGAATGTAGTGTCCATTCACATCCTTCAGTTGTGGATCCCCGTGCGTCACATACATGAGGCCATTGCGGCCACCCCGAGAGACAACTTTGTCCGAGACTCCAAGTCCCCGCAGCGCATTTCCAATGCCCCAGAAACGGTCGAAGTCCCCCCACTCTGGGCCCATGAGCTTCTCGGTCTGGTGAGCGTAGTATCCCCAGTCTCGGAACAATTCTGTGAGTAAGAAACCGATTAGCAGACTGGGGAGCTGAATGGATAGTATAAATACTCACGGGGGAAGTTCGCCCACTCGCTCTTTGCAGATGATCGTGGCGGGTTGAAAAGTCGGCCAGCAGTGCCATCGTCTTTGAACATGGCATCCACGAGCTGACTACCTTTGCAGTAGTGCGCTTCCCAGAGGGTGTCATCGGCAGCAGGCGGAAGCTGTGGGAGGATAGGCTCGCCGCGTCCAGCGCGACGATGGCGGGATTCAGCTGGCCCGCAGAACACGAGAGCGAGGCTAACCCATGAAATAGCTATGATGAACCTCATATTGACGGAATGGATTGGTTGTTTGTTTTTGCGCAGAACAAGCGTACTGATTCAACTGTTGATAGGTTTAGGCCTTCTCAGCGCACTCCAGATGTCGTCTAGCCCCAAAAGTTTCACCTCTCCACTATAAAAGCGTGGAGGCACGTTTGGAATCTATTAGTAAGCAGGTATAGTGATAGAAATGTGCGAAATACCTAGTGACTACTGCTTTATTTAAACAATAATATCCTTTTGTCGAACGCACTGCCCCGCAATACAGAATAAATGTGAAATCAATGAAATATTTGTTCCGACCTAATAAGACCAGCCAGATTACACGTTGAACTGTGTGGCTTCTTGAAATGGTATTTTTGCCCCTATTTCACCTCGATATCTTGTCAATGCCACCCTGCGCAATCTCCAGTCGACCACACTACGCAGCTCTAAGCCCTTTGACATAAACTATATATATACTCAAAATTTAGCTTACTAAAAGACTCTTCATCCCTGGATTTAGAATTCTTCACAATATGTCGGCAGATGCTTCATTGATTGTCCGGCATTCCTCACTGACGAGCTTGGCCTGGGTAGCTAGCCCAGCTCCCGAGATGTGATAGAAACGATAGAAACGGATATGAATAAATAAACAGATGGACATGGCAATTGCCTCTCTCTTCCTGATTAAGAGAGTTAATACCATATATACGTTAGAATACAAAACCATCCACATTAAAAACAAAACGCAGATTCAACCGAATACAAATCCCCAAAGAAGTACACAAAAAACAAAACAAAGCAAAACAAACCGTGCATCCGCTCCCCTCGCAAGCGCGATCCCCATCTCCATCGCCATATCCTCCCCGAGTTCAAACACATCTGTCTGTCGTAAAGTTCCCGAAGCTACGTACGTTCTATGTATGTATATATCTAACCTTGTTCTGCGCATGCACTACCTGTTTAGTGAGACGCTGGGATGTTATCTGTTACAAACCTTCTTTAGACCACGAATGAATCGCGGAGATGGTAAAACTTGCTACGCCTAACTGTTTGCGGTTGATTCTGACTGCGCCATTTTACTTAGTATTTTGGCTCGTAAACTTTAGTTGTGCTGGTAAGTCTTATAATGTGTAAAAGGTTGAGTTGACTGTCATATAAACGGATATAATGAACAAATAAACTCCCAATCTCCATCTCGGGCGACACGAGCGCAAGAACGAATTAATTATATAACACCAGGCCACACACCACCCGCACGCCACGAATGAAATGTTTCAAAACCTCAGGCCAATCTGACGTGAGAACCACGGCTGCGACAAAAGTGGGGTGACCTGCCCGGCACTCCACATGTCCTCCGAGCGCACTACCCCGCGAAACTGCCTATAGCGGCAATTTTTAGAAACCGTAGATTGCAGCGGGACTGGCGGACATAGATGTGAAAGCCAGTCGGCAGCTCGGCCGGGTATACTGCGCCGCTCGGCGCCGGTGCACCCGCCGGTATGGTGCTCTGCGAAGAGAAGGCAAACTGCCTATTTAGGCAATTCGCGGATAGTGTGGATTGTGGTAGGAAGGTAGGTGGGATCAACAAACCGAACGCAAACTGCCTATTCGGGCAATTCGCGGATGGTGTGGATTGTAGCAGGAAGGTAGAACGGGGTGCAGGTGCGCTAATCCTCCTCAGGCCACGCGCTCCGCCCGGCGGGGTGGTACGACGTCCAGTACCAGTGTACCACCCTCACGCCACGCTCATCGCATCGTACGACGAACCATTTCGGCCGGATTTTCTCTCGCTGTGCTCGAATTTAGGCCATGGAACCCCGAAGGAGAGCAGGGGACCGTGTTCATAAAGTGCGCTGCTGGGAACGCGTTTGCGTATTCGCTATTTCGTCTGCTTTGCACCTCTCGACCGCATCTTGCTTGTCCTCGTAAAACCTCAAGTTCGTGTGTATCGCTGAAAGTTTGGAATCCCGTATGCGAAGAAGTGTATATTGGACAAGATGTCTACTTGTTATCGTCGGCCGATGCAGCATTTTGACAGGAGGGAACTGTACACCAATCTAGAAACGAGGGTGCAGTATTTGCACTCGTTTCTCGACTTTAGTACGCGTATGTATAGCTTCGTGCCTTGCGTCCGCGACCGGGTTACTGAGATGAGTACTTAGGCGACATCGAAGCTCTCACAACGGGTGCCAAGTACATCAAAGCCCTCATCCCCGCGCTGGTCAACATCGTGTACAAGAAATTGCTGCAATACGACATCACAGCGCGCACATTCGAGACGCGATCCACTTCCTATGAGGGACCTGTCGACATGAACTTGAGCGAAAGCTCGCCTCAAATCTTGCACCGGAAGATGTTTCTGCGCGCATATTTGCTGAAGCTGTGCAGTGATCCCACCAAGATGTAAGTTTTGTTGCAGTCATCGGATTCATGCGACGCAGATGCTGACTGCCACACAGGGAGTACTGGGAATATCTGGACAAGGTCGGGATGATGCATGTTGGACAAGGGCGCGCGCACCCTCTGCACGTAGAATACCTTCACATCGGCGTCACGCTATCCTTCATACAAGACGCCCTCACAGAAGCCATCCTCTCGCATCCGCGATTAAAGATGGACCGCAAAATCGCTCTCGTCAAGGCCTTGTCCAAGGTCATCTGGATCCAGAACGACCTCTTCGCCAAGTGGTATGTGTGCGACGGAGACGAGTTCAGCGAAGACCGGCTGGTGCCGGATATCGAGCCAGAAGGTTATCTGCACGGCAAGAAGATACTGCGCAGCAACAGCGACAGCGAAAGTGAGATCGAAGACGCCGACATGGCGACGGGGACCTGTCCTTTCAAGAACTTGATGTCGCCTGTAGCGAGTGGCCCACGTGTCAAGGCAAGCAGCCCCTTGAGCCCAAACTTCAAGCGAATGAGCCTAGACGAAAACGAGGCGGATGCCGGAGCTGCTGAGAGAGGCCTTTCACCAAGTCCTATCCCGCCAGCGTCACCACCTTCGCTATTGTCGAGCGCGATACCGCGACCGGTGGCCGGCAGCGCGTAGACTAGGCGAGAACGTAGATATATTTTGTAGGATGGGCGCTCGACAGAAAGGGAAAGTCTTCGGTTGACTTTTGGATTGCATATTGAAGGTGTTGGTTGAGTTTTGCAAGTTGGCCGAATTGGCTTGGGATCGGAAGGTTTCGGAGGACAATCTCCTCGGCAGCATTGGAGGCGAATCGACTTGGCTGTTTTTTGCTTTCAAATCCTGAATACAATATTATTATTATTATTGGCAATGTAATGTGTCATCGCACGCGCAGGTTGCCACTTGCAAGTGACTCACAAGCTACGTCGGGCGGCCAGGCGACAGCCGTCACGTGTGTGTGTGTCTACGAATGCTGCCATGGTGTTGAGATTCGCCATGTTTCACAGGCGGCCGTGTGGCTTGCGCAGGCCAGTGGCAGGTGGAGCCGAGGAGGGATCGGCCCAGAGGCGACGTGGAACTGTTCCAACAGTGCAGGACCCCTCCACGGCGGCGGGCGGGCGGGCAGGCGACGAGTCTCGAGGTGATACGTCGCCCTGGAGTTGGAAAGTGTTTGGTATGCGCTGGAAAGGATGCCGTTGCTACCACCCCAGCGACAGCGTGACATGTCGTAGGGAGACGTCTCCAGGCGCATCTACGTACGTGGTTGATAGCTGTTGGGGTGAGAGTGAGAATGGAAGCTAACCCTGACGAGGATCCACCCCATGACGCTGCACGGAAGCTTGAGCGAGGGGGAGCTTTTTAACTTTTGTTGAGCTCCGTGGCACACGCAGTTCCGTATGTACATGTGCACATGCAGGCATCCGCGACTTCATTCACAACAAAGCAAATAGTTTCGCCAAGCGGCCTTCCGTTGTGCTTCAGATTGAAAGTACTATGGATCGTATTAACTTCGTAACCGGGGGGTGCCGCCGGCGCGCCGCCCCTGATTGGCGCTGAGTCGCTGACGCATGTTCCCGGCCGCTCCTGCTCCGTGCGCAAGATTGGCGCCCGGACGGGCTTAGCGCGGCCCTAGGCCGCTGCGCCGTCACGCCGGGTCCAGAGCGCTCAGGAAGGTGCGGCACCCCAACTCCCGCCGCCCGCTCTTGCCCTCGCTCACAACATCACCAACTCGCCGCCCTCCCACCACACGTCGCTCCCCCACCACACCACAAAGACGCGGTTTTCTCGTGCTGCAGCCTGCTGCGCGGCCGTCTCTTTTGCCACCACCATTCTGCCGACTGTATTTCGCCCCCGTGCGCCTGTTTTCTCTCACCTGGCCCGGCTCGGCCCATCTTCGCGGACGCCTTTGCACCGCTCCCTACACACGTCACCACCACCACCCTAGCCTTTCTCTTCGTCCACTCCTTCGCGCACCTTTTATACACGTACCCTTTGTAATTTTCTGCACTTTTTGCGTCGGTAATCCTGCTGTGCTCTCTGCCCAGCTAACCTTTCGCCTGCGACGTCATTCTGCCGCCCGTCAGCTCCTGTACTTCGATGCGCCAGACCTTCGCCACGACAGATGAGCACTGTTTGCACTAAACTTCCCCTTCCACCACCATGCAGTCCATGTTCCGCCTCCCATGGAGCACGGAGTCGCCTGGCGATAAGATCATGGAGAAGTCTGCACTGCACAAGTCAAGACCAATGCCCGTCGTCGAGCTGCCCTCTTTCGTGAACAAGATCAAGCGGAAACGGACTGACAGCCCTGAACCGGCACCGGCGCAGTGTACGCATGTAGTGAAGAAGTGGAAGGATGCTCACGGGGAGGTCAGGCCCGCAGCTGTTGCG
Source organism: Laburnicola sp. R22_1 (assembly GCA_014281115.1). Lineage (NCBI taxonomy): Eukaryota > Fungi > Ascomycota > Dothideomycetes > Pleosporales > Didymosphaeriaceae > Laburnicola > Laburnicola sp. R22_1. The sequence continues at coordinate 746,962 of JACONQ010000013.1, forward strand.
CCTGGCCACCTCAACCGTGTCAACCTGGTCGATGGAGTGCTTGTTGAGCCCTCGAGGCTTCCAGATTCTCAAGAAACGCCAAAACCCGCAGCTGCAGAAGTCCTGGAGGCGCGTCCGAAGGCGCAGCAGTCAAGAAAAGAAGGCGCGAGCAAGAGCAAGGTATCCAAGGGCCAGAAACCGACTGTCAAATCTGAAGCTTCCTCTACCGACATTCTTAAGCCTGCCATGGCTCTAAGCTTAACAGCCCTGCAACAGTCGATTGAGGCCCAAGTCAACTACGAAATCCTGCTCAAGCACAACGAACTGCGCCTGATCGAGCAAGAGCTGGCAAAGTGTCAAGTATCGTTGGAGCAGCTGAGGCGCTGTTCATTGATTCCTTTCCCGGGTGCCGAGGGTCTCGATGAGAGTCTTAGCACAGGCACGGGACCTGCTCTTCAACCGCCATCTGGCTACACGGAACCTCAGTATGCCGCCCCCTGGGGAGTCACCGATGGTCCGTACACTCGTCATTACGCCAAATGGTTGATTCCGGATGCGAAATTCGACTCCATGTCTGAACGCGCCTTTGCGCAGCAAACTCAAGGTTACTTTGGTACGGGTGAAGGCCGAGCGACGCGTGGCAGCTTTGTCGATTTCGGTTCAACCGGCAAGGCGCGCACGTCGCGAACTTCAACTGGAACGTTGAAGCTTCAGGTCCTTGGTGAAAATCCAGCACCCGCACCAAAGATTGACCCCTTGCTGCACAAGCGTTCCACCGACGGACAATGGGTGAGACTTTTCTGTGCACAGTGTGGCCACAGCAACTTTTCCAATACCCAAGGCTTCTTGAACCACTGCCGGATAAAGCACAGTCAGGTCTTCAAGAGCCACGACGCGGCCGCTATCGCATGCGGTGTCCCAGTCGATCTCAATGAAGCGGGGAATCCAGTCGCAGCTACTGAACCAACAGCTACCCCAGTCGCAACACCAGCGGTTGCATTTCCATCAACTACCACCTCTGGATTCGTGCACCCGCTAATACGCGCTAATCCTTCTGAGATGGCCAAGGAAGTGCACCGCGACTTCAACACGCCACGGAACGAAGCTCCATCGTCTGTGCCCTCTCCCCAGTCCAACATGACACAGTCACCCTCGACGCCGCACCTCACTGCTTTGTTGCAGAAACGTGGTTTCAATGGCGACCTGAAGGCACTGGTTGACATTGCATCCACGAAGGTGGACACGGATGCCATGGAAACATCAGACGACGACCTCGCCGACAGTGACGCGCAGCCGCTCGTTGTTGCCAAGCCGACCCACCTGGTGCGTCTGCCTGTCAGCGCGCCCAACGCCGCGCCCGCAAGCAAGGCTCCATCCGCCCGACCAGGCAGCAAGAAGGGACATTCAAGTGGTCATGCACGTCTTCCGATATCCCTGCCTACGGCCGTTGCCCACGGCCGGGGTCCCCACATGGCCATCTCACCGGTAGAACTCAGCCCCAATACATTTGAGTCTAACCCCGGGCTAGTGAGCGATCACGATGATGATGACGACGAGGACGGCGACGATGCGCACAGCCAGCCAGACTTTACTATGAACGACGACGTGGTCGTCGAAGATGCTAGCGATGTCGAGGGCGTACGAGAGCGTACGGGGTCCCGCCAGGGTCTGGACAGTTGCTGCTTTGCCAAGGGAGAAGGAAGTCGTAAGCATTAGACATTGGGCACCCGTTGAGTCTGGTCGTTGCTCGTCTATCTGAAATGATTGTGTTTCTGCTTCCTTATTCCCTTGCTCCCTGCTCTCTCCTACTTTCCCCCTGTTTGCAATAGACCTACCTACCCGCCTCTCTTCCTTGTTTTTCTTCTTCTCCTTTTTGCTATACCATAAAATATGTACGGATGGGCGGTCGATCAGGCAGTTACTGGGTTGCGGGATATACACGGATTGCCAGCAATGGAAGGTACGGGCGGGTTTTGCGGGTCGGCCTTTTTCCCTCTCTCTCTTTTCATTTTTTTGGCCATTTGTCTGTCTTACCCTCTGTGTCTGTGTGTGCTTTTCCTGTCTCATCATCATGGCCTGCTTGCTTGCTGTCTTTTTTTTCTGTTTGGAATCTCTTCTCAAACTCATGAATGCGCGTCTGGCACTATGCTATGGTGTCTTTTTGGGCGCTGGGTTCGTCTGTGTATTATTGTCTGTATGGATGAGTTTGGATATCAGAGGCAGATGGATGGAGATGGAGATGGAGATTGGCTGGGTTGGGTTGGGGCAGTGCGCCCTGAAGGGAGATGATGGCGGATGCAAAAGTTAAACGCGGGCGGCTGGGCCTGCTGTATATATTTTAATGCTAGCGATGGGATTGGATTGGATTTGTCCTCACTTTGGATGATGGAGGTTGTCTTTTGTGATTTGAAGTGATGTACGAAGTGCCTGCTACTGGGGAGGTTGTGCCTGATGGTGCTTTTATCTGGGGACATGCTGGTTTGTGATTGGTGTAGGGAGGGGAGGGAGATGCGCAAGAGGTTGTTGCTTTGGAGATATGATGCTCTCAATTCCTAATTCTCTCTATTCGCCGTTGCTCTCTGTGCAGAAAGAACTTGAATTTATCAAACCCACGCCATGCCATGCCACGCCCACCTGGGCAGGCACCCAACGCCAAACACCACCACCCCAGAAGCTCCCAAACTTCACATGCCCCTACGCTTCTATCCCTCGGCCCTCCCACATCCCACATCCCATCCCGCAAACCTCCTACCCCACCATCTCAATAACCTACCCGCACACACACGTCAGCCAACTCAATCCACACACACCCTTCTTCAAAAAGGCATAATACGTACCGCCATAACAACCAACGCAATGCTCACATACGGGCTCAATCGCTCGCCTATCCGCGCGGCGCGCCAGAAGGGGAGCACAAAGTAGTTTTCGCGGTTGCGGTCCATGATGGCGGGGAAGGTTTGGTGGGCGTACGTCGAGGTGCAGATGGTGAGGAGGAGGACGGCGATCAGGGATTGGAAGTTGAAGAGGGCGGTCTAGGAGGGGGGGTTAGTTGGGGGGCTGGGACTGGAGGAGGGGAGGGACGGGGCGGACCATGTTGGGGTTGAGGTTGGGGTTGTGGGTGCTTTGGAGGGTGGTGATGGTACGTGGGTGGCGCAGCGTGTGTGCGTATACGGATGGAGGCGGAGGGAGGTCGTGAGGACGGGGTGGAGCGTCGGGTCGTGTCGTGGCTTGTCGTGTCGTGTGGTGTTGTGGTTGTGTGTCTTGTGTCGGTGGCGCGCTGGACTGACTGGGTTCGGAATCGGAATGTCGGTCGGCTGGAAAATTATATACCCAGCACAACCTGGCTTGAGCATCTATTCACCTGGATGATTATACCTGCCGTGGAATGTGGCTATGATTGGTACGGAAATTCTCGTCGCAGTAATGAAGTCAATATGTACAACTACGGTCAACTTTAGCCAAGACAAAATGCTCAAGGCCAGGTTGGACGGCACCTAGCGTAGCGTACCCGTCCGTGCGTGATGATCGTCATCGTCCCGGCGGCTTTACCAACGCAGCGCAGCTTCGCACACCGACCCTGAGTCGAGCTATCACTTTCCTTCTAGCAAATATATCCTCTTTCTCACAGCGCGTGCGTGCGTGCTCCCTCTGGACAGTGTGTACAATACAGCTTTTGGCGTTGGACGACGCAAACACGGCGACGGCGAAGACCAGGCGCACACAACAACGACAACGGCGACGACGACTCAGCGACGCGAAACACCAAGACCACAAGAAGACATAGACAAGAGGGAGCGGTACAAAGATGACCGAGCCGCGCATGAGACTGCGCCAGAAGGGCCAGCAGTTCAACCCCCAAGAGCGTAAGTAGCAAGTTTCACTTCCGTCGTTCGTCTTTTGTACATTCACTTTTACTTGCTCTTTCCTGCCCTGTTGCGCTGGCGAGGTCACCCCGCCGCCCGCCCGCCTACGCTGTACATATCTCTCTTGCTCTCTGCGCTCGCCCTCCAACAAACCAAACCAAACCAAAACACCACCACCACCACCTCAACCACACGTCCGGGCACACGCACACACACAATGGCGACCCGCCCCCGCGACCCCCGCACCTCCCACCGCATCCTCCCGCGCGTCCCCAAACCACGCAACACACCCCCACCCCCGCTGAACACTCCACAGTAGAATCCTTCCTCACCGCCTACGGCGACACGGCCCCGCCCCTCGCCAGCACCATCCGCTGTCTCGACGAAATCATAACCGACTACATCATCGAAACATGCCACGAAGCCGCCGCCGTCGCCTCCCACGCCCGCCGCCAGAAAATCAAACTCGACGACTTCAAGTTCATGCTCAGGCGCGACACGGCTAAGCTCGGCAGGGTGAGCGAGCTGCTCGAGACGGATAAGGAGCTGAAGAGGAAGAGGAAGGCGTTTGATACGGATGAGGGGGCTGTGGTGGAGGGTGTGGAGGAGGTGCCTAAGGCGAAGGTGGGGGAGAAGGAGAGGGATGCGGGTGCGGCGGATGGGGAGAGGAAGAAGAAGAAGAAGAAGAAGGAGAGGAGGGGGGATGAGGACGGTGCCTAAGTGAGGGAGGGCGGAGTGGTGTGCGTCTTGCTCTCTTTGATTGCGTGGGTCAAGCAAGCGAGGTCAAAAATACACGCGGCGGCAGAGGCATAGCGAGGCAGTTGGCGACTTTCACGGACAGCGGGCATTTCGTATGAATGGACAGGGAGACAGGACCGACAAACTTCCGGTTCAGACATCCGCCCACTACGCTCCACGGTGCATAACACAGCACACAAGCAGTAATTATGGGCGGATAGTGTCATGGCGTTCTACAACGGATTAGGAAGCATAAGGCGTTCACTGGGAAAGGATGCATTGGGCCGGCGTCGGCATCATTCAGGTGGTCTACTTCATTGAGCTAATCGAACTTTTGACCACAAAGGCGGTATCCGCGTTGGGTATCCTGGCTAACTCGCCACACTCAAGGCCTGTCTATCGTGATTCATCCGTCGTGCCTCATTTAGCTCTCCCCATCATGCATTTCCCCTGACGCCTGCTCGACGCCTTTCTTTGGGATAAATCAACCGCGCTCTCATTCGTCGCCTCGGCATTGCTCTCACAGTTAACACCACTACAAAATGCACTCGTCAGACCAGGAGCAACAACAGCAGAAGGTAAGGCAGCGTCAAGAGTATCAGTTCTGGGCTGTTCATGCCTCCTGTCTTTGCTGCCTGCCTCCACGTCCACCGCGTCCACCACCACGTCCTCCACGCCCGCCACCTCCACCTTCTTGCCTTTCGCCGTCGCGTTGGTTGCCATCGCCTGCGAGTGCGTCGCCGGTCCCAAGTGTGAGTGCTGCCGTAGCGAGGCGGTTGGAGAGGTCGATTTGAGTGCGGATGGTGTTGGCCAGATAGGATACCACGAGGACGTCCTGGATGTGGTTGTTGAAGTCGCGCTCGATATCTGCGGCGTCGACCTTGGGTGCCAAGCTCAAAGCGTTCATCAGGTACTGGCCCAGCGCGGATGACGGCTCGGCCTCTTCGTCCAAAACGTTGTTAACGTAAGTTGATACGCGGTCGAGCATTTCGAGAACGTGCTGTACGGCGCGCTCTAGTGCCTCGAGATCTGTGATGGTGGGCTGCGACCTGTCCTCGCGGTCCTTGGCCGAGGTAATCAGCTCCAGCCCCGACTTCTCTGCCTCGCCGTACTTGAGTTCGTGAGGCACAGGGATGAACAAGCACGAGTCGGCCGCGCGCTCTGCCGTAACGCCAATGGGCGCACTGATATATGTTCTGCTCTCGATGTCCTCGCCGGGTATGGTGCTGACCGTCAGGTGAACGGCGGGGTGTGGCCAGGTGCCGTCGCCCTGCTGGCCGTAGAAGTTCTGGATGAGCGCAGAGAAGGTGTTGAGATCGCTGCTCGTTGCGTACCAGCCGACAAGGACCTCCCTAGGGTTCGCGCGGAGGTGCAGGGCGAGCATCTGCTTCTGGTAGTCCATGTCGACCTCGACTTGCTCGGCGGTTTCCGTGTGCGGGACGGCATAGCAGTTGCGGATCTCGATTTCGGTGCCGTCTTCGCTGCGCGTGCCGAGCAGCGTGCCGATGACGCGGTCCTGGTCGGCGGGGCGGCGGGTGGCATGGTCGAGGATGGAGAAGATGGCCTGGGGTTGGACGGCGACGTTCAGCGGGGCCGTCGATGGCTGGGCGCCCACGGGGGCAGGGCCGAGCGGGCGCGCAAGATGGAGGAACGACTCCTTGTCTGCCATGATGGCGGCAGCGGTGTGGTGTGGTGTGGATAAGAGGGTGGGAGTGCGCAAGGCGAGCCGTCGTGGCGTGTCGAAGCGGAGGGTTTGCAATCCATGGTGGGGCGCGACAATTTCGCTGGGGCCAAGATTTCGGTGCGGCTCGCCTGCGCACGGCCCATGTGAATTTCGTAGGCCGGCTGCGAAGATTCGAACGCACATTGCGATGCGCACTATGTGGTAATACACGACGCCAAACTTTGAAAACACGCCAGGAATCATGGCCCCGTTCAGAGGACGAGGAGGCATGCGCGGGCGAGGCCGCGGCCGTGGTGGGAACTCGAGAGGGGGCGCACGAGGCGGCTTCCGAGGCAGCTCGAGAGGCTCAAGAGGCGCAAGAGGCGGAAAGAGGGACGGGTTTGTAGCTGCAAGAGTGAAAGATGCAGTCGTAGACGAGTAAGAATGCGCCAATTCGTGAGCGACGGGGATGCTGATGATCGTAGAAATGAGCACTTCTCTACACCTTCCGAACCTGCGAGCGTCTCGGATGCAAGCGACGACTCCCAAATCGAAGAAGAGGAAGAAGAAGAAGAAGAAGTGCAGCCCAGCGCGAAAGCGTACCATTTTCTACTGGCCTCATTCGCGAAGCACCGCGAACCGAATACAGTTCGCGAAGAACCACGGAGGAAGCGGCGGAAGCTCAGCCACAGTCGGTCCTCTCCCCGGGAAGACCGAAGAATGCCAGGTCAAGAGCACGAAGAGAGCCGGTCTGAGAACGATGACAAAAAAGAACAGGTTGTCGGGGATTTGGAAAACGCGTTGCTCAACGAGGCTGAAGAGAGCCTCGAGCTGAATACATCGGACGAGGAAAATGAAGAAGCCAATCAAGTCGCTGAGCATGCGTCTGGCGACCCTTTCGGCGATCACTTCGATCATCCAGACGAGAACGAGTTGACGATGCGGATAAAAGCTATGTCAGCAAATCAATGGACGACGAAGAAATTGGAATCCACCGGTGGAGGTCGAAGTCTACTACAAATAGCAGGCATAGAAGAGCAAGCAGTGGTGAGACCAAAACTAAAGAGCGTCCGAGATGTGACATTGAAGCCGCGACTTGCCAGCAACGCGGCGAAGGCGCTTGGAGACTTCACGGACGTTGAACAAGCCATAGCGCCTTCCATTTTCCATTACCAGGACGTGCTTTTCGGAGCGCGGACCGTCCAGAACGCTGGGCGTATTCGAGACATATGCTGTCTGCATGCGCTCAATCACATCCTCAAGACGAGAGATCGTGTGCTGAAGAACAACGCCAAGCTAGCAGCAGCATCCGAAGATAACGATGCTGAGTATCGCGACCAGGGCTTTACCCGGCCCAAGATACTGTTCCTGCTCGAGACCAAGGAGGCATGTGTACGTGTCATCAGCTCCATCACCAAACTCTACGATTTTGAACAACAAGAGAATAAAAAGCGATTCCTGGACCAGTTTTCGGCGCCAGAACATACCTTTTCTGACGACAAGCCGGATGACTTCCGCGAGCTGTTTGAGGGCAACGACGAGAACGAGTTTCGGATAGGCGTGAAGCTCGCACGAAAAACGATGAAATTCTTCTCAAACTTCTACAGCTCGGACATCATCTTCGCGTCTACGCTCGGGCTACGGCGCGCAATAGAGTCCGAGAATGAAAGGAAGAAAGACTACGATTTCTTGTCATCCATCGAGATGGTGGTCATGGAGCAGGCGGATGCGACTCTGATGCAGAATTGGGAGCACGTAGAGTTCGTGTTCGAGCATCTCAACCTGCAACCGAAAGACGCTCACGGCTGTGACTTCTCACGAGTGCGTTCGTGGTACCTCGATGGCCATGCTGCCCACATACGACAAATCATCGTGCTCTCGGCCTACCTCGCGCCCAAGATCAACACGTTATACAACAAGCACATGCGCAACTTTGCCGGGCGTCTAAAATACACGCCCGACTACACATCCGGCATCATCGAAACGCTCCCCTACGGCATCAAGCAGACCTTCTCCCGCTTCGACTCGCCCTCGTACCTCACCGACCCCGACGCGCGCTTCAAATTCTTCACCACCACCGTCCTCCCCCAAATCACGCGCCTGCCCAAACCCCCACAAGGCGGGCCCGGCATCCTCGTCTTCATCCCCTCCTACCTCGACTTCGTCCGCGTCCGCAACTCCCTCGTCGACACGGACCTCGCCTACGCGTCCATCAGCGAATACACGGACCCGACTGACGTCCGCAGGGCGCGCTCGCACTTTATGAGCGGCCGGCATGCGCTCCTTTTGTACACGGGGCGCGCGCACCACTTCCATCGGTACAATATCCGCGGCGTGAAGAGGGTGGTGTTCTACGGGGTGCCTGAGAATCCGCGGTTTTATGATGAGGTGGTGGGGTTTGTGGGGAGGGCGGTGGAGAGGGGCGAGGTTGGGAGGGTGGAGGCGGGGGTCAGGGTGTGTTTTTCGAAGTGGGAGAGGTTGGAGTTGGAGAGGGTAGTGGGGGGGAAGAGGGTGGGGAGGATGGTGGGGGAGAGGGGGGATGTTTTTGATTTTTTGTGAGGGCGGGCGCGGCTGGGGTTGTTGTTTGGGGAGTGGGTGATGTGCATCCATCTGAAGGTTTATCAACGCAGCTTCGATGAGCAGAGTTGGAAATCATATCTTTCTGCTTGGCACGATCGAAAGCGCTCTCTGAGCGGATTCTTTGTTCATTGGCGGAATGTAGCACAAGAATAGTAAAATACTACACAGCCTCCTTCACCTGTCTTGTATATCGTGAGTGTAGCGTGTATAGTAAGCTGCGCTGAGATGTGTGACGTTGCATTTGATAGTAGGCTTGGAAGACTGGGTTGTTTAGCTCGGATAACAAACGTGAGATGCTAGGCTATTAGGTGTGGTGTAAGCGTTATGTGGAGTTTTGTATAGCGCGAAAGAGGGTATCGAGTAAGGATGGGGTTGTTTCTTTTGGGGTGGGTGGGTGGGGGGTAGATAGGGACAAGTGATTCGTTTAGGTGTATGTAGAGGGGGGATGTGTGGGTAGGGAGTTGGGGGTTGACGGTTGTGAGCTGGAGTTGGGTTTTGGGGTTGGCTGAGAAAGAAAGGGTGGGATTGGGGGAGATAGTATGCGGAGCATGGTAGAAGGCGAGTCTAGCATATTGTGGCTGTTGAGGAGTGTATGGCGAGCCGAAAAGGCGCATTCCATGGGTTGGTTTCATACGATGGTGATGGTTATGCAAATGGTTTAGGATCGTATGTACTTGTTCTGGCTGCTGGGAGTGATCCACACTGTGAATTCCACGGAAGCTGGTTTACCCTGGCGGAAACAAATACATGCACAAGAGGATCGCAATAATAGGATATCGTAGTTGACGTAATTGTGATTGTAGCAGACAAAGATGAATGAATAAAATATCTTAATCATGTACGGGTGGGTTGCTAGTCAGCTAGAATAGCTCATACAAAGGTGGATTGTACAAATCGCAATGATCTACATTCTATTAATTATTGCTACGATTGATATGGTAGGAAACTCCCTCATTGCAGTGGCATGGTCCCGGTCGTTGCACAAACATGTACTCGTGCACATAAGCTTACTCAGACCCTCGTTCACATCCTCTCAAACAATCGTTGTCAAGAGGCTGTGCTGCCTCCCAAGACTCGAATCAAGTAGCTACTTGAATTCGAGGCACTCAAATGGTACGACCGCATATAGTTGGCTAGAGATGATTTATGCGGCACATGCGTGGTAGGTGGTACAAGAAGGGATGGACGGGTGGCCTTGTTCTTGGTAGGTGAGTACTTGTGTTCTATTTATTATGCGTCGGTTGGTGTATCGTATATGAGGTGTGGAGGCCTGATGCAAATTTGCTGGATGGCGATTTGTGCAAAGGAGAATCGACTGATTCTTCATATCGACTGTGTAGCATGATCGGAGACAACGCATACCGCCATGGACGTTTTAAAAACAGAGCAGATGATCATTGCCCCCCATTTCGAACATAAAAGGATGCTCAAATCACTCCATCTCAAGCCCAAATCTCAACATCATCACTCCTCAAGAACAAACTCCTTCGCTGCACCAGCCGTTTGTACCAAACGCCTCAATCTCTCCAAAATGAAGCTCCCAGCTCTCCTCAACCTCCTGCTTCTCGCCACCGCCGCCACCAGCGCGGCAGTCACTCCAGAGCAGCCCGCCACCAACGACATCGTCGCCCACTTCCCCGCCGACATCATGCCCTGATCCGAGCTCGTGGATCGTGCCTGCAACTGTGGCAAGGCATTCACTTGCAGGAAGAGTGTGACTGAGTGCTGCAAGGCTACTCGTGGATATGTGTATTGCAAGACGGATATTGGTAGATGCAAGTGTGGTACTCAGTGCAATCCGTTCCAGTGCAAGTGGTAGGTTGGGCGGGAGGTTAGTCAATTGGATTTAGGATGAAAGAGGAGGACGGTCGTTTGTTTTGCTTTTTGGTATGTTGTGTGGGCTGTGGGATGTTTGGGGGATTTGGGGGTGGGACATTCATTACCTTAGGTAAGATGTGTGGGGAGGAGATGAGTTGGAGTTGGAGCAATTCACGGGGGGTAGTATAGGAGAAGAAAACAAAACCACATTCGTTTCTTGAGCATCCGTACAATGCTTGTGTGATTCTATCTTTGAAACCAGTAAGGCTTGCATCCAGCGGTGAGCATGTTGGAGTGTCATTTACTGAAAAAGTAGCCCAATGATTGATTTTACGTATGCAGCAGTGAAAATGTGCTCCGCGATTTCCCCTGTGGTCATATGTCCTGCTGATTAATACCCCAACATACTAGAAGTGTTGATAGTTGTACCTAAAGCGCGTGTTATGCTTTTAGACCAGAAACGCATCACATCTAGCACGCATCGTTGGAACACTGGCAACATTGCTGGAAACCTAACTATGTGACCATGGTTGAATTTATCTTAATATCCTGGGTATAGATACGTTATATAATGATAATTTCTTTGCTTGCCAATTTCAACTGTCCAACGAAAGAATATTGCCAACAATTCGGAAGATCGGGCGATCATCTCTCGCGGATTTAGCAATCTCGAGAACAGGGCGTAATATTATTGCCCACCCTCCCAAGTCATACTTAACTTTACGACTATTCCCTGGGATGAATATATGGTCACCGTCCATGGCCTCGAATGGGGTGATGAGCAGTACTGAGCGTCGTCTCTTGCCTTTGCGCTTCTCGATCCACACTCTATGTTGGTGTAGCACTTTCTCCATCTCTAACTGTAGAGCCCTATTCAATCTCTGCCTCGAGTCCGGTGTTTCTTGACTGTCCGTATGGGTCGGGAGTATTACGTCTTCAACGACTCTCTGAATCGCTGCCTAGAGTTTTGGTGTCTTCGGGTCTTCCTCAAAGCAAGGATTATTTATGTCTTGCATTTCATTAAGTGTCTCTTGTTCTAAATCTCTTACTGCGCTTTTGTTTACTTGGCGAAGTCTTTTAAAATCCATCTTTATACTCTGGTGTATTATATGCCCACCACAAACCGCATTAAATATAAGCCAGGAAAAGGATTGACGAAGTCGATTCAACACCCATTTATGCGTAGGGAGACCCACCTATTCAGGCGTTGGGGGATTAACCTTTAGAAGTTGTGCTGATAGTGCGCTGGAAGCAAAAACAATGCGTTTGAAAAAAGACCCCGCTTTGCTTCTAGAAGAGGCGTTCTATATTTGGTAAATTCCCCCCTTGACAACTAAGCCCTAATAATAAGGAAGCTTAATTAAGCTCGCTTGTGATAATGCCTTAGTTGTGCTTGCGCCCTAATAGCGTGGATTTGCCACCTGATAAAGGCGTCTTGGTGCGGATCTTCTCTTATCCCAGGATGGTACCCATGAATGGCCCGTTCCATGTTGCGTGAAGATTGAACCAAACGATAACACCTGTTTAATGAGTTTAAACAAGTACCCTTTCTCTACGTAATCCATAGCGAAATCTTAGTAAACTTCTATTTAGTATTTGTGGTAGTCGACACGATGTGACGCAATTAGTTGCACGCTATTGGATTTGGAGCCAGTGTATTTAGAAGTGTATTTAGCAGTGATTTTAGGAGTGGGTTTAGCAGTGATTTTAGGAGTGGGTTTAGGAGTAGGTTTAGGAGTGGGTTTAGGAGTGGGTTTAGGAGTAGGTTTAGGAGTAGGTTTAGGAGTGCGTTTTAGAGTGCGTCTAAATGTGTGTGTAGGAATGTCTATAGAAATGTCTGTGGAAATGTCTGTGGAAGTCACTGTAGAAGTGTCTGTAGAAGTGTTTACCGTATAAGAAATTGTTAGTGTGGAGTACGATATCACATGATACCACCAACCTGATGTAGACTAGTTGCTGATCACGATTCTGCTACTTAAGCAGTTTCTCTGTTCAGCTTGTTACAATCAACTCAGTCTCTTATTCCTAATTGCTACCCTACTTATCCCTTACAGTTATAAGCCCGGCCTACGCTTAATTCAACTGCAGTTCACACTCTACCTACTTACTACACACGCGCTTTCCACAACAGAGATTAACTCGACGAGCTCTAGTTTGCCACAATAAGCAACAAAGAGGACAAGCTGATCATTAAGGAGACGATTATCCTTAACAAGCTAAGCGATTAGTCAAAGTAGATCTTTCTGCGAAAGAGGACCGCTAAGGCATACAAGATCTAGGACTATTGTAACCCAGATTTAACAGTAGATACTATCAAGAAAATCTACAATAAGAAACCTAAGGAGCGACTACTACGCTTATTTAAAAAGGACAACACACCCAACAAAGCTTTAAGCATTGTCTAGGGCGACGATAATATTGAACCAGACGAACTCACGAAATCTAAACAAGAGGACTATACCTTCTGGCATAGGTTCTACGCAACAAAGCTAGCAGCCTAGCAGAAGAAGGAGAACGCTCTTAACAACCTAACACAGGAGATTGCAAGGACAATCGCTAGCAGGCATATCCTAGTTATTAAGGATGCTAAAACACCCTACAAATAACTCATACAACTTAAGAAGATATTCTGTATGTTAGTAGCAGAACGCAAGTATAAGTTGCTCAAGCAGTACGACAAGATCAAGAAGGTTCCACAACAACAGAAGATGAATGCTTAGTATAAGAGCTACATCACTATCCTTCGCAACATGATCAAACTAAAACTACCTAAAGTCCAGGACTATTAAGCACAGCAGGACTTTCTTCGAGCAATTAGGGGAATTAATAAGTCCTTTGTCACGCACAAAATTTAGGAGATCACGCGAGCTGAGATAAACGGAACCCTGTATATGGATCCTGTTGCACTAGTAGAGAACTATCGACAGTTCCAACGCACCTTAAACCCTGTAGCGTTAGCACTTAGAACATACGCCGTTTTAGGACGCCCTAGTCTAAACACTAATAGCAACACCCAGAAACATATAGTCACTTGCATCTATAGGGAACAGCACTTATTTAAACAGTGCTCCTATGTGGTTCCTTCTCTCCAACCCACTAGATAGAGGCCCGACCCAGCCATCTTAGCCAAGTTTAATAGAGTTAGGAAACTAGGCAAAGGCAACCCTTTAAGCGCAGCTCTGTTCAGAGCTAAGAAGAAAGCTAGTAAAAAGGCAGCTACTGCCAACAAGAATAATTTCTTAATAGACACTAGTTACCCTTCATCAAATGCTTAAAACTTAACAGGAGCAGTTATGCACTAGCAAGGCAGCCAGAACGCAGCTTAGGTTGTTACTCCACTTAGTACAGCTGCTGTTTAACAGCCTCCACCGCCATTAATCAACAAGTAAATACTGGATCCTGGCTCCAATCTACATGTCACAAACCATCGACCAAAGACTTGGGAGAAGATCCGAGATAGACACCTAGATAATATCCTACTAGCCAGCACGCAAGCCCTACAGATACATAAGTAGGGAAATGTTAAGCTGTTTATTAATACTCTAACTAGCGAACGTCGAGTGACTATAATATGGGTAGCACTTATTCCCACGTTCTTTACATTAGTAGTGTCACTCTCACGCTATCAATTAGTTAGTATTAAGTTCGACTTAGGACGTAGCTGTCTCTATCTAAGGAGCGCTTTAATGGACATATTCTGCACACTTGATAAGCAGGGTGGCCATTAGGTTATAGACTCTAACAAGGCAACATGTCCGAACGCATTAGAGTTGTACACATTCGCGATTCAATTGAAGTTAGCTAAGCCAAGCTGTATAGAGCGCAAGCCTCTATAAGTCACCCCTACAGAAGCTTATTAGATGCTAGCTTATGCAGGACGACGCGCGGTTAAACACCTAAAGCAGGCAGTGGATAGTATTAAGCTCATCACTGGCCCCCAAGCTCCACAATAGAGGGAATGTGAAAAGTGCATCAACTCTAAGCTTTCTAAGATTATTAGTTAACGCCCTTAACGCGAGCCTGCGACACGCCCCTTTAAACGTATTAGCATCGACCTTATACAACTTAGGAAGATAGGTGAAGCTTGCTATAATAGGGACAAGTGGCTCTTACACGCTGTGTGTCAACATAGCAGATACCATTTAGGGAAGACTCTTTATAATAAGAAGAAGGAGACTCTAACGCGCTTAGTTTAACAGATACTAGCGCTTATACAGACCTAGTTTAACGCGATTGTTGTATACGTTCGCTGTGACAACAAAAAGGGTTATGCTAATCTCTAGAAGGTCTTTCAAGACCTGGGTATCACAGCTGAGCGACGTGCTGTTGGTGCAGAAGAGATGACTGGCCTTCCTAAGAAGGCTGGTAACCTTATTATCACTGCGGCAAGAGCTTTGCGGATTGAAGCAAATTTGCCTAAGGAACTGGCTAACGAGTTATGCCTAACAGCTATTTACATCCTCAATTAATTGCCAACAGAGGTTCTTAACTAGAAGACGCCCTACAAATATGTACGCAAGGTAAAGCCGTCTCTTACACACATAGACGTTATCGGTGCCAAAGCCCTATTCCGTAATACTAAGGTGGCCAAAGGTGACAAGCTCAAGTCAAGGTCAATTACTGGGTGGCTAGTTGGATACGAAGGAACGAATATCTTCCGTGTATGGGTTCCTGGGGCTGACAGTGTTGTTCGAACACGTGATGTTGTCTTCGTACGAGACCAACGCTACTCGGCTCTACAACTTGAGCCTATAACAGAGGAGATACGACGCGTAGTCAGAGTCCTTGATATCAATTCATCGGACGAGGAGGAAGATCCCGTTATCGAGCAGATCCATCGTGATATAACACATCGTCAACATACAGTTAAGGATGATGTTAAGGATTAAGAAGAAGAGGCTACTGGGCTAGATAATGCCAAAGAGCAGATTCAACAGGAGGCCTATGAAGGATTACTCACACCCTAAGAGACACTAGTACCTAGCACTCATAATTGTTCTTAACCAAAAGGCTAGAGAGAGATTGCTTCTAGAGTAGTAGTAGTAGTATTGATTAACGTCCAGGAACGCAATGTTCTAGCCTCCCATGGGGCATGGGGACGCGCCAAGCAACCGTTTTGGAGCCAGCCAAAATAGTGAAGGCGTTTCTTGCTGTGAAGCTATCGCCATCTCTTGCAGCGGCTCGTAAGAGTCCGCCCCCCTCCATGCGGGGGCTAAATCTTTGTCTTCTTGTCTATAGGCTAAGGTATTAGGGTGTATCTATTATACATATAAACTAAAACTAAAGTAGGGGCAGCTTCGGCTGCCCTAAAACTGTATTAAAAAGTGCTAAGACTTTAGCGTGTAACTAGTAAGAATAGGTAAGGAGAGTAGCTAGAAAAGGAAGGGAGGGATAAGAAGAGTGGAGAGTAGGTAGGGAGTTGCCGCGTGTAGCAAGTTAACAGGGGAGAGACACGCCTGCTAGGAGCTCTAACAGAGTTAGCGCTAAAGGAGCTGTCTATATAGTGTAAGTTAAGCCTAAGAATAAAAGGTAGCTTTTTGTTACTAAGTGTTAATCTTCTAAAGGGTTAATAAGTTTAAGTAAAAGTTAGAAATCTTTTGGCTCAAGTGCCTTTAGGTATTCCACGCCCTCCCTAGTAGTGCTGGGGGGGCACGCTGGCTGTTTTGGCTAGTAGCGGAACTTTCGAACTGATCGTGGGCAGTGTACAATGTGGTTAGGCGCCAGGTCTGCCCCGCAGGGGCATTCTGTGACAGCGTCTTTGTGCCTAAACTTCTTATAGTACTAGGCGTAGTGTCTGTAGCAGGTGCGCATAGACAACAGCTTAGTAAGCGTTAGTTATTAGAAGGTCAGCTCCTTTAGCTATTTCGCAGAGCGGTAAGTGAGGTCCTACTGTATGTACTATTTAGACAACTTAGGCGAGCGGGCGCGCCACCAGTCCATCTCAGCGCTCCTAGTGTAGGCGCGAACGTCTAACTTAAGGCCTAAGACCATAGGCTCAGCTGCTATACTGTATAGAGGTCAAGGGGACTTTGCTGCGTCGTCGGCTAGCTAGTCCACCAATTCATTCCCTTCTATTTCGCAGTGACCTAGGGCCCACCAGACAGCGATGTCCAAGTTCTCCATTGTCTCCTAGCACCTAACAAACGCCCACTGCAAGGAGGGGGACAGGTTGCCTCTTATACACTATATAACAGAAGTGTTGTTAATGCACATATATATGCGTCTCAGCCAGTAGGCAGGCGTATTAAGCGTATAGGCAAGTCCTCGCCACGCGCTAACAGCTTTGGCATCAAAAACGTGGGACCTAGGGTTAAGGGAGCCGTTGCCCTGCAGGGTGAGGGCCTGCCCTTCGTATACAGCGTAGCCGTACGTGACGTGCTTAACGCTGTCAATCCATTGTTCGGAGCCGTCTAAGAAGACGGTGATAGCGGTTAGCGGGAGGAGAGCCCACCACTCCTTAAAGTGACGGGCGGCGTCCTTCTTGGCCACTCGGCCTATAGGGTCGGCGCGGCTCCCGCGGGAGTAGTGGGGGGCGCGGAACTCCAGTTAGGGTACTAGGTCAAAGATCTGTGCGAGTTGCTATACCTTCAAGCGGGCTCTCTGTAGGAGGCCTGCGCCTCAGCCTCTTCTAACTATAGGCAGGAGGGTTCTAGCAGTTAGCGGGTGCTTATTATTAATTGTTAGTAGGTGTGCTGCAAAGCGAAGCTTGCATGTCTCAAGTGCCACTACCGCTAAAAGGAGACCTGCGTCCCTAAAGACGGCGGTGGTGGGTGTGGTCTAATAGGCCAGTACGACGGCTCTACATGCCTGCTTAAGGACTTTGTCGAGTGCGTTAATATGCCAGCCCAGTTAGGTGCTTACCACAGCGCTTCTCGATTGGCACGTGATTCTAGAGGGCTTTGTCCTGCCTCCGTACCAGGCCTCCGCGCCGTACAGGAGCCATGGGAGGACGCAGGCAATCACCGCCTTGCGGAGGGACCCTGGTAGGGGGCCGTGTTTGATCCAAGCCAGGCTGCGGATGTGATGTGCGACCACCCTTGTCTTGGCGGCACAAGTCGCGACGTGGGCCTTAAAGGTCAGCTTCCTATCAAACCACACGCCCAGCCAGCGCAAGGCCCTATTCTCACTTGTGGGGAGAATAGGGTGTATGGTAAGGTTCTCGTCAACAGTACAGGGAGGAGCGTAGTCTCCTTTCTGCTGTGTAAGGTGGATTATTTCGAGCTTGTCTAGTAAGAAAGCGATCTTATTGTCCGCGCCATATCCGTTAATCTTGCAGACATCTTTAGCGAGTTGTTCAACGTTAAGGTTAAGGCTGTGCGAGGCTCTGTATAGGCAGATATTATTAGCATATCCAAATTGCAGTGTGGTGTCCTAGAGGAGGAGTTCCGCCAGGTACAGCATGTAGATAACTAGTGAAAGGGGCGAGCCCTATAGGGTGCTACAAGCCACTAGGTGGCGGCTAGATTAGTGTTAGCCATAGCAAACAAGTATATGTTAGTTCGTAAGAATATTACGCATAAGCATAAGGACTTTTTAGTGCCAGCCTTGTTCTTTTATTTAGTGTAGCAGTCAGTTAACAAGGAGGGCGTCAAAGGCCCTAAGCACGTCTATAGTAACCATAGTAACGTGCTGGCCTTTGCTAAAGGCCAGTTCCACTTTATAGGTAAAGGCGGCAATCAAGTCCATGGCTAACCTTTTTAGCAGAGCCCCCCTATATTAGGGGCTTAGTACGCTATGCAGCACAGCTAAGTGGGCTATACGCCGGGCGACAATCCTTTCAAATCCCTTGCCAAGGCAGAGTAGCATAGCGAGGGGTCTCATAGAGCCTAGGACCGTGTCGTCCTTCTTGCCGAGCTTCTTAATAAACACGATCTCCCCGTCCGTCCAGGCGGCAGGATAGTAATTGAGTTCAAGTAGGTCGCGGTAGATATCGCAGACGTACTATCCAATATAGTTCCAGCATGCTGTAAGCAGCCGGACAGTTATGCCATCAGCGCCTAGTGAGGTGCTGGAGACCCCAATTACGCAGCGCTCCGTCTCTTCGATAGACAGGTACGTGTCCCAAGGGATAATATGGTTCTCTTATAGGGAGGGCGGTTCCAGCAGGTTGTCCTCCACCATGAATCTGCAGAGCAGTGCTTGTCAAAGCATCTTAGCCTTATCTTTGTCTTTAGTCGCCTCTATGCCTCTAAAGACCATTAGCGCCTGGGTTCTAGTAGGTTCTAGCTTATACCAATTAATAATTTAGAAGAGTTCCTAGTTATCTTCTACGTTGTCTATAGTGTGTCGCCAGTATTCCTTCTTTGCCTTACAGACTATCGCTAGGAAAGTGCGCGTCTCCTTAGAAGGGCCCTAGCTAGTGTGGCTGTCTAGCGAGTTTAAGTGTGCCTAATAAGCTTGTTTGCAGGCGTCTATCCACTAGGGCGCCAAATGGCCTGTGCCTCTTTTCTTCCTGCCTACTATCTTTAGGGCGTTAGTAAGAACTTCTTCTAAGATAGCGACGCGCCTATCAACATACTCGCAGGTCCATGGCCTGTCTAAGCTAGGAGCGCCCTTTATCCCATTAGCGACAGCGTTAACAAATAACAGGAGCTTCGTAGTAGGGACCCTATATTAGAACTAGTTGAGCAGCTCCTATCCTCTGCCAGGTATTGTAGTAACTAGCATATTGTGGTCTAAGCCGCAGTTTATGTCCAACCGTACAGCTGTGGTAGCAAAGGGGATATTACAGAAAGAGAGGTCTATAACGTGTCCTGCCTAGTAGGTAGGGACTCTAGGCTCGCCAATATAATCTATGCCACTGTCTATAGCCTATTAGGCCAGTTTAGCGCCGCCCTGTGTAGTCGTAACACCAGGTTCGAACATGTCGTGTTTAGCGTTAAGGTCGCCCCCAGCAAGGCACCTGTTAGGCAGGGTGAGGTGGGTAATGTAGTCGAGAACGGGCGTAGTCTGTGGCGCCCAGTAGGCATTAAGTATTAAGATTCCGTTAACGTCAATCCACTGCATATCCTAGTCATAAAGTAGAGTACGTAGTGTAATTTTCAATCAGTTGCCCTTATAGGTAAAGATAAGGACTTAGGGGCATTCTGCCTCCCAGGTCTTCCGACTGTCCCAGCCGTCCACTAGTGGGTGGAGGTTATAGCCAGGGTGGTTTAAAGTGCGTGTGCCTGGCCAGGTAGTCAGCTCTTGCATACAAATAATGTTAATACCCTCTATAAAAGCGATCTCAAGGGCGGCTATATATGCTAGGCCGCTTCTGCTAACATTTGTTTAGCATACTTTAATATTAGAGTCCCTACATAAAGTAAATCTGCGGCGGTTGTTCCTTATTAACTTAAGGATTCGTCCATAGTCTAGTCCTCCTATAAGGAGGACTAGGTGTGATCTTCTTGTCTCGCGCTTCTAGCAGAGAGCGCGGCGAGGTTTAGGCTGCCGCTAATAGGCGCAAAGGATCGCATAGGCCTACTTAATAAGCGTGGGGCCGCTTATCGTAAGGCGGTGTCAGGGTACGGGGTCGAGCGTCGAGGTCCTCTTAGGGGATGATGGCTTAGGGCCATCAGTTCCTGCTCTGGCTAATCTGGTAGTGTCAGCACAGGTTTAGTTTAAGTGTCTATCTAGACGTTAGCCCTGGCGGGGGCGGCGTTATTGCTATTAAAAGGGGCTTCTTCTCTAGTGTTGTCTTCTCCACTAGGGGAGGTGTCTTAGCCCTAGGTAGTAAGCTCGAATTAAGGCTATAGGTTGTATAGCTAGTCAAAGGCCTTCTGTCCAGCGCGTCTTAGTGTCGCCAGTTCGCGGCAAGTTGGTCAGATAATGCGATTATTCACCCGCCTGGGTTTCACTAAGCAGGTAGGGTCGTCTGCGGCGTGTGGGCCGCGGCAGTTAGGGCATTGTTGCTTATAAGCGCAGTTGTCTCCTATTAGGCCTTTGTGCTCGCTAGGTTTCTTTCCGCAGTTGCGGCAGCGGGGTGCGCGTGTGCATCGTGCCGCGTTGCAGTAGCCCTGGCAGCCAGGGTTATAGCGTTCTATAGCCCGCTTCTTAATTATCTCGCGGGATAGGTCGCTGGCACCAAAGAGGCGGAAAGCCGCCGCAGGCTTTTCAAAGGACACTATCCAGGTAGTATGTCCAAATTAATTAGGGCTATGTCAGGAGGGGCGGCAGTTAGTAGGGTGTTGTTTTGTCTGCGTGTAAGCCTCTTCCACTACCATCTGGAGGGAGTAGGGCACGTCTTCCCCTAGCAGCGAGCGGTAGCTGCTAGGTACTCCAGGTACGGCGTAGTTAACCCATCGCATGGGCAACTCAGCGCTGTCAGCTTCAATGGATCTCATCATTGATTCCTTCTTTTCCTGTTCCATAAGTTGCTGTCGTATGTCGTTGGAGGCTGGGGTGATAGCCCACCCCGTGCGGGTCCTTGTGGCCGTAGGGATAGCGCTGAGGTCGAGCCCTATAGCGGCGCAGATAGCCGTTCGTACAGCGAAGGCAGAGGTTTGACCTAGCCAGTTGGCCGGGTTTGCGACTGTGAGCAAGATCTATAGGTCTACTGCCTATCTAGGTGTAGTTTGCCGCTTGGCCGCAGTTGTGAATTTCCTACTGCTAGCTGTAGTCGTGTATCCGCTGTTTCTATAGGAGGCGGATGCCACACTTGCCCATGTCCTCTAAGGCTAGGCGGCAAGATTGCTGTCGCTGTCTGTGGTGTAGGCGGTGGTTGTTAAGTCGTAGCCAGTCCTAACTACATTAGGACAAAGGCTTAGCGTAGCTGAATTTTTTAGTGTCTGTATAAGGCGGTTGCAGAGGGTAGAGGCAGCCACCAGCTCCTCTAGGCGCTTAAGATTAGCGATGCAGTGGTCGATAGCTTTGGCCATAGCTATTGCGACTTTCTCCTAGGTCTCTGCCGCCTTGCGCGCAGCCGTAAGGTGGGAGTTAAGGGCGTTAGCTGCTGTATCTATAGCAGCTTCTAGGCGGATAGGCACGCCTCCACCAAAGGAAAGGCGTCTAGGAGGGCGGACATTAGTCTGTTAGCGCTTCCTAGAGGGGTGCTGGATGTTAGTCTGCCGCGCAGACTCAGGGTCTGGGGGGCGAGTCACTGTAGAGGCCCCTGGAGGGGGCCTCTAAGGCGTCTCCATCGCTATCATCAACCCACCGCACGCGTGCGGTGCCTGGGGATGGCTAGGAGTCGGATTTCAGATGAAACTGAGATAAACGAGATAAAGATTTAGCAATTTTACCACTTTCTCAAAATTCCAAAAGTTGGTGAAGGTGTGAGATTGCTTCTAGAGATACTGCGCCAAACTGCTATTAGAATAACGCTCCAAGACGGATAAACCCTAATATTACTGCAGACAATATCGTTCTAGGGTCCTGTCGTCGGGGAGATGGTAGAGGAGACGATACGCCTAGGGACCATTTCAGTACGCACGCTTCTCTGTACTGGCAAACGTTTGCTACGGCAATCGTGCAACTGCCCCCAAATGAAGAGTTGAAGGTTCACCGTGATCAACTGCCGCCGCCACCAAAGAACTGGGCTGAGGTCAAATCCCGCCCTAATGCTGATAAGTGGTTCGCTGCTGCAGACAAGGAGATTAAGGAGCAGCTTCACAAAGGTGTATTTAAGAAGGTGAAAGATGACGTGAAGGAGCACCCAGATGCTGAGACCCTGCCGCTAATGTGGGTTTTCACGTACAAGTTCGATGCTAATGGCTACTTAACTAGCTACAAAGCTCGACTAGTCGTGAGAGGAGATTTGCAGACAACTTGGGATGATACCTACGCAGCTACCCTCGCAGCTCGAACGCTCCGCTTCCTTATCGCTATTATGTGCGCCTTTAGACTCCTTGCCTACCAGTACGACGTCAAGAATGCTTTCCTCAACGCGTACCTGGCCCAACTCTGTTACGTCTGGACTCTAGATGGGTTCCAAGACAGACTAGGCAATATGATGCGACTACGCCGAGCACTGTATGGGCTTAAGGATGCCCCAGCGCTGTGGCACAAACACCTAAAGAAGACCCTTGTTAATATAGGCTTCACTCAAGTCAAGGGTATCCCTTGCCTATTCACTAATAGCAAGCTAATACTAAGCTCGGCTATATAGTTATTGATCACATAGGGTTCCTGATCACCCCACCGAAACGCGCACCCTGAACAAAACACGCGATATCTCTCAACAACGCTCATCAAAATGGACGCCCGTGAGCTAGCTATACAATCAGCTATCAGCGATTTCAACGCAGGTCTTTATTCTAGCCAACGCGCAGCTGCAAAGGCGTACAATATCCCTCAATCTACGCTATCAACGCGACTCCGTGGCGCAACAACGAGCGCGCTCAGCTATCAACACCAGCAGCGATTGACTCCTCTACAAGAGGATTTCCTTGTTGAATGGATCCTTGAAGAAGACGCACGCGGCTATCCTCCTCCACACGCTCGCGCGCGAGAGATGGCGAATCGAATTCTGCGCATAAACGGCGACAATCAGCCTGTCGGCAAGCTCTGGCTCTCACACTTTATTAAGCGCCAGCCACGCGTCGCCTCAGTAGTAGGCCGGAAGCTTAACGCCCAGAGAGCTAAGGCAGCTACGCTAGAACAGCTCCGCGCGTTCCTAGAGCTCTATAAGCAGACTCAACAGCGACTCAATATACAGACGGAGAATACGTACAATATGGATAAGACTGGCATTGCGCTAGGTGTATGTACTAACACCAGAGTCCTTGCTAGGGCATTAAAGAAGAAGGCTTACATTAAGTCGCCAGAGAATCGCGAGTGGGTCTCAATAATTGAGTGCGTATCGGCAACAGGGCGGAAGCTGCGCTGCGTAGTTATCTTCAAGGGCCAGAGCCTGCAGACTACCTGGTTCCCAGCCAAATCAATACCCGACTGGCTCTATACAACCTCCGAGAATGGATGGACGTCAAATGCGATAGGTGTTAAGTGGCTGCAGCGCATATTCATCCCTGAGACGGCGCCAGCTGACGGCCAGTACCGCCTGCTTATTCTTGACGGCCATGGCAGCCATATTGATATTGAGTTCCTCTGGCTCTGTAAACAGCATCGAATTGAGCTCCTATACCTACCTGCGCACTCCTCTCACGTCCTACAGCCTCTAGATCTCGCTCCTTTCTCGGTAATTAAGTCTAGTTACCGACGCCAGATCCAGGAGCTCGCATCGCTCGACGACGCCGCGCCTGTCAAGAAGGAGCGCTTTATTGCCTGCTACTATCAAGCTAGGGAGGAAGGCTTCACAGAGCGTGTGATTCGAGCTGGTTGGCAGGCTGCTGGTATCTGCCCATTCAACATTAATCACGTGCTTAGCTCGTCGCAGGTCTCTCAGAGGCCTACAACGCCTACGCCTCAGCAGCAACCTCAGCAGCAGCCTCAGAGCTTCCTCTCTACCACTCAAGGCCCTCGGGATCTCTACTTGGCGCAGCGCGACGTCCAGAGCCTCGAAAACCTAGGTCGTAGGACCCGGCTCCTCCTACAAAAAGCAGGTAAGGCGCTAGCAGCTGCGAATGCTAGAGCTGCAGGGCTAGAATCAGAGAAAAGACGCCTTGAGTATCATCTACAGACTACTAGCTCTCACCAGCCACGAAAGCGCGTTCAGATAGACCCAAATCAACGCTTTGCAGAGGTAGAGACTATTATGAAGGGTATGCGCGCAGCTGAGGCTTTAGCAGCTCAGCAACGTAAATATACTATATTAAGCGCTTCAGAAAGGGCTGTAGTAGCTACAGCAGCTGTAGCGCTTGAATCTATGTGTACTTAATGGCAATTATAAGAGCGTTGTTGAGAGATATCGCGTGTTTTATTCAGGGTGCGCGTTTCGGTGGGGTGATCAGGAACCCTATGTGATCAATAGCTATATAGCCGAGCTTATTCTATTACGTAGATAATATCGTCGTCCTTTTCCGCAAAGGCGATCAACAATATTATCAACAGTTTCAACGCGAGTTCACGAAACAATACAAGACACGAAGCTTGGGAGAACTACGCTAGTTCCTAGGGATACGCATTATTAGAGACTATGCAAAAGGCAAAGTCTAGATGATCCAAGACTCCTACATCGCAAAAGTCTGCCACGACCACAATCTCCTTCAGGGCAGCCAACACCCTAAGGTCCCTCTGCGCGAGTCTTATCTCCCCCCAAGTACAGATGAACCTAACGCGGAGCGCACCCGCCTATATCAGATCCTAGTTAGATGCCTTGGCTTTATCTCATATTTCACCCGGCCTAACGTGGCAAAAGCGCACTCGATACTTACCCGCCATCTAAACAATCCAAGCCAAAAGCATCTTGCTGCTGTTAAGTCTGTGTGGCAATACTTATACGACTTCCAATTCTAGGCAATTAGAGCAACAACAGCACGCTCTAAGAACGCTAACTACATTAGTTAAATTGACAATAAGGAAGCTAAGGAGTTGTTGTTCTTTAGTGCCTCTGATGCCGCGTTTGCTAACGATCCTAATACTGCTCGAAGCTCATTCGCCTATGTGTTTAAGCTCTACGGTATGGTTATTGATTAGAAGGCAAAAATCATGAGATCTGTTACCAAATCAACTACTAAGGCCGAACTGTTTGCCCTGTCAACTGCTAGCACTAAGTTATCCTGGTGGATGAACACCTTTGAAGCTATTAGGTTTAATCCAGAGGTTCGACCTACGTTGTACTATAATAACCAGCAAACAGTCTCTATCGCCAACAAGGACGAAGAAAAGCTTAACACGAAGCTTAGACATATCAAAGTACATTAGATGTGGATCCGCAAGCAAGTTGAAGCCGGGAACATTAACGTTACCTGGATAGGAACTGCTGATATGCCCGCTAATAGATTGACAAAGTCTCTCTCTAATAGTAGCAAGCACGAGCGATTCTTGCAGCAATTGGGAATGACCAATATCCGCCAACAAGTTATTAGTTTAGAGGATAAGTTTGTCACATCTGTCGTTACCTAATAGAGTTCTTTCTAGGGAGGTGCCCTAGAGGCCCTCTGTTCACTCATTTTGCTTTGTTATACTTTACAGCACTCCGCTACCTTTGTGCTGTGGGAGGTGTGTTAGTGTGGAGTACGATATCACATGATACCACCAACCTGATGTAGACTAGTTGCTGATCACGATCCTGCTACTTAAGCAGTTTCTCTGTTCAGCTTGTTACAATCAACTCAGTCTCTCATTCCTAATTGCTACCCTACTTATCCCTTACAGAAATGCATATAGTAGTATTGTGTTTGCGCAAAGAAAAATCCTTTCTATCCGATGAATCTAAATCGAACCTGAATAGGCTGCGTCGGCGAGAGGTGGTGTTGGATGTGCGCTTAGTGAGTACAGGGCAGATACTATAGAGAGCAAAAAGTTGATCGCTGGGGTCTGAGTAGTCGCTGAGATGGCACTTGTGGAGTAGTTGCAGGATGTTGTACTGGTCTAACTGCAGGTCGACATACTATATCGATGCATAGAGATCCATATTAAGACTCGACCTCGCTATTGCTTTTAAGCCAGATTTGAGTAGACGCCATGCTATTTTGTGGGTTCTATAGTGTACGACCACATTATGGGGTAAAGTGACTTTCTAAATAATCTATCGCCGTTCGAACCACGGTCTTGATGTGAAGTGGATGATTAAATCGAGGTTTCGCCTTTCTCCTCGTTTCTAAGCCATGCTCTGCCTTTGGCTGCGCATTCGAACACGTCTTTTATATGCGCGACCTGCTCCGCTTTCTCCTCCTCGTCTTGTTAATTGATACAGATTGCGTCTAGCCACAAGCGTCTTGCCCCATCGGATTTCCTCAAGTGCCTTAATAATGAGTCCACAATGGGCATGATATTTAAGGTCTTCCCAACACAAGTCATCTGTGCTGAAAAATTAGACTGGCCCCATGTGTAGGATACAGCTTTGTACGCAGAATTGCGAGGATCGTTATGTTTATTGATGCTGTATTTGATTCTTCGCGTCGATAGGTTTGCGGAGAGGGAGCGGTGAAATTTGCGGCGGCGTGTAAAACGAGGATGCGGATTTCTGTCGTTGAATCGATGGGACTGTATTCATACAGCTCATCGATAGCATTTGCCATGATGATAGCCGTGTTGAGTATGTGGAAGGAAAGAAGCGGTGAAGCGAAGAAGAGAAGTGGGAAAAGAGGGGTTTGTGTAAGGCTGTGCGGATGTCGAAACGCAAATAATCTACAATCCACATGTGTCTCTGCTTATTGTGACAGCGCAACCATTGTTAACTGGACACATCTATTCCAGGGTAAAACATCTCCGGTTTTCTTGCCTTAAGCGTGCCACAAAACTTCCCCGGTGAATGAAACTATTCGAAATGCCGGTTTGACGATTTGTTAAGAGCGGTGCGATCTGTTAAGTGCGTCTGTTAGTTCTTTCGGTAGCTGCAGTGAAGAGGAACCACCTGTTAGAGCTTTTGTTGGCTTGACAATGCAGCTTTGATCGACCTTAGCTGGACAATACATATCGAGTTCAGCGCGAAATGTTCCTGGCTTGACTGTACTATATACTTGATCCCATGCCTTAATGCTGGTCGACCGCCTAGCTACCTTGCGGAGTGAAGGCTTCTCGACAGTATTAGAATTGCCAGTCCGAAGTGCACTAAGGGCCGGACGCACGCAGCGACCCTTGATCGATGGATGTCAAACACCTATGGTGGGCGCAGAGCGCTAAGCAGAAGGTTGGTATTGTTCAAGGTCCGAAGCGTTATTTGCAAAGTCGAGTCTCAAGCTTGTGGTGAAAGTATCCTCGATGCTTGTATCTGGGCAGTGTCACTATCCTTTTCTCGCGCAGATTAGGTAAATTAAGAAATGTCGAGACAGCTTTCCCTTACAGCGTTGTACCGTATACCAAAAGGTCTGCGATGTTTCTCTTCCTGAAGAAATGTCGAGTAAACAGTAAAGTGCGGATACGCCTGCCTGTCTTACCCTACTACTGACTTTAGTAGCGATCGGTCTTCCCTGTGCTTGCGGTATTGCTCCTTCCTTCGCCGAAGACAGTCCTTGCGTCGACATCCATGCGATAGCCATGAAGTTCGCTTACCCAACTCCAAGGTGAGGGAAAATGGCGGGGTTCCGAAGTGAAAGCTGGTGTGAAGCAATCCCCAAGCCGGGCCCGCCGGTCGGGCCTGCACACCAACATTACTTGGTGGAGTAAAGGAAACTTACATATTCCCCACGCCTCCCTCGATATAAAATACCACACCACGCTCCGATCCAATCAACCACGGCGCTTCCTCATCCGCATCGGGCAGTCACAATGCGTGATACGCAGGGGCTCGGATGTTCCCCACGCCATGACCGGCAACCTTCTCCAGCATTTTCAGACACTTCAGAGCTGACCATGCTGTCACGCTCGCCATCCCCGCCGCCTGGGTTCCCAGGGCGGCTTCTACGCACACGTGCGACTGCGCCGATGCAGGCAACTTCGACGGAGTCTTGCGATGGTCCAGAGCGCGGTTCAAACGGTCGCTTTCTTCCACGGCTTCGCAAGCGCGCTGAGCCTTCTCTCGTTTATGGGTGAGGTACTGTCATTCCATATGTTCCTGAAGTATTAACGTGACGTAGGCCGCGAAAGAAGCCGTGTGTCACAGCGAAGAGCCTCGGAGAAGCAGCTACACCTAAGAATGCACCAAACAGCCATCTCAGCAGACGCACGTGCAAAACCCTCCTCAACACATCCATCAAAGACGCAGGCGGTGCTGGAGATCTTGGCATTCTTCCCAAGGAGACCCGTCAACAAATTTTCGCGTACGTCCTCCAGATTGACCAGCCCGTCCGCATTAAGGAATGTTGCGGCCCGACCTCCACACGCCGCGAACGAGCCGCGTGCAAGAAGCATGGAGACCGTGACGTGAAGATCGGGAAGAACAACGGACTGGTCCCCTACGCCGGCACCCGCGACGCGAAGAAGGTATATGGCCAGTTCAGTATCCTTTGTGTGTCGCGCTTGGTGAACGAGGAGGCGGCATGGGTCCTGTACAATCAAGGTACCGTCCGGATCAAGGCTCTTCCGTCCCTGCAGCCCTACCTGAGCGGTAAGAACTGCAGGTACTTCCGTCTCCCCAGCCTCCCGACTAACGAGCACGCGAAGCGCATGTGGATGACCGCCGGACGCTTCCGCAATGTTTGTTTCGAACTTCCGCAAGCGATCGTCTCCACGGGAAACCCAGTGGAGTATACATACCACCTTTGCGAAGCCGTATCTCTTTTGTTGAAGGCTTGGGATCTGCAGCTGGAGAAGCCATCGTCCTCTCGGCCCTGCACCGTCGAAGTGCAGCTGAACTCTCTTTACACCGGCATTATCCCGTTCAACTGCAAACATTACAGTGAGATGGCTATGGTATGGATGTTTACCCACGCTCCCGTTATGCAGTTTACGGAACTGAAGGAGATTGGAGAAGAAGCCGGCCGCAACATCGAGCGCCTAGTCGACATTATCGGACGCCATCGTAGGCTATCCGAGTGGAAAATCGTAGCGGAGTCTCCTCGAGAGCGCAACGAAGACGGTAAAAATGATGAGGAGGAGGAGGAGGAGGAGGAGGAGGAGGACGCAGAGGACGGAGCGCTTGCCAGGCTGTGTGACCTTCGGGAGCTTTGCCGGTCGAACAATGTCGAGTTCGAGACTACTGTCCCACAGCCCACACCCAAGGCTTAGGCGAACGTGTAACACAAAGGGTGAGCTGATTCTTACGGAGTTATCGGTTTCTTATTCATGATCCAGTTATCTTTATTGGTATTGTTCTTGGGATGTAGGCTGCGTACGTGCGGATATTGGCGGATTGCATGTGCTTGCAAGGCTCGACATCCATTCGATATGGCACGATGCTTGGACGGTTAATTTTTTCAATATCATCTCTTGGTTCGATTGAATTGCATACCGCCTATATGATTGAAACCTTTGTAATGATATTGGGGAGCAATAGCATTACTGACTCTGTGCGCCAGCGGACTTGAAGCGGACTGGACAGGCAGCTGTGAAGGGAACTGCTAAAGAATTGACGCCTCTTAGGTATGGGCGTAGAAAGGCGCGACACGGTCACGTTCATAAGCAATTGACCAAAGCATGTCTGCTTGTCGACCAAATATGGTCGCTGTAGTCGTGGGGTCGCGGGTGTATCGGAGGGAACGCGATAGTAGCTGTGAGCGCGTCTGCGTGCGTGTCTGCGTGCGCGTCCACCTAGCCGTTTTGGGCGAAATTCACGTGAGGATCTGTGTCCTACTAGTAAGGTTCTAGTAAACTCCTCTAGCGCTTCTAATATATTAAGGTTAGAGTCTATATCTACTAAAAAAAAGAGAATAATAAGAAATATTTATAATAGTATAGTGTGTTAAATTAATCTACCCAGGGATAGAATAATAAAGCCTCAGGCTTTTATTTTAAATAATAATAAAAAAGTAGAGCCTTTTACTTAGTAAATAAAAACAGTGTAGAAAATAGCTATAAAAAAGTGTATTTAAACTTACCGATAATAGGGCACGAACAGCTCAAGGTCGCGTTTCTAAAGTTTAATTGCAAGTGCATTTCCACTACAGCAACTCCGGACCTTGTGCTCCCTCTTCTACTTGCATTATCCCAATCCATCCCTTCAGCCTGCTCGACAGCACCGCTCCGTTTGTTCACACGATGTCGGCAGCAGCTCCCGATAAGCCTCATGTCCTAATACTATCCCTTGATGTCAACTCATCATTTGACCAACTCTACCGACGAACTTTGGGCAAGCTGAGCACCGTAGCCGCCCTCGACCATGCCACAAAACCGGAGTCAGCACTACAAGACTTAGCGGATCAGCCCCCGCAGGCGGTTCTAGTCACCGACAGCAGCATCACGCAGCATCGTGATGTTTATGCTAAACTTCTTGACTATGTTCGCGGCGGTGGCATACTTGTTTTCATGGGCAACTTCAGCTCGTCGATTAGACCAAAGGATCTGGATAAGCTCCGCAGAGAAGCAGGCCTGCCATGGACGAACACGGAGTACCTGCGCACCACTGTTCACCGCAACGATACCAAAGCGACATCATCACATATCTCCCTACCCTCCAGTTACAGCCAGAAAGCTGTCTTCCTTGCCAATGTATCCATTAATGATGCATGGTACCTGCCAAACAATTCCTCGAGAACGGAGTCTCTTGTTTTCTACCCCAAACGGATTCAGGACCTACAGCAAACACCAATCGCTCTCACCAATATAGGAAGGGGTAAGCTCGGATATGTGGGTGATGTAAATGGAGAAGAAGGCTCGGACGCAGTTGTACTAGCTATGTGCGGATTGCGTGACGTTGCATAACGGGTGTGGGCTTCAGTTCTGTGCATTCAGCAAGGCAATTCGAAGGGATTCGTTATTAGTAACATTCATAAAATTTGTTCAATGCTGTCTCACTCCGTGTTTTCCCATCCCGGGCAATTTATGGAGTTATTGGGTCCAAAATAGCCGAGGACTGCCGTCGTGACTCTTCCTTGATGGCGGCAAGGGCAGGACGGATGAGGTATTAACCAGGACAGATTGATGTGGAGAAGTAGCAGGCTTGCGGATAAGGAGGACGGCGGGGGGCTCGAGAACGGTGCGGCGGCAGCTAGACGTGCGGAGAGCGACAATGCGGCCTATAGCGTGCTGTCAGCGGCGGTCGCACCTGTACAGGAGTCGCAAGCTGGTGCCGGATACATCCCGAGATGCTCTGCGGCGTGGGGACGGTGGTGGTGAGGTTCGCTTTGTGGATGGGCAGGCGCTCTCCAACTTCCAGAGGGCTCTTAGGGCGCCTCTGCTAAAGCCCCACCGACCCTGCGCTGTACCCGGAGCCTGGAAGGTTTGAGCCGGAGAGACATCTGGCGAGTGGGCGAGCGGCTACGGATATGGGGCGCGAGTGGCCGTTTTGGGGGAATTCGAAATTGGCTTGGTAGGTTTTTGGGATTCGTTGATGTGTATACACACTTGGACTGATAGGATGGTTGTTTAGCCCTGGGAGGTTCCATGTGAGTAATGTGGCGAAGCTGATTGCGGTGTACTTTGTTATGAAGTTGGACTGTGAGGTTGAAGAGGGGGAGAAGCTGGGGTTTGAGTTTCGGGAGGCGGAGGTGCCGAATCCGGGGGCGAAGGTGGTGGTTAGGAGGGCGTGAGGTTGGAGGGCGTCCATCGTGTGTACAACCAGTCTACTGGGAGCTCGTATGCTATCGTCTACGCTGTAACGCAGTCTCAAATTATTGAGACTTACAAGAACATGCGTGGCAAAGTGTACGATGCAAGTCCTCAAAAGCACAAAATAAATAACGTAACTGCAAAATCAGTATACACGTCTAAGGATAAATAGTTGATCCACCCAACCCACCCGCCAATCCCACCCACCCCTCCAGCGTTCTCAACCTTCCAGCAAACCCAACCACCGCCCTCCCCTTCCCTCCCAACCACACTCACCCCCTCCCCAAAACCAACATCTCCCCCTCCGTCCCACTATCACTCGTAACATACATCCTCCCAAACCCATCCCGCACAATCCCCACCGGCCTAAAACACTGCGTAGTCGAGCAATGCTCCACCTCCGGATTCCACAGCACATCCCTATACCCCTCCGCATCACTCTCCGCAATCTTACTCTTCGGCGCAAAAACCCCATCCTCCCCCTCGGTAAACGGCACCTGCACGACCTTATACCCCGTCGACACATTACGATTCCACGACCCATGAAACGTAACGTACAAGTTCGCAAAGTCCGCATCGAAGACGGCGCCCAAGGGCGCGGAATGCGCTTGGAGCGCGAGTTTCGCGGGCGCGCTGTGCGTCTTGCATGTCGCGTCGGAAAACGAGGTGTTGGGCGAGAGGACGAATTGGTCGCCGATGGTGAAGGCGTGGTCGGTGATGGCGGCGGGTTTCCACACGGTGTAGCACGTGGGGTAGCCGTACCACTGCGTGTTTTCTTTCGAAGGGTCGCCGAGGAAGTTTATTTCGTCGGCGGGGTTGTCGAAGTGGATGTCTACGGCGTGGCCGTCGACTGTGCGGTGGATCTGGTCGGATGCGTTTTCTACTTCCCACAGTCTGGGTGCTGGTCAGCTTTGGCTGGGGTGAGTAGCGATGTGGAAGGAGACGTACCCTCCGTTGGCATCGAATGCTAAGCCTACGCCGTTTCGTAGCCCGTAACCCATTTGGTAGCCCCCCGTGGCGTATTTGTAGCCTGCGGTGGGTGTCTTGGTCACGTCGAAGACTTTGACACAGCTCCGGCCAACTTCCATGTTTCCCGAATCGTAGTCGAAATTGTCGTTGGAGCCATGAGACACGATGAGCAGGTTAGGGTATTTCGGAGGAAACGCCAACGTCCGTGTTACGTGGCCCCTGTTATCCATTCCCGAAACA
Source organism: Laburnicola sp. R22_1 (assembly GCA_014281115.1). NCBI lineage: Eukaryota > Fungi > Ascomycota > Dothideomycetes > Pleosporales > Didymosphaeriaceae > Laburnicola > Laburnicola sp. R22_1. The sequence goes on from JACONQ010000013.1 coordinate 779,938, forward strand.
ACAATTCTTGACGACTTCCCCACAGTCGTAGTAGCAGCATCGTAGTTCCAAGCATACACCTGAGTGGCCGAGCTTGCATACAATGTCTTCCCGTCCTGGCTGAGGACGATGCCATGGTTGAGGTTTCGCTGTGCAATCACGGTCTTCTGGGAGGTTAAGCAGCCGTCCGATCCAATCGTATGCGCAGTGATGCCAAGCCCGTTTTGAACGACAAGGAGATGACCGGCGGTGTCGAATATCAATCCCCTGGGTTGCACCAAGTTCCCGGCGACCTTGACCGCTTTCCACCCATCAACAGTCAGTACAGGCGAGTGGAATTTGGACACCCCAGCACATGAGGTAGGAATCCCAGTTTGAACCGGGCCAGATGTTGAGGATGGAACGATGCTGGTTTTCATTGTCGAACTGGGAACCGGTACACTTGTAGTCGCCGGCGGCGCATCCGGGATCAGATTTGCAGCGACCAGCTTCTCAAAGTCAGTATTCTTGCCCTGAGACAGGTCAAGCGTCCAGTGCCCGAAAGAAGAATGCACGTTAAAGGCGGAAGTATTCTTGGAAGGCTGGATGGGAACTCGGCTTGTGAGAGCGTGTGCGAAGGGTAGTGCCGGATTCGTGGTATCCAGCGAAACCGTCGTCCCCTCTGTATCTTGCCACTGAGAGCATCCTCGACACCGCACATTCAAAGTCCAGTGCGTATCATTGTAGCCCGTTCCCTTGAGGTATGAGTATTCCGCGCCGGCATACGGTTGTGGCATGCTCAACCCACTAAACTTGTGAGATAAGAGCTTTCATCCTATCAGAGATACTTACAATGCCATTCGTGAAGAATATATGACGGTGTTTGCGGCCTTGTTGACCCATCCAATGGTGAGTGGGACATAAGGCATTGTTCCACCCCATGAGAAACCAACCCATCCATTTGCGATCGGCGAGACGATCTGAAGGACGGTATCGAAAGACGAAGATGTAGTGTTGGGTAGCGCAACGCCAATCATAACTCCATTACCACCAGTCCAACTTGAGTAACATATCGAAGTGGTTGCGTCGCAGTACCGCCTGGATGTCTGACCAAGCACTAGACGGGCTCAGCATTCGATTCGCAAACACGGTTGAACACGTACCTGAGCCTATGAGCGCGAGCGCTCCCGCCAGTGACGTTTGAGTCTTCATAATGAACGAAGTTGGGTGTGTCCGACGAGAAACTCACCTTGATAGCAGGTACATCCCAATTTTATTGCTCAGCCCTTACCGTGAGTACAAGGCACCCGAGGTGCCTCTCTGGAAATTTAATTTGCGGCCACAAGCGACAATACATACGACGGTCAAGAGGGACAAGGGAGTATAAGCGCTCGCACCAATCCCCACCACGCGATTGCATATCATCGCGCCGCCTTGGATCATCATGCGCACATCTGAGCGCGAGATAGGAAACATTCGACGCGTTCATCTCTTTGTGGGGTTGCTGGAAGTGTGGGGGATGGCTGTGGAGGTGCGCGTTTCACGCAGCGCGGGTTCCCTCGTAATGGTACTTGTCCAGTTTCGTTTGATACCAAAAGGTCGTAGGGCTTCCTACCCACCAAACGCTCTATTCGGAAGCGGAATTAGGTCGAATGATCATGGGAAGATGCAATCACTAGGAAATAGTCCATCCTCTAAAGCCAGCGGCTCGTGATCGTGACACCCCAGACCCCGCGAAAGAGCCTCTTCTTCCCCGCCAGCGACCCCCTGCCCAGAAAAAAACAGCTCCCATCACCGGTCCGCACAACCTCCAGAAATCTCCCACAAATGAAGACCCCAGATGATCAATTCATAAAGCCTGCCGCCGTACCCAGGATGGCGTGTTCATGGTGCGGATCGGCCACGTTCCTGCAAGCCGTCCAAATTAATGGGGCCGAAAAATCTTCGTATTGACGACTTTACCCTGGGAACGTCAACCCAAGATGAATTGCCGATGGAGCTCCCGCTCTTCCGGTGCAATGGGAGTTGCGCTCTGCGTGTTTTCTTTTGATGGTCCATCGGGCCGGTCGCCGGTGTGCAGAGATAAGAGGATCTATTCTGAGGCGAAGTCAATCGCGTCGTATATGCGACTACGTCCCAGCCATCGCTTTCGTAGTTGATGGTTGCGCGACTTATCAGCTTTGTGAGAGATCCTTGGCATATAATAATTTCTCATTTGGGGGAACGGTTGCTAAGTGTGATGAGGCAGAGACGGTGGAGTGAGTGACTTGCGGAGAGCAAAACACGAGGGAAGGAACGACCCCTTGATGCACCGACCACTATAATACACCAGCGTGCAAGTTAAAGTTGGAGCATCAGTTCGATGCTTTCAACGTAGCAGTTTCTCGCTATATATAATCAGCCAAGTATTTGTGAGAAGGAGAGCTCGAAATGTTAATAACAAAATGCCATTTCACTCGAGCTAACACGACAGATTCTTCCAGACCAAGACCATACGCATACACATTCTCCACTATGATCAAGAAGACTTCGCGCACTCTCGGTACACGGTATAACGCTGTGAGGGAAAGCAGTGACATTCCCAACTAATGATACTATAACCTTCACATCCCAGACCTCTCCACACGCGCCCATACATTACTTGAGAAAAGACACCCCTAAAGCCCTACCGAGAAGCCCTTCACCACGGCAGCACCAGAACTCCACATCCCTACAGATAATAACCCGCCAGCAGCGCCCCCCACCGACCCATAGACAAGCAACCCTTATTGCCAGCAACGAGCACACACGTCTATGTCTGTGGTCGCCCGGCGGTAACGAAAGTGGGGTATCAACGCCACGCGCGCGCCCCCAATGTGGCACGTAGCACCTCGGACGACAAAAACGACAGAAAGGAAGAAGGCGAGATAAACGAGAAGACCAAATAGACAAGGCGGTGGCAGAGGAGAAAACAGAGAAGAGCTAAACAGCATTCATCTTCCCCATTTCCACCTCCACCTGCTCCGTCTTGATCCTCTCACCCTCGGCATCCCGTCCACTCCTCATATTCCAAACGCTCGCGCCAACGAGCCCACACCCCACTACGAGGAACGCGACCATGAGCCCTCTCCCTGCCATCTCGACGGCACACTGTGCGCCGTAATCGCTCCACACCACCTCCGCGCCAGGCACGGTTTTCAACTCGCAGGACCACCTCTCGAGATCGAAGGTCCCTCTGTTGTAGCGCATGCCGTCGTCGGACGAGGGCCGGTCGGCCTTGTTCGTGATGTAGCGCACGTTGAAGTGCGAGGAGGACTTGTGGGTTACGAAGAGGGAGACGAGGGCCAGGAGGATGAGGATGGCGTTGACGGTGTGGAGAAACATTACGTTGCGGCGGAAGGCGTAGGCTTGGGTCTGGGGAGGGTTAGCTTTTTCGCTGGGCGGTGGGTACGGAGGTGGTATGCTACCTTTTTGCCCTTCTTCCAGTCCGTGATGACGAAAGCGAGGTGTGCGACTCCGACGAAGATAGAAATGGCGCCGGCTACGAGGGCGAGTTTCGCGGGCGTCGTGTACAGCATCCGCGGGAGCGCTGCCATGATGACACCTTGCGGTTCGTCGGTCACGAACTCGAAGCCTGTGTCGCGGTTGTCCTCGATGAAGTTGATAGTCATTACCTTTAGCCCGATGATGGATGCCGCGACTAGGATGAGCAGCGTGAGGAAGAAGGCATAGACGGCCCGGGCGACATGGTAGCGCTTTTCCGTGCAGACTGGCTTGTTGAAGACGGGCTTTTGGCCGAACTTTGCGGATATCTTGCCCAAGACTGAAGGCATCTTGAGCTGCGGCTTCTTCATTGTGCCCAACTTGCTCTTCAAGACTCAAATATCACGGCGTCCGACGAGGTTCCAGATGGCAGATGCAGATTAGAAACGATAGTAAGAATAGAGTTCACATTCGCCCACGAAAATAGAAGAAAAGAATGGAGGTAAGAATATGAAAGTAAGGACAGCACTCGTAGATAGCGAAGGGACGTAGCGAACCGGACGGCGCTTTCGAGGTACGTGGCACACGAATATAATTACTATTCTCCTGATTCGGTAAGAAAATGTCATCATAGCATGCGTGGCTAAGGTTCGGCAACTGTCATGCTCGAACACGGTAGGTAGTGAGGACGAGCAGGCGAGATGGCGGCTCTCAATGCTGTGGTAGCGGCATAGGGCTGACTCGTGTCCCTTGCTTTAACGTCTAGACTGGGAATTGGCCTTTAGGGTCAGCTTGGCAATGCGATGGATGGTGTTGCGCGAGCGGAGTGGTCGAGCTGGTGATGTGCGACGGGGGGCGTCAGAGGTTCGTTACGCGCACTGGCCAGGGGTCGTTTGCTTGAAGAGGGTGCAGGTCGCAGTATGGAGAGCGCACAGTGCCGAGGGAATTCTCTTCGTCAAGCGGCTGGATAAAAGAAGGTCGGATCGAGACCTCCATGCCATAAGAGGCTGCGATATGAAGCTGAAGCAGGAGGGCGAGGACGAGGCGACGCAGGAGACATGGTGCTTGACACTGATGTCGTTGCAGTGTCTTGTTTCTGGTGATGCAGAAGATGGCAGCTGTGCATGGGAGTTGCGAGAGTGAACGGTACACGATACCTGTCACCTGTAGACGATATGCGTCCCTTTGAGAGAGGGTGGAGGTGGTGGCTTGGGTGGTGGGTGGAGAGAGTTGAGGTGGGAAGGAAGGCTGGATGGTCGGCCCAATGCGGCAGTGGCATCAGGCACCAGGCCCAGGCACGACGGGCTGCCCCGGGCGCCAACACGCGCCCCCGGCACCCGTGGTGGGCTCGCGTCGCCGTGCAGTCTGGACAACCGCAACACTTGTGCATAGCGGCACCAAACCTCCATCACGACGGCATCGCTGCAGCGACTCCACGCGCGCTGACATGGCCGCCGCGCATCCCCACGAAATTGACCGCGCATTCGCCGCCAACCACGACCTGCGCAAGCGCGTGCACGCCGCCATTGGTAGGCCACTCCATCTGGCACATGTCTGCCGTCTGCCGTCTGCCGCGTAGACTGACGGAATCGTGCAGACCAGAATCCCGCACAGAGCACGCTTTTCCGCGACATCTCGACGTATATCCTGAACCAAGCATCGCAGCCATCAAACGAGCCAGCGTCGAAGAAGCGCAAACTCGAAGACAGCAATGGCGCGCTGAATGGCGCAGCAGCACCGTCGAGCCTGACCAGCCCAGCCGTCAAGGCATGGCGGTCCTATCCCGGCGTCAGCTTCTCCATGCCGCAAAGAAAGAAGTACACGCTAGAGCTGGTGGACAGGAAAGACGGCGGCATACGGGCCGTGGGCGCCGATGGCAGCGTCGAGTTTGGAATAGCATGGAAAGATGTTGGTGCGCTTCCCAGACACAGACGTGAAAGTCGGAGCTGACTCGGTGACAGACCAGATCTTCTGCCTGCCAGTTCCCGAAAAGGCGAAACGCCAGCACAATTTTGTCGTCCTCCCCGTACATGGCCATGGCGTGAACCCCCTACCCGATCATCTGCAAAGCTCCCCGCCGGAGCCCATAGTATGGATGTTCGAAGAGGCAACTGGCAAGAACATTGTCGAAGGCGAAGATCCTGGGCCTGGGCCCATGGCCGAGGCGATCCATCACTGTCTGATACAAGCTGGCACGGGCAAGGCCGTCATCTTCCCCGAGCCAGAGCAGTTTGAAAGCGCCATACCGCAGAGCCACCGAAAGGGCGAGAAGGCGTATCACGTCAAGGGTCACCGGGGCAGCAAAGAGGGTGCGCATCGCTCTTCCACGCATCCCAGTGCAATTGGTTAACATGTATAGGCTACTTATTCTTTACCTCAGTCGGGATCCTGTGGGGTTTCAAGAAACCCCTGGCCTACTTCGATTTTGCCTCCGTGAACGCAGTTTCCTACACCGCCGTCCTCCGCAATACCTTCAACCTCGTCATCACCACGCAGACGGGCGACATCGAGTTCGGCATGCTCGACCAGGCCGACTACGGCGGCATCAACGACTACGTGCAGAAACACAGCCTGCAAGACGCGAGTATGGCGGCTACCAGGAGGGCACAGAAGCTGAACGTCAATCCGCCGGCCGACAAGGCAAACGGCACCAATGGGGCTGCTGTGGAACAGGACGATGGCTTGACGGAACTTGCAAAAGCCGAGCAGCAACTACAAGATATGGAAGACGAGGAGGAGGAGGACTACGATCCTGGCAGTGACGGCGAGAGCGAGGGCAGTGGCTCGGATAGTGAAGACGAAGGCGGAGGGGAATACGGAGAGGGCGAAGGCGAAGAGTACGAAGAGGGCTTTGAGGAGGGCGAGGGTGAAGACATGGAAGGCCAGGAAGGGCATTATTGAGTTTATGGCGGAAAAGTGGTTGCTCACCAGGTGGTTAAGTTGCTATAAGCTGTGGCTATGCTGTTACGATATCCCACAATGTATCCTGTGGAAACACCCATCTACAACATATCTTGAACATTTCACAATTTGGTCCCTTTTCGTCTTATCTTAATCATCATACAGCAACATGAAGGAAGCGAGCAAGTTATCTACACCTCCCCATCACCCATACCATGCTATATATCTCCCTAAACCAACTCCCTCCTCTCCTTCCCTCCACCATCTTTTCTCCTCACTCCGTCTCGCGTTCCCCCATCCCCAGCACTTCTCTTCTCCCACCCACTACCTACGCCCTCCGAAACACCCACCCTCATTCTTGCTATAACCGGCTAAAGACGTACTCACCCCCCTACTACGCAAGCTAAGCGCACTCACCGCATTCTTACCCGCGATCTGATCTGATAAAAGCCCGGCCCCCAAGCATGTGTTACTACGCCCTCTCTTATCCCTTGTGTAGTGCATACATGGCATGGACTTGGAAGACGTACACCCAAGGACGTGCTAATAAAGATGTACAGAGGTAGTGCACTGGTGATATCCGAGGCGTGTCGGGTGTCGCGTTCCATCCTCGGCTTATTAGCGATGCGAAGGAGGTGCCGCGAGTGAATACATAGCAAGGCATTGGCGAGATGGATCCGTCCAATAATGACCTCCCACTAACGGACATTCTCTTCTGCGCTGTGGTTCTTTATGCCCGCACGCCTAGACGCTGCGTGAGAAGTATTGAAGTCTTTCGATGGACTGATTCATGTCCGTGGAGCTCAAGCGCGCGAAGTACACGAGATATGCCAGCCATCTGGACTTTTCAAAAGCCTACTGTAGCCTTGCCAGCACCGTGGCATTCCCATGGCATTATATCCGCAGGACCTCGACAGCATCAATGCGGCTGTAGCAAAGCCACAACATGACCTCATCACGCATCGTCTCGCTTATCGACATAACCTTAATTCGGACCCTGCGCCGATCCCCACGGCTGCCGATCACTCCCACTCACCACTCAAAACTCACCACCTAGAACGTCACTTCGCGTACCCCCGCGGACACGGAGCAAACCTTCCCCAAGACCACCTCGCCCTGTGGAGTCTTGCACGGCTGACGCACGCGAGAGCTCCGCAGACGCATACACACTGGGCGATCCCGTGGTGAGGTCATTCACGCGTCGGAAGCTGAGACAATCGTAGTACTTGGCCATGGCTTGCGCAATTCATAGCCGCAAGGGGCTTTTGCTTCGAGGCGTCAATGAACGCCACTGTCGTCGTCGGCGGGGCATTTTCGAACTCGGGCAATTCATGGTCGACTACTTCATAGCGCGAGACTATTTTTCTCCTTTCCTCTCGCGTGGTCCTGTTTACGTTTTTCTCGTCGGCGTCTACTCATATTCTCTGTCGGCCAGTTCGCAGTTGAGGCGTAACTGTGCATGAAGCGCTAGTTCTTTGTTGCTGCAACCTACGTACTGCTACAGTACTACTACATCAGCGGCGCCATCTGAACAACAACATGGCAGGCAACATCCCCCCACTGCACAAGAAGGACGGGGCTCCCAAAAGCGCAAACGGCCACATACCAGAATCCATATCTCACCGTACAAAGGGCAACACCAATGGCACTCAAGACAACGAACAGAAATCAATACTCCCATGGTTAACTAACAAATGGCGCAGCGAGCTCGTGGCAGCCGCAGCGGAATTCGCGGGCACGTTCATGTTTCTGTTCTTTGCGTACGGCGGCACGCAAGTCTCTAATACGGCGGCCACGTTTGCTGATGCGGCGTCGGCGGGGCTGGATGAGGGGAGTATTACGCAGGCACCGAATACGAGCGTGTTGTTGTTTATCAGCTTGATATTTGGGTTCAGCTTGATGGTGAATGTATGGGTGTTCTTTCGGGTCAGTGGTGGATTGCTCAATCCGGCTGTACGTCCATCCATCGCAACTACCACGAGACGACGAATGCCCCATACAACAACAAACACTAACACTCGGCGATAGGTCACACTAGGCCTCTACCTAGTCGGCGCCCTCACAGCAACCCGAGCAATCCTCTGCTTCATCTCGCAAATGCTCGCCGGCATAGCCTCCGCAGCCGTCGTCTCCGCCATCCTCCCCGGCCCCCTAAGCGTCAGCACCACCCTCCGTCGGCGTCAGCCCCGCCCAAGGCGTCTTCCTCGAGATGTTCCTCACCTCCCTCCTCGTCTTCACCATCTTCATGCTCGCCGCAGAAAAGCACAAATCCACATTCCTCGCCCCCGTCGGCATCGGCCTCGCCGTCTTCGTCGCCGAGCTCGTCGGCGTCCTCTTCACCGGCGGCTCGCTGAACCCCACCCGCTCCTTCGGGCCCTGCGTCGTAACGCGCAACTTCCCAGGGTACCATTACATCTACTGGTTTGGTCCGCTCATGGGAACGTTGCTTGCGTGGGGCATGTATAGGATTGTGAAGCTGGTCGAGTATCAGACTGTTAATCCGGGGCAGGACTTTGACGACCACGAGGCTGCGCTGTTTCACCCGCCGGATGATCCCGAGAGTAAGGAGCAGGTGCAGAGGCCGAATGTGGCGGCTATTGCGGCGAATGAGGTGGTTGAAGAGGCGGTTAGGGTGGCGAGTAGGGAGAGTGGGGGGCAGGAGGAGAGGTTCGATGGGATGGAAGAGTAGTTTGGGAGGGGGGAAGTTACGTATCCGGGGAGGTTTTCGAGGGAGGATCTGACGTATTCTGGTCGGTGGCATGTGGGTTCGGCTGGATATGCGTCGCCTGATATGTCGGATCTGGGGCGGACTAGCCACACCGGACATCGAAGACCGTACGGTAGTCGTCTCCACTACTTTTCTGCTCAAGATGCAAATTCTCCCGATTTCTTTCCTCGGCATAGCAGCGCGTACACGTTTGGATAGGAAAAGCGGGGCGTTGACGTCTGCAGCGTTGTATTCCTTTGTAGCATCTCCGTCACGGTCTCTCCCAGCGGCGCACTTTCACGATGATGCCCATAAAACACATCTGCGTACAAGACGAACGTAATGACAGCCTTTAATGCCTATTCTCGGTAATAATGCCAAACCATTCTCTTTCTCTCCATGCTGCTTCCTGTTCACCAAAAAGCACGACATCACCTCGCACAAAGACACATCCGCATCTCCCCACCCCTCAACAACCCCCTCCTCACCTCGCCCAACCGCGCCTCCATCTTATACACCACAAACCAAACCAAACAATGCGCGATGAGCACCGCGGAGACGAAGATGAAAATGACGAGGGCGAGGAGTACTACGGTGGTTTGGACGAGCGGGAAGCGCGGTGCTTCTTTCGTTGCTTTTGGGGGTAGAGGCTGAGCGAGCGGTGGCATCGCCTGTGGAGGGTGCGTGGACTGAGATTCGGAACGCGGGGGGAAAGGCGCGGCGTCGAGCGGGAGTTCGGTGACGGGGACGTGACCGAGGTACTGGGGTGCGTCGTCGCCGTCGTTGGCTCCTTTCGGCGGTGTGGTGTCGTCCGTGGTCGTTCCCGCTCGCTCTTTTCCTTTCCCCGTTGCGCTGATAACGTCGTCATCGCCGAGTATCAGGTATGGGTCTCGTACGGTCTTGGCTCGTGTGGGGAATGGTGAGTCCCATGGCTTTCTGCTTTCGCGTCTTTGGTAGAGGGTGGGTGGTCGACTGGAGGGAGTGGAGGTTGGGGTTTCGCCGGCGCCATCGTAGGCTGTGGTGGGTTTCTGGGGTGGGGGCAGGGGGGTGCGGATGCGTTAGTATTGGACGAGGAGGATAAGGAGGGCGGTTAGGAGGATGCTAGTTAAGAGGAGGAGGAGGAGCATGGGTCGTGGACGGAGCGGAGTGCGTAGGAAGTCGGGTTGGGCGTGGAGTAGGGAGGCTCTTTGGTGCGGTGTAGTGTAGTGCGGAATCGGCGTGTAGGGTATGTCCGCCCGGATGGGGAACAGGCGCAGGTGTATAAGGATGGGTGTCTTCTGAGCGCCTGCCAGTATCAATAACAAGTACTTATTGACAGAGGTTGTAGGGTTTAGAAAGAAAGAAATAGGCGCTCTTTCCCCCTTCCTCCTAGGCGCATCGTACTTTCCTTAGGAGATCAGATCATCCACCCAGCCCAGCCTAGTTTCTTGTCCCGCTTTGGGTGTCCAGATGCATGACACGCGCGTCCTCGCCGAGTAACCGACACGTGCAAATCAGCATATCGTCTTTCCTCGGCACATGTCTCACCCAGTCCCGTCCCGCTCCCGCCATCTTCCAAGGTCGAGGACAGAAACCTAGGTTAGGTATCTTTTATTGGTATTGGAGTGAAGTCATTTGAAATCGAAAATTCGAACTAGGTCTAGCAATCGGTGTTTTTCTCGTATCGTCTTGATTAGCAATATTTTACATTAGGAACAGATGGCTTAGCGGATTCTGTGGATGGGCAACACTAAGGTCTAAGTTCCTCGCATCAGTGGTAGAAATCAGGCTTAGTAACGTGTAGGCTCTTGGGTATGCGGAAGTAAGACTGGGTTTGATCGTCCTTACTGATTACGTACTAGACGTATACATGTCCAGTCGACATAGAAGCTAGATATTCGCGTGTCTTTTTTGAGTAGCTTGCAAAGTCTCTCGTGTCTAGTTTCGAATATTGGTAGACTCATCCGCTAGATGGAAGAAACGCCAACACAGACTGGACAAGCTTGCAAGGCGAGGAATTCGAGACTAATCCATAAGCTGTAATAGCTGTGGCTATACAGTAGGGGCCCACCCATATCACTTGCCCCCCGTACAGTGGCTCTCGCTTCACCAATTGCCCTTTTACCGGGGTTTGCACCGTGAGGCCCAGCGTTGCAGTGAAGACCCTATCGGCCGCGGGGTCAGTATCTCCATCGAAATTCATACTAAAGCCTGCTGATGGTCAAAGAAGTCGGGCAAAAATCATTGTAGCCGTCATGGGGATCACGGGTGTCGGAAAATCCACGTTCATCCAGCTCCTCGCTGACAACAAAACGAAGGTGAAAGCTGGTCATAACTTAGACTCATGTGAGCTAGCATTCTGCATTCCAATGTCTTTCCGCTGATTCTTATTTCACTAGGCACTACAGCCGTTCAAAAAGTCGCATGTACACTACCCAACGGAAAGAAGATTACTACCTTATGGTGGACACACCTGGATTCGACGATGCCAAGCGCACTGACTCTGAAATTCTTCGAGATGTCATTACCTGGTTGAACTAGACGCACAAGTCTCAAAAAATTACCCGGTGTCGTGTACTTGCATCGCATACTAGATCCGAGGGTCGGGCTCAACGAGCTCTACAGCGCTAATGATCAGAGAGGAGTGGTTCTGGATACTACAGTTTTGGACATAATGGACAAGATACAGAGAGTCGAGAAGAAGATCTAATCTCGAACACTATGATCAAGAAGACTTCGCGCACTCTCGGTACACGGTATAACGCTGTGAGGGAAAGCAGTGGGTGTGCTAAAGAACGCAGTGGAATCTCGAACACTAAATTTTGGAAATCGATGATCGATCAAGAAAGGAAGGTGATGCGGCATGACAGGAAAGAACATACGGCACGGAAAATAGTTGAGTACCTAATCGAGAAGAGACAACAGACCACACCGAACAAACACAATGCGTTGGTCGAGGTAGGACCGAAACACTATCAGAGTGAAACAGACACGGCCGTGATCTCTGAATCTGAAGGCGTCAAAGACTCGTCGAATGAAAAGATCATCGAGAAGGCAAAAGCACGTCAAGATCTCACCCCGGGTAAAGATTCTGGCACAACAAACTTGCATGGAAACATGCTATCGACGGGAATTCATCCCGGAACATCCGAGGTGGAGAGACGTCATATCAATAGTGGTCAACTGGGGCCTGAAACACGATCCACGACGGCAATGTGTCATTCCAATTGACCCCGCGGTGTCAAATATCACCATTAATACCTCTACAGGGGTGTTACCAGTTGCAGCAGGATCTGTTGTGGAGATACAGTATGTCAGATTGAAGACTGTGGTTCATGTAAACATTTACGTAGACGATAAAGTTAGGACAGATGGAGGAGGCTTGGGAGCTTACCTTTTCTCAATAGTCGTGTAGAGAATTAATGTCTTGTTAATTAAACGCGGACGGTACAAGACGGTAGCTGAAGAGTAAGTAGAGAGAGCCAGAGATTTCACAATGTTCCTCATATGGACTAGCGCGAGATTAGATCGGAAAATGACGCTAGTCTACGCTAGTGTATGGCCACTTTTCCGTCATCCTCTCTCCAATCCTACGCGACCTGTCCGTCGTGCAAGAGCTGCGATAGACATTCATTTTTTTTGAGACGATTGCAAAAGCCATGAGGTGCACGCCGTGACCTCACTGCCTCTAGCAGACGTCGTGCGCGCCAACCACTCTAGAGCCTCGCAATCCTCTTCGCCATACTGGAGCACAACAACAATAACCCGCGCTGGCTTCGCGAATTCATGCATGCGGATGTGTAGAAACAGGATCACTCAAAGGCACTGCGATTACCCTTCCTGGGTACTAATCGCATTTCAAGTATCCTCCAAGAGCGAACCTCGGCTGGCAATTGAGCAGACACGGGTGGCCTTCCACCCGAGAGACACTCGCTCTGCTGCTGGTTGCTACACTGTGTAAGCCTTTTGAACGTGGAGGGGTCGGGTGCTTACCTTGGGCACAGTTTGGAGAATCATACACAACCTCGGCAACCACGCGTAGCCTGTTTCCAAATTTCCGAATTTCATCACATAGGCATGCACGGACACGGTCATGCGAGACTGTACAGACCAGAGCCTCATGTTCTAAACCGGATATCGGCAGCCACCGCCATCCGTGGCTGAAACGTGTGAGACTGAGACCAGCGTTTTGGATCGGCGGCTTAACGTCGGAGATCCAGATGTCTGGTTTGCTCAGCATCGTTCGGCTCGTCATCCTGGTGTTTGTTTCTATGGCGACCTCTCATAGATCGGGAAAAGAATCTTCTTCCCAGGCTATCGTTGTCGGTATCGGTGACGATGACTGCTGTGATTTCATACCAAGCCAGGCATTGACTACGTCTCCTCTAAAATTAACTCGACAATCGGCACTGTGCGCTTGGCGTTTGGGGTTGGCGTCGGCATACACTGTACACCTGAGAATAGATCATTCACACGATATCGGCTCTTTATGGCATTCTCTCCAGTATAAATGAGCCTTAGACTGCTCCATGCTACACATCATCATTACGGAACAACCATCTATTTTCATCAACACGTCACTCACTCTAGTGTCTTATTTTTACTACTAATTCCATTTTTTATATCTCCAGCCCAGTGCCATCTACGATTTGTTCCACTTTGCCTCATCAACAGTTCGCAGGGCAAATCCATTCTTTGCTACATCGCTATCACACACCTCAAGAACTTCTTCGAACAACTCTCTAGAAAGCAAGATGCGTTTCACCGTTGCCACCATCGCGGCCATGGCCCTCATCCTCTCCGCCTCTGCGGCGCCCGCTTCTACTCAATCCTCTAGCGAAAAAGCTCCCGCTCGGCGCAATGACAACTCTGGAGCAAACGTGGGTAGCGCCTCTGGCCGCCGCAGCTCCATGAATTTGGCCAGGGCTCCTAGAACAGTCCCTCGCAACGCCGTAGAGACTGTCTCCTTCGGTCTTTCTACTTCGAAGCGTCAGGCCGCCGTGCCAAAGAACGACGCAAAAAAGACCGACACTAGCGACAGTTCCGATACCTCCAGCTCAGACAGCTCTACCAGCTGTGACAGCACCAGCAGCGATAGCGACTGTCCCGCAGACGCGACGAAGTCCGCTGTGAAGCCAGCCCGAAAGTTGCGCCTCAAGCGTAGCCAGGTGTCCACCAAGGGGCAAGCTCGCCGCGATAGCGACTCTGATAGCAACGGCTTCAGCGATAGCGGTATCGACAACGACAGCGACAGCGATGACGAAGATCGCGCGCGAGCAGTCCAAAACTTCCGTCAGAAGCGTCGTCAGCTATCCAGCAAGGCCAAGGCCAACAAGAAGAGAGATTCCGACAGCGACAGCGACAGCAACAGCATCGATAGTGCCGACAGCGACAGTGAAAGCGAGAACGCAAGTCGCGCCCGGGGATCATTCACCAAGCGCCGAGTCACCAGGCGTCAGCTCCGTGCCTAAGTGGCTACTATCTACGAGGAAGGAGACTGCTCAGGAGTAGGCTGAGGCGTACTGGAGATGGATTTGATGTTGATTGGGTGTTACGCATTTTCCTTGTTTTGCATTGCTTTTTTTGTATATACCTGGGTCCAGGTTGGCCTTTTCGAGCGTATCCCGCATATGAATAGAGTGGCATTGATGAATTGGTGGTTTTTCAAATCAATGATAATTCTTAAACAAAGTGCTCTCAGGTGAAGTCTACTTCTCTTCTATAGATGAGCGGCGTTTCTAACGCGAGTTCATTACGTACGTTGGGTATGATATGAGTGTAGAATTGTTCCTCGTGTTTACGATTGTGGAATAGCCGCGCCGTCTCTCCGCAGCATAGAGACTACACCAGTGATATTTTCATTCGTTCATATCCGTTTATAGTCGGCTTAATCTTTTACAAATTATGAGTTAGAAGAACGCAGCAAGTTACTTCGAAGTTTTCTATCTTAGGTAGCTCTCTTCACAGTATTCCCATAGATCTCATGTTTACACTGATTACTATTGGTCAGTTTGTTGACTGTTTGCATCAAATAATTGAGACCCTGTTAAGAAGTCTTGTCATAGAAAGGCATGTAGATAGCTCTATAGAGCCACATTCTACACCCGTACCATGAATTTTACGAAGGAAAATAAGGTAGGTATGACGAGTTCAAAATTTGACGAAGTGTACCCAAGGTACCGCAGGCAACCGCGCGTCACGTGATTGTCTTCAACTTTGGTACCTGTGGACGGACCATGGTACACCGTAATCGGCATGAGGAGCCGATTTACACGTGCTAGCAAATAGGGTCCCTAAACAGCCGCTAAAAACTAGTCTCACTACTTTACCTTGTTACAAAGTGTTTTTCTAGCACCCCCACAGCTTCCTATCACAGTGTTATACCGTGTACCCAACGTGCGCGAAGTCTTCTACATAGTATTCAAGGTACGTATTGAGCAACAAATGCCTTCCGCTCGGATGCAGCCTTATATAATAACATAAACTAGCAGCATCACGACTACCGGGAGCGACCTTCGGTCCACAGTCATTTACCCCGAATGGCTGCTTCTTATACCTTGTTTATGGTTAGCTTGAGTGCAAGGGCACGGACCACTGCTAGTGCCCTCAAGCTGTATTCACCATACCATGGTAAGGTACGCAGACTCCTCTTAGTCATACAGAGGAATATAAAATCTCTCCCGCATCAAATTTCGACTCTACCTCACTTACTTCTATCAACTTCTACCTGCAGTGGAAGAAAAGCTCTCTCGCTCCGATACACCTACACCCGATCAAAGACAAGGTATCCTATTGGGAAGGCCACCTCTCCAGTCTTTTTCCACATTCACAGTCTCTTTTAACCCTTCAAAGAGATCCGGGCGACTCAATTTTAGCTTCGTATCTCGTCGACATCTATGTACTCGCACGCGAGCAACACGCAGAATCTATTGGGCGCAAGGCAGGGTATACCTCACCGCCTGGAAGAGATGGTCGGACATGATCGCGCGCCGGAAAGGAAAACCCCACAACAAGCATGCTGCATATCGCCTGCTATCGAAGGTTGGGACGATTATACACCTGCGCTATTTTGCCTTAAATGCGGCACTGTCTTCGAGGAAGGTGGTCGTTTTGGTACTATTGGATCTGGCGAAGACGTACGTGCTACCTACCAGGGCTTCATGCAGTGGCACGACAACATGGCTAAAAACATGCAGTCCACCCAATCTTCAGTCCCGATCTGCCAGCGCTGCGGTGAAGGTCACCACTCATCCGACTGCCCTGTCCCCCTACCTACCTTCCATAAATTCATGGACCTCGCATTGGAGCTACGCGAGCGCATCTACGGATTTGCACTTACATGCCGTCAACCAATTATCCCTCATCTCTGCGACGACTTCCACGACCAGGTCAAATTCCACGATGACAACCAAGAAGAACACAATGCGATCAGCAACCTCCTAGGTATCACCCGAGTCTCCAAACAAATCCGCGGCGAGTCCCTCCCCTTGTTTTACTCAGCAAACACTTTTGCAATCGGCAAAGACACAACAACCTACTTCTCGCGGCTCGCTCACCTCGACCGCTTGCGCCTCATCCGGCACGTCTGCTTCAGCATCCCCGTACCCAGCGATATTAGCGCAGCTGGAAGCCTTCTTCGCCAAATGAACCAATACATCAAAGAATCCGACGCATACGAGGAATATGTCGGCAACGCGGACATAGGCCGTAATTACATGACTCTGACCCAACACCCACAGTACTTCATCGGAGGCATCAGCGATCTAAACACCATCATCACCCTCCGCAAACTCACCACCCCGCTCACCAACGCCGGATCCACTTACACATCTAAACTCGTTCTCTTTGTTCCCAACACGGAGCGCTTCACGTGCAAGTTGAAATGGTTCTCCAGCGTCATGCACGGTCTCGGGGTTCAGATCCACTATGTGGGGAACAATACCCTGGATGATAGCACCCGCAGTTATGCGTCTACCACCTGGCACCAGAAGTTCCAGAAGAAGGACTTCAAGGAAGAGGATAGAATGGTTGTTCAGTATGATGACAACGGCCAGACGGAGGCGTATCGCCGTGCGTTGGAGATGTGCCCGGAGTTGGAGAAACGGCCGCGTCCGAAAGTTTGGTCCTATATGCGGACGGATTGTCGGAGGGACACGGCGCGCTGGTTCGATTATGTTCCTGAAGGTGGGGGTATTCCTGCTTCCTACGTGTAGGAAGCGCTTGGGAAGTGGACCGCGGAAGATGTGCCCTGACGTTGGAGGATCCTCGACGATGGAAAGCGCAAGGAATTGCGTGCGGTTATGCAAGTATTCGGTCAGTTCACGACCTATCTGGGAAAGTCACGGCGAAGTCAGGCATCTTTGGCTGTCTTTCCTCTGTTCGATATTTCTTTAAAGTCTTGACCACGGGCCATCTACTCGGTGGAATGTTGGCTGAACTGTATATTATTATGTAAGAATGCCACTGTACCTTCGGTAAATCTGTGATGCTTGATGCTCCTGAGTTTTGGTCACCCATCCGCCATCCGCCATAGGTCAACCCTCATCCGTTATCCGTCATCTGTCATCGTGACTAAGTCATGTCTGTCATCCAATCTAAATCTCTCCTACCAGAAATTATTCCCCACAGCACTAGCCAACAGGCAGTAAAACGGACCTTGCTCACAATCACCGCCTACGCCGTGATAACGCGTTCTCACTCCTGAGGGTTCGATATATATATGCTCAAGTCGGTATGATTTGCTCATGGCGTTTCGGGAACTGCTACTGGCATCCCTGGTATACAACAATCCATCCGCCGTCTCTAACAGAAACACATAAGAAATTCCACACCAGATGGGTGAGTATTTCGCAATCTTAAGGCAACTGGAAAGGTTAGACACTTCATGTGACGATTCTGCATGTTGAGAGACATACCTAAGCCTTCTTTGACGGTACACGTGCTCCGTATGCAAGTTTGTATCGCAGTGTTGATCGGCTTATTGATACAAATGCATGCCGTATCCCTAGGCTGGCACTGAATTTGGGCTCTGAGATTTATCTCGAGACATGTTGTCTTTGTGAGTTCAGTAAATAGTCTGTTGCAATACATGCATGAGCGGTATACTCACTGCGCATATTGGCAGGTCGTCTTGCGCATTCACTGGCTGCGCAACACTCAAAAGAGCCAGGCCCACACTAAGGATTTCCCGGCACCGCATTCTGGCTTACGGCTGACGCAGAACAGAAGTGGGACGGGAATTGCGCCTCTGGGCACTAATTCAAAGGATCCTCAAAGGGTACCGACATTCAAACAATAATTGGATGGAGAACCCACAATTTACATGAGTCCCGCCGCAGGATATACGTTGCGTCTTCCAGTGGCGGTCATCATAGTTTGGTGGTCTTTCTTTCGATCGGTTGCCTGCGGAGGTCAAGAACTCGGTCTTCGGACTCAAATGGCTACCAATAGCATTCGAATTCTCTACCTAAGGATAAAGATACAGTAGATATCTGATCTCACCTTGGACCCTTTTGTGGCTTGACGGACTTAACTTTGTTTATGTGTCAGTGAGCGTACCTGGCTGAAATTCTTACTGTACCTGTAGGTGCAATGCGGGTTCGCTCGATGCAAGAGCCAATAAATCAAGTGAGAAGTCAAGCCCGGAAGGATTGAATAGCATAAGGCTTCAATTCACAAGGTAAATAGAGGAAGGAACCAACACACGTCACTGTACTGTGCAGGCCCATATAGCTATGGGGATTGCTGAGAGGCATATCATCTCGCGCCCGCGGCTCGACCCGACCATCAGCCTGATTACCAATAATTAAGTTCCAGCGTGGATTCTAACGCAAGTTCGAGGTCTTCGATGCAGACCCGTTGAGTACTTTGTTGAGTTTTACACAGTGCACAGTTTGAAGTTGACGATTGTGCGCGTCATGCTTCGGCTCCCCACTGGGGTTGATCCCAATCGCGCCCTTTTGTTTTACGTACTTTGGCTGTTGAACCTTGGTTGTGCTTGCTGTTAAGTCTCATAATCTGTAAAATGTTAGGTCGACTATAAACGGATATGAATGAATAAATAAAAAAATAGCGCAAGTTCTTCACATACTTGATTTCGCCGGGGTGTCGTCGCTTGACGCTGGCTAACCCGGTGCAACCGACCATACCATTACCATGACGCGTCACATGTACTTACAGCGTGTGAGTATGGAGTAGTTACTAACATGTGCACGGGCATAGTGCACCTAACTAATACAACTAATATCACGTGACTTATTACGTGATTGATGACTAAGCGTTATATACGCTTTACTATGGCTGGCTGACGTCCCTCACAGTGAAAATAGCCAAAAGGAAAATATATATATATATACCATTACCATGTCCTCATTCTCAACACGAATTAAGAAGGCAAAGACAGTTGTACCGAGCATAAAATATCGACGATGGGCTGTCTACGATTGTTCGTCCCCACATTTTAGAAATAGCCGAATTCTGACAGACGGCTTGGTATTGCGTGGTCATATTTTCTGTCACCTTTTGCCTTGACGATATGACTATTTCTGGTAGTTATTTGCACTGATGAAATAACACTCCCGATGTACGGAGTCCGTTGTAGATTCTCTCGTGTCATTCGGTTGGCACCTGGATTCGCTCAATAGTCTCCCCAGCCGAGGTCCAGCTCCATATTGGAAGACATATGCGAGGATATATTTGAGTGACCTTTTTCTCAACCTCCTCTCTACTGAAGGGAGCTGTGGTCACGACTGAACTGATGGACTCAAGTTAAACTCCAATTCTAAGCATGAAGAGCAACTGTGCACAGACAGGTAGAAGAATTCTCACCTTCGAATACGACATGGTCGCCGAATTGTGCAACGTTCCCCGGTCATAATTCTGACCGCTTAGCATAGTTCCCTTGAATAGAGTCGGTCGGATACCAATCGCCTGGGTCTGGCGGTGGCTTTCCACGTGTTTAGTGTACACAAGCTCTCCTTTACCTCGTAAACCCATAAAAGCCCAGTTTCGGGGACCGATCAAACATCTCAATTTGGCATAGTGACGAGAATCTCAACTCCGTGGCTGTGGAAAGAATATCACCCCATTACACATGGCGTATTTCACAGTCCGTAGTCCGCATACGGGTTGTTCTTGTGAGTCGTTACACAGAGTATTTCCATTCGAAAGCGAGCACCTCACCAGGCTTTCAAATTCTTGCCTTTTTTTCTGTGTCTTCCTTCTGAGCAGGGTTAACAATGGCGTTTCTGCAAGACATGCTCCTTGGTGCTGGCCCCAGACAATGGCTCACCATCTATCTCCCCGTCGCTTTTGTTGCGTACTGGACTGCCTGGATCATTTATGCACGAACTCTCCATCCGCTGGCAAAGATCCCGGGCCCTTTCTGGCCTTCAATCTCTCGAACATGGATCATGTACCGAATGTACACTGGAAACATTCAAAAGTACCAGCGTCACTACCATGAGAAGTATGGACCAATTATCCGTATAGCGCCCAACGAGGTGGCGGTTGCCGATCCGACGGCTGTTTCCAAAATCTATCCGCTTCAGAAGCCGAATCAGAAGACGGACTGGTATCACGCATGGCGCCCGGCGTCCTTGGACTCTCGAACGGATTTGTTCACCGAGACTGACGAGAAGACGCATACATCTTATAGGCGCATAGTTGGTAGTGTGTATGGGCTGAGTAGTGTGCTCAAGAATGAAGGGTCTATCGATGCCGTACTGAACCTGTTTGTGCAGAGGATCGGGGAATTTGCGGACAGGAAGGAGGCCTTCGACTTTGGGCAGTGGTTAGAAATGTTTGGTGAGTGAACGCAGCTGGGAGAACAGAATGTTAACCTTGCTGAAAGTATCACATTTTAGCGTTTGAGAACGTTGGAACATGCATCTTTGGCAAACAATTCGGCTTTTTACAGAACAGACATGATCACGGAGGGTATATCAACGCCGTGCACACCGCGACGCCATTTCTGGGTATAATTACCGTAACACCTACTTACATGCGCCCATTTGTTGGACTGGCTGCCCCTCTCATTCCCAAATTGTTGAAGGCAGTCATGGCTTTTGACGGAATGCGAGTTACATCTGAACGTGAGTTGAAGGATGCCATTGCAAGAACAGAGGAAGATACCTCGAAGCGAAATGATTTCATGTCGCAATTTCTTTCGATCGTGCAGGATAGAGGAGACAAAGTGAACTTCACGACTAAGGAAGTTAGCTCGGAAGCTTGGGTCGCAATGTAAGTTGTACGAACCCTGAACAAATATCGCGGCCTACTGTCCTACAGAAGGTTCCTTCGGTCCTCAACTGTGGGCTAGATGCGAGAATTCAATGAGCCGTAGAACTAGTAACGCATCGCTAACAGAAATCAGCACCGCAGGCGCAGACAGCACCTCCATCCTCCTCCGCACAGTCTTCTACAAACTCATGCAGAACCCTCGAGTCCTTGACCAGGTCCGCGCCGAAGTCGATGCCGCCTTCGAAAGTGGCGCCCTCTCCCATCCAGTCCAGCACAGCGATCTCAATAAACTCGAATATCTCTCCGCCGTCATCAAAGAATGCACTCGGATCTTCCCCAGCTTCCAAGTTACCATGCCACGTCATGCTCCAGCCGAGGGCTTCGATCTTTGCGGCTACCATATCCCCGCCGGCTACCGTGCAGGCATGAACCCCGCTGTCGTGCTGTTCGACAAGAGCGTCTTTGGTGAAGATGCAAGAGAGTTCAAACCAGAGAGATGGATGGAGAGCGAAGCGAAGAACCACGCTATGGACAAGGCGATGATTAATTTTGGAGCTGGAACGAGGACCTGTATAGGAAGAAATGTAAGTTTTGCTATTGGCTTTTGGGCAATTGTTCTTGGCTAACTTTCATCGAGCTGGCACTTGCTCAGGCGTTCAAAGTGTCAGCTAGTATACTGCGAGAATTCACGTTTGAGATGGCGCATGACCGACCTTGGCAGACGTACAATGCTGGTTTTCGTGGCCAGTATGATGTTATCTGCAACTTTAGGCGGAGGCAATTGTCGTAGTGGTATGGAAGCTCATACACGGTGTGATAAAAGGTACTTTTTGGCTCAAGATATGCAGAACAGGTAGCACGATTATTCTTTGAAGAGTAATGGTTTTGACATTCAGTCGGCTGCTTCTATACCACATCCAACTTTGCACATGCTGTAAAATAGCTGGCTTGTATAAGGGAAAAAACTTCTGGATTGCACTGTGTGAAAGGAAGTTCAAAATTACGATCTATTACCGAGTCCAACACTGGATACTCGTGAATTGGGTTGCCCCCAAGATGCACAACACTCTCTCCAAGCTCTGAACCTAGAGCTATACAATGCTAGACTCCACCTATATTTCTATGAAATCCAAAGGAGGGAGCGTTAACAGTATCAGAATTCCCACTACCGAGGAAAACATCTTGGTATTAGACACTATTCACCCAGAGTCGTCTATACTCTCTCCTTTCCAAGGTTGTATATATTATCCCTGTACTCTCTTTGCCACTATCCCAATAACCTCTATCTACCCAGCCCTACCATCCCTTTCAGTATCCCCCTCGCCACTTTTTGCTTCCTCTCCGACTACAACGCACACATGCCCCATCATCCCATCCCTTGTCTCCCTCAGGTTCTCTCGCGCTCTTCCTGCGACCCGGTCGCGCATCATCCACGACTTCATCGTCGCTCTGAATCTTCTCATCGACCTCAATCCAGTCGTGTTTGCAGAGCTCGGTGAAGGCGGGGTGGATGCTGGGTCTTGGGAGCGTAGGTTGAGAATTTTATGGGAGGGGCAGTGGCATGGTTTTTTAGCACTTGATGCGTTGTAGTAGACTCTATAAACAAGGCAGCGATTCATGTAGGCGTATTGCGAGGATGTTGCCGGTATATTTTTGTATAGCGTGCGTGTGTAAATGGTTTAGCGGATGAACGCGGTAGGATAGGTTTGTGGTATTTGGCGTTGTTGAAGGAGGGGTAACAAGTTTTGATTGAGTGCTTAAGTTAGCTTTGGGAATGCAGGATTCAAATGTTTCTTGATGAATGTTTTAGTGATGGATTATCCTAAGATTTTATTGACTTGACATAGTTGGTGAATTGCTATCTATTCACGCCATGCACTAAACCGCATGTTAAGAATTCATAATGTCCATTTTTAGACAGATATCGCATGTATTTAGACAAACGTTTAATCTGAGATCTTAAACTATAGCACTAAGCAAAAATGATGCAGCCTTATTGTAGGATAATTTAGTATTGTATATAATGTCTTACGTCTGTAAGAATAGAATAACCTTAAGAGTAAAGATTCTCAAAATATAGCTGCTTAAGAAGTAGAGCTGCTTAAAAAACAAAGCTGCTTTTAAAATAGAACTGCTTAAAAAATACTACTACTTTAAAAACAGAGCTACTTCAAAAATAGAGCTACTCTAAAAAATAGAGCTACTCTAACAACAGAGCTACTTTAAAAATAGATCTCTTAAAAAACAGAGCTGCTTAAAAATAGAACTGCTTAAAAAACAGAGCTACTTGAAAACGAAGCTGTTTAGAGAACGTAGCCTGCCCTTGCTTCGCAGACACATTCGTTAACATTGACAATCATGTACACCTCTCAAAAAAACTTCTACTTTTGCCTAGAATCCTAGTAAAGCAGCCAGTAAGTCTTAAAAATCCTCGCAATTGCTCAGCGCTAATGTCGTTCAAAGGTCATAAAAACTATCTATATGATACACTCCGCCCATATCCTTAACAGGTCCTACCCGCCACAAACAATCACCGCTACTCCGGCGGAACTTCATACGCAGCCGTTTGCCGTATCCCCTTCTGGCTCGAATCGTCATCCGTCGCCTCGTCCTTCCCTATTCTAGTCGCGTGCAATGTACTCGTACCACCCCAGTTTGCGGAAGCCGCCCGCGACCTCCGGCTCATATCACACAGCGCGAAAATTGGTGAAATTCTCGGTTCCAATTCATTTACCTCGCTCGGCCCGCTCTCAGAAATCATGCTGGCCATCCTTTTTTTCGGAAGTAGCACCCCTATGACGGGTACGCAGGCGCAGAGGATGCTGATAGAGGCCTCGACCGTCGACCAGACGACCGGGTTGACGTAGTCCCATGTAAGGTCGGTGGTGCCGAGGGACATGAGCTTGACGAGGCGCACGATGCCGAATGCCGTCTCGCTAAGAGGGGTAAGTAAAAAGTCTGTGGATTGGACTGGAGGAGAACGAACCTTGCTCCTGGAAGCAGGATAAACAGAACCGGTATCTTCTTGCGCATTGGAAGGTAGAGCTGCCATATGAGATAGATAGGTACCGTGAGAATAAGGGCATCCAGCACAACGTTTGACACATTGGTTCCGATCAGAAACATCCGGATGTTGAGGCAATTGCTCCGGTCGCCCGTCGGGTCCCATGCGTCCTTGACAGGATCACATTGAAGGATTGAGCCCATGAGTGTGGCGAAGGTCCACAGCAGAGAGAGAACTATCAGTGCGTAACAATAGAAGCGATAAGCGGGATAAATACCAAAGATCCGAATGTACAAGAAACAGATGCTCATTCTGACGGGCCCGATTATGAACGGGTACAGGATCTCAACGCCGTAGATGTACTTGAGGAAGTCCTCCATTTGCGTCGGGTACCCGAACTGCAGCACCCACAACATATGTCGTCCAGCGCCATATTTGACACCCAGAAAGTTCGCGCCGCACATTACCACGAATGGAACCTTCCGACCTTGTTAGTAGATATGGAAAGACGGAACGAACCATGGCATACCCAGGCGCAGAAGACTAACCAGTCGTCGAACCAAAACGCAAAGCCCGCCTTGCGCCGCGCATAGAACCTCAGGCACACCCCGAAGGTGGCCATTAATAGGAGGACAATGGTAGAGGCGTGTATACTGGCTGCCTGCGAGGCATAGATGTCGAAGCCTGGAGGCGGCGTGGGGAGGGACATGATGCTCAAAAAGCGCAAAGCAGAACTGGTGGGGACTGGAAAGACACTTGGAGGACGAGATCGCCAGGTCCTGAGGACATCATTTTCATTCATTCATATCAGTTTATAGTCGACCTGATCTTTCACCGATGATGAGACTCAACAGCACAAGGTTCAACACCCAAAGTACGTAAAAAAAGGGTGCCGATCGGTCGGGACATCAAATTGTCGGTACCGCGTGTTCGGTTTGTCGCTCCGGACATGGAATTGTCGGGACCTCGTGTTCGGTATGTCGATCCGGTTCGTCCATCCTTCAGTTTAAAGATACAGCCCCCACCGTAGACACCTCGGGTGCAACCATAGCTACGGCTGACTCCACTGGAACAGGTAAATGCCCCGAACTTTATTATCTTTTGGCTTCGAGTTTCGCATTGTGGAAGTGGGGGAAATGCTATTAGTCAGATCGAACTCCTTCTGCATACCGACGGCGACCTGGGTAGACGGCACTCTATTATCCATTTCTGCTATTCATACAGCCAACAAATGGGCACATTTTAGTCGCGTCCTGGAGACATGCGCTACCGACATGAGTGGGTCGTTGATAGCAAGAGAAAAGGGCAAGGCTGGTGGATCGGGAGCGCACCGCGGTCCGCAATGCAGCGTGCCGTCCGCCCCACTATCCAAGATTTCGGGTTCGTTATCCCCGCTCTGTGATTTGCTCAACGCCGCTTGGTACCACCACGCTTTGGGCAGGCGGGACGAATCGCAGCTTAACATCCTATAATCTATAAAAGCTTAGGTCGACTATAAACGGATATGAATGAATGAAAAACCGTCAAGACGCCTCGAACATGCGATCGCCCAGTCGAGATGCTGGTGGCGTGCTGCAACCCGCTGTCCAGGTTTTGCTCCATCTTGAAGCAGCGTAATCATAGCAACGATTTGCTCGTCTTTCGCATTGACGAACCTCGACGGCTACTAACATGGGGCTTGTGGCGAGTTTGATATTCTCCGCCGTTGTCGCCTTGGTGCTGACCGCCCTGTAGGGCGCCTTCTGGAGACTCTACCTTATCTCTCAGCCGTTACCTTGAGGGATGAATTTTGTTTAATCAAACTCCAATTCTCCATAGCCGAAGGTTAATATGCTTTGCGGTTCGGTACGAGTACGGTCCCGCAAAAATAGCTGCATCTGCAGTGAACCAGACCCATTAGCGCAGTGCGGGGGAAAACGTACGATCGGTCGCTATTCTCTATCTGTTCCGTTATTTTGGTCCTGTCTGGTCCAAGAATGATCCTCTACGCAACTCTGGATGATGCGATCGTTATGATCGAACTGCGTCAACACGTATTGTCTTGTCGCTAACCCAAGCACTCTTAAGCACGCAAGGCCAACGTTTTGGAACTATTCTAGCACTTTCGTCTTGAAGTATATCAGTATTGCATCTCTCAATTATGGCTCCGGGAATTCTTTCTGATTCCAACCACGATCTCGACTTCAACGAGAAGTTCTACCCTGTTACTTTCCCCAACAATATACCTGTCATTGATCTGCCCAAGATCAGTCTGGCGAAACTTCTCACGGGGGATGAAGATGAAACGACACGTTTATTTGATGTCTGCAAGGACGAAGGCTTTTGCTATCTGAAGTTAACGGATCATCCTGATGGCATTAAATTGGCCAAAAAGGTACAGAGGGTTCATGAAGTCGCTAAAGAGTTCTATGAGTTGCCGATCGAGGAGAAGTTCAAGTTCAAGTTGAGGCCGGTTGAGACCGGACTGTTGGATACCGGGTACGTCTGACTGGGGATGCGTATTCTGTATGCGTAGTTTGACTGACAGCTCCAATAGTTATCGTAACACTGGCGTTGGCACGGATGGTAATCCCAACAAAATGGAGATGGGTCAACGTAAGCCTCTACCAACGAACCTCAATGCAGAACCGACACTGACCTTCCTCTCCCCCAGATCTCGCAGGCTGGCTTCTTCGCAAACTACGACGACCCCCTCCCCGCCGTCTTCGAACGCCACGCCGACCTCTTCAAGAACATCCTGCGCGACGCCAACAAGCTCCAAAACGTTATCCTCTCAGTCCTCGAGAAGAAACTCCAGATTGCGCCGGGAACATTCACCTCGATCCACCGCCTCGACCAAATGTCCGGCGACTTCTGCCGCATCATCAACTGCCCCGCCCCCAAGAACGGGAAACCGCACGCTGACCCCGCTATGGTCGGCCACCTCGATGCCGTCAGCGTCACCCTCCTCTTCTGCTGGCAACGCGGCCTGCAAATCACCAACGCGCCCAACATCTACAAGCGGCTCGATACGGACCTCGACCCCGAAGAGAGCTGGGGCTTTGTGCCGCCCATGCCTGGGCATGTGATCCGCAATCTGGGGGATGCCCAGGTGTGATGCATATCATGTCGAATGGGCTGCTGAATTCCGGAAAGCATAGGGTGGTGACGCCGCCTGGGGAGCAGGCTAATCATCAGAGGATTAGCGTGTTGCTGATGGCGAGGCCGTGGGAGGAGGTACTACTCAAGACGGTGGATAGTCTGCTTGTCAGGAAGGGCGAGTATTTGGACGAGGTAATTACGGCCAAGGAGTGGGGGAGAGAGAACGTGCTGAGGATCATTAACAAATTGGATGAGGCCAAGGTTTCCAAGGACTAGATAATGCTGTTAGCTCGTTGGAGCCACGCGTCTTGGGTTCTATGCAGGCAGGCATGAGTTATGAAAATTCAAGGTTGAATGAGGTCCATTTTTGGAAGAATATTGTGTTCAAACATAAGCTTAGCTCATGCTTGTGATTCATCTTCGTTGGCGGGGAGCAACGGGAGCGGACGCACCCGTCCGTCAAAATCCAGCAGTAATAAATATGAACCTTGCAAACTCCGACACTGGAGACGCATAGTTGCATTTTCATCGTGATACATCCATTCACGTGCCGTTATTCTTCTAGTTTCACTACTGGTTCACAACAATGCTTACATCCAGTTGAAGAAGGCAGGATTGTAAAGTAAATGATTCATTTTTCCTCACATACGCCTAACGCCGTTGCAAAGCCAATTGTCCCGTCAACAAATTCAAGAAACTGTCAAGGGCGATCTGATTATGCGTAAAGTCTTCCCACGCAGACGTGAGCCGTTACAGCGATGCCAGAGCCATAGGCCCATCTGCGGGGATATTGCCAGCGTTGGCATCAGATAGGGAGTGGTTATGCAATTGGGGCTGTAGATTGTCTGCTGACACGCAAGGATACATGTATGATTCGTTCACATGCGTGATATCATTTGTATTGTGGAGCGGCTGAAGCGGTTGTGCATTCAGACCGGGGTTTGACAGAGGTGCCCATGATGGGCTAAGAGAACCAGGAATGAGTGGGGCCATTTGCGGGTGGTTCATCGCGAGATTTCTTGCAGACGAGCTTTCAGGTACGTATGCGTACTTGCTGTTGAAGACGGACGGGGCGGTGTACGAGACAGGGTTGAATGCGGTCATGGTTGCATCTGAAGTGCCGAAGACAGGATCCAATAGGCCAACATCGTGCATGGATTCCAGATCCAAAGAGGCATTTCCGGTAGGTAGAACAGACGTTCCATATTCTGTGCCGAGGGACAAAGTGTTTGCCAGCTCAGACGAAATACTTGATGAGGAAGGACTCCGAGCAGGAGTAATCGTACAACGTTGTCGTATCATCGCTTGTACCTAAGCGCCGGTCAGAAGTTTTTCATCCTAAATCCGTGCCCAAAGCTGCTTGGTGACTGTTGGTGGAGGCGGAGACATAGTTCAAAGCATACCGGTTTCTGGCCGAGATTGGTCTGCGATCGGCAAAGAATCTCTCCACTTGCTAACTTATTGCGCGCAGTCTCTTCGGTCGTTTCCTACCTGGCGTTTCAGCTGATAGATTTGGGCGTTTCAACATCATGTTCATTACCACCGTAGTATCCGGTGTGCTCACACTCGCTCTGTGGATTCCATCCAAATCGAATCCGACTGATCAGGTGATGTGGAGGTCGACCTCCCTACGTGCACTGGTCACGTGATTTATAAGCTCCCAAGGTCTTGAGTACTAATCTTAGTCGCTATAATCTCAGTCGCTATAATCTATGTTCTCTACATTTAATTTTAGAAGTAATATTAAAGAGATTCTACATGATGTATGTCTAGTACATTGCGACTATTAGGAAAGTGCAATGGCTTGAGCAGCATTAGAAGCTCGTACGAAAAGAACGCAAAAATTAAGTGACGTAAGCTCTAATTTTTTTGATAAATACATTTCCAAGTAAGTGTTGATTATACTACTATCCATAGTCTAGGGAGCACCCGACTCTTATATGCAAATCATCGACATGCAACTAAGCAAATATATAAAAAGCTAAGGCGGTGATGGTACGAAATGCAATGTCAATTACCACCAAGACGCCAATACCACATTGCATCACATAAGATTCATTATCAAGCATTAAAGAAGTTTAAGTGTACCGAGAGTGCGCGAAGTCTTCTTTCAGATAGAAAGAAGTTTAAGAGCACAGAGATAGCATTATTATCGTCCCGGGAAAAAGACTCTCTCACGTGCTAAAGAGACCAGCTCCCATCCAGTTCCAACCCCTTTGCTTGCCTGTTATGAAGCTTTACATAGGCTGATTCAAAGGCAAGCAAGCTTTACACTTCCCATGGCGACATCTTTCACACTTCTTCCCGATTATAGTAATCATCCCGCCACATCCCTCCTGGCTGGCTGGCCCCAGATGGCTACTCGGCGCGTCCCCATGCCCCATGGGAGGCTAGAACCTAGGTTCCTGGACGTTAATCAATACTACTACTACTACTACTACTACTACATCCCTCCTGGCAGCACAGGTAGAAGTCGTAATATTGTCCCGGCTCAGTCATGTTGATAGATTCGATGGTATAGTTGATTATTGGATGAGGAGTCCTAACGCTTTCTATTAATCTTAGTCAAAATAATGCCGCAGGTAATGGCAGCTGACTTACTGATCGGATGGTTGATGTGAGGATGTAAGAATTAGTTTGTGCTTAATAGTTTGAGTTCCTGGATTAATAAAGTCGCTTTAGGGGGAATGAATTAGATGATATGCTTGTAGTAGTTTCGTAGTTGTGTGTGTGTGTGCGTGTGTGTGAGGGAGATATTGGTCTGCGCAGGGGCCTTTATATATTGCTATCTCTCCGTTCCAGCCCTGTGTGTAACGGTTCTTATCTTCGAAACGGTTAAATGGTATATGTGTTTATTGTGTCACATATTGTAAGCATTGACTAAAGCACGTATCACATACCAGAAACAAGTGTTCTAAGTATCAACGTCTCTGTTACTCATTGGATGACAATCGAGCAAGCCTTTTCCTGATTGCCCCCAGAATTCAATAAAGCGTAGTGTCTTTAGACTTTGGAATGTTTGCATAATGATTCAACATCATCTGTATCGCCGCTTTACCTTTTTTTAATGCGTTTTCAGCACACCCACAGCTTTCCCTTACAGCGTTGTACTGTATACCAAAAGGTCTACGATGTTTCTCTTCCTGATTCAACATCATTGAATTCAGGGCACCACTCTGTTTGCGTACTTGATGCTTCACTGTCCATCAAAACGTAGATCGTGGATATTTGAAAAGATTCATCGTTTGTTTGTTAAACAAGTCATATAACATATTCTATCAGTAGCCCGGACAGATCAGTCCGCTGGACAGTTTTTGCCAAGACCACAACACTTCACTATGAATTATAATGTCTTAACAACACAACGCGTTATTATCTAATTAAGAAGGCAGAATTAAGCTTGCCCTTTACGCCTATTAGAATAAGCAAATTTTAAGCCTGCGACGCGCTGCTACAGCATATAATATCCCAAAGTCTACACTAAGCAATTAAATTAATAGAATTACCGCCTAAGCAGATATATAATTAGGCATAGCAAAGCTCACTACAACTAAAGAGCAGACGCTCATACAGTATATCCTTAACCTAGATTTGCAAGGATTTGCACCCTAGCTAAGTAAGGTAGAAGATATAGCTAATAAACTACTAGCTGCGCGGCACAAAGACCCTATAGGATAATGCTAGGCTTAGCGCTTTATAAAGCGCGTACCTAAGCTTAAAATAGCTTTTAATTAAGCAAAGGACTAATAGAGGATATAACAGGAAGACCTAGAGGTTATAAACGCGTGGTTTGAGCTAGTAGAGGACACAAAAACCAAGTATAGAGTATAGGATAAAGACATCTATAACTTTAATAAGATAGGCTTCTAGATAGGAATTATTAGCTTAATAAAGGTTATAACTAGTTTAGAAAGACGTTCTTAACCTACGCTTATTTAGCTAGGCAACCGCAAGTAGGTTATAGTAATTTAGAGTATTTGCGCTGCTAGGTATACTACCCTACTCTTTATTATTTATAAAGGGCGAGTCTATATCTTAGCGTAGTATAAGGAGACTAGTATCCCCTACAATTAGAAGCTCTTAGTCTCTAAGACTAGCTAGACTAACAGCGAGCTTAAAGTTGTGTGGTTAAAGCACTTTGACGCGTATACAAGACTGCGCATAAGCTAGCCGATACGTAAGCTGGCCACCCGGGTAAGCTGGCCACCCCACCAAAACGCGACACCTGCACAAAACATACAATTTCTCAGCAACGCTACTTATAATTGCCATTGACTACACATAGATTTAAGCGCTGCAGCTGCTATAGCTATATTAGCTGTTTCTGAGGTGCTTGATATAGTAGATCTTTGTGGTTGAGCTGCTGAAGCCTTAGCTGCGCGCATAGCCTCCTTAATACTCTCTACCTCTGCAAAGCGTTGATTTGGGTCTACTCGAACGCGCTTACGCTGACGTTGAGAGGTAGATATCTCTAGCTGCTGCTCAAGTCGTCTTTTCTCTGCTTCTAGGCCTGTAGCTCTAGTATTTGCAGCTGCTAGAGCCTTACCTGCTTTCTGTAGGAGTAGCCGGGTTGTATGACCTAGATTCTTGACGCTCTGGACGCTGCGCTGCGCTATATAGAGATCGCGAGGACCCTAAGGAGTAGAGAGGAAGCTCTGGAGCTGCTGTTGAGGCTGCTGCTGACGTGTAGGCGTAGTAGGCCTCTAAGAGACCTGCGACGAGCTGAGCACGTGATTGATGTTGAATGGGCAGATACTAGATGCCTGCCAGCCAGCTCGAATTACACGCTCTGTGAAGCCTTCCTCCCTAGCTTGATAATAGCAGGTGATAAAGCGCTCCTTCTTAACAGGCGCAGCGTTGTTAAGTAATGCGAGCTCCTAGATCTGACGTCTGTAACTAGACTTGATTATAGAGAAAGGAGCGAGATCTAGAGGCTGTAGGACGTGTAAGGTGTGTGTAGGTAGATATAGGAGCTGTATACAATGTAGCCTGCAGAGACATAGAAAGTCTATATTAATATAGCTGCTGTGACTGTTAAGTATTAGGAGCCTGTGCTAGCTATTAGATACAGCCGTCTCAGGTACAAATATACGCTGCAGCCACTCTACACCTATCGCTTTTAACGTCTATCTGTTCTTAGAGGTTGTATAGATCTAGTTAGGTACGTAGGACGAGGAGAACCATATTGTCTGTAGGCTCTAGCCCTTAAAGATGACCGCGCAGCGTAGCTTCTGTCCTGTTGCAGATACACACTTAATTATAGAGACCTATTTGCGATTCTCTAGAGATTGTATATAAGCCTTCTTTTTCTAACTACTAGAGAGTACTCTAGTGTTAGTACATACCCCTAGAGTAACACTAGTCTTATCTATATTGTATGTATTCTCCGCCTATATGTTGAGCCGCTGTTAAGTCTGCTTATAGAGCTCTAGGAACGCGCGTAGCTGCTCTAGTATTGCTGTATTAGCTCTCTAAGCCTCTAGCTTTTTGCTAACTATAGAGGCAACGCGTGGCTAGTGCTGGAGGAAGTGTAAGAGCCAGAGCTTACTAATAGGCTGGTTGTCGCCATTTATACGCAGAATTTGATTTGCTATTTCTTAAGCGCGAGTGTGCGAGGGAGGGCAGGCGCGTGCGTCTTCTTTAAGGATCCAGTCTACTAGGAAGTCCTTCTGTAGAGGAGTTAGACGCTGCTAGTGTTAGTGACTAACGCGTCGGTTTTGTACGCTATTAATGCGCGTTGATAGGGTCAATTGAGGAATACTGTACGCGGTAGCTGCAGCGCGATAACTAGAATAAATGCCTGTATTAAAATCCCTAATAGCTAATTGTATAGCATGCTTATAGGCGTCTATATTAATGAGTGTTGTGGAGAGATGTGGCGTGTTTTGTGCAGGTGTCGCGTTTTGGTGGGGTGGCCAGCTTACCTAGGTGGCCAGCTTACGTATTGGCTAGCTTAGTAGGGTTATAGAGATTACTTATTCTAGATAGCTATAAGAGCTACTACTCCTAGAATTTTAAGGATTATTACCTAGAATAGAAGATTCTAACACTCTGTATACTAGCGCACTTATCTTATATCCTCTAGCTGCTTAATATAGTCTATTTTTGTTAGATTTAATGGTTAAATGCGATGTAGCGTCTTGATGGATAATGATGATTGTATTGTGTTCTGTTCCAACCGTGTTTAGCTGGTTCTAACTTCTTCGCTAGTGTGCTAAGCCAGGTGGTCCCTGCTCGATTGTACAGATCCAACCTCACCACAGCTCGTTCTATCTGACACACCCCCTTAGGTTGGAAACTCTTTAAGCTAGTACTTATGCGATTGTGAGGTCTTTAAGTTACTCTTAAATCTTCTTAAGAGGTATGGTATTTATTACCTCCTTGGTCTCCATATTAACTAATCTAAGTTGTTGGAGGAAACCCTCCCACTTGCTTTTAGGGAGCACCTTTATAAGGCTGTTAGCGATTATATCTGCTAACTATACATACTCTACCTTAATTCTACCCTTAGATACTTCTTATTAGATCTAGTAGTTATAGATATCTATATAACAAAGCTTAGTTTAGAGGCGGGAAACCTTCTTAGTTACTAAGCGTATAGTTTGTTTATTGTCGCACTAAATAGTAATAGTGCGCGCGTCTAGTTCGATCTAAAGTTCGCGGAGTAGTCTTGAGACAAAGAGTGCTTCCTTGGCTACCTAAGAAAGAGCTAGCAGTTCGGCCTTAGTAGTTAATGTTGTTATAGTATCTTGTTTGTTAGCCTTTTAGGCGATAAGTCTGCTAAAGAGCTTAATAGCATAGCCTTAGGAGCTCTTGTAGTCTATTATATTATTAGTAAAGGATGCGTTGCTTGCAATCTAAAGTCTAGTGTTATCTCTAAGCTATAGGGCTCGCTGCTTTATGCTTTAAAGGTATAGGAGAACTTAGTCTGCTGCGTTTTAGTAATCGGGCCCTAGGTTTAATAGAAATTAAGCCAGTTGTAAAGTTGCGAAGGCAATATCTAGCCTTGTAGTAACTATAGTAAAGAGCAATAATTTAATCTTACATTGAAATTTGTTAATCTTAGTTAGCATTACCAACCCCTTCCTTGGCCGTAATTTAATCGCAGCTATAGAAGTGTTATGTGGAATGTTTGTTCTGTCTGCTAATTGGCTAATCTTGTCTAAGTAGGCAGCCTGTAATAGTTAAATCTTGCGGTTTGTTTAGTCCTGTACAACTTTTATGCTAAGGAACCATTAGAGGTTGTTTCCTCTAGTAAAAGTATACTTGTCTTGTAAGCGCTTAATTACTTATTAAGCTTCTTCTTCTTTCTTCTTATAATACGCGAGTATAATGTTGTCGACGTAGAAGAATACAATGACTCTATTCTTAATTAGGTAGCATGGCTTGTAAGGCACTATCTAGAAGCCTAGTGCTTTAAGTGTTGTTGTGAATTCTTTCTACCAGAGGAGTGGTAAAATGCGAAGGCCGTATAGTGCCTTATTTACTTGCAGTATTATTCTAGGCTTTTAATAGCCCCGAGGCATTCTTATATAAACCTCTTAATCTACTATTGCGTGGACAAACGTATTTATTATATTATATTGCTTGAGCTCTATATTATAGTGAGCTGCTATTGCCATTATTATTCGGAATGACTGGCTAGTAAGCGTGGCTGCATAAGTGTCTTACGAGGTAATGTTGCGTTGTTAATTGCCTCGAACGACTAGTCGCGCCTTGCACTTTAGCAAGTGATAGTGCTTATTAAGTTTATAGGTGTATACCTATATATAGTTAAGGATCTGTTGTCCTATTAGTTTAATCTTCTTTAATAGTATTTCTAACTATAATTTTATCTTTTAGTGGCTTGCGAGGTGCACTTGTTTAGCCTCTTAGAATATCTCGCCCATTGGGTAATCCTTAAGCTTAGTCTAGCACGTTAGCAGAGGTAGAAGTTAACTTTAATGGGGCTTTAAGCCTTTAGCAAGCATTCTTATTATCTTAGCCTTGTTTATAACTTCTTCTCTGTATTTTCTAACATAGCTGGCTTGGGTTCCCGCTATAAAAGCTGCTGCCTAGGGGATAGTTATTAAGGACGCTTATTGCGTTAGACTTATTTAGTCTCTAGCCATTAACTATGCAAGTAACGCTATGGGTGGCGGTGTTATTAGAGAAGTTAAGTAGCTATCCCTAATCTTCCTTCCTTAATAGTAGCCTAGTGGATCTGCTTTGTCTTGTTGTTTTAACAAATCTATAGCGGCTTCATCCTTATAAAAGGAGTCTGTCTGTGATTGTTAGGTAGAAGTTAGTAGCTTAATAGTTCTTATGTGCGTTGCTATTTCTTAAAGCGTGCTGTGCATAAGACTGTCCATAAGGTCCTCAACCCTTCTGTCGAATACTAACTCTTTGTTAAAGACGACGTCTTAGGTGCTCATTACCTTACTAAGCGACGGTATCTATATTTGGTAGATATTTAATAATTAGTATTTAACTAGATAACTAATCCATGCCTTTAGATTAAGGCGTTATAGGCGTGATTTATCTTAGTGAGTATTATTAGTTATTGCAAATGCCTTGCAGCTGTACGCCTTTAGATAGGCGAGATTAGGTTTTCGTAGTAAAGTAACAATCTTATTACTAAACGCGACTTGTGTAAAGAATATCTTATATGGCGTTTTCTAGTAGTTTACATAATTCGGTGTTTAATTATAGAGGTATACTACGGCTCTCGTTACTTTAGGCCATAGTTCCTAGGATAGGTTGGCGTTAAGTTGTATTACACGCGATTTCTCTTTATTTACACCCCCTAAGCGTTTAGCACCTTTATTTTAAGCTTGTGTATCTAGAGTAGAAGGCTTAATAGTAATTTCTTGTAATGCTAACCAGCGCTTAATTTTTGGTTTTACTATTATAATCTTATTATTCGCTTTAATAACCTTAACTGTAATGTTATAATGGTTTTTAAGGAAAAGAAAGAAGTTTAATAGAACTTTAATAATCGACTTCACTAGTTAATTGTCTTTAAAATAAAAATTCCATTGCAGGCCTAAGTACCTATTAGTGACAAGCATTTGGCTCCTTTCGCCAGTGCTACTTTGCGCCTTGTAGGCATAAAAGTTAATAGCTAGTCTTTCTCCTAGTTCTTTATTATTAATTCGCGGTGCTTAGCTAATTTGTCGCCAGATCTTTGCTTTTCTATAGGAGTCGTATTAAACTATTATAACTCCCTTAACTCGCACCCCTTTAGCTTGCTATATAAGATATTTAATAGCTACTAGTCTAGAGTGTCCTAGTCTCTTATGCTATAATTCGGCTAAGGCCCTTTATAGTGCTTCTTTTGTTTGTAATATATTCTTGCGGATGTGATATAAAGTAGGTAGTAGCGAATTATACTTAAGTACCCATTAACCGTGTATCTTAGATAGTTTTCTAATAACCTTATTATCTGGTCCTTTTAGCGTAGTTGGGTCTGTTTGCGTATCCTACTAGATTCCTCTATTTCTTAGTAGTTAAAAGGAGACTAGGTTGCACAGGAGGTCTGGATAGATAGCCACATTATATAGAACTAATGTAGTTGTTCTATATTAACCTCTTAGTGTTAAGTTAATAGAGCTGTAACCTTTTATCTATATCTTTGTATTCCTAGCCCATATATAATTCCCGGACGTAAGTAGATAGAAGTTATAGATATAGTTGGGGTTGTTTATAATATAGCAAGTTGATTCTAAATTAAGAATAAATGAGCGCTTTAGTGGGTAGTTAGATACTTCTGTTCCTATTAGCACTAATGTAAACGTAGCGTTAACATTTAATATTCTCCGTCCCTCTAGTTAGTCCTTAGGGGACTCAAGGATCTTAGGTGTGGGCGTGTGCGATTGTTTAATAATTAGTGTTTATGATTGGGTTCTGCTTTGTCCGCGGATTAGCCCTTGGAAAGTTGCGTTATTCTTACACTTAAAATTAATAAGCTTATTTATAATCTTATTGGGTTTTCACCACTTAGGAGCTTTGTCTAGGTTAATATAATAGCAGTCCCTAATACTATGGCGTTGTCTATAGGCAGGGCATTTTGCTCCTCCTATTATAGCTGGCTCTTAATCTAAAGGCCGCTTAAGCTTAACATCTTTCTTGTTAGCTGTACGTTAATTACGGGGTCTGCCCTAGTTTTAGTTAAATGGCGCGCTTTTGGCATGAGAGGCGTTCCTATCATTGCCCTGGGTGGTTGTACCACCTTTAGCGAGAAATAATGCATTATTAGTTATAAAAGCTGCTTTGTGCTTCCCTAATCTAAGGGGATAGTTTATTATTATGTGTTCTTAGAAGCGTTTTATTATCTCCTTCTGGCTTATGCTAGTTGCAAATTAACTATTATCTTAAAAGTTTGTAGACTATATGGGAGCAACTTTATTTATGGCTGCTAGGAAGTCTTTTATAATTATATTTAATTGTGATAGCTTGGCGACTTAATATGTCTTCGCCTTAGTAGCTGCTTAGTTATACTCTGCTAGCCATATGTCCTATTGCAACGCGCTCCTTATTGGCCTTAGTGAGGCAAGATATCGCTTGCGAGCTTGTTCTTGCTTAATTTGTTCGTTAACTCTAACTATTAGTTATAGGTCTATAATCCATTGTTGTAGTGGCTTCTCTAGTAGGCAGCACGTGCGCAACAGGTGTGGGGATACAGTTAACTAAATAAATGCCACAATATGTTAGAGGCTTACTTATTCCTTCTTAAAGTTGTGCTGATTGTTCTTGTATTATTTAATAAGAATCTTATAATATTCAAGGTCTTTCTTAAACGCCTTTTGTCTAGTTGCTAATAGCGCGGTCGGTCTTATTAAGATTTTAACGTTCGCGGCTAGTGTGTAATTAGCAACTATTAGAGCTCTAATAACTACTAGTCTTAATATTAGTGGGACTGTTGACTTTGGATTAACCTTATTCTAGATGTTATAGATAACACATCTCGCCTATAGCTACGTTATCTATCCCATATAGTTAGTATAATCCCTTAGCGTTACTATGGGATTGCGGTATAGTTATTGCGCCATTTCGTATTAGTTAAGGTAGTGAGACTCTTAATTATTAGATTTAATAGTTAAATGCAATATAGCGTCTTAATAGATAATAATAATTGTATTGTGTTTTATTCTAACCGTGTTTAGTTAGTTTTGACTTCTTCGCTAGTGTGCTAAGCCAGGTGGTCCCTACTTAATTATACAGATCCAACCTTACCACAGCTCGTTCTATCTAACAATTTTACGCTACTAAAGCTAAAGTACTCCTAGTGTGTATAGGACTTAGCGCGCTAACGCGTCTTTTATATTAATAAAGAGGGCTTCCTACTAGCCTTTTACAATGCGTTTTTTAATATATTTATACTAGAAAACTATAAGAAAGCCTTTAAGGCCTCTAGACTTATTTCTTTAAATGCGTTAGTAGTAGTAGATTGCCTTAATATGCGTATTTACACTCTACCTTAGGGTACCCTACTAAATACACTATAGTAAGCCAGAACCCTAAGTAATACCCTTAAGTTTGGATCCTAGTTAAAGCTCGTACGCGACTTTTTTATTTAGTCTCTACCTATGTTAGATTTAATAGTAAAAAATACAATATAGTGTCTTAATAGATAATAATTATTGTGTTGTGTTCTTTTCTAACCGTGTTTAGCTAGTTCTAACTTCTTCGCTAGTGTGCTAAGCTAGGTAGTCCCTACTTAATTATATAGATCTAACCTTACTACTGCTTATTCTATCTAATACACCCCCTTAGGTTGAAAACTCTTTAAGCTAGTACTTATGCAATTATAAGGTCTTTAAGTTGCTCTTAAATCTTCTTAAGAGGTATGGTATTCGTTACCTTCTTGGTCTCCACATTGACTAATTTAAGTTGTTAGAGGAAACCCTCCCACTTGCTCCCAGGGAGCACCTTTATAAGGCTGTTAGCGATTATATCTACTAACTATATATACTCTACCTTAATTCTGCCCTTAGATACTTCTTGTTAGATCTAGTAGTTATGGATATCCACATAACAAAGCTTAGTTTGGAGGCAAGAAACCTCCTTAGTTACTAAGCGTATAGTTTGTTTATTATCGCACTAAATAGTAATAGTGCGCGTGTTTAGTTCGATCTGGAGTTTATAGAGTAATCTTAAGACAAAGAGTGCTTCCTTAGCTACCTAAGAAAGAGCTAGTAGTTCGGCCTTAGTAGTTAATATTATTATAGTATCTTATTTGTTAGCCTTCTAGGTAATAAGTCTGCCAAAGAGCTTAATAGCGTAGCCTTGGGAGCTCTTGCGGTCTATTATATTATTAGTGAAGGATACGTCGCTTGTAATCTAAAGTCTAGTATTACCTCTAAGCTGTAGGGCTTGCTACTTTGTACTTTAAAGGTATAGGAGAACTTAGTCTACTGCGTCTTAGTAATTGGGCCCTGGGTTTAATAGAAATTAAGCTAGTTATAAAGTTGCGAAGGCAATATCTAGCCTTATAGTAACTATAGCAAAGAGCAATAATCTAATCTTACGTTAAAATTTATTAATCTTAGTTAGCATTGCCAACTCCTTCCTTGCCCATAATTTAATTGCAGCCATAGGAGTGTTATGTTAAATGTCTATTCTGTCTACTAATTAGCTAATCTTATCTGAGTAGGCAGCCTATAACAGTTAAATCTTACGGTTTATTCGGTCCTATATAACTTCTATACTAAGGAACCATTAAAGGTTATTTTCTTTAGTAAAAGTATACTTATCTTATAAGCGCTTAATTGCTTGTTAAGCTTCTTCTTCTTTCTTCTTATAATACGCAAGTATAATGTCGTTAATATAGAAGAATATAATAACTCTATTCTTAATTAGGTAGTATAGCTTATAAGGCACTATCTGGAAGCCTAGTGCTTTAAGTATTATTGTAAATTCTTTCTGCCAAAGGAGTGGTAAAATACAAAGGCCGTATAGTGTCTTATTTACTTACAGTATTGTTCTAGGCTTTTAATAGCACTAAGGTATTCTTATATAAACCTCTTAATCTACTATTGCGTAGACAAACGCATTTGTTATATTGTATTACTTAAGCTCTATATTATAGTGAGCTGCTATTGCCATTATTATTCGAAATGACTAGCTAGCAAGCGTGGCTGCGTAAGTGTCTTGCGAGGTAATATTGCGTTATTAATCGCCTTAGACGACTAGTTGCGCCTTGCACTTTAGCAAGTAATAGTACTTATTAAGTTTATAGGTGTATACCTACATATAGTTAAGAATCTGTTGTCCTATTAGTTTAATCTTTTTTAATAGTATTTCTAACTATAATTTTATCTCTTAGTAGCTTGCGAGGTGCACTTATTTAGCCTCTTAGAATATCTTGCCCATTGGGTGATCCTTAAGCTTGGTCCGGCATATTAGCAAAGGTGGAAGTTGACTTTAATAGGGCTTTAAGCCTTTGGCGAGTATTCTTATTATCTTAGTCTTGTCTATAACTTCTCCTCTATATTTTCTAATATAGCTAGCTTAGGTTTCTGCTATAAAAGCTACTTCCTAAGGAATAGTTGTTAAGAACGCTTATTACATTAGACTTGTTTGGTCTCTAGCTGTTAACTATGCAAGTAACGCTATGGGTGGCGGTATTATTAGAGGAGTTGGGTAGCTATCTCTAATCTTTCTTCCTTAATAGTAGCCTGGTAGATCTGCTTTGTCTTATTATTCTAATAAATCTATAGCGGCTTCATCCTTATAAAAGGAGTCTGTCTATGGTTGTTGGGTAGGAGTTAGTAGCTTAATAGTTCTTACGTGCGTTGCTATTTCTTAAAGCGTGCTGTGCATAAGACTGTCTATAAGGTCCTTAACCCTCCTATCGAATACTAACTCTTTGTCGAAGACGACGTCTTAGGTGCTTATTACCTTGCTAAGCGACAGTATCCATATTTAGTAGATGTTTAATAATTAGTATCCAACTAGATAACTAATCCATGCCTTTAGATCAAGGCGTTGTAGGCGTGATTTGCCTTAGTAAGTATTATTAGTCATTGCAAATGCCTTACAGCTGTACGCCTTTAGATAGGCGAGATTGGGTTTTTATAGTAAAGTGACAATTCTATTACTAAACGCAACTTGTGTAAAGAATATCTTATATGGCGTTTTCTAGTGGTTCGCATAATTCGGTGTTTAATTATAAAGGTATACTACGGCTCTTATTACTTTAGGCCACAGTTCCTAGGATAGGTTAGTGTTAAGTTGTATTGCATGCAATTTCTCTTTATTTACACCTTCTAAGTGTTTAGCACCTCCATTTTAAGCTTGTGTATTTAGGGTAAAAGGCTTAACAGTAATTCCTTATAATACTAACTAGCGCTTAATTTCTAGTTTTATTATTGTAATCTCGTTGTCCGCTTTAATAACCTTGACTATAATGTTGTAATGGTTTTTAAGGAAAAGAAAGAAGTTTAATAGAACTTTAATAACCGACTTTACTAGTTAATTGTCTTTAAAATAAAAATTCCATTATAGGCCTAAGTACCTATTAGTAATAAGCATCTGGCTCCTTTTGCCAGTGCTACTTTGCGCCTTATAGGCATAAAAGTTAATAGCTAGTCTTTCTTCTAGTTCTTTATTATTAATTCGCGGTGCTTGGCTAATTTGTCGCTAGATCTTTGCTTTTCCACAGGAGTCGTATTAAACTATTATAACTTTCTTAACTCGCACCCCTTTAGCTTGCTGTATAAGATATTTAATAGCTACTAGTCTAGAGTATTCTAGTCTCTTATGCTATAATTTGGCTAAGGCTCTTTGTAGTGCTTCTTTTGTTTGTAATATATTCTTGCAGATATAATATAAAGTGGGTGGTAGTAGATTATACTTAAGTACCCATTAACCGTGTATTTTGGATAGTTTTCTAATAACCTTATTGTCTAGTTCTTTTAGCGTAGTTGGGTCCGTTTGCGTATCCCACTAGATTCCTCTATTTCTTAGTAGTTAAAAGGAGACTAGGTTGTATAGGAGGTCTAAATAGATAGCCATATTATATAGAACTAATATAGTTGTTTTATATTAACCTCTTAGTGTTAAGTTAATAGAGCTATAGCCTTTTATTTATATCTTTGTATTTCTAGCCCATATATAATTCCCGAACGTAGGTAGACGAAAGTTGTAGATATAGTTAGGGTTGTTTGTAATATGGCAAGTTAATTCTAAATTAAGAATAAATAAGCGCTTTAGTAGGTAGTTAGACACTTCTGTTCCTATTAGCGCTAATGTAAACGCAGCGTTAACGTTTAATATTCTCCGCCCCTCTAGTTAGTTCTTAGGGGACTTAAGAATCTTAGGTGTGGGCGTGTGCAATTATTTAATAATTGGTGTTTGTGATTAGGTTCTGCTTTGTCCGCGAATTAGCCCTTAGAAAGTTGCGTCGTTCTTACACTTAAAGTTAATAAGCTTATTTATAATCTTATTAGGTTTTTACTACTTAGGAGCTTTGTCTAGGTTAATATAATAGCAGTCCCTAATACTGTGGTGTTGTCTATAGGCAGGGCATTTTGCTCCTCCTATTATAGCTAGCTCTTAATCTAAAGGCCGCTTAAGCTTAATATCTTTCTTGTCAGCTGTACGTTAATTATGGGGTCTACCCTAGTTTTGGTTGGATGGCGCGCTTTCGGCATAAGAGGCGTCCCTGTCATTGCCCTAGGTAGTTGCACTATCTTTAGCGAGAAATAATGCATTATTAGTTATAAAAGCTGCTTTATACTTTCCTAATCTAAGGGGATAGTTTGTTATTATGTGTTCTTAGAAGCGTTTTATTATCTTCTTCTAGCTTATGCTAGTTGCAAATCGACTATTATCTTAAAAGTTTATAGACTATATGGGAGCAACTTTATTTATAGCTACTAGGAAGTCTTTTATAATTACATTTAATTGTAATAGCTCGGCGACTTAATATGTCTCTGCCTTAGTGGCTGCTTAGTCGTACTCTACTAGCCATATGTCCCATTGCGACGCGCTCCTTATTGGCCTTAGTAAGGCAAGATATCGCTCGCGAGCTTGTTCTTGCTCAATTTGTTCGTTAACTCTAACTGTTAGTTATAGGTCTATAATCCATTGTCGCAGTGGCTTCTCTAGTAGGCAGCATGTGCGCAACAGGTGTGGGGATATAGTTAATTAGATAAATGCCACAATGTGTTAGAGGCTTGCTTATTCCTTCTTAAAGTCGTGCCGGTTATTCTTGTATTGTTCGATAAGAATCTTATAATATTCAAGGTCTTCCTTAAACGCCTTCTATCTAGTTGCTAACAGCGCGGTTAGTCTTATTAGAATTTCGACGTTCGCGGCTAGTGTGTAATTAGCGACTACTAGAGCTCTAACAACTGCTAGTCTTAATATTAGCAGGACTGTTAACTTTGGATTAACCTTATCCTAGATATTGTAGACAACACATCTTGCCTACAGCTACGTTATCTATAAGAGATAAGTAGGGTAGCAATTAGTAATAAGAGACTGAGTTAATTATAACAAGCTAAACAGAGAAACTGCTTAAGTAGCAAAATCGTGATTAGCAACTAGTCTATATTAGGTTAGTAGTATTATGTGATATTATACTCCACACTAACACACCTTCTATAGCATAAAGGTAGCGGAGTGCTGTAAAGTATAACAAAGCAAAATAAGTGAACAGAGGGCCTTAGGGCACCTCCCTAGGAAGAACTCTATTAGGTAAC
Source organism: Laburnicola sp. R22_1 (assembly GCA_014281115.1). Taxonomy (NCBI): domain Eukaryota; kingdom Fungi; phylum Ascomycota; class Dothideomycetes; order Pleosporales; family Didymosphaeriaceae; genus Laburnicola; species Laburnicola sp. R22_1. The sequence goes on from JACONQ010000013.1 coordinate 823,958, forward strand.
AATAGATGTAACAAACTTATCCTCTAAACTAATAACTTATTAGCAGATATTAGTTATTCCCAATTGCTGTAAGAATCGCTTGTGCTTGCTACTATTAGAGAGAGACTTTATTAATCTATTAGCGGGCATATTAGTAGTTCCTATCCAGGTAATATTAATATTCCCGGCTTTAACTTGCTTGCGGATCCACATCTAATGTACTTTAATATGTCTAAGCTTCGTGTTAAGCTTTTCTTCGTCCTTATTAGCGATAGAGACTATTTGCTAGTTATTATAGTACAACGTAGGTCAAACCTTTAGATTAAACCCAATAGCTTTAAAGGTGTTCATCCACTAGGATAACTTAGTGCCAGTAGTTAACAGGGCAAACAGTTCGGCCTTAGTAGTTAATTTGGTAACAGATCTTATGATTTTTGCCTTCTGATTAATGACTATACCGTAGAGCTTAAACACATAGGCGAATAAGCTTTAAGCAGTATTAGAATTGTTAGCAAACGCGGCATTAGAGGCACTAAAGAATAACAACTCCTTAGCTTCCTTATTGTTAATTTAACTAATATAGTTGGCGTTCTTAGAGCGTGCTATTATTATTGCTCTAATTGCCCAGAATTGGAAGTTGTATAAGTATTACCATACAGACTTAACAGTAGCAAGATGCTTTTGGCTTAAATTATTTAGATGGCGGGCAAGTATTAAGTGCGCTTTTGCCACATTAGGCCGGGTGAAATATAAGATAAAGCCAAGGCATCTAACTAGGATCTAATATAGGCGGGTGCGCTCCGCGTTAGGTTTATCTATACTTGGGGGGAGATAAGACTCGCGCAGAGGAACCTTAGGGTGTCGGCTACCCTGAAGGAAATTGTGGTCGTGGCAGACTTTTGCGATATAGGAGTCTTGAATTATCTAGACCTTGCCTTTCGCATAGTCTCTAATAATGCGTATCCCTAGGAACCAGCGTAGTTCTCCTAAGCTTTATGTCTTATATTGTTTCGTAAACTTGCGTTAAAACTATTAATAATATTATTAATCGCCTTTGCGGAAAAGGACAACAATACTATCTACGTAATAGAATAGTATTAGCTTGCTATTAGTAAATAGGCAAGGGATACCCTTAACTTAAGTGAAGCCTATATTAACAAGGGTCTTCTTTAGGTGTTTGTGCCACAGCGCTGGGGCATCCTTAAGCCTATATAGTGCTTGGCGTAGTCGCATCATATTGCCTAGTCTGTCTTAGAACCCATCTGGAGTCTAGACGTAACAGAGTTAGGCTAGGTACGTGTTGAGAAAAGCATTCTTAATGTTGTACTAGTAGGCAAGGAGTCCAAAGGCGCACATAATAGCAATAAGGAAGCGGAGCGTTCGAGCTGCAAGGGTAGCTGCGTAGGTATCATCCTAAGTTGTCTGCAAATCTCCTCTCACAACTAGTTAAGCTTTGTAGCTAGTTAAGTAGCTATTAGCATCGAACTTGTACGTGAAAACCCACATTAGCGGCAGGGTCTTAGCATCTGGGTGCTCCTTTACATTATCTTTTACCTTCTTAAATACACCTTTGTAAAGCTGCTCCTTAATCTTCTTGTCTGTAGCAGCAAACTACTTATTAGTATTAGGGCGGGATTTGACCTCAGCCCAGTTCTTTGGTGGCGGCGGCAGTTAATTATGGTGAACCTTTAACTCTTTATTTGGGGGCAGTTGCACGATTGCCATAGCAAACGTTTGCTAGTACAGAGAAGCGTGCGTACTAAAATGGTCCCTAGGCGTATCGTCTCCTCTACTACCTCCCCAACAACAGGACCCTAGAACGATATTGTCTGCAGCAATATTAGGGTTTGTCCGTCTTAGAGCGTTATTCTAATAGCGGTTTGGCGCAGTATCTCTAGAAGCAATCTCTCTCTAGCCTTTTAGTTAAGAATAATTATAAGTGCTAGGTACTAGTGTCTCTTAGGGTGTGAGTAATCCTTTATAGGCCTCCTGTTAAATCTGCTCTTCGATATTATCTGGCCTAGTAGCCTCTTCTTCTTAATTCTTAACATCATCCTTAACTATATATTAACGATGTGTTATATGACAATGGATCTGCTCAATAACGAAATCTTCCTCCTTGTCTAATGAATCGATATTAAGGACTCTAACTACGCGTCGTATCTCCTCTATTATAGGCTTAAGTTGTAGAGCTGAGTAGCGTTAGTCTTGTATAAAGACAACATTACGTGTTCAAACAACACTATTAGCCCCAGAAACCCATATATAAAAGATATTCGTTTCTTTATATTTAACTAGCTATTTAGTAATTAACCTTAACTTAAGCTTGTTACCTTTGGCCACCTTAGTATTACGGAATAGGGCTTTGGCACTAATAACGTCTATATATGCAAGAGACGGCTTCACCTTGCGTACATATTTGTAGGGCGTCTTCTAGTTAAGAACCTCTATTAGTAATTAATTAAGGATATAAATAGCTGTTAGGCATAACTTGTTAGCTAGTTCCTTAGGCAAATTTGCTTTAATCCGCAAAGCTCTTGCCGCAGTAATAATAAGGTTACTAGCCTTCTTAGGCAGGCTAGTTATCTCTTCTACACTAACAGCACGTTGCTTAGCTGTAATACTTAGGTCTTAAAAGACCTCCTAGAGATTAGCATAACCCTTTTTGTTGTTACAGCGAACATATATAACAATTGCATTAAACTAAGTCTATATAAGCGCTAGTATCTATTAAACTAAGCGCGTTAGAGTCTCCTTCTTCTTATTATAAAGAGTCTTCCCTAAATAGTATCTGCTATGTTAACACACAGCGTGTAAGAGCCACTTGTCCCTATTATAGCAAGCTTCACCCGTCTTCCTAAGTTGTATAAGGTTAATGCTAATACGTTTAAATGGGCGTGTCGCAGGCTTGTGTTAAGGGCGTTAACTAATAATATTAGAAAGCTTAGAGTTAATGCACTTTTTACATCCCCTTTATTATGGAGCTTGGGGGCCAGTAATAAGCTTAATATTATCCACTGCCTACTCTAGGTGTTTAACCGCGCGTTGTCCTGTATAAGCTAGCATCTAATAAGCTTCTATAGGGGTGACTTGTAGAGGCTTGCGCTCTATACGGCTTGGCTTGGCTAACTTTAATTAAATCGCGAATGTGTACAACTCTAATGCGTTCGGACGTGTTGCCTTATTAGAGTCTATAACCTAATAGCCACCCTACTTATTAAGTGTGCAGAATATGTCTATTAAAGCGCTCCTTAGATAGAGACAGCTATATCCCAAGTCAAACTTAATACTAACTAATTAACAGCGTAAGAGTGACACTACTAATGTAAAGAACATAGGAATAAGTGCTACCTATGTTATAGTCACTTAATATTCGCTAGTTAGAGTATTAACAAACAGCTTAACATTTCCCTACTTATATATCTGCAGGGCTTGCGTGCTGGCTAGTAGGATATTATCTAAGTGTCTATTTCGGATCTTCTCCCAAGTCTTTGGCCAATGGTTTGTAACATGTAGATTAGAGCCAGGATCTAGTATCCACTTGTTAATTAATAGTGGTGGAGGCTATTAAACAGCAGCTGTACTAAGTGGAGTAATAACCTAAGCTGCGTTCTGGCTGCCTTGCCAGTGCATAACTGCTCCTATTAAGTTTTGAGTATTTAATAGAGGGTGACTAGTGTCTATTAAGAAATTATTCTTGTTAGCAGCAGCTGCCTTTTTACTAGCTTTCTTCTTAGCTCTAAACAGAGCTGCGCTTAAAGGGTTACCTTTGCCTAGTTTCCTAACTTTGTTAAACTTGGCTAAGACAGCTAGGTTAGGCCTCCATCTAGTAGGTTGGAGAGAAGGCACTATATAGGAGCACTGTTTAAATAGGTGCTGTTCCCCGCAAATGCACGTGACTGTACGTTTCTGGGTGTTGCTATTAGTGTTTAGACTAGGGCGTCCTAAAATGGCGTATGTTCTAAGTGCTAACGCTATAGGGTTCAAGGTGCGTTGGAACTATTAATAGTTCTCTACTAGTGCAACAGGATCTATATATAGGGTTCTGTTTATCTTGGCTCGCGTAATCTTCTAAATTTCGTGCGTAATAAAGGACTTATTAATTCTCCTAATTACTTAAAGAAAGTCCTGCTGTGCTTAATAGTTCTGGACTTTAGGTAGTTTTAGTTTAATTATGTCGCAAAGGATAGTAATGTAGCTCTTATACTAAGCATCCATCTTTTGTTATTGTGGAACCTTTTTAATCTTGTTGTACTGCTCGAGCAACTTATACTTATGTTCTACTACTAATATATAGAATATCTTCTTAAGTTATATAAGTTATTTATAGGGTGTTTTAGCATCCTTAATAATTAGGATATGCCTGCTAGCGATTGTTCTTGTAATCTCCCATATTAGGTTGTTAAGAGCATTCTTCTTCTTCTGCTAGGCTGCCAGCTTTGTTGCGTAGAACCCATACCAGAAGGTATAGTCCTCTTGTTTAGATTTCGTAAGTTTGTCTGGTTTAATATTATTATCGCCCTAGATAATACTTAAAGCTTTATTAGGTGTGTTATCCTTTTTAAATAAGCGTAGTAGTCGCTCCTTAGGTTTCTTATTATAGATTTTCTTAACAGTGTCTACTATCAAATCTGGGTTATAATAGTCCCAGATCTTATATGCCTTAGCGGTCCTCTTTCGTAGAAAGATCCACTTCGACTAATTGCTTAGCTTGTTAAGGATAATTATCTCCTTAACAATTAGCTTGTCCTCTTTATTGCTTATTGTGGCAAACTAGAGCTCGTTAAGTTAATCTCTGTTGTGGAAAGCGCGTGTGTAGTAAGTAGGTAGAGTGTAAACTATAGTTGAATTAAGCGTAGGCCAGGCTTATAACTATAAGGGATAAGTAGAGTAGCAATTAGGAATAAGAGACTAAGTTAATTGTAATAAGCTAAATAGAGAAACTACTTAAGTAGCAGAATCGTGATTAGCAACTAGTCTATATTAGGTTGGTGGTATTATATAATATCGTACTCTACACTAATATTATCCATCCTATATAGTTAGTATAATTCCTTAGCGTTACTATGGGATCGCGGTATAGTTATTGCGCTATTTTGTATTAGTTAAGGTAGTAAGACTCTTAATTGTTAGATTTAATAATTAAATGCGATGTAGCGTCTTAATGGATAATAATAATTATATTGTGTTTTATTCCAACCGTATTTAGCTAGTTCTAACTTCTTTGCTAGTGTGCTAAGCCAGGTGGTCCCTGCTCGATTGTACAGATCCAACCTCACTACAGCTCGTTCTATCTAACAATTTTACGCTACTAAAGCTAAAGTACTCCTAGTGTGTATAGGACTTAGCGCGCTAACGCGTCTTTTATATTAATAAAGAGGGCTTTCTACTAGCCTTTTGCAATGCGTTTTTTAATATATTTATACTAGAAAACTATAAGAAAGCCTTTAAGGCCTCTAGACTTATTTCTTTAAATACGTTAGTAGTAGTAGATTGCCTTAATATGTGTATTCACACTCTACCTTAGGGTACCCTACTAAATACACTATAGTAAGCCAGAACCCTAAGTAATACCCTTAAGTTTAGATCCTAGTTAAAGCTCGTACGCGACTTTTTTATTTAGTCTCTACCTATATTAGATTTAATAGTAAAAAATGCAATATAGTGTTCTAATAAATAATAATTATTGTGTTGTGTTCTTTTCTAATCGTGTTTAGCTAGTTCTAACTTCTTCGCTAGTGTGCTACGCTAGGTAGTCCCTGCTTAATTGTATAGATCTAACCTTACTACTACTTATTCTATCTAACACACCCCCTTAGGTTGGAAACTCTTTAAGCTAGTACTTATGCGATTGTAAGGTCTTTAAGTTGCTCTTAAATCTTCTTAAGAGGTACGGTATTTGTTACCTCCTTAGTCTCCACATTAACTAATCTAAGTTATTAGAGAAAACTCTCCTACTTACTCCTAGGGAGCACTTTTATAAGGCTGTTGGCGATTATATCTGCTAACTATATATACTCTACCTCGATCCTGCCCTTAGATACTTTTTATCGGATCTAGTAGTTATGAATGTCCATATAACAAAGCTTGGTTTGGAGGTGGGAAACCTCCTTAGTTACTAAGCGTATAGTTTGTTTATTGTCGCACTAAATAGTAATAGTGCGCGCGTCTAGTTCGATCTAGAGTTCGCAAAGTAATCTTAAGACAAAGAGTGCTTCCTTAGCTACCTAAGAAAGAGCTAGCAGTTTGGCCTTAGTAGTTAATATTATTATAGTATCTTGTTTGTTAGCCTTCTAGGCGATAAGTCTACTAAAGAGCTTAATAGCGTAGCCTTAGAAGCTCTTGCAGTCTATTATATTATTAGCAAAGGATATATTGCTTGCAATCTAAAGTCTAGTATTACTTCTAAGCTATAGGGCTTGCTGCTTTGTGCTTTAAAGGTATAGAAAAACTTAGTCTACTGCGTCTTAGTAATTAGGCCCTAGGTTTGACAGAAATTAAGCTAGTTGTAAAGTTGCGAAGGTAATATTTGGCCTTATAGTAACTATAGCAAAGAGTAATAATCTAATCTTATATTAAAATTTGTTAATCTTAGTTAGCATTGCTAACCCCTTTCTTGGCTATAATTCGATTGCAGCCATAGGAGTATTATGTTAAATATCTGTTCTGTCTGCTAATTGGCTAATCTTATCTAAGTAGGCAGCCTGTGATAGTTAAATCTTGCAGTTTGTTTGGTCCCGTACAACTTCTATACTAAGGAACCATTAGAGGTCGTTTCCTCTAGTAAAAGTATACTTGTCTTATAAGCGCTTAATTGCTTATTAAGCTTCTTCTTCTTTCTCCTTATAATACGCGAGTATAATGTTGTTAACATAGAAGAATACAATAACTCTATTTTTAATTAGGCAGCACAGCTTATAAGGCACTATCTAAAAGCCTAGTGCTTTAAGCGTTATTGTAAATTCTTTCTACTAGAGGAGTAGTAAAATGCGAAGGCTGTATAGTGCCTTATTTACTTATAGTATTATTTTAGGCTTTTAATAGCCCTAAGGCATTCTTATATAAACCTCTTAATCTACTATTACGTGGACGAATATATTTATTACGTTATATTGCTTAAGCTTTATATTATAGTAAGCTACTATTGCCATTATTATTCGAAATAACTAGCTAGTAAGCGTGGCTGTGTAAGTGTCTTATAAGGTAATATTACGTTGTTAATTGCCTTGGACAACTAGTCGCGCCTTGCACTTTAGTAAGCAATAGTGCTTATTAAGTTTATAGGTGTATATCTATATATAGTTAAGAATCTATTGTCCTATTAGTTTAATCTTCTTTAATAGTATTTCTAACTATAATTTTATCTCTTAGTGGCTTGTAAGGTGCACTTGTTTAGCCTCTTAGAATATCTTGCCCATTAGGTGATCCTTAAGCTTGGTTTGGCACGTTGGCAGAGGTGGAAGTTGACTTTAATAGGGCTTTAAGCCTTTGGCAAGCATTCTTATTATCTTAGTCTTGTCTATAACTTCTTCTCTGTATTTTCTAACACAGCTAGCTTGGGTTCCCGCTATAAAAGCTGCTGCCTAGGGGATAGTTGTTAAGGACGCTTATTGCGTTAGACTTATTTAGTCTTTAGCCATTAACTGTGCAAGTAACGCTATAGGTGGCGGTGTTATTAGAGGAGTTGGGTAGCTATCTCTAATCTTCCTTCCTTAATAGTAGCCTAGTGGATCTGCTTCGTCTTATTATTCTAACGAATCTATAGCGGCTTTATTCTTATAAAAGGAGTCTGTCTATAGTTGTTAGGTAGGAGTTAGTAGCTTAATAGTTCTTACATACGTTGCTATTTCTTAAAGCGTGCTGTATATAAGACTGTCTATAAGGTCCTTAACCCTTCTATCGAATACTAACTCTTTGTTAAAGACAACGTCTTAGGTGCTTATTACCTTGCTAAGCGATAGTATCTATATTTAGTAGATGTTTAATAATTAGTATCTAACTAGATAACTAATTTATGCCTTTGGATTAAGGCGTTATAGGCGTGATTTGCCTTAGTGAGTATTATTAGTCATTGCAAATGCCTTATAGCCATACGCCTTTAGATAGGCGAGGTTGGGTTTTCGTAGTGAAGTGACAATCCCATTACTAAACGCGACTTATGTAAAGAATATCTTATATAGCGTTTTCTAGTGGTTCGTATAATTCGGTGTTCGATTATAGAGGTATACTGCGGCTCTTATTACTTTAGGCCACAGTTCCCAGAATAGATTGGCGTTAAGTTGCATTGCACGCGATTTCTCTTTGTTTACACCCCCTAAGCGTTTAGCACCTCTATTTTAAGCTTGTGTATCTGGGGCAGAAGACTTAATAGTAATTCCTTGTGATGCTAACTAGCGCTTAATTCCCGGTTTTACTATTATAATCTCGTTGTCCGCTTTAATAACCTTAACCGTAATATTGTAATGGTTTTTAAAGAAAAGAAAGAAGTTTAATAGAACTTAAATAACCGACTTTGCTAGTCAATTGTCTTTAAAATAAAAGTCCTATTATAGGCCTAAGTACCTATTAGTGATAAGCATCTGGCTTTTTTCGCTAGTGCTACTTTGCGCCTTGTAGGCATAAAAGTTAATAGCTAGTCTTTCTTCTAGTCCTTTATTGTTAATTCGCGGTGCTTAGCTAATTTGTTACTAGATCTTTACTTTCCTATAGGAGTCGCATTAAACTATTATAACTCCTTTAACTCGCACCCCTTTAGCTTGCTGCACAAGATGTTTAATAGCTACTAGTCTAGAGTGTCCTAGTCTCTTATGCCATAATTTAGCTAAGGCCCTTTATAGTGCTCCTTTTGTTTATAATGTATTCTTGCGGATATAATATAAAGTAAGTAGTAGCGGATTATACTTAAGTACCCATTGACTATATATCTCGAATAGTTTTCTAATAACCTTATCGTCTAGTCCTTTTAGTGTAGTTGGGTCCGTTTGCGTATCCCACTAGATTTCTCTATACCTTAGTAGTTAAAAGGAGACTAGGTTGCACAGGAGGTCTGGACAAATAGCCACATTATGTAGAATTAATATAGTTATTCTATGTTAACCTCTTAGTGTTAAGTTAATAGAGCTATAGCCTTTTATTTATATCTTTATATTTTTAGCCCATATATAATCTTTAAACGTAGGTAGATAAAAGTTATAAATACGGTCGGGGTTATTTATAATGTGGCAAGTTAATTCTAAATTAAGAATAAACGAGCGCTTTAGTGAGTAATTAGACACTTCTGTTTTTATTAGCGTTGATATAAACGCAGCGTTAACGTTTAATATTCTCTACCCCTCTAGTTAGTTCTTAGGGGACTTAAGAATCTTAGGTATAGGCGTGTGCGATTATTTAATAATTGGTGTTTATGATTAGGTTCTGCTTTGTCTATAGATTAGCCCTTAGAAAGTTGCGTTATTCTTACGCTTAAAGTTAATAAGCTTATTTATAATCTTATTAGGTTTCTACTACTTAGAAGCTTTGTCTGGGTTAATATAATAGCAGTCCCTAATACTATGGCGTTGTCTATAGGCAGGGCATTTTGCTCCTTCTATTATAGCTGGCTCTTAATCTAAAGGCCGCTTAAGCTTAACATCTTTCTTGTTAGCTGTACGTTGATTACGGGGTCTGCCCCGGTTTTGGTTAGATGGCGCGCTTTTGGCATAAGAGGCGTCCCTGTTATTGCCCTAGGTAGTTACACCACCTTTAGCAAGAAATAATATATTATTAGTTATAAAAGCTGCTTTGTGCTTCCCTAATCTAAGGGGATAGTTTGTTATTATGTGTTCTTAAAAGCGTTTTATTATCTTCTTTTAGCTTATACTAGTTATAAATCGACTATTATCTTAAAAGTTTGTAGACTATATAGAAGCAACTTTGTTTACAGCTACTAGGAAGTCTTTTGTAATTATATTTAATTGTGATAGCTTAGCAACTTAATATGTCTCTACCTTAGTGGCTACTTAGTTATACTCTGCTAGCCATATATCCCATTACAACGCGCTTCTTATTAGCCTTAGTGAGGCAAGATATCGCTCGCGAGCTTATTCTTATTTAATTTGTTTATTAACTCTAACTATTAGTTGTAGGTCTATAATTTATTGTTATAGTGGCTTCTCTAGTAGGCAGCACGTACGCAATAGGTGTGGGGATATAGTTAACTAGATAAATGCTATAATGTGTTAGAGGCTTGCTTATTTCTTCTTAAAGTCGTGCTAGTTATTCTTATATTATTTGATAAGAATCTTATAATATTTAAGGTCTTTCTTAAACGCCTTCTGTCCAGTTGCTAACAGCGCGGTTAGTCTTATTAGGATTTTAACGTTCGCGGCTAGTGTGTAATTAGCGACTATTAGAGCTCTAATAACTACTAGTCTTAATATTAGTAGGACTATTAACTTTAGATTAACCTTATCCTAGATATTATAGACAACACATCTCGCCTGTAGCTGCGTTATCTATCCCATATAGTTAGTATGATTTCTTAGCGTTACTATAGAATTGCAGTATAGTTGTTGCGCCATTTTGTATTAGTTAAGGCAGTGAGACTCTTAATTATTAGATTTAATAGTAAAAAATACAATATAGTGTCTTAATAGATAATAATTATTGTGTTGTGTTCTTTTCTAATTGTGTTTAGCTAGTTCTAACTTCTTCGCTAGTGTGCTAAGCTAGGTGGTCCCTGCTCGATTGTACAGATCTAACCTTACTACTGCTCGTTCTATCTAATAACCTAATACTAAATTAAGCTACTTATAGCTTATAAAAGGTACTAAACTTATGCTCTACTATAGTGTACTTTAAGAGACCTGTATTAAGGAACTTAAGAAGCAAATTAAGGTTCTAATAAAGCGAAAAACGCGTAAAAGAAAGCGTATTTAGAAAGGTAAGACGCTAGGCTTTGCTTAGGGAGTATATTTAGGAGTAGAAAGCCCTTCTATTAGGGTAAAGTTGTTAAAAAGGGCGCGAGGTAGTAGTGAGGGAGAGGTAGATTCCTTAACACAATGCCGCTATAGGAGGTGCGAAGAGGCTAGACACAACGCAAGGATCTATTAGATAGATAAAGAGATAGAGGAGAAGTTAGATATTACCCTTAGCGGCTTATTTTTAGATAGTGTTAATAGTAAATTAGAGTGATTTTATTATAGGTTACTATAAGGCTAAAAATAATAAGTTAACTTTATTTTATAATAGTACACACTTAGTGACTAAAAATTAGATAAAGTATTACTTAAGATATAGTATGCTTTACTATAAATTATAATAAGTATACTATATATTACCTATGTATAGTATAGTAGATAATATATTATATATTATAGGGAGTCTTATTATAAGTTTATACTACTAAGAAAGACTCCTTAGCTTTACGCGGCTATAGTAGCCGCGCAAAGAGGCTATACGACGTAAAAAGTAGATTAAATAGTAACTTAGTATATTATAAGTTATAGTAGATTATTATGAGTTACTATAAAGTAACGTTGGTAGTGTTCTATAATAAGTTATAAGGGACCTCGAAGTTGCTAAGAAAAACTATTCGGCGGACTAGTTTATTCGGGCTATTAATAGAATATATTAGTTACTTCTAGAATTTAAGCAATACACATAATAGGGTCTTATTACTATAAAGTAGTTAATTTATATTTAATTTTAAAATGCTAAACCTATAATAGAACTAGATAAAGTAGCACTAAACACCCCTTTTATAATTTATTTATAAAAAAATTAATACTTAGTTATTATTTTTATAACTAATATTACTTATGTATGTATTATTAAATTATCTACCTACTAGTAGGGGTAGAACGATAAAGGCTTTTATCCCAAATAATATAATAAAAAAGCAAAGCCCCCTACTTAGTAATTAAAAAGAATATTACTTATAGAGTACCTTTATATACTATATATACTTTAATACTAGTGCGTGTATCTTTTATTATTATTTTCTTTAATAGAAGTTAATTACGCATAGTAATATATAGTAAGATTATAGTTAGCTCTAAGGTCCTTCTCTAGTAGGCAAAGGTTATAGAGCTTAGCTATATATATTATATTACTAGGTAACTGCTTATATAGTAGCTATAGGCTAAGCTTCTTAAGTTAAATAATCTAGAAATCTATCTACACCTAGCGTAGATCTAGTAAGCCTTTTAGGTACTATATATCTATTTTTTAAATATACCTTTTAGTGTCTTAGTATATTATAGTATTACTACTTTATTAATATATACACCTTTTAGCTTAGCTACCCTAATAGGTATAAGAGTAAAGTATATTAACTTCTTAAGCGTATATAAATTTAATATAGTGGGTGTAAGGGCGGTATACGGCCTTATAGGGCAAACCTCTTCGGGATAGCTAGTATGGTTAAAAGTATTAGATTTGAGCACTATTTAAGCTTATTAAGATGGGGGGTCTAATAGATAAGATGGATAAACAGTTGTATTGTGTGTGTTCTGTGACTTATTGGCTCGAGGTCTAATTTAGAGGGTGGAGCCGACCACGTGCCCTTGTTCGGCAACACGGCTCTAATCTAATACACCCCCTTAGCTTAGGCTTATCCTTAAGCTAAACCCCTTGTAGCCGTCCTTTATTCTAGAGTAATAGCCTCTATCCTTTATTCTAGCTCGTTAATTTGTACCTCCTTTTTGTTAAGATTCTCTACTATATTAATAAGTCCTAGTTAATCTAGAAATTTGCTCTATTTGTTAACAGAAAGGGCCTTCGTGAGCCCATTAGCTATTATTTTGTTCGACTAAGTGTAGATAACCCTAATCCTTCCTTGCGCTACCTCTTGCCTTAACTAATAGTTATAAATATCCACATAGCAGAGTTTAGTATTAAGCTGCGCAGTCTCCTTAGCGACAAGCTATATTGTCTACTAGTTGTCGCATTTAATAGTAATCATTTAATCCGCGAGCTTAACCTAGAGCTTATTAAGTAGGCGTAATATAAATAGTGCCTCCTTAGCTACCTGTAACAGGGCTAGTAGCTTGGCTTTAGTGGTAGATGTGGTAATAGTATCTTACTTGCTTACTTTCCACATAATTAGCCTACTAAATAGTTTAATAATATATCCTTAAGAACTCTTTTAGTCTAGTGTATTGTCCGCAAATAAGGCATTACTTACTACCTTAAAACTATCTTCTTTACCTAGCTGTAACGCCTTTGTGTGTGTTTCTTAGAGGTATAGTAGGACTTAATTAGCGGCATCTTAATATTGGCTGCTAGGGTTAGTAAGAAATTATACTAATTAGGAGGACGCAAAAGTAGTGTCTGGCTAGGTAGTAACTGCAGTAAATAGAATCGATCCAACCTTGCGTTAGTATCTATTAATCTTGGATAGACTAGCGAAGCCTAATTATAGAGTAAGCTTAATCCTACTTATTAAGGTATTATGCCTAAGGCTTTAGTTATCAACTAGCCTAGCGATTTTGTTAATATATAATACTTGTAAGAGCCAGATCTTTTATTACGGGCAGTTCCTAAGAATCTTAACCCCTAGGAACCATTAGAGATCTTTTCCTCCTATAAGGGTGTACTTTTCTTATAGCTGCTTAATAACTAGCTTAGCCTAGGGTTTGTTCTCCTATTTATAGGCAATAATAATATTATCTATATAGAAGAAGATAATTACGCCTTGTTTAATTATATAGCAAGGTTTATAGGGTATACTAATAAAGCCTAAGCCTCGCAGTATTAAAGTAAACTCTCTCTGCCAGAGTAGTGGTAAGATCCAGAGTCTATATAGCGCCTTATTAAGCTTTAGGATTGTTCTAGGTTTATTATAGCCTCGTAGCATCCTTATATATATATCTTAGTTAATTTTCGCGTAAACAAAGGCATTCGTAACGTCGTATTAAAGGAGCTCTAGGTCGAATCGCGCCGCAATCGCCATAAGCATGCGAAATAATCGTCCAGCTAATATTGCCGCATATGTATCTTATAACGTGATATTTCTCTATTAATCGCCACAAACAACAAGGCGTGCTTTGCACTTCTTAAGTTAGTAATATTTATTAAACTTATAGGTGTATACCCACATACAGTCAAGGATCTATTCTCTAGTCAGCTTAATTATTTTAGCTGGTATCTCGGTCTAGAATCTCATATCCCAGTGACTGTTCAGGTGCTATTTCTCAGCTTCCTTAAACATATCGCATAGTAGATATTCTTTAAGCTTATTGCGTTAGGAAGGTAGTATAGGCAACTAGCTCCTATATAGCTTTAATCCTTTAGAGAGCAATCGTTTTAACTACGCCTTATCTAATATTTTCTTATTAAAGTTCCCTGCGTTTGCCGCTTTAGTGCCAGCTATAAATACTGCGGCCTATAGGTATATTATTAATAATAAGGGCTAGTAGTCTTTCCCTTTATCTTCCTCTACTAGTGATTATGTAAGGAGTGTCACTAGTAGTGGTGTAATTAGCGGAGTGGAATAAGTATAGTCCACTTTCCTACCTTGTCGATATCTAGGCTAGTCTTTATTCTACAGGTTATCTTAAATTGTCTTATTTTTATAGAACAACTCTGTCTCTAATTTAGTTAATTTAGCTATAGATAGTAGTTTAACCGATTGGACCTATGCGGCGATCTCTTCAAGAGTATTATGTATAAGATTATCTATAAGGTCCTCTATCTTTCCGCTAAAGATGCTGTCTTTATTAAATATTACGTCCCAGGTGCTAATTACTTTCCTAAGCAAGGGTATCCATATCTAAAGATGTTGGAGGATCGGTATCCTACTAGATATCTAATCTACGCCTTTAGGTTAAGATATTATAGCCTGCTCTTACCATAGTAGGTATTATTTATCATTACAAAAGCTTTGCACCTATATGCCTTAAGATAGGTTTAATTTAGCTTTCGTAGTACTATAACCACTCTATTCTAGAAGGCCACTATTATAAAGAAGACTTCGTATAGTGTTCTCTAGTGATTCGCATAGTTTGGCGTTTAATTATAGAGATAGACAGCTAACTAGGTAATCTCTAGCCATATCTTCTATAGTAGGTTGGCATTAAGTCGCATTGCCTAGGCTTTGTCTTTTATTATACCCTCTAAGCGTTTAGCTCCCCCATTCTGTGCTTGTGTATTAGGTGCTAAAGGCTTAATTGTAATCCCCTAGGCTGTGCACTATTAATTGACTTCTTATTTAACTATAAATATTTTGTTGTCCGCTTTAATTACCTTAACTATAAGGTTAAATTGGTTCTTTATAAACTTTGTAAAAGTGGCCAAAGTTTAAATAATAGATTAAGCTATGCGATTATCCTTAAAGTAGAAATCCCACATTAGTCCTAAGTATCAATTGGTAATTAGCATTTAGCTCTTCTCTTTTATTAAGCTACCATCCTTGTAGCTGTGGAAGTCTATTGCGACTCGTTCTCCTAATCCTTTATTAATTAGTTGTGGTGTTCGGCAGATTAACCTCTTGGATTTGGCTCGTTTGCAGGCGTCGCACTGTGCTATAGTAATGTCTTTAATCCGCACCCCCTTAGATTGCTGCACTAGGTGCTTAAGAGCACTAGGGCCTAGATGCCCTAGTCGCTTATGCCATCGCAGTGCGTCTGCCTTTTGCGGGAATCTCTTGGTGCGTAAGGTAATCCTATAGGTGTAGAAGGTTGCCTATTCTATTAGTTCTAGTTAGTATTCTAGAACCTATTAGTTGTAGAGCTCTTGCAGCTTAGCAATAACTATATTATCTGCTTGCTTTAGGCTTATAGGTTCTGATTTAGTATCCCACTATAGCCCTTAACGCTGTAGTATCCTAAAAGACACTAGGTTGCATAGAAGGTCTAAGTAATAGGCCATATTATTAAGGCGTAGTATCCGCTATCTAGCTAGGCCCTTTAGTTTAAGGTAAACCGTGCTATATTCTTTAACCTATATTTATGTATTTCTAGCCTATATAAAGTCTCTAGGCAATAAAGGGCAAAATAAGATAAATTAATTAAGGTTGTTCGCGATGTGGCAGGTGGTGCCTAAATTAAGGATCGAGGAGTATTATAGTAGGTAGCTCGTAGAATCGGATTAATATAATGCCGCATTAAAGCTGGCTTAAATAGTGGAAATTTTCCGTCCATGTAGTTAATTATTATTAATCTTAGAAGTAGGGGTATGTGAGTTCTTAATTTGTGGGGTTTAAGACCTTAGTCTCTTTACCTTCCTTATCTTCTCTTATAGATCTAAATTATTTCTAATTCTATATTATACTATATTTATAAAGTCAGGTTGTGGCCTAAACCACTCTAGTGCATATTCTAAATATGCGTAGAAGTAGTCTTTTAGACTATGCCTTTGTCTATAAGTAGGGCATTTTCTGCCTTTAACTACTATTATATCCTCTATTAAGAACTGCTTAGATATAGTACTTTAACCAAAGAATTATTTTTGTTAAGGTCTCCCCTATCCACGTTAGTTATTTATAGAAGATGGCGCGTCTTTGGTAGCGTAAGAGGCGTCCCTATTAGTGCCTAGGGTGGATGCACTACTAGCAGCAAGAGATAGCTCTGTCAGATTTGATAGTGTTCTGTCACTTTAAGATAATATATTAATGAGAATTGATGACTGTGATGATTTTTATTGTGATGGAGAAGCCTAGCTATCGCGAGAAGTTTCTATCTATGCTAAGGCCCTTGTACTATCTAGGATAGTACAGGGGCAATGCAAAACAGTAGTGCGCCAGCCTCCTCAGTGTATTTCACAGAGAAATTATCACTGGAATGCACAGTGACCGTCTATCTGACAAGCTCACTAGTAGCAAAGGCGCCCCTATACTGTTTGCCCTTAATTAGGTAGAGTATTGCTATATATTCTTAGAAGCGTTTTATTATCTCCTTCCTTGTTATATCTGCGTCTCGGCGTCTAGTTTCTTGAAAAGACACGCCCTAGGTAGGGGCCGCCTTTATAATCGCAGTTAGGAAGTCCTTTATAGTATTATGGATTAATTATACTTTGGCGATATTATTTGTCTCTACTTCTGTAGCTGCCTAATTATACTTAGTTAGCCAGGTATCCTAGTTTAAGGGTTGTCTTATTGGCTTAAGAGCCTATAGGTATCGCGCTCTCGCCCTATCCCGCTTGTCTTCCTTATTAACGCCTACTATCTGCGTTAGAGATTTAATTTATTGCCAGATCTACTCTCTAGGCTTATAGTAGTTACGTTGTAGGTGTTGCAACATAGTTAATTAGATATAGATAACTACTTTTTTAAGACTTATTTTCTCCTCTTAGTATTCCTTATCCTTAATCTTATAGTCCTTAAGCTATATCTTATAGAACTTAATATCCTCCTTATATACCTTAAGGCCTAAATTTAATAGCTCTAATAGGCGCGTTAAAGGGTTTTATTAATCGTTGTTGTTTACGCGGATAATTAGCTAGTAACTTGCTATTTCTAGCGGCGACGGCGGTGTCGGCTTTTCGCGTGGGAGTTTGGCTCCATTTGGATTAATAATGGGCCATATATCTATTGGCTTGCATCGCGCTTTTAGCTATAGTAGCTATAGTATATAGTTAGTGTAATTAGTTAATACGATTGTTAAGTCGCGGAGCGTTAACAGCGACATTATCTTTTCTTAGGGTTAATTAAGGCAGTAAGACTCTTAATTGTTAAATTTAAGCACTATTTAAGCTCATTAAGATAGGGGGTCTAATAAATAAAATAGATAAACAGTTGTATTATGTGTGTTCTGTGACTTGTTGGCTCAAGATCTAATTTAGAGAATAGAGCCGACCACGTGCCCTTATTCGGCAACACGGCTCTAATCTAACAAAAAGAGATAACTAAATTGAGACTATACTAAGATGGGGGATAAGAAAGGGACCTGGGGGGCCCTTACTTATATAGTGGGCGGCGTAGGGCATAGGCCCCACGCTAACCACGCGCTAACACTAACTAGGAAAGGCGCCTTCTATAAGGTAAAAGGCGCTATTAGAGTGTAAAAGGAAAGGTAATAGTAAATAACTAGTAGGGAGGCAGGCACGAACTGTTATAGTGGGGATAGTAAAGTAGAGAATATAATAAGTTGTTAGATAGAACGAGCTGTGGTGAGGTTAGATCTGTACAATCGAGCAGGGACCACCTAGCTTAGCACACTAGCGAAGAAGTTAGAACTAGCTAAACACGCTTAGAACAGAACACAACACAATAATTATTATCTATTAAGACGCTACATCGCATTTTTTACTATTAAATCTGACAATTAAGAGTCTTACTGCCTTAACTAATACGAAATGGCGCAACAACTATACCGCGATCCTATAGTAACGCTAAGGGATTATACTAACTATATGGAATAAATAACACAGCTATAGGCAAGATGCGTTGTCTATAATATCTAGAATAAGGTTAATTTAAAGTTAATAGTCCCGCTAAGATTAAGACTAGTAGTTGTTAGAGCTCTGGTAGTTGCTAATTACACACTAGCCACGAACGTTAAAATCCTAATAAGACTAACCGCGCTGTTAGCAACTGGATAGAAGGCGTTTAAGGAAGACCTTAAATATTATAAGATTCTTATTAAACAATATAAGAATGACTAGCACAACTTTAAGAAGGAATAAGCAAGCCTCTAATATATTGTGGCATTTATCTAGTTAACTATATCCCCACACCTATTGCGCACGTGCTGCCTACTAGAGAAGCCACTACGATAATAGATTACAGACCTATAACTAACAGTTGGAGTTAACAAATAAATCGAACAAGAACGAGCTCGCGAGCGATATTTTGCCTTACTAAGGCTAATAAGGAGCGCGTTGCAATGGGATATATGGCTAGCAGAGTACGACTAAGCAGCTACTAAGGTAAAGACATATTAAGTCGCTAAGCTATTATAATTAAATGTGACTATAAAAGACTTCCTAGTAGCTATAAATAAAGTTGCTCCTATATAGTCTATAAACTTTTAAGATAATAGTTAATTTGCAACTAGTATAAGCTAGGAGATAATAAAACGCTTCTAAGAACACATAATAATAAACTATCCCCTTAGATTAGGGAAGCACAAAGTAGCTTTTGTGACTAATAATGCATTATTTCTTGCTAAAGGTGGTGTAACTACCTAGGGCAATGATAGGGACGCCTCTTATGCCAAAAGCGCGCTATCTAACTAAAACTGGGGCAGACCCTGTAATTAACGTATAGCTGACAAGAAAGATGTTAAGCTTAAGCGGCCTTTAGATTAAGAGCTAGCTATAATAGGAGGAGCAAAATGCCCTGCCTGTAGACAACGCCACAGTATTAGGGACTGCTATTATTGTCAGATAGACAGTCACTGTGAAATCCAGTGGGTAGGTGTGTACGATCATATGGCCCCTTACAGTGGTAATCAGTGTAAATCACAGTGATTTCACTGTGAAATACACTAAGGAGGCTGGCGCACTACTGTTTTACACTGCCCCTGTACTAGTCTAAATAGTACTAGTGCGGCTTAGTACTAGATAGTTACTTCTCGAGGTAGCCGAGCTTCTCCGACAGAACACACACAATCAATCAATCAACCCACCACTTTTCCATCTCAACTCATCAAGAATACCCGTATATTTGACAATTAAGAGTCTCACTGCCTCAATCAAGCTGATTATTATGTCTTTATCGACGCTCAGAGATCCCACAGTGATCCTATCCGATTACTCGAACTATACACCATGGCTAAGGCAAATCAAAGCCCGCGCCCAATCTCTAGGGATCTGGGATATCATCGACCCAGACCAAGAGATCCAACCTATGACCCAACTAGTCATTCCAATCCCACCGAACATCAGTGTTGGCTATGCACCAAGCCCAGCGTTTATCAACGCGAATACCGACAACCCTCGCGCACGCCCAACAAGGCCGTCAGACCTGTCGACGACTGGCGTAAGGGCGTACAGAGAGGATTACGACCTCTATAAGGATCAACTCGAAACTTTCAAGTTACTCGACCGAAGGTACGAACAACAGAAGGCGAACCTCGACAAGATAGTTGCCCTCATTCAATCAACGACCTCGGCACACTTGCAGACCAATTGCTGCACCCCAGATCAATCAATCAGACAATGGATCATCAACCTCACAAACACGGTTGGGGTAGACCAAAACGACGAACTACGACGAGCGAGGATCAGATACCAAGACGCTCTCAAGCCCATGAGATCAGCTGGATCATGGTCCACCTGGCTCACTGAGTACGATCATGCAGCAACAGAAGCAGAGCACAATAGTGTGCCAGAACTTACGTTGCTAGACTCAGTCAAACAAGATTTTATGAAGGCGGTTACCAACGTCGCATCCCAGTGGGTTACAACCTTCATGCAACATGGGAATAAGGACCCGAACACTTCAAGAAAAGATATGGTGAAACTCTTCCGAGATCAAATGGCGATGCAGCACCCGATCAAGGGTAAACAAAGGGGCGCCTTTGCTGTTGCAGGACCATCTCTCGCTGACGGTGGTGCACCCACCCAGACCGCAGATGGGGACGCCCATCCTGTGGATGAAGCAGTATCACTCAAGCGAGGCAGATCACGCGCCAAGAAAGCTGGCTCTAAAGCCAAATCCAAGCAGTCCGCGAACACAGACGATGAGCCAACGGCAGTTGGTGGCCAGAGAGGATCATACCCCAAGTGCCCTGCTTGTGAACAACGCCATAGTCTGCAAGACTGCTTTTACGCATTTCCTGACAAGGCACCTGATTGGTTTCAACCGAAGCCAGCAATGAAGGCCCTTATGAAGTTCAGGATGGAAAATGACCCTGCGCTTATAGAGAGCGTAAGATCCGTAAAGCGTCCAAGATCACAGACACCAAGAATCAAACAATCAAGCACTCCTACTCCAACTCGAATCACTGAGATTACTGACGATGAATGACTAGATGGCAGACAAATCACCGTCCTCTCAGCGAGCTTTAATGCTATCGCAGCCTCCTACCACTCAGACCCGAACACCTACCCACTACGTTACTCCGCGATCCTCGATTCTGGCACAACCTGCCATATCTTCAACGATATCGATCGTTTCGTCACGCTGCGACCACCGTCGCCAGGAGACTTCATATGGGCGGGATCATCACGAGTTTGGATAAGGGGATATGGGAGTGTCCATCTACACGTCAAAAGCGTACAAGGAAATAGGGTACTAAGGCTAGACAACATCGCCTACTGCCCTGATCTGCTATGCAACCTAGTGTCTTTCCGATTACTCCGCAGGCAAGGCCTCTGGTGGGACACAAAGGCAGATCCAACAACAATCAAGAGAAGGGACAATACAGTCCTAGCCGAACTTCAAGAACTCTACGGTCAATGGGTACTAGAATACATGCCCGAACAAAATCGTACTATACACAATAGTACGTATGCCACACACAAAATCACCACGCGCACCGCACGACGAGCGCAGAAGGCAGACGCCATCACCTGGCACAAACGACTAGGCCACCCAGGTCCCCAGGCACTAGAACACACTGTGAATCACTGTGAGGGGTGCGGCTCAAAGGACTTACTACGGTCCAATGCGACGCTTGCGGCAGATCAAAGCTTAAGCGACAAATCAGACGACAACCTAGGCAAATCAATAACGGTCCTGGTGAGAGAGTCGCTATAGACTTTCACGACTACGAAGATCAGAGCTTTACCGGCGAGAAAAGCCAGATGCTCATCACCGATCGATTCTCAGGCATGGCTTGGGACTTCTATTTCAAAGACAACCGACCAGCACGAACAATCATCAAGTTGCTGAAGGAATTTGTACAATTCATGAAAGTACAATTCAATGTGACTATCAAAGTCATTGAATCCGACAATGAGATCTTCTCAGTCAAACAAGACGTTCACAGGTGGTGCATCAGTGAAGGTATCGTTATTGAGCCTTCAGCACCTGACACCCAAGCTCAAAATGGAGGAGCTGAACGCTCAGGGGGTGTAATTAAGGAGAAGGGTCGTGCAATGCGACTTGACGCCAACCTTCCCTTCAACCTATGGCCAGAAATCACACGAGCGGCCGTATACCTATACAATCGAACTCCAAACTACGCCAACCGATGGCGATCACCACACGAAGTATTCTTTACGACAGTTGCTTACCAAAACGGCATTGTCACTCAACCAAAGAAACCGAACCAGGCTCACCTCAGGGCCTATGGCTGTAAAGCCTTCGCCTTGACCGACGATACAAAACGCGGCAAGAGCAAGCTCCAAAGGTTAGACCCAAAGGCATGGGTTGGATACCTAGTGGGCTACCGATCATCAAACATCTGGAGGGTATGGATCCCACCACTCAACAAAGTTATCAGCACACGCGACGTCATCTTTGACGAAGATAAGGTGTTCTCAGGCAAAACAGAAGATCTGTTGGACAACCTTATGCACAGTACTACTGAAGAGATTGCTGCATGGACCCGATCAGTGGAGTTGCCACCTCCACCACCCGAACAAGAAAACACTGAATCCTTCTATGAGGATGAGTCGATCACTGACTCACGCAATCGCGAGGATGAGGAGGACCCTCCGGGGTACTATCAGGGGAGGAAGATCAATTACACCTACCCAACACCACCGGCGACACCTCCGCCTGTCACATTACTTGCCCAATCAATGGCGAGTTTTAAAGACGATCAACATGAACAAGTACCCATAGGATCAACACAGCCAGATCAACGTGCTGTGCCATGGGCAGCCGCTTTCCTAGCCGGAACACAGGCAGGTAGCAGAGGCAAATACAAGGGGAAGCCGCTCGACAAAGCGCAATTCAATCGCATGCTTGCAGCAGGAAAGAAACCCCACCAAAGTGAATTGCCGGAGCCTCCATCTTGCGGAACACGGTTAGAAGACCACCCGCTATTCAACATGTGGAAGGATGCTGAGCGAGTACACCTACAAAGCCACAAAGAGATGAGGTCTTGGAGTGAGGTGCCCGTTGCCCCAGTGCGATCACGCGGCCACCAAATCCTCGACTGCATGTGGGTGTATACATACAAACTCGACAAACATCATCGATTTCAGAAGTGCAAGGCTAGGTTGGTAGTACGTGGAGATCAACAACGCCACCTTACTACTCAAGACACCTACGCCGCAACCCTCGCAGGACGATCATTTCGCCTACTCATGGCTATGGCAGCTCGGTATGACCTAGAGCTCAGCCAGTACGACGTCACCAACGCTTTCGTCCATGCGAAACTGGACAGAGAACTCTACATGAGAATGCCCCGAGGTTATACCCGACCCGGCACTATCCTACAGTTGCATAAGGCACTATATGGTCTTCGAATCTCACCACTGCTGTGGCAGAGAGAATTTACCAGTGCTCTTAAGGATCTCGGTTTTGCCGCAGTCCCTCATGAGCCTTGCTGTATGATCAAAGACGGCATCATTATATTCTTCTATGTAGACGACCTTATCGTCGCCTACTTAAGGGATCAGAAACACGCTGCTGACGCAGTAATAAAAAAGATAAGTACAAAGTTCACCCTTACTGGAGGTAACGATCTTCAGTGGTTTCTAGGGATTGAAATCGTCAGAGACCGTGCAAGTAGGCAACTCTGGCTATCACAGGCGTCCTATGTGGACAAGATCAGTCGCCTTATCGACCGACGCGACCTCAAACACGAAACCCCAATGTCAGCAGTCGAACTGCTACCTCGAGAAGGACTCGCTACAAAGGCAGAGATCAACCGATACCAGCGAAAGATAGGATCAATCCTGTACGCTGCAGTAACCACGCGCCCTGATATCGCTTTCGCAAGCTCCCGATTATCGCGCTTCCTATCAAATCCCAGCGACGACCATCACAAAGCCGCCGACCGTGTACTGCTATACTTATCCTCCACCCAATCACTAGGGCTACGCTTTGGAGATGCAGACACCTACGAGGTTGCTAGCGACGCGTCGTTTGCAGACAATACCCTCGACAGAAAGAGCTCGCAAGGATACATCATTAAGCTGTTTGGTGGACTTGTCGCCTGGAAGGCAAACAAACAAGACACTGTCACCACTTCGACAACTGAAGCTGAGTTGCTGGCACTCTCACAGGTTGCAAAGGAGGCACTCTTTACGGCTCGGTTGATCGCTGAACTCAAGATCAAACTCTCATCCTCAACAATCACCATCAATTGCGACAATCAACAAACTATCCGACTTGTTACCGAAGAAATTGCCAAGTTACAAACAAAGCTTAGGCACGTCGACATACACAATCATTGGCTTCGACAAGAAGTAGTACGTGGAGCTATCAAAATCCAGTACCAACAATCAGAAGAAATAGCAGCAGATGGCCTTACAAAGGCTCTGCCAGCTGGCAAATGGACTAAGTTCGTAAATCAACTCGGACTTGAAGACGTCAGGGGTAGGATCACCGACCAAGAGGTCGACCTTGACGAATTGGAAGACAGGATGGAAGCTTTTGGACTATGAGTTATAGTACGGCTGCGAAGAATTGGGTCCAGCTTGAGATGGTTCCAAGCTGAGGGGGTGTGTCAGATAGACAGTCACTGTGAAATCCAGTGGGTAGGTGTGTACGATCATATGGCCCCTTACAGTGGTAATCAGTGTAAATCACAGTGATTTCACTGTGAAATACACTAAGGAGGCTGGCGCACTACTGTTTTACACTGCCCCTGTACTAGTCTAAATAGTACTAGTGCGGCTTAGTACTAGATAGTTACTTCTCGAGGTAGCCGAGCTTCTCCGACAGAACACACACAATCAATCAATCAACCCACCACTTTTCCATCTCAACTCATCAAGAATACCCGTATATTTGACAATTATATTAACCTAGACAAAGCTTCTAAGTAGTAGAAACCTAATAAGATTATAAATAAGCTTATTAACTTTAAGCGTAAGAATAACGCAACTTTCCAAGGGCTAATCCGCGGACAAAGCAGAACCTAATTACGAACACTAATTATTAAACAATTGCACACACCCACACCTAAGATTCTTAAGTCCCCTAAGGACTAACTAGAGGGGCGGAGAATATTAAACGTTAATGCTGCGTTTATATTAGCGCTAATAGGAATAGAAGTATCTAATTACCTACTAAAGCGCTTGTTTATTTTTAATTTAGGATTAACTTGCTATATTATAAACAACCCTAACCGTATCTATAACTTCTATCTACCTACGTCTAGAGATTATATATAGGCTAGGAATATAAAGATATGGATAAAAGGCTACGGCTCTATTAACTTAACACTAAGAGGTTAATATAGAACAACTATATTAATTCTATATAATATGGCTATCTATTTAGACCTCCTATACAACCTAGTCTCCTTTTAACTACTAAGGTATAGAGGAATCTAGTGGGATACGCAAATAGACCCAACTACACTAAAAGGACTAGACAATAAGGTTATTAGAAAACTATCCGAGATACACGGTTAATGGGTACTTGAGTATAATCTGCTACTACCCACTTTATATCACATTTATAAGAATATATTATAAACGAAAGGAGCACTATAAAGGGCCTTAGCTAAATTATGGTATAAGAGACTAGGACACCCTAAACTAGTAGCTATTAAATATCTTATGCAGCAAGCTAAAGGGGTGCGAGTTAAGGGAGTTATAATAGTTTAATGCAACTCCTATAGGAAAGCAAAGATCTAGCGATAAATTAGCTAAGTATCGCAAATTAATAATAAAGGACTAGGAGAAAGACTAGCTATTAACTTTTATGCCTATAAGGCGCAAAGTAGCACTAGTAAAAGGAGCTAGATGCTTATTACTAATAGGTACTTAGGCCTACAATGGGACTTTTATTTTAAAGATAATTAACTAGCAAAGTTAGTTATTTAAGTTCTATTAAACTTCTTTCTTTTCCTTAAAAACTATTATAACATTACGGTCAAGGTTATTAAAGCGGACAACGAGATTACGATAGTGAAACTAGAAATTAAGCGCTAGTTGGCATTATAAGGAATTACTATTAAGCCTTCTACCCTAAATACATAAGCTTAAAATAGAGGTGCTAAACGCTTAGAGGGTGTAAATAAAGAGAAATCGCGTGTAATGCGACTTAACGCCAACCTATCCTAGGAACTATGGCCTAAAGTGATAAGAGCTGTAGTATACCTCTATAATTAAACACTAAATTATGCAAACAACTAGAAAACGCCATATAAGATATTTTTTATACGAGTCGTGTTTAGTAATAGAATTGTCACTTTACTATAAAAACCCAATCTCGCCTATCTAAAGGTGTACGGCTGCAAGGCATTTGCAATAACCAATAATACTTACTAAGGTAAATTACGCCTATAACGCCTTAATCCAAAGGCATGGATTAGTTATCTAGTTGGATACTAATTATTAAACATCTACTAAATATGGATACTGTCGCTCGGCAAGGTGATAAGCACCTAAGACGTCGTCTTCGACAAAGAGTCAGTATTTGACAGGAGGGTTAAGGACCTTATAGACAGTCTTATGCACAGAACGCTTTAAGAAATAGCAACGCACATAAGAACTATTAAGCTACTAACTCCTACCTAATAACTATAGATAGACTCCTTTTATAAGGATGAAGCCGCTGTAGATTTATTAGAATAATAAGACAAAGCAGATCCACTAGGCTACTATTAAGGAAGGAAGATTAGAGATAGCTACCTAACTCCTCTAATAATACCACTACCCGTAGCGTTACTTATATAGTTAATAGCTAGAGACTAAGCAAGTCTAACGTAATAAACATCCTTAACAACTATCCCCTAGGCAGCAGCTTTTATAGCGGGAACCCAAGCCGGCCGTGTTAGAAAATATAGAGGAGAAGTTATAGACAAGGCAAAGATAATAAGAATGCTTGCTAAAGGCTTAAAGCCCTATTAAAGTTAACTTCCACCTCTGCTAATATATAAGGGATAAGTAGAGTAGTAATTAGGAATAAGAGACTGAGTTAATTGTAATAAGCTAAATAGAGAAACTGCTTAAGTAGTAGAATCGTGATTAGCAACTAGTCTATATTAGGTTGGTGGTATTATGTAATATCGTACTCCACACTAACACACCTTCTATAGTACAAAGGTAGCAAAGTGCTGTAAAGTATAACAAAGCAAAATAAGTGAATAGAGGGCCTTTAGGGCACCTCCCTAGAAAGAACTCTATTAGGTAATAATAGATGTGACAAACTTATCCTCTAAACTAATAACTTATTAGCGGATATTAGTTATTCCTAATTACTATAAGAATCGCTTGTGCTTACTACTATTAGAGAGAGACTTTGTTAATCTATTAGCGGGCATATTAGTAGTTCTTATCTAGGTAACGTTAATGTTCCTGGCTTTAACTTGCTCGCGGATCCACATCTAATATACTTTAATATGTCTAAGCTTCGTGTTAAGCTTTTCTTTGTCCTTATTAGCAATAGAGACTGTTTGCTAGTTATTATAGTGTAACGTAGGTCGAACCTCTAGATTAAACCTAATAGCTTTAAAGGTGTTTATCCACTAGGATAACTTAGTGCTAGCAGTTAACAGGGCAAATAGTTCGGCCTTAGTAGTTAATTTGGTAACAGATTTTATAATTTTTGCCTTCTAATTAATAACTATACCGTAGAGCTTAAACATATAGGCGAATAAGCTTTAAGCAGTATTAGGATTGTTAGCAAACATAGCATTAGAGGCACTAAAGAATAATAACTCCTTAGCTTTCTTATTGTTAATTTAACTAATATAGTTGGCGTTCTTAGAGCGTGCTGTTGTTGCTCCAATTGCCTAGAATCGGAAGTTGTATAAGTATTGCCACACAGACTTAATAGTAGTAAGATGCTTTTGGCTTAGATTATTTAGATGGCAGGCAAGTATTAAGTGCGCTTTTGCTACGTTAGGCCGGGTAAAATATAAGATAAAGCTAAGGCATCTAACTAGGATCTAATATAGGCGGGTGCGCTCTACGTTAGGTTTATCTATACTTGGGGGAAGATAAGACTCGCGTAGAGGAACCTTAGGGTGTTGGCTGCCCTAAAGAAGATTGTGGTTGTGGCAGACTTTTGCGATGTAGGAGTCTTAAATTATCTAGACTTTGCCTTTCGCATAGTCTCTAATAATGCGTATCCTTAGGAACTAGCCTAGTTCTTCTAAGCTTTGTGTCTTGTATTGTTTTATAAACTTGCGTTAAAACTGTTAATAATATTATTAATCGCCTTTGCGAAAAAGGACAACAATATTATCTACGTAATAGAATAGTATTAGCTTGCCATTAGTAAATAGGTAAGGGATACCCTTAACTTAAGTGAAGCTTATATTAATAAGAGTCTTCTTTAGGTGTTTGTGCCACAGCGCTAGGGCATTCTTAAGCCTATATAGTGCTTAGCGTAGTTGCATTATATTGCCTAGTCTGTCTTAGAACCCATCTAGAGTCTAGACGTAACAGAGTTAGGCCAGGTACGCGTTAAGGAAAGCATTCTTAATATCGTACTAGTAGGCAAGGAGTCCAAAGGCGCACATAATAGCGATAAGGAAGCGGAGTGTTTGAGCCGCGAGGGTAGCTGCGTAGGTATTATCCTAAGTCGTCTGCAAATCTTCTCTTACAACTAGTTAAGCTTTGTAGCTAGTTAAGTAGCTATTAGCATCGAACTTATACGTGAAAACCTATATTAGCGGTAGGGTCTTAGTATCTGGGTGCTTCTTTATATTATCTTTCACCTTCTTAAATACACCTTTGTGAAGCTGCTCCTTAATCTCCTTATCTATAGCAGCGAACCACTTATTAGCATTAGGGCGGGATTTAACCTTAGTCTAGTTCTTTAGTAGTGGCGGCAGTTAATTACGGTAAACCTTTAACTCTTTATTTAGGGGCAGTTGCACAATTGCCGTAGCAAACGTTTGCTAGTACAGAGAAGCGTGCGTACTAAAATAGTCCCTAGGCGTATTGTCTCCTCTACCACCTTCCTAATAATGGGACCCTAGAACGATATTGTCTGCAGCAATATTAGGGTTTGTCTGTCTTAGAGTGTTATTCTAATAGAGGTTTAGCGTAGTATCTCTAGAAGCAATCTCTCTCTAGCCTTTTAGTTAAGAATAATTATAAGTGCTAGGTACTAGTGTCTCTTAGGGTGTAAGTAATCCTTTATAGGCCTCCTGTTAAATCTGCTCTTTGGTATTATCTGGCCTAGTAGCCTCTTCTTCTTAATTCTTAATATTATCCTTAACTGTATGTTAACAATGTGTTATATTATAATGGATCTGCTTAATAATGGGATCTTCCTCCTTATCTAATAAATTAATATTAAGGACTCTAACTACGCGTTGTATCTCCTCTGTTATAGGCTCAAGTTGTAGAGCTGAGTAGCGTTAGTCTCGTACGAAGATAATATCACGTGTTCGAACAACACTATTAGCCCTAGGAACCTATACACGGAAGATATTCGTTCCTTTGTATTTAACTAGCCATCTAGTAATTAACCTTAACTTAAGCTTATTACCTTTGGCCATCTTAGTATTACGGAATAGAGCTTTAGCACTAATAACGTCTATGTGTGCAAGAGACAGCTTCACCTTACGTATATATTTGTAGGGCGTCTTCTAGTTAAGAACCTCTATTGGCAATTAATTAAGGATGTAAATAGCTGTTAGGCATAACTTATTAGCCAGTTCCTTAGGCAAATTTACTTTAATCCGCAAAGCTCTTACTGCAGTAATAATAAGGTTACTAGCCTTCTTAGGCAGGCTAGTCATCTCTTCTGCACTAACAGCACGTCGCTTAGCTGTAATACCCAGGTCTTAAAAGACCTCCTAGAAATTAGCATAACCCTTTTCGTTGTTATAGCGAACGTATATAATAATTGCGTTAAACTAGGTCTGTATAAGCGCTAGTATCTGTTAAACTAAGCGCGTTAGAGTCTCCTTCTTCTTATTATAAAGAGTCTTCCCTAAATAGTATCTGCTATGTTAATATACAGCGTGTAAGAGCCACTTATCCCTATTATAGTAAGCTTTACCTATCTTTCTAAGTTATATAAAGTTAATGCTAATATATTTAAAGGGGCGTGTTGTAGGCTCGCGTTAAGGGCGTTAACTAATAATCTTAGAAAGCTTAGAGTTAATGCACTTTTTATATTCCCTCCATTATAAGGCTTGGGGGCTAGTAATAAGCCTAATACTATCCACTGCCTGCTCTAGGTGTTTAACCGCGCGTTGTCCTATATAAGCTAGTATCTAATAAGCTTCTATAGGGGTAACTTGTAGAGGCTTGCGCTCTATATAGCTTGGCTTGGCTAACTTTAACTAAATTGCGAATGTGTATAACTCTAATGTGTTCGGACGTGTTGCCTTGTTAGAGTCTATAACCTAATGGCCACCCTACTTATTAAGTGTGCAGAATATGTCTATTAAAGCGCTCCTTAGATAGAGATAGCTATATCCTAAGTTAAACTTAATACTAACTAATTGACAGCGTAAGAGTAACACTACTAATATAAAGAATATGGAAATAAGTGCTACCTATATTATAGTTACTTAATATTCGCTAGTTAGAGTATTAACAAATAGCTTAACATTTCCCTACTTATATATCTGTAGGGCTTACGTGCTAGCTAGTAGAATATTATCTGAGTGTCTATCTCGGATCTTCTCCCAAGTCTTTGGCTAATAGTTTGTAATATATAGATTAAAGCCAGAATTTAGTATTTACTTATTAATTAATAGTAGTGGAGGCTATTAAATAGCAGCTATACTAAGTGAAGTAATAACCTAAGCTGCGTTCTGGCTGCCTTACTAGTGTATAACTGCTCCTATTAAGTTTTAAGCATTTAATAGAGGGTGACTAGTGTCTATTAAGAAATTATTCTTATTAGCAGTAGTTGCCTTAAAGGGTTGCCTCTTCTTAGCTCTAAATAGAGCTGCGCTTAAAGGGTTGCCTTTGCCTAGTTTCCTAACTCTGTTAAACTTGGCTAAGACAACTAGGTCGGGCCTCCATCTAGCGGGTTAGAGAGAAGGCACTATATAGGAGCACTGTTTAAATAGGTGCTATTCCTCGCAAATACACGTAACTGTACGTTTCTGGGTGTTGCTGTTAGTGTTTAGACTAGGGCGTCCTAAAACGGCGTATGTTCTAAGTGCTGACGCTATAGGGTTCAAGGTGCGTTAGAACTATTAATAGTTCTCTACTAGTGCAATAGAATCTATATATAGGGTTCTATTTATCTTAGCTTGCGTAATCTCCTAAATTTCGTGCGTGATAAAGGACTTATTAATTTTCCTAATTGTTTAAAGAAAGTCCTGCTGTGCCTAATAGTCCTAGACTTTAGGTAGTTTTAGTTTAATTATATCGCGAAGAATAGTGATGTAGCTCTTATACTAAGCATCTATCTTCTATTGTTGCAGAACCTTCTTAATCTTATTGTACTGCTTAAGCAACTCATACTTATATTCTACTACTAATATACAGAATATCTTCTTAAGTTGTATGAGTTATTTTTAGGGTGTTTTAGCATCCTTAATAATTAGGATATGCCTACTAGCAATCGTCCTTGCAATCTCCTATATTAGGTTGTTAAGAGCGTTCTCCTTCTTTTACTAGGCTGCTAGCTTTATTACGTAGAACCTATGCTAGAAGGTGTAGTCCTCTTGTTTAGATTTCGTAAGTTTGTCTAGTTTAATATTATTGTCGCCCTAAATAATGCTTAAAGCTTTATTAGGTGTATTATCCTTTTTAAATAAGCGTAGTAGTCGCTCCTTAGGTTTCTTATTGTAGATTTTCTTAATAGTGTCTACTATTAAATCTGGGTTACAATAGTCCTAGATCTTATATGCCTTAGCGGTCCTCTTTTGTAAAAAGATCCACTTTGACTAATCGCTTAGCTTGTTAAGGATAATTGTCTTCTTAATAATTAGCTTGTCCTCTTTATTGCTTATTATGGCAAACTAGAGCTTATTAAGTTAATATTCGTTATAGAAAGCGCGTGTGTATAGTAAGTAAGTAGAGTGTAAACTATAGTTAAATTAAGCATAGGCCGGGCTCATAACTGTAAGGGATAAGTAGGGTAGCAATTAGGAATAAGAGACTAAGTTAATTATAACAAGCTAAACAGAGAAACTGCTTAAGTAGCAGAATTGTAATTAGTAACTAGTCTATATTAGGTTGGTGGTATTATGTGATATTATACTCCACACTAACATAATATGCCGTACCAAGCTTAAGGATTACCTAATAGGCGAGATATTCTAAGAGGCTGAACAAGTGCACCTTGTAAGCCACTAAGAGATAAAATTATAGTTAGAAATACTATTAAAGAAGATTAAACTAATAGGATAATAGATCCTTAACTACATATAGGTATACACCTATAAACTTAATAAGCACTATTACTTGCTAAAGTGCAAGGCGCGACTAGTTGTCTAAGGTAATTAATAACGCAATATTACCTCGCAAGACACTTATACAGCCACACTTACTAGCCAGTTATTTTAAATAATAATGGTAATAGTAGCTTACTATAATATAGAGCTTAAGTAATACAATATAATAAATACGTTTGTCTACGCAATAGTAAATTAAGAGGTTTACATAAAAATGCCTTAGGGCTATTAAAAGCCTAGAATAATACTGTAAGTAAATAAGACACTATATAGCCTTCGCATTTTACCACTCCTCTAGCAGAAAGAATTTACAATGATACTTAAAGCACTAGGCTTCTAGATAGTACCTTATAAGCCGTACTACCTAATTAAGGATAGAGTTATTATATTCTTCTACGTTGACGACATTATACTCGCGTATTATAAGAAGAAAAAAGAAGAAGCTTAATAAGCAATTAAGCGCTTATAAGACAAGTATACTTTTACTAGAGGAAACGACCTCTAATAGTTTCTTAGCATAGAAGTTGTATAGGACTAAATAAACCGCAAGATTTAACTGTTATAGGCTGCCTACTTGGACAAGATTAGCCAATTAGCAGACAGAATAGACATTTAACATAACACTCCTATGGCTGCGATTGAATTATAGCCAAGGAAGGGGTTGGCAATACTAACTAAGATTAATAAATTTTAATATAAGATTGGATTATTGCTCTTTACTATAGTTACTATAAGGCCAGATATTACCTTTGTAACTTTACAACTGGCTCGATTTCTGTTAAACCTAGGGCCTAATTACTAAGACGCAGCAGACTAAGTTCTTCTATACCTTTAAAGTATAAAGCAGCGAGCCCTATAGCTTAGAGATAATACTAGACTTTAGATTGCAAGCAACGTATCCTTTGCTAATAATATAATAGACTATAAGAGCTCCTAAGGCTACGCTATTAAGCTCTTTAGCGGACTTATTACCTAGAAGGCTAACAAACAAGATACTATAACAATATTAACTACTAAGGCTGAACTACTAGCTCTTTCTTAGGTAGCTAAGGAAGCACTCTTCGTCTTAAGACTACTCCGCGAACTCCAGATCGAACTAGACGTACGCACTATTACTATTCAGTGCGATAATAAACAAACTATACGCTTAGTAACTAAGGAGGTTTTCCACCTCCAAACCAAGCTTCGTTATGTAGACATCCATAACCACTAGATCTAATAAGAAGTATCTAAGGGTAGGATCGAGGTGGAGTATATATAGTTAGCAAATATAATCGCTAATAGCCTTACAAAGGTGCTCCCTAGGAGCAAGTGGGAGGGTTTCCTCTAACAACTTGGATTGGTTAATGTGGAGACCAAGTAGGTAACGAATACCGTACCTCTTAAGGAGATTTAAAAGCAACTTAAAGACCTTACAATCGCATAAGTACTAGCTTAAAGAGTTTCTAAGCTGAGGGGGTGTGTTAGATAGAACAAGCTGTGGTGAGGTTAGATCTGTACAATCGAGCAGGGACCACCTAGCTTAGCACACTAGCGAAGAAGTTAGAACTAGCTAAACACGGTTAGAACAGAACACAACACAATAATCATTATCTATTAAGACGCTACATTGCATTTTTTACTATTAAATCTAATATAAGTAAGCAGTATTGCTAAGGAATATTTAAATCTATTAAGCTAATAATTAATAGTTCTGCCTATAGTAACACGTTACATATACTTATAACGTACTCCACAACCGAGCGACTTACCCAACCGAGCGACTCACTTTTGCCAAGACCCCACTAAAACGTGCTACCATTAATAGTACAACGCGATGCCTTAATAACACAACGAACTACTAGCGTTAAACAAAGCTTGTATACAGCTTACAATCCAGGCTATTAAACAAGACGCGTCACTTTCGCAAAGACGCGCTGCCGCTATCTATAACATCCCTTAAAAGACCCTCAGCCAACAACGCGCTGGAATCGCCTTCCAACGCGACTGCCCACCTAACATAATGAAGCTCACTGTAAGAGAGGAGAAGGCGATTATACAGCATGTACTTGACCTAGACTTGTGAGGATTCCCGCCACGGCTTGCTGCTGTGGAGGATATGGCCAATTCTTTGCTAGCTGAGCGGCATCGCGACCCTGTAGGCCATAACTGGGCTCTAAACTTTGTTAAGC
The DNA here is from genome assembly GCA_014281115.1 of Laburnicola sp. R22_1. Lineage (NCBI taxonomy): Eukaryota > Fungi > Ascomycota > Dothideomycetes > Pleosporales > Didymosphaeriaceae > Laburnicola > Laburnicola sp. R22_1. The sequence continues at coordinate 858,420 of JACONQ010000013.1, forward strand.
GCCAGCCAGAGCTTAAAGTCAAGTTTAATCGAAAGTACGACTATAAGAGAGCTCTCTAGGAGGATCCTAAGGTGATACGAGGCTGGTTCCGGCTTGTGGAGAACATAAAGGCTAAGTATGGTATCCTAGATAAGGACACCTATAATTTCGACGAGTCTAGCTTTATAATAGGCATAATATTAACTGGAGTGGTAGTCACAGGCTCTAAGCGTTAAGGACGGCTAAAGCAGGTGCAGTAGGGCAATAGGGAGTGGACAACAGTCATCTAAGGCATTAACGCAATAGGGTGGTGGATCCCACCCTTTATTATCTTTGGGGGCAAGCACCACCTCTCCGCCTGGTATAAGGAGAAGGATCTACCTCATAATTGGGTTATTGCAGTCTCTAAGAACGGCTGGACAACAAATAAGCTTGGTCTGTAATGGCTGAAGCACTTTGATGAGTATACAAAGAGGCGTACTATTAGTGGAGTACGTTTGCTCATTATTAATGGCCACAAAAGTCACAACTCGCTCGAATTCCAGGATTACTGTAAAAAGAGTAATATTATTACTCTCTGTATACCTCCACATTTGTCGCACCTCTTGCAGCCACTTGACGTGGGTTGTTTTGCGCTGTTAAAGAAGGCGTATGGGCGCCAAGCCGAGAATCTGATGCGCAACCATATTACGCACATCACCAAAATCGAGTTCTTACCTTGCTTTATTGCTGCTTTTAAGGCTTTAATTACTAAAAGTAATATCAAAGGAGGCTTTCGAGGTGCTGGCCTAGTGCCCCACGACCCAGAGGCTGTACTATCGCAGCTTGACGTCCGCCTGCGTACGCCTCCAGAATGTACTATTCGCGATAGTACATGGGAGTCGCAAACTCCGCGAAATAGTACAGAACTTGGGTCACAATCAATGCTGGTTAAGCAGAGGATTTAAAGGCATATAGATAGTTCCCTAACTTATATAGTTGAGGTGGTGGAAAAGCTCGTTAAAGGCGCTGAGCTGATAGGGCATTCTTTAGTGTTGATAACCAAACGCAACGCCGAACTTTAAGCTACTAATGAGGCCGCCACGCGATATAAATCGCACAAAAGAAAGCGATTGCAGCAAGAAGGAGCTCTTACAGCTAAAGAGGGCCAGCGGCTGGCTACTCTAAAGGACTTTGCGGCGCGCAGTGATGGCAAGAAGGCAAAGAAGAGGGCGCGCGTTGATGGAGGCGAGCCAACTTAATAGCGCTGTGGACGCTGCGGCGAGCCTGGGCACAATAGAACAACGTGTAAATAACCTACAGAAGTAGATTCTGAATAGATTGGCCTATTTAGACTATTGATAATAGTTCGTATTGACTCTGTACTGTCGTGAATAGTACATGTTTTGGTGGGGTCTTGGCAAAAGTGAGTCGCTCGGTTGGGTGAGTCGCTCGGTTGTGGAGTACGTTAGTATATAAGTATAGAGTAATTACTAATATATATATAGGCATAGTGCACTAAACTAATATTACGTAATTAATAACTAAGCGTATATAATATATAATTACTATAACTGGCTAATATTTCTCTTAGTAAGAATAGCCTAATAAAATAAAATATACTTTAAGTAAAAACTATTATCTTTTTTAATATACTTAATAAGTTTATAATTTCCCTTTTACGCTCTTTATAATTACTAAGTAGAGGGCTTTACTTTTTTATGATATTATTTAACATAAAAGTCTTTATTATCCTACTTTTAGGTAGATAAATTAACGCTATATAAAGCTAAAATTATAATATAAAAAATCTTTTTACTAGCGTATAAAATCTATTTATATTTTAATATAGTTAAGTTATTAGGCAAATTTATTTATACACAAGTTTTTAGTATAGGTTATTCTCTAAAATTACTTTTAATATTAAATTATTAACTTTTTTATTATTAGCTATAGTATTTTTATTAAATTATCTAATTAACTCTAAATAGTATTAGTTAATAGCTATAAGACTAATAATCTTTATGTGTGTTTGTTAGATACGTAAGTATCTTTAATAAGATGAGATAAAAGTGATGGATTTAATAATGCATTGATTGTCGAGTAATCTCTCTCGGAGAAGCTTAGCTATCGTACGCAATATCTATCTAGCGCTAAGACGCACTAGTAATAGTGCGGAGTAGTGTAATAGTAGTACGCCAGTCTCCTTTGTGTATTTTACAGTGATCTCACAGTGAAATCACTGTAAGTTACACCAACTGTCGTTATAAGGAGACTGTTAGATATAAGGGTATCTTTGATGTATGAGATGGATTATGGTGGATTTTTATAATGGTTGAGATTATTGATTGTGTTAGAGAAGCTCGGCTATGCGCGAGGTGTCTATCTAGTGCCAAGACGTTGTCATTCCTAAAGGGGCTTAGCGTAGCGCTAAATAGCTCCCAGGTCGACCTGTGAGCTGTTGATTGGTCCATCGGCCCCACTTTGGTGATTACTGTGCGCCAGCCTCCTCGGTGTGATTTACAGTAATTTCATCGTGAGGAGACCATATAATTGGACACACATTCACCGTGATTCACAGTGACTGTCTATCTGACACACCCCCTTAGCTTGGATTATCTTGGGCCAAGCTGGACACATCTCTTTCGCAGCCGTACTATGGCTCATAGTCCAAATGCTTCCATCCTTTGTTCTAGTTCGTGCAGGTCGACCTCTTGGTCGGTGATCCTTCCTGCAACGTCTTCAAGTCCTAGTTGATTTAAGAACTTGGTCTATTTCCTGGCTGGCAGAGCCTTTGTAAGGCCATCTGCTGCCATCTCTTCTGATTGTTGGTACTGGACTTTGATAGCTCCACGTACTACTTCTTGTCGAAGCCAGTGATTGTGTATATCGACATGCCTAAGCTTGGTTTGCAACTTGGCGATCTCTTTAGTAACAAGTCGAATTGTTTGTTAATTGTCGCAATTGATTATAATTGTTAATGGTGAGAGCGTAATCTTAAGCTCAGCGATTAACTAAGCGGTAAAGAGTGCCTCCTTTGCAACCTGTAAGAGTGCCAGCAACTCAGCTTTAGTTGTTGAGGTGGTGACTGTGTCTTGCTTGTTTGCCTTCTAGGCGACAAGTCTACCAAACAGCTTAATGATGTATCCTTGCAAGCTTTTCCTGTCAGGGGTATTGTCTGCAAACAACGCGTCGCTCGCGACTTCGTAGGTGTCTGCTCCTCCAGAGCGTAGCCCTAATGATCGGGTGGAGGATAGGTATAGCAGCACGCGGTCGGCGGCGTTGTGATGGTCGTTGCTGGGATTTGATAGAAAGCGCGATAATTGGGAGCTTGCGAAAGCGATATCTGGGCGCGTGGTTACTGCAGCGTAGAGGATTGATCCGATCTTTCGCTGGTATCGATTGATCTCTGCCTTTGAGGCGAGTCCTTTTTAGGGAAGTAGTTCGACTGCCGTTATTGGTGTATCGTGCTTAAGGTCGCGTTGGTTAATAAGGCGGCTGATCTTGTCTATATAGGACGCCTCTTTCTTATCACTGCGTTAGCAGCGTGTTTCTAATCCTTTGAGTATGCGACGATAAGGTCGTCTACATAGAAGAAGATGATAATGCCGTCTTTGATCATACAGCAGGGTTCGTGCGGGACTGCGGTGAAACCGAGATCCTCGAGCACGCTGGTAAATTCTCTCTGCCACAGTAGTGGTGAGATTCGTAGACCATACAGTGCCTTATGCACCTGTAGGATGGTGCCTGATCGGGTATAACCTTGTGGCATTCTCATGTAGAGTTCTCTGTCCAGTTTCGCGTGGACGAAAGCGTTGGTGACGTCGTACTGGCTGAGCTCTAGGTCGAACCGAGCCGCCATAGACATGAGCAGGCGGAATAATCGTCCTGCGAGTGTTGCTGCGTAGGTGTCCTGAGTAGTAAGGTGGCTTTGTTAATCTCCGCGCACTACCAGCCTAGCTTTGCAGTTCTAAAATTGGTAATGTTTGTTAAGTTTATAGGTATACACCCACATACAGTTAAGGATCTGGTGGCCGCGTGATCGCACTGGGGCAACAGGCACCTCACTCCATAACTTCATTTCTTAGTGGCTCTGTAGATGCAATCGCTTGGCATCCCTCCATATCTTAAATAGTGGGTGATCTTCTATCCGTGTTCTGCAAGATAGGGTTCTGGCAAAGAGCTCTAATGGGGTTTCTTGCCTGCTGCGAGCATGCGTCTGAATTGCGCTTTGTTAAGTAGCTTTCCTTTGTATTTGCCTTGGCTTCCTGCTTCTGTTCCTGCTAGGAAGGCGGTTGCCCATGGCACAGCACGTTAATCTGGCTGTGGTGATCCTATGGGGATTTGTTCATATTGATCGTGTTCGCTGCTCACCATTGATTGGGCAAGCAGTGCGATAGGCGGAGGTGTCGCTGGTGGTGATGGGTAGGTGTAATTGATCTTCCTCCCTTGATAGTACCCTGGAGCATTATCGTCATCCTCGCGGGAGTTAGTGATCGACTCATCCTCGTATAAAGACTCGGTGTTTTCGTGTTCCGGTGGTGAGGGCGGTAGCTCCACTAATTGGGTCCATGCAGCAATCTCTTTATAAGTGCTATGCATAAGGTTGTCCAACAGGTCTTCTTCTTTACCTGAGAATACTGATTTTTCGTCAAAGATAATATCTTGGGTACTGATGACTTTCCCGAGTGGAGGTATCCATATCCTCCAGATGTTTGTTGATTGGTAGCCCACTAGGTATCCAATCCATGCTTTCGGATCTAACCTTTAGAGCTTGCTCTTGCTGCGTTTTGTATCGTCGGTTATAGCGAAGGCTTTACAGCTATAGGCCTAAGGTGAGCCTGGTTCGGTTTCTTTGGTTGAGTGACAATGCCGTTTTGGAAAGCAACTGTCGTAAAGAATACTTCGTGTGGTGATCGCCATTGATTGGCGTAGTTCGGAGTTCGATTGTATAGGTATACAGCCGCTCGTGTGATTTCTAGCCATAGTGTCCAGGGAAGGTTGGCGTCAAGTCGCATTGCACGACTCTTCTCCTTGATTACACCCCCTGAGCGTTCAGCTCCTCCATTTTGAGCTTGGGTATTAGGTGCTGAAGGCTCGATAACGATACCTTCACTAACACACTATCTGTGAACGTCTTGCTTAACTAAGAAGATCTTATTGTCCGATTCGATGACTTTAACTGTCACCTTACTGCCTACTAAGCCACAGATGCTGGCGGGCGCGACAATAACCTGGGACAGCTCCTCCGGCGTCGACTCTGTCTGAGCTCCCAGCAGGGGTGCCTCTCATCCTGACATCTTGCCACACGAGGCAACCTCCCCTACGCTCTCCTACTCTCCTTACCTCTCCTTACTGTCTACACGATCCTTACCTTTCCTATACTAGTTTTACGCTAAGGTCTTGGCACTTTTCAACACAGCTTTGGGGCAGCCGAAGCTGCCCCTGCTTTGGATTGTTATATGTATAATAGCTACACCCCGACATCTCAGCCTATAGGCATAAAGACACGGATTCAGCCCCCGCACGGAGGGGGGCGGACTCTTACGAGCCGCTGCAAGAGACGGCAATAGCTTATAGCATGAATCGCCTTTACCATCTGGCTGGCCCCAGATGGCTACTCGGCGCGTCCCCATGCCCCATGGGAGGCTAGAACCTAGGTTCCTGGACGTTAATCAATACTACTACTACTACTACTACTACTACTACTACTAACTGTCACCTTAAACTGTACTTTTATGAATAGTACAAATTCCTTCAGCAGTTTGATAATTGTTCGTGCTGGTCGGTTGTCTTTGAAGTAGAAATCCCAAGCCATGCCTGAGAATTGATTGGTGATAAGCATTTGGCTTTTCTCGCCGGTGGAGCTCTTATCTTCGAAGTCGTGAAAGTCTATAGCGACTCTCTCACCGGGACCGTCATTAATTTGTTTGGCCTGTCGTCTAATTTGTCGCTTGAGCTTTGATCTGCCGCAAGCATCGCATTGGACCGTAGTCAGTCCTTTAAGGCGCACCCCCTTAGAGTGATTTACTGTGTGTTCAAGCGCCTGAGGACCTGGGTGGCCTAATTGTTTGTGCCATGTAATGGCGTCCGCCTTTTGCGCTCGCCGTGCGGTGCGCGTGGTGATCTTGTGTGTGGCGTATGTACTATTGCGTATAGTACAGTTTTGTGTTAGTATTGCTCTGAACTCTAGTACCTATTGATCGTGTACTTCTTGAAGTTCGGCCAGGATAGTGTTATCTCTTCTCCTGATCTTTGTTGGTTCTGCTTGCGTGTCCCACCAGAGGCCTTGCCTGCGGAGTAATTGGAACGACACTAGATTGCATAGCAGATCAGGGCAGTAGGCGACGTTGTCTAGCCTTACTACGCGATTTCCTTGCTCGCTTCTGACGTGCAGATGGACGCTCCTATATCCTTTTATGCATACTCGTGATGATCCCGCCCATATGAAGTCTCCTGGCGACGGTGGCCGCAGTGTGACGAATCGATCGATATCATTAAAGATGTGGCAGGTCGTGCCTGAATCGAGGATCGCGGAGTAACGTAGTGGGTAAATGTTCGGGTCTAAGTGGTAGGATGCGGCATTGAAGCTCGCTGGGAGGTCGGTGATTCGTCTGCCATCTAGTCATTCATCGTTAGCAACTTTAGTGATTCGAGTTGGAGTGGGAGTATGTGATTGTTTGATCTTTGGTGTCTGTGATCTTGGACGCTTTACGGATCTCAAGCCCTCGATGAGCACTGGGTCATTCTCCATCCTGAATTTTATTAGGGCAACTACTGTAGGCTTCGGTTGAAACCAGTTAGGTTGCTTTTCGGGGAATGCGTAAAAGCAATCTTTCAGACTATGGCGTTGTTCACAAGCAGGGCACTTGAGGTTTGATCCCTCTTGGCCACCAACTGCCGTTGGCTCATCGTCAGTGATTCGTACGGACTGCTTGGATTTGGCCCTAGAGCCAGCTTTATTGGCGCGTGATCTGCCTCGCTTTAGTGATGCTGCTTCATCCACAGGATAGGCGTCCCTATCTGCGGCCTGGGTGGGTTCACCACTGCCAGCGAGAGATGGTCCTGCAGCAGCAAAAGCGCCCTTCTGTTTACCCTTGATCGAGTGCTGCAGTACCATATGTTCTCGGAAGAGTTTCACCATTTGTTTTCTTTGAACAGTTTGATCCTTGCTTCCATATTGCTAGAAGGTCGTAACCCACATAGGTGCGACGTTGGATACTGCCTTCATGAAGTCTTGTTTGACTGAGTCTGGCTGCTGAAGTTCTAAGACGTCGTTGTACTCAGCTTCTGTAGCCGCATGATCGTACTTAGCAAGCCAGGCTGCCCATGATCCGGCAGCCCTCATCGGCTTGAGGGCGTCTTGATATCTGCCCCTTGCTCGTCGTTGTTCGTCGTGTTGGTCAACCCCAACCGTGGTTGTGAGGTTGTTAATCCATTGTCTAATTGATTGACCTGGGGTGCAGCAGTTGGTCTGCAAGTGTACCGAGGTCGTGGATTGGATGAGGGTAACCAGCTTATCTAGGTCCGCCTTCTCCTCTCGATATGCGCGCTCGAGTATTTTGTAGGTCTTGAGTTGATTCTTGTAGAAGTCGATATTATCTTTGTATGCCTTTGCGCCAGCTGTTGATAGCTGTGACGGTAGCGATGGAGGCTCGTCGGGATGGACGGCTGTATACGCGCCATTTGGTTGATAGCTACCGATGTTTGGTGCGACTGGAATGATTGGTTTGATCGTAGGTTGATTGGGTAGAGCTGGGTCGATGAGATCCCAGATTTCCAGCGATTGGCTTCGGGCTTTGATTTGCCTTAGCCACGGTGTGAAGTTTGAGTAATCGGCCAGGATCACTGTGGAATCCCTGAGTGTCGATAGAGCTATAATAATCGGCTTGATTAAGGCAGTGAGACTCTTAATTGTCAGATATGAGGGTATCTTTGATGTATGAGATGGATTATGGTGGATTTTTATGATAGTTGAGATTATTAATTGTGTTGGAGAAGCTCGGCTATGCGCGAGGTGTCTATCTAGTGCCAAGACGTTGTCATTCCTAAAGGGGCTTAGCGTAGCGCTAAATAGCTCCCAGGTCGACCTGTGAGCTGTTGATTGGTCCATCGGCCCCACTTTGGTGATTACTGTGCGCCAGCCTCCTTGGTGTGATTTACAGTAATTTCATCGTGAGGAGACCATATAATTGGACACACATTCACCGTGATTCACAGTGACTGTCTATCTGACAGAGACTATGTGATTGGACGCACGTGACTACTGGATTTCACAGTGAAATCACAGTGATTTCCAGTGACCTAATATCTGACAGTGTTATTAATTAACTACCTAGAAGTAGAATAATAAACTTTGGCTTTTATCTTAAATAATATAATAAAAAAAGCAAAGCCCCCTGTGTTAGATTGTTGAGATCCTTAGTCGAAAGTTGAGGCAATTGTTGATTGTAACTATTAAGCTATGGGAGCCCTGTATACTCCTGAGTAGAGTACAGGCCAAGGCGCTAACGTAATTACAGCACCGCTAACATAATTACCTAAAATCTGTCACACACCCCCTTAGCTTTAGGAGGATCGTAAGATTAATTAAAGCTGAAAATATCCTTGTATAGGCTGTTTTTATTGATTGTTAGTGTTGCAATTAATGTTGTAATTGTTGACTTAAATGCCACTAATGTCACTATTGTAAATCGCCCTATAAACGCTAAGCAATATTAACTAGATGGAGCTGTCGTATAAACTTCTAATGCTTAGCTTTTAAGAGGATCTTAGTGAGGCCGTTGGTAGCCATCTTGTTAGTAGGGACCTATTTGACTACGAGTTGTTGACGCTCTACTTCTTGTTGTATCTAGAGTTAATAGATATCGACGTGGCGGAGCTTTGTATAAAGCCGATCTAGATCCTTGTTAATAATTCCCACTGTCTGCTGGTTGTCACAGTATATTATAGAAGTACGCCTGTTTTGAATAAGATACTATTAAAGAAGCGAAGCCACTCTGCTATTTGCGATCTAGCAAATGAGATAGATAATAGCTCTGATTCTGTGGTTGATTTAGTGACTGTACGTTGAATAGTAGCCTTCTAGTTGACGATTATGCTATAGAGGAAGAAGCACTAGCCTTGTGAGCTACGATAAGTCTTCTAATTGTTGGCGTATGAGGTATTTAATGCCCTAAAGAACAATGGATTGCGATAGCCCTGCTTGTTAGAGACTACTTCTGTAATATTGTTGTTATAGGATTCTTTAATAGCGTAATACTAAGTCGCTAGGAGGTAACGCCAGACGCGTTGTACTGCTACGATATGCGACTATCTGGGATTGGTGAGATGGCAAGCAAGTATGATGTGACTATAAGCGACGTTAGGTCGCGTTCAGTATGTAATATATGCTAGGTGGCTAACAAGCTCCTAATAAAGCTTTGTGCGGCTAGCGTTAGTCTCCTTGAGCGACTTGTCGAGCGAGTTAACGTCTAGTGGAAACTTAGGTTTCTTATGGCCTGCTAGTTAGATGCTGTATTTTTTATAAACCTTGTTAATGTATATGTCTTGTATAAGCCAAAGCTTTTGCTTTGAGCGGTCTTGTATAATCCTTACCCCTAAGAACTAGGATAGGTCTCCTATTGCCTTGATACTAAAGCGATCCTTGAGTTGGCTCTTGAGTTTGTGGTGTAGTGAGGCGTTTGATTTATAAAAGGCCATAACAATATTGTTAATATAGACGAATAAGATGAGCCACTTGTTGATGTATAAGTAGGGGAAGCCGTTAACGCGTCTGAGCCCTAGCTACTTAATTGCTACTTGAAATATATTGTACCATAGAAGCGGAGCGTCTTTCAAACTTTAGAGGGCGCGCAGCACCTCTAGGAGATTACTGTCCTCTTTAAAACTGTTAGGCGTCTTTGCGTAGAGCTTGTAATTAAGCATAGAGTTAAGGAAAGTGTTGGGTATATTGTACTGCTTAAGCTCCAATCCAAAGTAATTGGCAATTGCGATAACTGCTTAAAAGGTGCGTGCAGTAAGCATAGCTGTGTACGTGTTGCCAAACTGCTCCTATAAGTCGCCTTGCGCAACAAGTTGAGCTTTGTATTTGTAGAGGTAGCCATTCTTATTAATCTTATATGCAAATACCCACATGAGCGGGATCACCTCTACGCCTTTGTCTAGCGCGGATTGTAGCGTTGCTGAGGTCTTGCGGAAGCAGCCCTTACCCTAGACCTCTTAATACTCACGCTCAGCAGCTTTCATAAACTGCTTACTATATGGATGGGTCTTGAGCTGACCTATATGCTGCGGGGGAGGCGGCAACTAACTTTGGTGGATTTGAAAGTTGTCTGCCTTGTTATTGTTGATTGTAATTGCAGCAAAGGTATGTAAGTATAACTCTACATTTTGTGCTCCCAGTTAAATTGCGTAAGTCTTAGGATTGCCTAGATAAGTGGGTGCCTTACGCACACGCTTTATAGTGACAATATTGTCTTGTGAGAGATCTAGATCGCATTAATGTAGCGTGTTGTTGTTGCGTCGATTAGGTATATAGCCTTTAATTGGCATAGCCATTTCAACCTTTGTAAAAGGTTAATGCGTTAAACATGATATTGCGGGTGCGGACAACGCGATTCTTTGTGGGTAGCCAGATTCTGAAGACGTTTGTACTGTTGTAGCCTACAAGATAACTAATTAGAGCGCGTGAGGCTGTCTTTGCTCTGCGCGGTAGGTGTTTGTTAAGGACGTACGCTAGTTGAGGATTGCTGTTGGCGTTTGATTAATTAAGTATGCTGCTGTCTTTGTCATCTTGTTTAACAGTCGCTTTGGTAGATTGCCCTATAGGCGTAGAGCTTGTGCCTTTGTCATAATGACTTTGCCAGCGATCTCTGCTCCTTTATTCTGGGCTGGCGTATCTAGAGCGCGAAGCTCAAAGCGTATATCTAGGTTAGCACAAAGTCGCTTTGTAAAGTAGATGATACTACGCTCTGCGTTAAGCTTAAGCGCGATAATGTTATAGTTGTATTGACGCTAAATCTGTCGTATAAGGTTTTGGAGCCAGTAGTGGAGTTAAGCCTCTGACTTTGTTGCAAAGGTATCTGCCTCATGTTAGCGAGAGTACTAACAGATAGCATAAACACCCCATTTGTCTCTATTATAGCATAACTCTCCTTGTTGTTGCAGTTGTATAACGTTAACTAAGATTTAGTAAAAAGGATAAACAGCGTCTTGCGGCGTATAGTGGGAAACCTGCTCTATGAGTTTTAACTCTGTATAAATTTGATAGAAATCTTATTGTAGTAAACCTGTTGGGTTCACCTTCACGCCGTTAACGTTGTCAGACAGGTGATTGACGACTTTGCGGCCTAGATGGCCCCAGATCTAATAAGCAAGTTTTAGAGAGATCTCTTAAGTCTTTGAAGTAGTTAATAGGCGGGTGGCTATTGCGATTAAGGACAACTTTAATAGACGACGCGACGCGTTAGCGTTAACTAGCTAGTGGCCCTTACAATACTCTAGGTAAATAATAACGCTGTCTTTGTTGTACAGCGCATCTCTGCCTAAGTTAAAATGAACTCTAATATCTCGACAATGTCCTAGTCTAATAACGCTGGTGATAAAGCCGCGTACGAGAGCTATGTGAGAAATCTATAAAGGCGTTGGTCTATTTGGCGTGTTGGCTATAAGGGTAACCTTGCCCCAAGTCTTAATTTTGTATTAGTGTTTACCTGCGCTAATTTTCATGCTGGTATCCTCAACGCGCTCCTGCTTCCAGCCTACCCAGTTGGGAGAATTGATAACGTGGGTGTTGGAGCCAGAATTGACAATCTATTAGTCTCGCAGCGACATAGTGTCGTCGTTAATTGCTGCAACAGTTAGATTGAAACTATTATTGGTGGATCGCTCCTCTGAGACGCTGTTAGATCGCACGTCCAGTGTGATTATTGCCATGCTGTAGAGATTGCAGGCAAAGGCAGCTTCACTGTAGCTAGGTGGATTGCCGTTATCCAGTTGAATTGTTGCAGTTGTCGCAGGCGTTGGAGGCGTCAAAGACACTAACTTTAACAAAAGAGACTTGTTTGTCCTATTAACTGCTCGCTATACTTGCTTAAGCAGCTTCTTATTTTATAATGCTTGATCTATACGCTAATAAATAGTGGGATCTTCACAAAAGTTGTGTGGAAAATAAGGACTATCCTTATTAAGATAGTAGCATTGTCCAAACTAGTGTATTAAGCCGCAGAGACAAGTTGGTGTAGTAGGCTTATTGTTTGCTTTGTTGTCTCTCTGAGTCTTTGCTACGCCCAGATTGCCAGCCATACTTGTGAGCTTTTGAGATGACAGTTGAACTTGACAATAGTATGTTGTATATGCAGCGATGTAGTTCTCTAGCGTTGCTATCTCTGTGCCCTTGTTCTCCTAGTTGCACAGCTCGATAAGCTTAGGTGTAGCGTAGTTAGAATCCACACCTTTAATTGCCTGTAAGAAATCCTTCTGCGCGCGCGTGCCTTTGATGTTAGGCAGATTAATCTTTATGTATTGATTGGTTATCTTAACCCATAAGCGTAACCAGTCTTTAATATTGCGCGACTTTAGTAGGACACAAAGACGCTTGTATTTATTAATTAGATTATGTTAGTAAACTACTGTTAATGGCGCAAGATGCGCCTTAAGGGTGACAAGCTGCGCGTGTAGCATATCTTTGTCTTGTATTAGATAAATATAACACTTGTTAATTGTCTTACTAATCTCTATATTTAGGTTTTAAAGGCCCTACTTCTTTTTGTTGTAGCTAGCAAGGTGCTTATTATAACAATTGTATGCAAAATAATAGCGTTGGAATTTAACGTCGCTAAGGTTGGTGTTAAGATAGTGCTTGCCAGGCTCCTTGTCGACTTTGTAAGGGTGCGCTATAGGCTCTATAGGCTCTGTTAACTCTGGCAGATTAGCTGCAGCGACGTCTAGGTTATAGTACTGCTAAAGCTCTTGTTGTTATGCTGCGTCTTTGCGCAAATGGATCTATGCCTGCTAGTCCTTAGGCTTGCTAAGGACGACTGTGATACGCATTGTTGTAAACTCTTCTATTGCCATTATGTTACTTGTTGCGAGAGTTGTACGCGGGTATTGTAAGATTGTTTGTATAAGATTACTAGATTACTAGATTATAGGATTGTTGTTAGATTACTAGATTATTAGATCGCGGAATTGTAAAAGTTGTAAAGTTGTTGTGAACAATTGCAGTTAAGTAGGCAGCCTTTAGTAGGTGCAGACTAGGCTTATAACTGTTAGATTATTAAGATTCTTAGTTAAAAGTTAAGGCAATTGTTGATTGTAACTATTGAGCTATGGGAGCCCCGTATACTCCTAAGTAGAGCACGGGCCAAGGCGCTGACGTAATCACAGCACCGCTGACGTAATCACCTATAATCCGTCACACCCTGCTTAGTAACTAAAAAGAGCGTAAAAAGGTAATTATAAAAAAAGCATAAAAAGTTATAAGCTTTAAAAAAGAGTTAAAAAAAACATTGGTTTTTTTTCGTGTCACCCCACTGTAGTTTCAAGTTGCACACTTTATCACGTGACAGGTACCCGCAAACGTCATTCCATTGGATCTCTAGGTTGGCTTCAGGATTGAAAGTAAGCGCGATCAAAGAAAAAAAAGGGTGACCTGTATCTGTACCAGTGACATCTATTGATATACCCCGCATGTGTCGGGCCCGCACCGAATTCAAACATTTACGCTATTCGAATCTTGCTACTTTTATTCATTCATATCTGTTTATAATCAAATCAACTATTCATATATTATGAAAATAATAGCTACTGTCCAACATAACCCAGTCCAATCGAATCTGAGACAAACACCCGACAGTTGTTATAAAGGAACTCACTTTGCTCTGAGAGTAGGATTTCAATGGGAGGACATGGATATATAACTAGTTACAGAAGATTTTCTCACCTCCGCTCTGTCAACAAGACCCTCCCTCCTCAGCATTGCGCTCTTACATGCCATCATTCAACATAGCCTGCATCATTTGAACATGTCGGTTCGCGTTCGTCTCACTCCATTCGGTATCAAAATTCAACCCATATGGCCAAAAATGCGATCCTCCACAGTTAATCTTCGCGCTCGGTCCATCGAAGCTCCTCAACAGTGGCAGTGCCGTTGGCCAGTTGCCCGATGCGCAGAGTCGGTCGAAGTTAGCCGTCTGTCCCACTCCAAGCGTGTGCGAAATCTCATGCATGGCCGTCCGTTCCGTCATGTATGCCCTGTTGGAGCCGAATCGCATGTTGCCGTTGTAGTTTGCGTCCGCCGTCGGGACGCTAGGCTCGTAGGACACTCTGATGTTTTTTGTGCATTTTGCGTTGCAGTATCTGCCATAGCGGGCAACAGCTAGCTTCATAGCGGCATCAATTTTGGTGTATGCGTCCCTCTGGTCGGCGGTGGGGTTCGAGGCTTTTTGGATGGTGTAGGTAATCGCTGCGCATGAGACAGTGGCGGCATAAACGATCGCGGTGAGGATGACTGAGAACTTCATGATGGGCAGTGATGGGACAGTAACGGCGTTACCGCTTGTACTGGATGTATAAAGATTGAATGGAGAGCTCGAAGGGGTTGAGTTCGTAGCTAGTGGACACTGTTGCAGTGACCAATGCCACTTATATATAAATCGAAGTGCAGGGCTGCCACTTTCCGATAGCGGTGCTGTGGGGCACGCATTTGGACTTGTTTAAGATGCACTGAAGCGATATCCGCTCAAATTTCATAAGTGGAGAATATTTTTGTATATGGATAGCAATATGTAATCGACGCTTTGCAGCTTGCGGAAAGTCGTAATTTCCCGATAGCGGTGCTGTGGGGCACGCATTTGGACTTGTTTCGGATATTGTTTATATTGTATTGCCTTGGCGTGCTACCCCAAGCCAACGTGACCCAGGACTACCCGTGGACCTAGGTATAACAGTGCCGTCTCCGGCATGGCAAGCAGTTGAGAGATACTGTATCAAGTATGCTGCGAAGGTTAAGTTGAATCTTAACGGATATGAATGAATGAAATAGCTATGCTCCGAAGGCTGTGTGACCACATTGCAAGCCCACCAGCTCGCCTTTAGTGAGAAGAGAAAATGTAGGCATTCGAAGGTACGATTCTATACAAACACCGTCACCACATCAACCAATTCACTTTCTACTTTGCGCTACCACTACTTGTGAAGCATTAAGCTGATCTGGCGTACGGCGTAGTTCTCATCCCGGGTGCGCAGATATAGTCACGAAACATTCGGCTCCCTAACATCAAGGAATACATAATGAAGTTAAATGAAAGAGTAAGTGTACTAAGAGCTCCTGCCGAATCAAGCGACAACCGATATTAGCCGAACCAGAACTTGATGGACCGCCGTTGCGTGGTGCCGGAGAATTCCAGACGCTCGGCTGCTGCCCTACCATATTTTACCACCAAATGCACGGACCCACCAAATGCACGTTTTTGCCGCCACCAAGGGCAACACTCCAAAACCTATACAACGCCAAATATATAGTAAAATCACTAAATTTTTTGCAGTAGCACTCGTAGGAGCATGTAAAACCATTGCGCAATAATAAATTACTTGCGATAACGCTATAGGAGCTGTACAGTATGGGTGCGCGTGGCTCTGGCGGGTGAGGGCACCCTCTCTCCAGTGGGCTCTTGATCAACAATAGTAGCCTCAGGTCTCTCAAGAGCTTGTTTTTTTGGTGTACAAGGGTTGAGGCTCTGTTAATTACCCTTTTTAGACAATTGTATATCACCTTTAAGTTGCTTTTCGAGCTGCTTTTGGAGTAGCTTTTCAGCTCGCTCAGCAGCCTTGGCCTCTTTTGCTTACGCCTTCAGTTCTCGCGCCGCCAAACGTACGTGAGCTCTCTCCTCTTTAAGAGCTTGTTTCTCCTGCTTTTTGAGAAGCCTTTGGTGTTAAGCCTCTAAGAGTTGTTGTTATTGAAGCTTTTTATCAGTCTCAATTTGCTCCTGCCTCTTGCAGGCCCTCTAAACTTTACTAGGTGAGTAAAATACGGCGCCGCCATGCCAATTATTAGGTTTATCAAGTAGGAGAGGCTTGCCAAGTTAACGGCGCCTCTTCTCGTTAATAAAAGCTTGCTTAAGCCTATTGTATTAGTGTTAAAGGATCCTATATTTAATCTCAAGCTTGTGATAACTTTGCGACAGCTGTTTACACTCCTTAGCGTAGTCCTCCGCAATAATGTCCTTTAGTATTTGCCATACTTTACGCTAATCAGAATTAGAGAGGTTTAATAAGCTACTCTGACTTAAGGGAGGGCTCTCGTGCTCTGCAATAAACTTCTTAAGTATAGTGTTTAGGTTATAAGGTGACAACCTAGTACACTTAAAAGCTTTGAGTATTATTGTTTCTTAAAAGGCCCTTTGCTAGGAGGCGTTAAAGAGTCGATAAAAGTCGCGTTTGGTAATTGCTAAGAGGCCCTAGCAGTTGTACATAAACTCTAAGAGCTCTCTTGTATACGCCGTACTTAGAGGCTTGAACATCGCCACATTAAGAGGCTAGAGAGTGTGGGTAGCGTGTGGCGGGAAGGTTATAAGGAGTATTTTGTTATTGTCGCAGTACGTGATAAATTGCATAGTAGTATGAGACCCATGCCCATTAAGTATAAGTAGTTGGTACTCCCTACAAGCTTTCTCCTTAGTCTCGCGATTAAATACTTGTTTGAACCACGCTAAACCAATCTTATTGTTAGTCCACCCACTTAATAAGCTCGTAAAAAAGGCCTTGTAGTGTTGCAGATTAAAATCTTAAAGCCATAAGTCTTGTATATTGCCCATAGTAGCTTGATAAATCAAGGCTGGCGTTAGCGAGGTGCTGTTGGCGCAAATACAGGCAATTGTTATTACCCACTCTCTATTACTGTCCTAGAGCATTTGCTTGTAAGGGCCCTGCTCATACAGCTGCTGCGAGAACACTCTTTTCATCTTAGTGAGCACTCTAATAAGGAACCCTTTTTCATCCATATTGTACATATGGCGACTGTCGATATCGTACTAGGTTATTTTGTCGCCTAAAAGCTTAAAGTATAAGGCGTATTTGGTAGCAGAATCAGCGCGGTGGCGACAGGCGTCGATACCAGTAGTCCATCGCGATATAAGCTTTATATTGTTGCGGGCAATAAAGCGCTCAACCCAGTTTTTGCCTAGCTCTTTTCTAGCTATTTCTGTTGCAAAATTTTGGATTATTTGCTTTGTAGGAGGCAGGCCTCTCTTGTTAAGCTTATATATATAGTTTACAAGCTCTTTTTCTTGTGTGGTGTTAAGAAATTTCTACTTATTTGCCCTCTCTATGTGGCTTTTATTGATCCCGCGCGCGCGCCGCGATAAAGTTAATCGC
This sequence comes from Laburnicola sp. R22_1, assembly GCA_014281115.1. Taxonomy (NCBI): domain Eukaryota; kingdom Fungi; phylum Ascomycota; class Dothideomycetes; order Pleosporales; family Didymosphaeriaceae; genus Laburnicola; species Laburnicola sp. R22_1. The sequence goes on from JACONQ010000013.1 coordinate 875,754, forward strand.
TCAACGCCAAATAATTTGGCAATTTTGGTGTAATTAGGCTTTTCACCTGCTGGCAAGCTTTCGATTGCTGTCAGCGCGGCCTCCATAGCGTCAATATTGGTGGAGTTATGAGCGTTGATAAACTACGTGGATTTTTTCAAAACCGTGCATTTGGTGGGGTCATGCATTTGGTGATTAGTCATGGTAAGCTAGCGCATATAGTGTCCGAACACATAGGGTTTCCGAACACCGCGCCACAACACCACACCTGCAGAAAACACGCGATATCTCTCCACAACGCTCATTAATATGGACGCCCGCGAGGTTGCTATACAATCCGCTATTAACGATCTTAATACAGGTCTTTATACTAGCCAGCGCGCCGCTGCGAAGGCGTACGGTATCCCTTTGTTAACGCTGCACGGTCGACTACGTGGCGCAACAAACAGCGCACTTAGCTATTAGCATTAACAGCGGCTGACTCCTCTACAGGAGGATTTTCTAGTAGACTAGATCCTTGAAGAAGACGCACGCGCCTGCCCTCCCTCACACGCTTGCGCGCGAGAAATGGTGAATCGAATTCTGCGTATGAATAGCGACAACTAGCCTGTTGGCAAGCTCTAGCTCTCACACTTTCTCCAGCGCCAGCCACGCGTTGCCTCTGTAGTTGGCAGAAAGCTAGAGGCTTAGAGAGCTAATGCAGCAACACTAGAGCAGCTACGCGCGTTCCTAGAGCTCTATAAGCAGACTTAACAGCGGCTTAATATACAGGCGGAGAATACATACAATATGGATAAGACTGGCGTTGCTCCAGGGGTATGTACTAACACTAGAGTACTCTCTAGTAGTTAGAAAAAGAAGGCTTATATTCGGTCTCTAGAGAATTGCGAGTGGGTCTCTATAATTGAGTGCGTATCGGCGACAGGGCAGAAACTACGCTGCGCAGTTATCTTTAAAGGCCAGAGCCTACAGACTACCTGGTTCCTAGCCAAATCCGTGCCTAGCTGGCTCTATACAACCTCTAAGAACGGATAGACGTTAAAAGCGATAGGTGCTGAGTGGCTACAGCGTATATTCATACCTGAGACGGCTATAGGTGATGGCCAGTACCGCCTTCTTATCCTTGACGGTTACGGCAGCCATATTGATATAGACTTCCTTTGGCTCTGCAAGCAGCATCGAATCGAGCTCCTATACCTACCTGCGCATACCTCGCACGTCCTACAGCCTCTAGATCTCGCTCCTTTCTCTGTGATCAAGTCTAGTTACAGACGTTAGATCTAGGAGCTCGCATCACTCGACGACGCTGCGCCTGTTAAGAAGGAGCGCTTTATCACCTGCTATCATCAAGCTAGGGAGGAAGGCTTCACAGAGCGTGTGATTTGAGCTGGCTGGCAGGCATCTGGTATCTGCCCATTCAACATCAATCACGTGCTCAGCTCGTCGCAGGTCTCTTAGAGGCCTACTACGCCTACACGTCAGCAGCAGCCTCAGCAGCAGCTCCAGAGCTTCCTCTCGACTCCCCAGGGCCCTCACTATCTCTATATAGCGCAGCGCAGCGTCCAGAGCGTCGAGAATCTAGGTCGTACGACCCGGCTGCTCCTACAGAAAGCAGGTAAGGCTCTAGCAGCTGCAAATACTAGAGCTGCAGGCCTAGAAGCAGAGAAAAGACGCCTTGAGCAGCAGCTAGAGATATCTACCTCTTAGCGTTAGCGTAAGCGCGTTTGAGTAGACCCAAATCAACGCTTTGCAGAGGTAGAGAGTATTAGGGAGGCTATGCGCGCAGCTGAGGCTTTAGCAGTCTAACCACGTAGATCTACTATATTAAGCACCTCAGAAATAGCTGCTATAGCTACAGCAGCTGCAGCGCTTGAATCTATGTGTAGTTAATGGCAATTGTAAGTAGCGTTGCTGAGATATCGCGTGTTTTCTGCAGGTGTGGTGTTGTGGCGCGGTGTTCGGAAACCCTATGTGTTCGGACACTATATGCGCTAGCTTATAGCCGTTAGCATCTTCAATGCGAAAGTGCGGGCGTGGGGCACCAGAAAGTTACACGTCAAAGAAGGTATTCAATTGTATTAGGAAAAAAGTGTGAATGCTATGTGTTAACCTAGAATGAGAAATGTCAAGGCGAACTGTACTCGGAATTTTGTCCTGTAGCTACACAAGCGGCCCTACAAAACATTCTAGAGGCAGCATCACCAGCTAGTGAGTGACCCGTACCCTGCCTTGGCAGTCAATGTGCGCAATCAGTCAACGCGCGCTGGAGAGATGCAACACACCAACTTTGCCACACCATAACTCCACCAATATGGATCCCATCGAGGCTGCGATTACAGCAATTGAATCGCTAGGACCAGGAGAAAATTTTACGTATACAGAAATGGCGAAAAGATTTGGTGTTGTACGGTCTACATTAACGCGAAGGCACCAACGCGTATCGCGCGCGCGCGAAGTTACCAACAAGAATCGACAAAATCTCAACCAACACCAAGAGAGGGAGCTCCTACGATATATTGAACGCCTTACTGAGCGTGGCCTACCTCCTACACGTCAAATGATACGGAATTTTGCGTCCTGTATTATTAAGAAGGATGTCTCAATGGCGTGGGCTGATCGATTTATCAAGCGCCACCAAGAGGACTTAATAATAAGGTGGTCAACTGGGCTTGATAGGAATCGCCACAACGCTGATTCAGAGGCAAAATACAGGCTCTACTTTGAGCTTCTGCATAAGAAGATTGCAAAGTACGGTGTAGAACCTCAGCATACGTACAATATGGATGAGAAAGGCTTTCTCCTCGGTATCACCGGCCGTTCGAAAAGGATGTTCAACAGGCCTCTATACATGAGTCGACAAGTGAGGCAGGCACTACAAGACAGCTCTTGCGAGTGGATTTCAACACTCGCATGTATTTGCGCTAACAGCTCTACTGTTGATCTAGCCCTAGTCTATAGGTCCAACGCTAAGACCCTACAATTAAGCTAGGTTAAAGAAATTGACAGTAACTCTTATAGAGTCTTTATCACCTCATTAACCTCTGGCTGGTCAAACAATCAAATCGGCATTGCATGGCTCAAACAGGTGTTTGATCGGTGTACGAAACCAAAAGCTGGACGATCATATCGACTACTAATAGTTGACGGCCACGGGTCTCACCTTACTATGGATTTTATTAACTACTATGACTAGAACAGGATTCTCCTTGCGATATTTCCTCCTCATTTAACCTATACGTTACAGCCTCTCGACGTCTGTGTGTTGAAGTCTCTCTCAGCTACTTACTTATAAGAGTTGTTAGAATATCTCTATAGGGGCCAAGGACTATTAACAGTCGCAAAGAGAGATTTCTTCACCCTTTTCTAGAAGTCCTGGATCACTACTGCTACGCCGCAATTGATTATGAGAGCTTTTAAATGTACAGGGATCTGGCCACCAGATTTGTTAACTATCCTCAAGAGGTTCAGTTAAGAGACTCCACTAGAGCGAGAATTACGAGAGAGCTCTATGTTAATACTCAGCGCGTCAGACTGGCGTAGAATTGAGCGACTATTACGCTCTACCGTCAAGGATACCGTAGCTTGGCAGTCAGTGCACAGCGTCAGTCAATGCACACCCCCAACACGATCGCTCGGCCAGCAACATGAGGCTACTGAGCCACCCACAATCAATATTATCACGAGATTTTCTGGAGTTGAGGTCTCCTAGGCCTGTAGATGATTGCTAGCTACTCAGATTATAGATATCTACTTGGTGTTCTGATGATTCGGCCACTGCGCGATGAGGGCGTTGGTAGAGCAGATGCAGCTTCATCAACGCGTACAGGTGCCGACGCAGGCTTTTTTCTTGATAGGTAGAACAGTAGACTCTGAAGCCTTTTTGTTACCCTTTTTGGCTAATTTGATGCGATTTTGAAGTTGTTGATTGGCCCTACGAGCCTGTTGATTGAGGCGTCGCTCAGCAGCCTTATCGGCCCTCTGCTTTGCGCGCGCATCTCTAGCAGCTGCTCGAGCAACACGCTTCTCCTGGAGTAGTCTTGCTTTGAGCTGCTGGCTAGCTCGACGGGCCTCTGCTTGCTCACTTTTTTGAAGCTGTAGTTGCTGCGCTTCAGCATCTTTTTCGTGTTGACGATCACGTGCCCGCTGTACGCTATGAGGTGACCAGAAAATAGCTCCACCATAATACTCATCTGGCCGATCAAGAGGTAGAGGCCTGCCTCGCTTTGAGTGTTTCTTCTGCCTTGCTAGAGCCTCCCGCAGGCCTTTGTTTTCATGCTCTAGGAGTTGCTTTTGTACAGAGATTGAGTGTACAGTTCGACTCAGCTTCTTGGCCTTATTACTACCCCCTGCATCAACAACAGCCTTCAGAAGCCTATCAATCTTTCTCCAATCTGAAGCACTGAGTACTGAGGTTGAGCTCTCTCGTGATTGTTGATCGGGAGGCACAGCCTGATCAAATCGCTTGAGGATAGTCGTCGGATCCAGCGGGGAGATGCCTGTAGCTTCAAAGGCCCGGAGTATTAATGGCTGCCTCATAGTGTTGACCCAGGCCTTCCAGAATAGGCTGAAGAAGTCTCTCTTAGCAATAGAGGCTAGCCCCTGGCTGTTCTGTAGGAAGGCTGACAGCTCATTTGAATACGCAGTTGATAGAGGCTTGAACACGCAGACATCTAGAGGCTGCAACGTATGGGTCGAATGGGGTGGATAGATGGCCAACAGGGTCCTATTACGATCACAATAGTCAATAAAATCCATAGTGGTATGAGATCCATGGCCATCAAGGATCAATAGTCGATATGATCGTCCAGCTTTTGACTTTGTGAGGCGATTAAACACCTGTTGAAGCCATGCTAGGCCTATCTGATTGTTCGTCCAGCCAGATTCTGATGCTGTGATAAAGGCCTAATGGTGTTGAGGATTGAGGTCCTCTATCCAACTTGATTGTATATCCGTAGAGGTGGCCTAATAGATTAGAGCTGGATCTAGGGCAGATCCGTCGGCGCATATACAGGCAGAGTTGCCATCAATCAATCAGGATCAATTTTGAAGCTGTGATTGATTTGATTGATACTCAGAGACCTCGGAAACTGGTTTGATTGATTGAAGGTGATTTTGGAGGCGTATTGATTGAAGATTGATTGATTGATTGACGGAAAAATCGCCCAGAGATGATATTTGTGTGCAGGGAGCTACAGAGGCTCATCCCACTGCGATACCTGATAGATCTCTTGTATCTCGAGCTCTGAGAGCTCTACTGGAAGCTCTCCGTCGGGTGTCTCCTGGGACGGAGAATATCCAGCTCTCAGCCAGCTCCGTACGCAGGTGATTGTGGAAAGCAATTGAGGGCTCATTTTTCGACGTTTTGGCTCCATCATATCGCCAACCTCAGAGAACACTCTCTCACAGTAACAGGAGGATGCCGGGATTGACAGGAGATCAATAGCCAACTAAGAAAGGCGGGGATACGTATCGCGGAGAGATAGCCAATACCCAATAGGATCTATACAGTATGTGTGATCCTTAGGAACGCTCAATTCATTGTGCCACCAGCGATCGAATTCGTTGGTACTGTCAACAAGAGGGGCTGCAGTTTCAGCTCTTAGAGGCTTAACGTGTAACTCAGCGTAGTCGTCAATATTATTAACGCGTTTTAATTGTTTACGCGGAGAAGAGTTGATAGGGCGGGCATCTTCTAATTTGTACTTAGCCCACAGCTCTTAGAACTGCCTATTAGCTTTTTTAAGCCATACTTTGTACTCTCTAGTCCATAAGTTTACAAAGTAATACTTGCAATATGGGTGGAGGACTGTAGAGGCGTAATAAACTAGCGTCTTTTTAAGCAGCGTGTAATACTTTAAGAGCTTTGTGTAGGCTGCTGTTATGTTAATTTTTAAGTGGTCCTTGGGAGCGTTAGGCTCATTAAAATCAACGCTCGTAAAGCTCTCGACAAGCTGTTTAAACTAAGAGAGGAGGTACTTAAAAGTAGGATACACCTCGTAAATCGCTCTAAAACGGCCAGAGTCGCCGCGGCCTTCGAGTCTCTTTGTGGCCTCCTTTAAGGGCTGAAGGACCTCAATATATTGATTGATTGTAGCCCAATCAGCAGCGCTAAGGCCTTTAGTGGGAGCTCCAGCGTCAGAAGGAGCCTTGCCGCGCGCGCGAGCTGAGGACTTATCCCTCAACACCCTCTCCGCCCTGTGATCAACGAGGGCATCAATTGGGCGGTGGAGAAGGACGGCTCTCACCATAAAATCAAGGTAGCTGTTCCAGCGCGTAACAACAGGCCTTATGAGCTCTAAGAGCCGCGCAGGCTCTCCCACCTCGCGCGTTGACTGCTGAAAGTGGTTAAAAAGGTCATGCTGCTGAGGCGTTGATATTGAGTGTACGACGTCCACAAGGACTCCAATAGGGCCCTTCTCTCGCCACTCGCGCAGGTATTTCTCCTCTACTTTAAGCTGCGATGCGTCGTTGTTAAAGGCGTCTTTGTCAGCTCCAAATATTACAGTTTGCCCTACTAAATTGAGCGAGTGAGGACAGCAGCGGAGGCGCCGGTCCCGCGGGAAAAAGTCGTAATAATTGCCTAGCGCGTTGACAGCTGTATCATTATTTGTCGCGTTGTCAAGCGTAAAGTACCCAATTGAGCTGCTGTCAATCCCAAAGGCCTCTAGCGTTTTGATAACAACTTCAGCGACTCTGTCGCCCGTATGCGCGCCACTGAGCTGAGGGAGGGCGAGAGGCAGGTCGCAGAGCTTGCCGCGACTGTCAACGTAATGAGCGATGAGCCCACAAAACGCGCTCTTGCCACCCTTCATAGTCCAGCCGTCGAAGCTTATATAGACCTTACTAAGCGCGCGAGAGAGCTCAGCTTGCACCTGAGGCTAGAGATTTGCGTATAACCTCAGCAGAAAGGCAGCGACACTTGTATGGCTGCGGAAAGTAGCCAGCTCAGCCTCTGGGTTGGCAGCGCGCAGGAGCTTTCGAAAGGACGGCGTTTCCACCTCGCGCAGTGGGTGATTGTTCTCAGCAAGCCAGCCGACTACAGCGAGTCGAAAACGCTGCTGATTGAAGTTTCCGAGGGCGTTGGACACCTCCTGCGACACACCTACGCCGCCACGCATGAGAGCCCTGAGAGTACGCTGCCCTGACTCCAGTTGAGCTGACTGCTTGCCCGGGCGAAGGTGCCCATGGCCGAGTCGCCTCTGCTCGACGTGATTCCACGCCGCTATCATCGAGCTCGTTGTCTCCAGTATCCCTCTGGTGCCGGGCACCCTGTGTATGTGGCAGTGGTGACAGACAAAGAAAATACGCCTCATGTCCGCCCAGAGCGCGACGCGATATCCATGAGTGTAGAGCACTGATTTCTTGAACTTCTGCGTACGCAGAGGCTTTGTATACAGCGGCAACCTTACCCAGTCGATCCCGTCGAAGTTATCTGCAAAACGAGCGTCGAATTCGAGCCCAGGGCTGTCGGAGCCAGGTGAGGAGGCAGCTAAGGGAGCAGTGGCAGCTTGAGTTAACGCAGCTCGAGCTCTTAGCGTCGGAGTTTCTAATAGTCCACGGGAGGGCGTCGACGCATTCGAGGGCCCTAAGAGCGTTGCGTCAATTAAGGGCAGAGCCTCTACGTTAAAGGACGCAGCGTTGCGGTCCCGGAGCTCAGTCTCGAAGCTCTAGCTGCCCTGAGACTCCGGCAGCTCCTGTGTGCTCTGTGAGTCGAGCGCGATAACTGGAGGTGCCGCTGGCCTTGCCGCTGTACTCAGAGAGCTCCTTTTACCCTTATTTCGTAAGGCCGGGGCCATTGTATGAGTGTGGAGGGGAGGGCGCGAGAGAGCGTTAATAGAGAGGGCAGACGCAGATAATTCGAGGTGCTTGGCTAACTTAGTTGATTACCCGATTAGGAAATTGCTTAAAACTCTAAAAACGCGTAAAAATCACTATATTCGTCGTTTTTTTAGCTTCAAAAAGCCATCTTAGCGTTAAAAACAACGTTAAAACAGATCAATATGATCAGGAAGATCAATCAGGATAATGGCCCTTATCCTGATTGCTGCAAAATTTGTATGGGCGGAGGATTGACCTGATTGATAGGATCAATTGGGCGAAAATCGATCAAAAACTGATCTCCTGATTGATTGATGGCAACTCTGTATACAGGCTATGAGCGATATCCACTTGCGGCTGCCATCCTGGATAGCTTGCCTTACAGCCTTGCTCTCGTACAGAGGCCTATCAAAGATCCTCTTTGAGCGGGAGGTGATGCCGAGTAGGAAGCCTTTCTCGTCCATATTGTAGATATGACGAGGATCTATCTGATATTGATCGATCTTGCTGTAGAGAAGGTGGAAATAGAGGTGATATTTATCCACTGAATTAGCTTTGTGGCGATTGCTGTCCATGCTGACTGTCTATTGTGAGATGAGATGAATGCTGTGTTGGTTGATAAAGCGGGTAACCCAGCTCTCGCTAACTGGCTCTTTCGCTATTGCAGAGGCAAAGTTCTATATTATCTCTCTAGTAGGAGGTGTATGTCTCTCTGTGAGTCTTTTGATATATCGTACAAGCTCCTGCTCTTGCTGCGGGGTGAGCTTTTGCTGGCTAGAGTTCTTGACTTGTGTAGGGCGCGTTATCCCTTGATGCCTTTGGATTAATGTAGACCGTACAACACTATATTTAGCAGCAGTTTTTGTGTACGAGAAAGTTTCGCCTGGCTCTATTGATTTAATATCATCAATCGCCGCTTGAATTGGATCCATATTGATGGAGTTGTCGCGTATTGAAAGTAGGGCGTTTTGGTGTTGCCCGCGCATCACGCGCACGGACACGTTACCATGTTTCATCACCCGACGATCGGCCCCACCTGACGATCGATTTGGCAGGGCCTGTGCGTACAACTTTTGAAGCTGTACAACGCAATACAAATTGTATACAGGCTAGATTTTTTGGTGGAGAGCTTTTGAGGGGCATAGGAGACAATCGCGATACTTTATTAGGTGCGATAACGCTCAGGGAGCCGTAAAGAGCGACCCCGGCGTGTACGCGCTGACGTAGGCGCCACATCTACAATAGATGAAAAGTTGTACTCTACATCCTCCTCATCAATTAAAGGAGGTGTAATAGCCTTCTCCTTGCCCTTACGCGTCACCTTGGAGGTGTTTTGGAGTAGGAGAGGAGCTTCTTGGATGCCTTTGGGGGCCTTGCTTTTGGTGCCTGAAGCGCCTGGGTTGACGCCAGGGCCCTGGGCGCGCTCCTCCTTTTGTATAGCCTTTGTACGCCTCCGCTCCTCCTGGATAGCCTTCCTCTGCTCCTTCTCTTGCTTCTTAGCCTTTGCCTCCTGATCTTTTTGTGCCTGGCGTTGGCGAGCTTCCTTAACCTTTGTGGGGGACCAAAACATAGCGCCACTAGCGTAATTTGTAGGTGGTTCAAGCAGTAGAGGCTTTCCTTGCGTAGGGCGCTTCTTCTGGGCTAGCGCTTCTCGTAAACGCTTATTTTTATAGTTCAGGAGGGCGTTGCGCACTGAAATTGAGTGCATAGTGCGGGAGAGCTGCCGGGACCCCTTAGCGTAAGTATCAGCGACAACCTGGCGCAAGAGTCTCTCAATTTTACGCCAATCTGAAGCGCTAAGTACAGAAGAGCTGCTATCGCTTGAGGATGGCCGCTCTAGGTCTATATTATTAAAGCGCTGAAGGATTACTTAGGGGTTGAAAGGCACTAGGCCAGTGGCCTTAAAGGCGCTGCAGATCGTATTTTCTTGAAAGGAGCACTGCTAGGCCCTCTCAAACATAGCGAAGAAGTCGCGCTTTGTGACTCTTGAGAGGCCCTGGCACTTATCTAAATACTTAGTAAGTTTAGCAGAGTAGGCAGTGCTGAGAGGCTTGAATAGCGCGACGTCGAGCGGCTGGAGCGTATGGGTTGAATGAGGTGGATAGATGGCCAGGAGGATCTTATTTTGATCGCAGTAGTTAATAAACTCCATTGTAACATGCGATCTATGGCCGTTAAGGAGTAGTAGACGATAATCGCGGCGCGCCTTTGCCTTAGTCTCCCTGTCAAACACCTGTTTGACCCATGCTAGGCCTAAATCGTTGTTCGTCTATCTACTTGGTGATACTGCAAAGAGAGCTTTGTGTGAGGAGTCGTTAAAATCTTGTAACCAGGTGTCTTGTATATTGTTTGACTGCGCTTGATAAATCAAGCAAGGCGTAAGAGAGCTTCCATCAGCGCAAATACATGCCAGCGTCGTAATCCACTCGCGATTGCCATCCTAGAGCATTTGTTTAATGCCGCCGCTCTCATAGCGCTGTCGGGAGAAGACACGCTTCATTTTTAACAGCACCCCAATCAGGAAACCCTTCTCATCCATATTGTACATGTGGCGCTTGTCGACGTTATACTGCTCAATATTTTTACGTAGGAGCTCGAAATATAGGGCGTACTTGAAGGCAGAGTCGGCGCGTTTACGTGAGGCGTCTATACCAGAGGTCCAGTGCGAAAGTAGGTCGACTTTGTGGCGTCGTATAAATCGGTCAACCCAGTTGTTGCCAGCAGGCTTCCCAGCTATTTCTGATGCGAAATTTCGTATCATCTCCTTTATAGGGGGTAATCCTCGTTCGCAAAGGCCATCAATATATTGTAGAAGCTTAGTTTCCTGTTGGGAGTTGAGGAGGCGCTGGCTGTCGGCCAGCGCGTCGCGCGTGCCCTGCACCCTGCGATGCCGGCGCGACAACGTATTGCGATCGCAGCCATATTTTTGAGCGACTTTAGTGTAATTAGGCTTCTCAGAGATGCTCAGCGAGCTCAAATAGTCAAGAGCAGCACTTAATTCGGCCATATTCGTTGTATAGAGCGTTGCAAAAGGTGCCGAAGTTGGGCTGTTGAGGCGGAAAATCGATCGTCCGGTGGGGCCGATCGTCAGGTGATGAAACACGGTAACGTGTCTGTGCGCGTGCCGAGCCACTTCGCGTGACGAGCCACCCAACACCATAACAGCTTATGCAAAAATGAAGCTATAGAGCCACCCACAATTAATATTATTACAGGATTTTCTAGAGGGGCACTAAATAGATCCTTGCGATTAATTTGCACTATTTATATCTGTCTAGAAGCTTGACGTTGCGGCCGCGACGTGTAGAGACGGTTGGGGCAGTAGATGCGCCCTCTAAGGACTCCTTAACATCTGAAGCATTAACAACACGTTTCTGACGTTTTCTGCTCTATAGAGATAGCTAAGAGGCCTTCCTCTTACCCTTTTTAAATGACTGTAGAGCTTTTTTTGCGTCGCGGGCAGACTTCTAGGCAGCGCGCTAAGCTGCCTTTTTAGCTCTCTCCTTCTCTCTTGCCTCCTTCGCTGCCTCTCGCGCAGCACGCTTTTCCTGCTGGATTTTCTCCTTGTATAGTCTAGCTGCCTTCTTTAGCTCTGCTGTCTCTGCTTTTTAAAGCTGCTACTCCTTATCCTCCTGCTCCTTAATAGATTGACGGACACGTGCCTCTCTCACCTTCCTAGGTAACTAGAACACTGACCCACTGTGATACTCCTTGCGCTGTTGGAGATCTAGAGCTTTGCCCTTCTTCTTACGCTTCTGCTTTGTAGACAGTGCCTCCCTAAGCCCATCAATATCGTGGTGGAGTAGCTCATTTTGAACAGATAGATGGTGGAGCGATTGACGAAGCTTCTGCGTATCCTTACTACTCTGATCCTTAACTGCAGAGCGTACGAGCCTATCCACCTTTCTCCAATCATGATCGCTCAGTAGGGATGAGGAGCTTTCTCTTGATTCTTGAGATCTAGTGAATCTATCGAGGATTGGATCAGGATCAGGTGGTGATATGCCTGTTGCTCTAAAAGAGCTAAGGATTGTTGATTCCTTGAAGGAGGCCTGCCATGCCTTTCAGAATAGTGGGAAGAAATTGCCCTTCTTAATAGAAACTAGGCCTTGGCCTGCGTTGAGGTATTTCGAGAGCTCGGCTGAGTAGGCAGTTGATAGAGGCTTGAACATTGCAACGTCAAGTGGCTGAAGCGTATGAGTTGAATGAGGAGGCAGGATAGCAAGCAGGATCCTATGCTTATCACAGTAGTTGATGAAATCCATTGTAATGTGGGATCCATGGCCGTCTAGGATTAGGAGCCGATATGCTCGTCGAGTCTTCTCTTTTGTACAGCGATCGAATACCTGTTCAAGCCAGGCAAGACCAATATCGTTGTTCGTCCAGCCAGAGGGTGATGAGGTGATAAAGACTTCATGTTCTCCTGCCTTGATGTCTTCTACCCAGGCTGATTGGATGCCTTTGTTGGCAGCCTCATAGATCAGGCTAGGAGGCAGAGCAGATCTATTGGCGCATATACATGCTAGGAGCGTGATCCACGCGCGGTTTCTATCCTGGAGTGATGCCCTAACCTCCTTCTTCTCCCACATTTGTCGGCTGAATATTCTCTTTGATCTGCCAACAACACCGATCATAAAGCCTTTCTCATCCATATTGTAGGTATGACGAGGATCTATTTGATATTGATTGATCTTGTCATGTAGGAGCTGAAAGTAGAGGCGATATTTATCCCCTGAATCAGCTTTGTGGCGATTGCTGTCCATGCCGACTGTCCATTGCGAGATAAGATGAATGCTGTGTCGGTTAATAAAGCGGGTAACCCAGCTCTCGCTGACTGCCTCCTTAGCTACTGTAGAGGCGAAATTTCGTACCATCTCCCTAGTAGGTGGTATATGTCTCTCTGTAAGTCCTTTGATATATTTTACAAGCTCCTGCTCTTGCTGTGGGTTGAGTTTCTGCTAGTTGATGTTCTTGGCTTTATTTAGTGCCTGAACGCGCTTGTGTCTTCGGGATAACGTAGTTCGATCTACACTGTAGGTGGCAGCAATATTTCTGTACGAAAATGATTCCCCTAGATTTAAAGATTCAATAGCTGCAATCGCATCCTCGATTGCCCCCATATTAGTGGAGTTATGACGCGTCAAATTCAGGCGATTATTTAGCGTTTTGGTGTTGGGTGGCTCGGCACGCGAAGTGGCTCGGCACGCGCACAGACACGTTATACCGGTAGGGCGGTAACAAGACAGCGAAAACTTCCAGATCGTAAAACTTTGCAGCTATTATTGCTTCGTCCATACACACTGGCACAGTCCTTTTATGTTATTTACGCCAGCACGGAGTTAGTAAAGTGGTTTTGCTTCGTTGGCATTATGAAGTGATTCTCTTAAACCTACATATCCATGGGTGGATAATAAATCTACCTGAGGTACTACCACAGATCTTTGCGGTCACAACATTACTAAGGGCTTAGGCAATATTTAAATACGCCTTTATAGAAATACATATATTAGGCAAGAGCTTATATACTGTGGGTCACCACCTCGTGCACGGCCCCACCTCGTGCACGGCTAACACCAAATCTCCCGCACTTTTAGAATCGCTTTACACCACTAATATACACCTAATAGAGGCTGCCCTAGAGTTGTTAAAATTGCTAAAGCTTAAAGAGAAGCCTAATTATACTTAGACTGCAAAAAAGTATAGTGTTAATTAAACGTTGCTATTAAAGCGTTACTGCGAGGTTATTAGCAACTATATAGAGAAAGTTAATAATATGCGCCTTCTTAACTTTATATAGAAAACTAAACTTAAATAATATATTAATAAGCTCTATGTATAAGGGCTACTACCTATAAGGGAGATAATATAGAATTTTATAGTAGTAATAGCAAAAAAAGAGCTAGAAAAAAACTAGGTTAATTATTTTATTGCGCGGTATTATATTAAGCTTATATCTCAATAGGCATCTAGTATTAATTTTACACGCTATAGAGCTAACTCTACCTTTAAATATGCCCTATATTTTAAGCTTTTAGACTAGAAGATAACTTAGTATAATATTAAGGCTTACAATATCTATAATATAGATAAGAAGAGCTTCTTAATTAGGGTGCTATTAAAAATAAAGCGCGTGTTTTCCTACTATTAATATAATTACGAAGGCGTAAAATAAACACTCTAGAATAGTAATAGGAAGTAAATAACTATAATAGCTTATATTTACGCTAACAGTAGCTATCTTATACCTGTGCTAATTTATTAGGCTATTTTTAGCAAAATATAAGACTTATAGCTTTAAGATTTTAACTCTATAGAGTATAAAACCTTCTTTGTCTTATTGCCTAGTAGATAGACTAATAATAAGCTAGGGCTTATATAGCTTAAATAGGTGTTTAATTGCGAAATAAAAGTAAAGGTAAGATAATTATATTCTCTACTTATTCTTAATAGCTATAGCTTATATATATTAATAGAGTTTATTAAGTTTTGCGATAATAATTAAATTCTTCTAGCTATCTATCCTCTCTATACTACCTACACCTTATAGCCACTTAATATCTGCCTTTTTAAGCCTATATTAACTACCTACTTAAACAAGCTCTCTAAGTTTATATATAGCTGCTAGGGCATCTCTATAATTATAAAAAGAGACTTCTTCTGCTTATTTTATATGGCCTGGCACACAATGTTTAAGGAAAAGACAATCTTAATAGCTTTTTAAGTTATAGGGCTTTCGCTATTAGACCTAGAGGCTATACTTCAGAAGTTTAAAATAGAGAAGACTAAGAGGCCCTTATTAAGTAATAGTACTACTTTTGTACTTAGCGCTTTAGATTAGAGAAAGATTAAGCGATTACTACGCTAGGTAGTAGAGAATATCTATAATTAACACTTCTAATAGCTAAGCTAGACAATTTATCTAATAGCTATATAAAAATAGCTTCTCTAGTATAAAAATAAGCAACTTAGAGGGGCCTTTATTAATAAAAAGAAGCGCTGTTAATATAGTAGAGCTATATTCTAGTTACTATCTAAAGTTAAGAACGCCTACAATTGCTAAGTATAAAAGGATGCTAATAAGCAGCTACTATAATAATAGAAGTCTAAGGAGATTAAGCGTAGGAAGTAGTAGAAGTAAGAGAAGACTACTATACTTAAAAAGAGGCAGCGTATAAGAGAGATAGACAAAGAAATACGCCTTTAAGAATAGCGTAAAAAGGCTATATAGCGTAAAAAGGCTATATAGCGTAAAAAAGCTAGAATTATGTGTAAAGCTAAAAAGTAACTCTAATAAGATATATAATTTTCTAAAAAGGGTAATAAACACTATTAAAAGGCCTTTATACTACCTTCTTAAGTTACTAAGATAATAGAGAATATTAGTATAGATATATTATCTATAGTTAATATAGTACCTACACCTAGCCCTACTATGCGTACCTATAAAGTATGCCTCCTACAAAGATATTACACGTAGTTTATTATTACTAATTAATTAAATAGGTTCTTAAAAGTCCTCTACTAAAAAATCTCGTAATAATATAATATATATGCGACTCTATATATTAGGAAAAATTTTAAGCGCGTGTGTATACCTATAGCACCTAGATAGCTCTACACATACCTATGTACTAAAAGCGCTCTAAGCGCACTTATAATACTACTTTTTATTTAGCGTGCATATGTGTAAGATTACGTAAGGATGCGCACCTATGCTACTAGTATATCTAGGATACCTATAGCACCTATGCTATTAAAATAATGCTAATTAATTAGCAAATAAAGCTCTTTAATTGGCTAGGATTTAAAAAAAGCTTAGTAAGCTTTAAAAAGATTTTTAAAGTATAAAGTTAAAGTCTCTTACTAGATAGTAATTACTAGTTAATATAATAGTACTAATTACTAGCGTATTATATAAAACTTCTATCTAACCCTAAATTCTAGATTTTGTAGGTTTAAAAATAGAAAAATATAGTTTTATGATTATTTAAAAGAATTAGATTAGGCAAAAATTAGTGGCTTAGCAAAGAACACTATTGTAAAAGTTTAAACTTTAATAACTTTTTAACTACTTTATTATTATTATAACTTTCTTAAAAATTTATATAATAATTTATTAGTACTATATTTATATATAATAATACTACGTAATATATATAATAACTAGTAAAATAAAGAGTTTTTATTAATTACTAACTAATTACGTAATAAAAATAGTATTTTTAAATTATCTAGTTAAAGACTAGTGTTTTCTCTATAAATCTATTAAAAAATTAAAATTATAGCTTTACTAGTAAACAAGTTATACAGCTTTAAAAAAATTACTTAGTTAGACTATTTGTGCACTTTTGCGCAAGTCTGCGCATGTCTATATATCTCTAAGCATTTTTGTGCTAGCAAATTGCCTATACAAAAATACGCACAGATACGCACATCTACGCACAATTAAGTAGCCTCTCTAGAAAAAACTTTCCTAATATAGCTGCAAAAGTTATAGGTGTAGGTATTTAGAAACTATGCACTAGGTAGGGCCGTGCACTAGGTAGTAACCTATAGTATAAGTATACCTAGAGTTTTGCCTAAGCTTTTATAAGCAATTGTTATTATTATTAAAATAGTTATATAGCTATAGTAATAAAGTTTTAAGCTTAGTAAGATAGTACGCATAATAGGGGGTTTATAATTAGACTAATAAATAGGTTTAGAGTACCTAGATTAGGTATAGGGTTAGGTTAGAGTTGTATAGACTATAGGTATAGGTTAGGTTAGATTGTACAGACCTTAGGTTAGGTTAAATTAATTATACAAGACCCTAAACCTAACCTAACCTATACCTAACCTAATTATATAAGACCCTAGCTTAATTTAACTTAGTTTAGTATTATTTAAAATATATTTTTAATTAATTATAATAGCAATTTATTATAGACTATAGTGGGGTGCAATAAAAAAAGTTACATAGAAAGTTACCTTTTTAAAAGTCTTATAACTTATTTAATAAATTAGCTAAAAATATAATAAATTGCTAATTTTGAAGAGAAGGTTTAGGAGGTTTTAACTATGAGTAGAGTATTAGCTAACTAAGCATAAGTCTTGGCATATATAATCTTAAACCTAAAGCTTTTTTTAACTCTATATTTAGAGCTCTATAACTTTTTAATTAATGTTTAATTGTATTTTACATTTTAACTAGCCTTTCTAGATTTAGGATAGATTATGTAAGCAAATTTTTAAGCTAAGTCTTCTCTCTACCTTTTTTATATTTTAGATATAACAATTTAGAATATGCTTATATAAGCACTAATTATATAATTTCTTAGTAAGCCTTTAGTTTATAATAATATCTTTCTAGATTTAAATTCTTCTCTTTTAAATTTTTAAAATGGCTCTAAAATTTACCACACTTAAATCTAACGTTGTTCTTCTTTTAAAGGCTAGAATGCCTAATTCTACTATTGCTACTACTTTAAATAAACCCTTAAAAAGTATAAAGAATACTATTTATTGTATTAAAGAGAAGGAAAAGGAGAATTATAATATAGAAATAGTTAGTAAAGGAAGAGTTTCTAAGATACCCTCTAGGGCTAAAAGAGTTATTAATAGGGATTTTGTTAAATAGGCTCTATAGCTAGCTATATAGACATTAATATCTAATACTCTATATTAGCAAGTGTGAAGGGTGTACGGGATAATTGTACAAGGAAAGAAAATAATATAATAGAACTAACTTAGTATTAATTGCTTATCTCTAGAGAGGGTATAGATAGAAAGGAGAAGATCCTACGGCGTATAGGTTGCAGCGCATAGACATTATGTAATCCCTATGTAATACTATTATATAGTAATATTACAACCTTAATACCTTTAGGTGCCCTTGTCTATATAGTGTACAGACACTAGTAACTTTTTATTTTTAAGGTTACTATTAGTAGTTCTCTCTTTCTTTGCACAAACTATCTACTTGCTAATATTTATCCTATCTATTTATTATTCCCCTATTTATACGTCTTCTGCTCTAGCTAGTTTATTCTAGTTAATAGAAAGATTCTATTAAGTAACTATTTATTATACTTTGCTACTCTTTATTAGAGGCATAATTAAGCTTATTAGTAGTAGAGTAGTGGTCTAGCTAATAGCGGTTAAGGGTAAGATTGTGTAGTTAATAATAAGATTATAGTAATAATGTGTTATTTGTATAGAGTTCTTTTTGCTTAGTTTATTTCTTATATAATAGGTAGACCTATTTGTCTTATTTATTTAGATAGTAGTGTTAGGCAATTGTGTAATGTTAGATAAAGAGAAGATAAACGCTAATAAGGGGTAGGAATTAAGGCTCTAAATAGAAGGGAGAGGTATATAAGGTGGGCTTTTCTCTCTTTATTCTTCTCTCTCTTATCCCCTACTTTAAACATCTCTCTATACGTATCTCTTCTCTTTGGCTCTTTTCTCTTTTGTTAAGCTAATTCTCTATTTTATATAGTACTAAACTGTGTTCCTTATTATATAATATCTTGTCTCTATATAATACTAACTTAGTGTAGATAATAGCGCTTGTACTAGTAGGTCTTAATTAGCTAGGCCTCTTTGACTTTAATACTACTATAGTGGCTCTTTTAGATAAAAGAATGCATATTACCCTTCTAACTAGTTCCTAAGCAAACTATATATTTATTTAGGGCATCTCTATTAATATAAGTTTTTTTATTTTTTGCTTTTTATATAGATACTAACTATAGAAAATAGGCTAAGGAGTTATATATTATATATTTGTCTTTGTATAATATTATTATTATTCTTATAGCTAGTATAGACTTATATTTGTGGGTTACTAAGCTTATTTAGTGTAAGGGCTACTTTTACGCGCTCTTTATCTAGTTGCGTAGTGTTCTTAGAGGCACTACGTACGCTTACTACTATAGTAGTAACTCTGGTCCTAGGCCCTTTACTAAGTGTTGTATAGTGGCAAACTTTTAGGGGGGATTATACAGTTCTTGCGTGTGGTAGAGCTATAATACTAGGTGTAATTATTGTATGGGATAGGAATAGATAGTAGGATAGACACTTCTAGATATTATCTATAAGTACTAGAATAAAAAACTCCTCTCTAAATAAATATATACTGTGTCTCTTCTCTTTCTATGCAAATAATAGATAAAAAAATACGCATTTTTAAGTAATATATACGTGTGGAAAGAATTAAATAAATATATTACGCGAAAGAATAGACAAATAATAAAGAAATAGTGCTATATAAAGGCTAGGAAGAGCTTGTGCGGACGGGCTTAAGGCGATTTACTAATGCTTTAATAGTGATTATTAAGGTGTTACTAGAAATTAAGGACTTTAGAGCCTAGTTTAGGGCCTTCTTTATATAGGTATTAGTAGGGTTATCCTTTCTATTAATCTATTTAATTTTAGAGATCTTGCGATGCTTATATATTTTGCAAAGTAATATAATATTAATTATAAGGCGCTTCTTATTTGTGGTTCCTAGTTGTATAAGGTAGTTATAGAGAGACTTCAAATCTATATAGATAACTATAAGAATTAGCGGCAGACTAAGTGTGCGTATAATCCTCTAAAGAGTTGTGTTAATAGTAATAGCATTGTTAAAGCCTCCTACTATACTATATAGCTCGCTAGAAAGAACGCTCCTTATTACTCTCTTACACTTAGTTAAATTTTAGTGTACAATATTTACTAGGATATTAAAGTTATTACTATTACCTATATAATGCTTATTACCTAAAGTAATTAGAAATTCTAGCCATAAGCTTAGGTCCTTATTATTAGCAAATAAACTATTAGTAAAGATAAATAGCTTTATATAATAGAGATTTAATAGTATAAAGGTGAGACTACACTTACTATTATTAATTTATTATTAGATTTATTTGCGTTTAATATCTTAATATCTTTATATAAGAGTAATATAGTCTAAGTAGTAATAGATAAATTAAATACGGCTTCTGGTTGGCATATAGATGCGATGTAGGCGTCTCTCGCACGCTGCTCTATATATTTCTACATAGCATTCTTATCCTCTAGGTTAATTATGCGAAGGCCCTTTGCTTAGCCTTTTTATATAAGAACTATAGTGTTATGTATAAGCCAAATTCTTCTACTATTAAACTTAATAGGTTAGTTCTTAGTAAGGACAGTCTTATCCTTTATATAAAAGGCTACTTTCTTTAGCTCTTCTTCTTCTCTTTGTGCGAAGTTCTTATTAATAATACTAAGAGTATTATTTATCTAAAGGCTAGTAATCCTAAAGGTGTGCTCTTCTTTATTAGTAATAAGTAGATATGGGTTTTATAACAAAGTCTTTATACTAAGTCTCTCTTTATAGTAGTTATAGTAGGTCTTAAACTAGTAAAGACCTAATTTAGCTGCACTATAGAGTAATTATATAATGCGGAAGATTGTGTCTTATAGAAAGTTTATGCGCAGTTTCTTAGGTAGTCTAGTATAAAGTATGTGATTTAGTTTGTTAGTAGACTAAATATAGGCCTAGGTAATATTTTGTAGTTTAAAATATATTTTGTATATTGCCTAAAAGCTTACTTCTAACGTAAGGAGTAGGCGCTAGCTTATTCTTTAGATAGTAGGTAATTAGGTAAGAATTTTATCCTTCTCCTTATTAGAGTGGCTAGTAAACACAAGGCGGGATTTTTTGTATAGTTAAGTAGTCTTGCCCTTAACTTTTTATATAAGGCGGAGGTTAAAGATTCTGCCCTTATGCTTAGATAGATTAAAGAGAAGAATCTTAAATATACTATTAGTAATTAGAGCGTTTATCTCTGTATAGTCTGACTCTTTAAAAGGTGCTCTAGATATTATAATTATACTGTCCGCACAAAGCTTTAGAGACAGTTTCTAATTACTTATCTTATTTTAGAAAAGGAATATAGTATCCTTTCTTAGACAGTCTCTTTTTCTCTTCTCTAGAGGATTTCTTTGCATAGAGGCCATATTATTTGCTTTATATAATAGTAGGAAAGTGTAATCTTTTTTATAATAGTATAGCTTAACTTGCGTATAGCGAAACTTTACTAGACTATTCCCTAGATTAAGGATTATATCTCTATCCTTAATGCCCTTAATCTTATACAGGCCTATCTATCCACCTTTTTCTCTCTAGACTATAACTTTAGATCGAAGTGGAAGCTTAAGGACTTTGTGCACTACTAATAGACTATTATAGGTATTTAGCGCATAATTAATATTAGTCTTATCTCTTTCCTTTTATAATATCTCTATTACCTTTTGTACTGCATTTGTATATGCGATAATATTAAGTAATAGGGGAGAATCTATACTAATTTTAGAATATGCGCCAAAGACTAGTAGTGTAGGTACAAGACTATTTAGATCTATAGTGTTATTAATAGCTTTAATAGCTATTTAGAGGATGTCCTTCTTATCTATACAATTTTCTAGTTTAGCCTTAAGAATATTAAAGGCTCTGTGGAGAGGTGCGTGCAAATGCTTAACCTTCCCTATTATCTGATATGCTTCTATAGGCATCTGCCTATAGGTTGTGCTAATAATTGTTGCGTAGTTTCTAAACTTATTTCATATAAAGTTTGTATCTAGGTTATGTATAATATAGTTAGATAGACCTTAGTAGATATTAATTTAGCATCTACAGAGGGCTTCCTACGTATCTTATGCGGATATTAATTTTAAGAAGATTATAGCTTAAAATAATGTGTCTATATCTATAATATATAGTGCGTCTTTAGTTCTAATACATATAATATTAATAATAATCTTATAGTTAAAGTGAATATTATTATTAATAGTAAACTTAAAGTAACATGGGACTTATTTGTACAATTAATAGTAGTGGCAAAACTTCTAAATTTTATTTAGTATAGTGGCATCTACTTTATGGCTAGCATTAGTAAGCATCTTCTAAAGTCTTTCTATACAGAGGTGTCTAAATCGTTAATAAAGGCGGTAGAGTTCTTATTTAGTAAAGAAAGACACAGTTTCTTCCTTACTAATATTAAAGAAAGGGTATCCCTATTTGCGTATAATAGGTATAGTTATGCCGTTCTTTTATATAATAATATCTAGAATATTGTTAAAGTAGGCACCCAGCTTGTTAGCATCTGCTAGTAATAGCAGGAATAGTGTTAGAGTGTCTAGAATATAGTAGATAACTATTCCTATTAAATTTGTAATTTGTATAGTTCCTAGAGATTCTTATAAGTTCTAACCTCTAAAGCTAATATTAGTGTTGCTAAGTGTCTAATTAATCTTTATATAGAGGTTCTCTTATATATATGCCTCTAGCTATACTTTGCTAATAGTAAAAATTCTTACTATATCTATATTCTATAGTTTACCTTAGTATATTATATAGTATTAATCTTTAAGGATAAACTATTTTATACACTCCTCTGGCTCTATCTTATAGATATATTCGCTAGTTATATAGTAAAGATAAGCAGTAGTAGTTACGTAGAATACTTAATTGTTACCATCTTTATTATCTTTACTCTACTCCTCTTCTTTATATAAAGTAGGTTTCTTATTATTATACCTTTCTATATTCTAAATATAGGACTAAATAGTTTTGTATAAAGGCGTTTTATTATTATGCTCTTTATAAAAGGTAATATACTACCTTATTACGCGGGTACGCTTATTGCGTGAATAGTTAGAAGACTAATAACCTTCCTTATAGTACACAAAACACTTCTTTAGTCTAATATAAATATTGTTTAATTAGGATCTAAATCGCGATAATAATAGTATAAATCGTCCACAAAATCCTTGTTTGCAAGGGGCTAGTAGTCTGTCTCTTTATATAAGAAAGTTGTATTTGCAATTAGTATAGTATATATTAACCTCTTATAGGTACTAATTAGATTGGCGATTAATTGTAACTTAGATTAATGCATAGAGATTAGTAAATAGAGCTTTATAAGTAGGCTTAGGGGTAAATATAGTCTACTCTAGTTCTAAGTGTCTATAGCATACTTATATAATAGTAGTATAGAGAGGAATTTCCCTAGTAAAGTCCACACCTAATACTCTCTATGTAAGGGTGAGCCTATTAATTATTACCTCTAAAACTTCGTACAGACTCTTATTAGGATTCTTGCGCTAGTATTATGCAAAAGTTATTATAGTTTAGTCTATCTAATACTAGTTATAGTTAATAGTAGTATTAAAGTAACTATTAAGTACTTTGTATAAGCACTTTTATAATTGTTTAGAGTAGATAGTATAGAGGTAATACTGTGCTATATAGCTAGTAAGGATATCTAGAAAAATATCTAGGTATTAATTCTTAGTAATATCTAGGCGTCTGTATAGATCTATAAAAATCCTAGTCTTGTCTACTAAAATATTATATAGAGCTCTAGTATAGTTATTATCTTTGTTCTATACCTTTTAAAATTAGATTATCTTATTAGCTAGAATTCTTTAAGGAGGTAGGTTGTGCTTAGGCGAAAGTTTATATAGGTTAAATTATAGCATAGACTTAGTCTATATAAATTAGTATAGTGCCTATAATTTATATTTAACTAGTAGTGGTTCTATTCTATACAGCGTTTAATAATTATAAGTAGGTAGATAGAATAGTAGTTAGGTACTATGTGCAAAGAGTAGTGGGTTATTTAGTTATTTATATAAATAGGATTATCCTTAGTACTTATACAAAGGTTCTCTTAAAATGTCTATAGAGACCTATAGCTATATAGGTGCCTATAGTAGCAGCAGCTTACTCTATTTGGATTTGTGCAACAGCCTAACTAGCTTAGATATCTTTAAGATTAGCCTTAGTGTTTATATATAAGGAGTTAAGTGGACTAGTAAAAGTAGTAGTGTATAAGTAATATCTATATTACCTTAGACTACTTTATATAGTTTGCTAGCACTTATGGCTCTAGCGACTATTCTTAGTGTAATGCCCTTTTCTCCTAGGACTATAATAAGCTCTCTCCTAAATGCACAGTTTAACTTTAAAAAATAGTGTTCTTCCTATCCTTTAAAGTCTTTCTAAAATAATTCTAAGAAAGCTATCCCATTTTAGTATAACGCATAATAATTAGCAATAGTACATACTACGTATAATTACATTTTTAATAGAGAGGGATTGTCTACTATACTAATCTTATCCTTCTAGTACTTAGGTCTTGTTCTCTTACACAGTATTGCCTCTAATATTTCTATTCCTTTAGTATACTTATTATACAGTTTAGCATATTTAGGCACATTAGTGTTATCTTATAAGGTGAAAGTAGTAAAGGTGGGGACTTTATATAAAGCAGTAGTAGGAGTAGTTATTACATAACTAGTTTATTTAATAGGTTAGTTATATAGAGGGTTGCACTTTATTAGGATATATTATTATCTAACTATATGTTTATATAGTTACTAGTAGTGTGCTTAGTATACTATCTTCTCTTAAATCTTATATAGTAGCGATATCTACTTACTAACTTAATAAAAAAAGTTAATCTACTATTCCTATAAATAAGAATAGATTTTGTATGTCTTGTATAATCGCTTTCTTTATTTTATATAGCAGCGATAGTTACTCACTAACTTTATAAAGATTTAATCTGCTATTCTCTTATGTATAGAGGATAGAGTATAATAAAACAAATTATATAGCTAATAACAACTTATACAATCCATCTTCACTCTTACTAATTTGTAGTTAAGAGTTAGTTAACCACTAATTAGTATTAAATAGGCTCTATAGCTAGCTATATAGACATTAATATCTAATACTCTATATTAGTAAGTGTAGAGAGTATACAGGATAATTGTATAAAGAAAGAAAATAACATAATAGAACTAACTTAGTATTAATTACTTATCTCTAAAAAGGGTTCAGATAGAAAGGAGAAGATTCTGCGGCGCATAGGCCGCGGCGCACGGGCATTACGTAATCTCTATATAATGCCATTATGCGGCGATATTAAAACCTCAACACCCTTAGGTGCCCTTGCCTATACAGTGTACAGATAGATTTAATTAAAGTCCTAAGAAAGAAAATAAAAGATTATTATTAGAAAATAATCTAGGAGTAGCTAAAAGAACTTTACAGTACTTCTTAAAAGAGGAGGGTTATTCTTTTAATAAGGCTACTAAAAAGCCTTTATTAAATAAGTAAAAAGCTAATAATAGATTATTATTTACTAAAGAAAGAGTTAAAAATATAGAAAATATAGACCTTTCTAAAGTTATATTTTCTGATGAGTTAGCAATACAAAGGGGGCATGGTAGTAGGGATGAATACTATTAAAAGAAAGGAAATAGTAAAGTTAGGAAAGAAATGATTTCTACTAAAAATTCTAGTAAGTATTTTAAAATTCTACCTAACTTAAAAAATCTTTCTTTTAATTCTCTATTGTTTTATAATTTTATTGTTTTAATAACTATTATACTAATTTAATAATAGCTCGCGATAATACTATTTAAATCTAGAGAGCAATTTGGATAGGTAGTAGATCTAGATTAGAGTTTATTAAAACTCCTAATCAGTCTACTAGCTTTACTAATAAGGATTATATAAATAAAATCCTTATACCTATATTTAAATCTATAGTTAAAAGGGGTAAGTCCTTATATACTCTTTTTATCTCTTTTTTAATTTTTAATATAATATATATGACTATATATTATATTATAAATAATTTATAAGGTTTTATATATTAATACTAGTCTAGGGTGGCAATTTTAATAAGATAACGCCAAAATCCATAAAACTAAATTAGTTTTGGATTTCTTTGAAAAAGAGAAAACTAATCCCTTTCACCATCCCCCCTATAGTCCCGATCTTGCCCCTATTAAAAACGTCTGGAGTCTACTAAAATATAGGCTAAATAAGAGATATAATACTACTTTAGGGGTAGGTAAAATTGAGGCTAGTATTAAGGCTTTTGAAAAGACTATACTAGAGAAGTGGGCTTTAATTCCCCAAAGAATATAGATAATTGTATATTATCTTTACCTGGGCGTTATAACACTGTTATAGAGGCTAAAGGGTATTATACTAAGTATTAGTAATATATTATATATTACTTTATTACTATTTTATTAGTATTTAATATTATTACTAAACTATTAAATACTAACTAATATAGATAATAACCCTATAATATAAAACCATAGAACTATTTTATAGACCTAAATCTATACTATACTAAGATAATAACTATTTCTATAAATTAATTAAAAAGTTATGTGGCGTTATTTTATCTACCTAGGGGTAGGACGACAAAGGCTTTCATCTCAAATAACATGACAAAAAAAAGCAGAGCCCTCTGCTTAGTAATTAAAAAAGGCGTAAAAGGTGATGATAAATAAAAGTAAAAAGTTATATTACTCTAAAGTTAGAGATTTTTCTTATTCCTATTTTACTTCTAAATTATATTCACTAATAGCTAAATAAGTATAAACTAGAACTATAACTTTATAGGCCTTAATACTCTAGTTAAAAGTAAATTTCCCTTATTATAATAGGCCTTATAATAAAGAATATATTTAAGTTTAAAGATGTAGACCTTTTTATGCTAGTAGACTTAGTCTTTTTCTAGAGGTCTTTTTATATATAGTTTTATAAATACTATATATATATATAATATAAAGAGTACCCGTAACCTATAATAATAGTACTACTAATATTAATCTATAATCTATAAAGTAATAGACGCTTTAGCCTAATTAAAAAAGTAAAACTTATTTACTGAATTATATACGCTATACTATATATAAATATATTTAATATATATATATATATATATATATATACTCTATTATATAGTTAGAGTAATCCTATAATATTATATTAGTAATAAGTATTAGTAATTCTAATACTATAGACTTTTTAATATTAATTTTAGTGCACCTATATTAAATAGTTTAATAGAATAATAATAATCATATATAATCTAGTGCCTATACATAAGCTAAAATATACTATGTATTATATTAAATATTACTTAATTACTAGTTTCTTAATAGATTACTATAATTCCTTAAATCTAAGATAATTAAACATAATAGGAGTAAATATATACTAAAAATTTATAGAGAGATTAGAAAAAGATATATTGTACTATATATAAGTATTAGCTAATTCTGTATCCTAGATAAAAAGTTATACTCTTCTAAAGTTAGAGTTTTTTTACCCCTATTTTACCCCTACATTACTTTTACCCTAGACTAACTAAGCGCTTACTAATAGCCTAAGCATAATCCCCTAAACCTTCTCTTTAAAATAATATATTTGTTATATTTTTAGCTAACCTAATAAGGAAGCTATAAGACTTTAGAAAAGATAACCTTTTAAGTAACTTTTTTTTATTGCACTCTACTGTATTATATAAGTAGTAATAGATTTTAAAGTCTCCTTAAGTATAGAATAGTCTTTCTAGTTATAGAGTGCTAAACTCTAGTTATAATAAACTAGTATTAGTAGGCACTACTTACTCTAATATATTAGTAACTAGTAATAATAGGAATCTTCTTAACTATTTTATATAAACTATTTAGGGGCTTTTATAAAGACTTTTCCTTTAATAAATTTTTAGAGTAGCTGCCTTTAAAAGCTGCGCAAGTAAACACTAACTTAGGACCTATTTTACTCTAGATTACTTCTTTATATAAGAAGTAATTTAAATATTAAAGAATAAATAGTAGAGTAATATAGGATATAATAAGAAGTAACTAAGTATATTTAGTAATAGTAGTAGATAAGACAAATCGCTATAGGGTAAAGATCCCCTGCACGCGATATTATATACTAGGGGTTATCTAACCTCGCTAATCTTAGTATATACCTAGGTTTTATAATAGTGTTCGCGTGTTTAGAAATTATAAAAATAGGTTAATTAAGCTTGTCTATAATGCCTATATTAAAAGAGTACTAAGAAGTTTAAACTTAAAAGTAGTAGAAGCGTTTTAGAAACTCTACTTTCTTTAAAGAAGCTTATTAAGAATAAAGGTAAAGCTTCTCTATAAAGAATTAAGCGCTTTTAGAAGTATATAGGCTTAGTTCTTTATACTACTATTATACTCTATCTAAATATTATATTTATAGTTTTAAAGCTTTTACACTTTCTTACTAATTTAAGTAAATAATATTTCACTATAATAGAATATATAATTGTCTATCTATATATAGTGTTAATTTATCTACCTAGGGGTAGAATAATAAAGGCTTTTATCTTAAATAACATAATAATAAAAAATACAGAGCCTTCTACTTAGTAATTAAAAAGAGTGTAAAAAGGGAATTATATCTATCTATATAGAACACGCTAGTAGACTATTTAATATAGCTTATATGTGGCGTTATTTTATCTACCTAGGGGTAGGATAACAAAGGCTTTCATCTTAAATAATATAATAAAAATAGCAGAGCCTCCTACTTAGTAATTAAAAAAGGCGTAAAAAGGTGATAATAAAAAAAAGCTCGTTTGAACTGCTAAGCGAGCTTAGCGGTCTTGGCGTAAGGCTCCTATAAGCAAAACTTTTATAAAGAGGCTACCTAGAACTTTAGAGGAGATATAACTTTAGCGCAACTATGCTATAAACTATTTCTTCTTTACTATTCTAAGTTATAAACTACTATTCTAATTGTTACAAATAACACAAGTTAATATATTAATACGTACGTACTACTATACTCATAGTAGTAAAATAAGAGTAATACGTACTAAATATACTATCGTTCTATTGCCGCATTAAGGTTATCCTTAACAAATCTCCTATTATTGCTGCAGCTCCCTGCCCTACTATCTATCTAGGTATTAATAGTGGCCTTGCTAACACTAAGGTACTTGCTAATACTATAAAGTACACGCTAGTGTTCTATATAACTATTACTTAGATAATAACTACGCTAGAGTTCTATTCTGTCTATAAGCTTGTCTAGCACAAGGGATAGGTATACTTAACTATTTATAAAGCTATTCTTATCTACTAATTAGGTTAGCAGCTAGTCTAGTTTACTAAGGATAAAATAATTATATTCCCGCACTAGTAAATGCAATTGCTCCTTATTAGTAACTAAATTTAAGAGGGAAGGTAAAAGGTAGAGGATAAGGTATTTGTTAACAAACTCTAGTATAATAAGAGCGTTGCATAGATCTATAAGATTCTTCTAGCTATTATTACTATTAAGTTAGCTTATTTGACGCGCGAGCATAGATAACTAATAATAGTAATAGTAATAAGCTAGGTGTACTATATATAGCGTAAGTAAACTTACATAGGTTAGGAGCTTATAGAGTATAGGATTATTAAGGTGTTTAAGATTAGTCTTTAATTAGAATTAGGTGTAGTATATAGTAGTACATATAATCTTCTATCTTAATTTACTTTAACCTTAAACTAAAAAAAAGGTAAAAAAGGTATTTTGCAAGCCGACTATAGCTTATACAATAGTCCTAAGCTTATAATCTATAGGGATGCCTTATTTATAGATAATTTAGAAACTTAATACTCTTTTTATAGATATATTATTATAATATTTAAAGACGCAATTCTTTAGAAGGCAGCTTATTAGTCTATAGTTACTATCTCTACTACTATAGTAGAACTTTTAGCGCTTAAATATATTAGTAAAAAGGCTATAGCACTTAAATATTTCTTTAATAAGCTTACTCTAGACCTTAGATTGTTATAAATAATCTTCTATAATAATTAGTAAACTATTAGACTAGTTGTTAGCAAAAATAAGCGTATAATTATATAACTCTAGTATATTAATATCTAGAATATATAGCCTTATTAAGAGCACTTTAAGAGCTTATTTAAGGTGTCCTATTTAAAAATAAGTGAAATACTAGCAGATAGTCTTACTAAAGCTCTTTCCTAGTAGTAATTCTTTAGGTTTAAAAAGCTTTTTAATCTCTAAAATATAAGCAAGTATATTATAGAAGATTTAAGCTTAGAAGTTATATAAAATTAATTATATTTCTATCTATTATATATAGCGAAGAAGCTTAGAAAAATGAAGCTAAAGCCTAGCCTAAACCTTAAAAAAATAAGTATAGCTACTAGTTAAGCTATATATCTAAAAGTTCTAAGCCTTAACTTTAGCGCTCAAATAGTAAGCTAATAATCTTATTTATATAACTATAAATTAGAGCGCGCCTCTAAGTATTAGTTAAAGTTTAAAACTCCTAAAGTCTAAAATTATCCTCTTCTTTAGTTAAACTATACTTAGAATAGGACTTTTTAAGAGCTTAAATATTAAAAGTGTAGCATTAAGAAGACGAATAATATAGAGGTAGATTTAGAGAACGCTAGCGCTACTTATAAAGACGCCTAGCATTTTACCTATATAGATTTTTCTACTTATTCTACTACTATAGCGTTTTATAAGCTTAACTATATATCTACTTTTTTAATAACTAAACTTACTAATAATATAATTATAAAGCTTAGTCTAACTACTCTTATACTCTTTCTATATATACTAGTTATCTTAGAAGTACTATATTATATAGTCTACTTATATCTATTCTATAAATACTATCTTAAGATATAGTGCTTTTAGAAAATTAGAATATATTTTAACTAAAAAAGTATATTAATAATCTTCGTCGTGTGGAAATTCTAACCAAGGTTAAGTCTACACTATACATAGAGAGGAGTAAAATAAAAGGCACTAAAACCTAGTACCTAGCACACAGTAGTAGTAATACAATATATATAAAATAATAATAATTTTGTTATTAACTTTCTATATAGTAGCATTAGCGATAGTAGTTAATAGATAGTCTACTATCTAGTATAACTAAGTTATATATTATCTCTTAACTAGTGGACTATTAGAGAGCTATAGTAGACTGCGGAGTTACAACTGCGAGAGTAGTGTAGGTAATAGGATACTTAACTATAGTTTAGTTATCACGCTCGCAACCTAGTAGTAGCGTAACTATAGTTTGCTGTACACACACCGTATAAAGTCTGCCTGCTCTTATAATATTAGGGACGCCTAGGACACTAAATCTTTATCTCTTTATCTATTATATTTAGCAATATAATAACTTTCTAGCGACCTAATATTACGTCTAAATCTAATACCTATAGTAATATGGCTATTATTAAATTTAGTTAGGGCATAGACAACTAGCTAGGCAAAGTTAAGAATAATTCCTAGAGATTTAGCGGTCTTATGCAACTAGAAGGATTATTAGAAGGGCCTCTAGAGCTTATCTTTAAGTATCCTATTAGTAATGTCTTTAGGCTAATTCGCTACACCTTGTGCCTCTAGATTCTAGAGTGTAAGGCACTTCTTTAGTACCTAGATATTAGTGGAGACGCAGCCTTATAAGACGCAATAATATAAGACGCTACACCTTATGCTATAGAAGCTTAAAAATATAACTAAAAATAAAGGTAATAAGAACTATAAGAGTAAGGACTAGAGTAAAGGGAAGAAAGAGTTTATTATAATATATAAGACGCTAGAGGTATAGTAGTAGCGCAAAAAGCTTATTAAGGCAGTAGCAATTATCTAGACTGCTGTTAAGGTAGAGGACTGTAAGTAATAAGGATAAGAGTAAGCAGTAGCGGCGGGAGCATAGAGGAGATAGGTAGTGGCGGCGAGGTCCTAGGTAGTAGTATATAGGTCGCCAGTTACGAGAAAAGATTTACTATAGAGAGAGAGTTAGATAAAATGGTTAGGTTAGTTGCTATTGTAATTGTTATTATTATTGTTATAGCAAAAAATATTGTTAAAGAAATTATTAATTATGCAATATGGTGGTCGGTTAAATAGCTAGCCTAGGATTACGTAATATTACAGATTAACCCTAAGAGAGAACTAAAAAAGTATATATAGAACTAAAAGTAAGGTTGTTAAATATAAACGCGTTTAGACCTTAAAGTATTAAAGGTAGAGTGATAAGTAGAGCTAGACGCTATAGATAATAGAAGCCTTAGCCTTAACCTTAGAATTATAGAGCTTAAACTTATAAAGTTTAAAATTATTAACCTTAAAATTACAAAGTTTACAGTTATAAAACTTAGAATTACAAATCCTAAAAATATAAAACTAAAGAACACTACTTAAAAGGATATAAGCCTAAAAAAGTAGACTATAAGGCCTATTAATATATTAGAGTTTTAGAACTATAAGTAGGCTATAGAGGATTAAGATTAATAAAACCCTTTTTAAAAGTTCTTAATAGTAGCGTAGAGCTTAGAACGCAAAGTATTAATATTCTTAAACTATATTATATTAGTAATAGTCTTAATTCTAGAGCTTAGAACACTTATACTTAAGGCAGAATTATTTTTAAGAACTATCTAAGCCTAAGCCTATAAGATAAAATAAGCAGGGCTATAAGGATAAGTAGCTATTAAAAGTTCTTTTAAGAATCTAAGCTTATATACTAAGGTATTGATAACTTTAAATAAAGTAATAAATATAGCGCGCAAAAGATCTACTATTAGAATTTAAATTATAATATAGCCTATCTAATTTATCTAGTAGAGAACTCTTTAAATAGTTATAGTAAGGCACTACTTAGAGTTTTATAATAGCTTATTCTACCTTTTTAGCTATAATAGTAGATGCCTTAGAATTATAAGCTTTCTTCTTTAGTGTTAGAGTATTAGGCTTAGTAGGTAATATTAATATTAATTAAGATTTTAAGATTATAGCTTAATAATAAGTAGGCGGTTTAGTAGCTTAAGCTTCTAACTTTTTATAATAATAAGTAGTAAGAAAAGCATATATAGCTTGCGCAATCTCTAGGTTAGTAGTTTAAGAATCTTTTTTAGAAGGCTATACTTAGTAGTAATAGAAAGAGCGAGAGATTAATATCGCGATATACTATTTTAAATAATAAGGTTTAGAGCAATCTTAACTAAGATCTATAGCCACTTTATAGTTAGATTATATAATTAAAAGAAAATTATTTAATTTTAAAATTAACTTAGAATGCCCTCTCCCCTATAGCTATTATACTAGCTGTTAGATATTAGCTAGCTACTATGTGTCTCTATTCTTATACTTCTTTATATTCTTAAAGAACTTATTATTATTTATAGTAGTAAATAGTCTAATTAACTTGCTTATCTGCTACCTAGTATAGTCTTTGTTTGCCTATATTTATTCTTACTTCTCTTTTATACTAGTTAATAATAATTATATAAGTAATATACTAAAGTATTATATAATATAGTAAGTAAGCAGAAGTAGCTTTACTAACTATTTATAGTCTTCTTTTTTTGTCTTTTTAGGCCTAGCTTCTACGCTATATTTCTAACTTTACCTATTATCTTAGTAGGCAGTATATTAATAGTCTTAATATTAATAATCTTTATAGTATAAATTAAATTAATCTAGCTTAGAAGTATAGTCGCAATATAGTAGTATTATTTAGTTACTTAATTACTTAGTTGCTTAGTTATTATAAAGTAGATAGTAGAATTAGACCTTTCTTTTATATAAGAGGGAGTATTAGATAATAGTTAGTAGTAGTAAAGGGTTTCTTATTTAACTATAATTCACGCTAATATAACTAAGCTACTATTATAGAGAACTAATAAGATTATAGGGTGCTAGATAGATAAGCTCCTATAAACTATTTACTTTTATATATATTTATATAGTATCTTATAGAGCTAGTATATAGAAAGAAAAAGGTTATAGCTAGATTTTTTTACTATAGTATAGCTGCGGGATGCAGTTTTGTTTATAAAAGAAGGTTTAGAGAATAAAAAAAAGAAGCTAGAGAAGAAGCTAGAAAAGATTCTAAGCTTATACAATAATAAGTTAAGCTTATGAGTAAATAGGTCTAGAAAGAGAGTTAAGAAGAATGCTCGCGCTTTTATTTACACTAACTATTTATAGTTATATAATAGTAAATAGAGAGTAGTATTAAATTTTTACTTAGCGTGCACGCGCTACTTAGATACTTATAGTGCAATACTACCTTATTATAAATTTATAATAGGTTTTTGCACTTTATTTCTATACTTTTAGTAGGCTTATTACTATTATAACTTACTAGGAAAGTGTGTTATAGAAATAAGAATTTGTAGTTATATGCTTAGAGCTTATATAATATTTCTAAGCTTAGCTAAAATAGCTAAGAGCTTGTCTATATATTAGCCTTAATAGCCTTCTTTTCTTATATAGCTTTAATTCACATTTAGCTTCCTAAATTACTATTTCTAGCTTGTTTTCTTTCCACCCTATTTCTATATACTAAGTACTAGATTGTAGTACTTTTATTTTATTTTGTTTTATTTTATATATAGTGTAAACTTAATATTCTTTTTAGTTACTAAGTAAAATACTCTACTTTTTTATTATTCTACCTTTAGATAGTTAATTTAATACTATATAGTATAAACTTACTCATCTCTAGGATTAATCTATAATATTACGTAATCCTAGAGTGGCTGTTTAACTAACCACTATATTACGTAATTAATAATTTCTTTAATAATATTTATTATTATAATTATAATAGACTTAGTTATACTAAATAGTAGACTATTTATTAATTACTATTAATAATGCCACTATATAAAATATTAATAATAAATTTTTTATTATTTTGTATATATTTTGTTACTACTACTATGTACTAGTATCAGATTAGAGCCGTGTTGCCGAACAAGAGCAC
The DNA here is from genome assembly GCA_014281115.1 of Laburnicola sp. R22_1. Classification (NCBI taxonomy): domain Eukaryota; kingdom Fungi; phylum Ascomycota; class Dothideomycetes; order Pleosporales; family Didymosphaeriaceae; genus Laburnicola; species Laburnicola sp. R22_1. The sequence continues at coordinate 910,178 of JACONQ010000013.1, forward strand.
GTGGTCGGCTCCACTCTCTAAATTAGACCTGGAGCCAATAAGTCACAGAACACACACAATACAACTGTTTATCCATCTTATCTATTAGACCCCCCATCTTAATAAGCTCAAATAGTGCTTAAATCTGACAACTAGGTACTAGGTTTTAGTATCTCTTATTTTACTTCTCTTTATATATAGTGTAGATTTAACCTTAGTTAGAATCTTAATATAGTAAAGATCTTTAATAGTATAAACCTAACTTTAGTTAGAATCTTAATATTATAAAAATTTAATAAATAAGTATTTATAAAAAAATCTCTAGTATATATATATATTAGATAAAAAGAATATAATTTTAATATATATAGTGTTAAATTCACTATCTAGGGGTAGAATAATAAAGGCTTTATTTTAAATAATATAAAAAAACAAAGCTCTCTACTTAGTAATTAAAAGAGATAATAATTTTAGTATTACTACGTAGTTTTTATAAAAATATTATTATTTAGTATAAATTATTATAAAGCTAAGTAAACTATATATAGCATAGTCTTTTACGTAGTAAAATTAATAACTATAAGGGGCTAAGTAATCTGTTGCTTATACTCTTATTCACGTCGTTTGGTGTACGTCAAAGCGTTCACAAGTGTTCCCAGTTCCCCGCGCCGTCATGTGATTTCTCTAGATCGTATTGGAATTAGCGCTGATGCTAAATTTGGACCCAGGAGGCTGACAGCCACCGTTTCCTCGCCATTCAGCCGTCTTCACCAGCAAAGGACTACGAAATGCAGGTATCGAATAAGGTTCAAAATACGCCTGCCATCCCCGCAATACCTAGGTGCTCACCAGTCACCACCAGCGCACTTTCTAGAGATACCGCCAATAGGGCGCATCTGAACCCACAAGAACACGATACCTAGTTACCTTTCAGAACCAAGGCTAGCCGCTGAAGTATGTGAAAGGCCTCAAGTGCGCCTTGTGTGTGCACAAAAGACGTCAGCGATTGATATTTGGTCAACATCCATTCCTTTCTTTCTTCCTCGCTGGTCCCCAGTAACGACCTTCGGAATGCCCATCAAATTGTGATAGTCCAATAGCGTAACACCTGCAGGAAATCACAACTCAGCTTGTGCACGGACCTTTGCGCGATTGGCTAACAATCTTCCAGTTGTCTGGGCGCATCGCGCCTACGTGTACGAAAGCGAAACACGAAAACTGTAATGGCTTGTGCGGGCTGAGTTGTCGCCCAACAAGGTGAAGTTTGTTTTAAAGCCAGCGCCAACGTGGTCGAGGCATTGTCCAACTTAATTCTTAGCACCTGAAGAGGCCATATGGTTGGCTTTACGAGCTCACTACTTAGCTGGTTGTTTTGTACATGTGGGGGCTGCAAGCTTGGTATTCGTATAGCTTTCGTAGGTCTATGAGTCCGCTCAGGCAAAATACCAGAGAAGTGGGCGTACTTAAAGCGCCCAGTACCTCTGCTTCTCATTTTCCTACCTACCATTTCTCAATATACCCAGTCATCTAGTCAAAAGTCTCTCGTTAGTCGCATCACTTGCCGGCTTTGTCCATCTTAACCTTTTCTTACCGTCTTCAAAATGTACGCAAAATCCTTCACCCTCGCTATACTCTCCGCTTCAGTGCTGGGAGCCGAGTTCTCTCAAATCGTCTCCCATGACTTCGGTGCCATGCTAAGGCGGGGCAATGCCATCACCAAGCGTCAAGGCTATTATCCCACCTCCACGCCATGTGGCTCCGGTGATACTTGCGAGGAAGCCTGTGGCGCAGGCCAAGTTGAGTGCCCTGCTGATGTCGGCATTGGGGTCTGTTTCGACCCTTCTGCGGGCCATTGCTGCCCTGATGGCTCTGGATGTAAGGAGGCTGCACTCCTCCCCTCTACAAATAGCTTACACGCTGACACTGGAATAGACTCTTGCGACACTGGCTATTTCTGCTCCTCGGACGGCCAAGATAACACCTACTGCTGCCCCGATGGCATGGACTTGGGTGCCTGTGCGGAAGCGTACTCGCTCACTGTCTCTCTCATTAGCCAAACGGGAACTGTTACTATTGCCAGCGAGTCTGCCTCAGCCAGTGTTGCTACTCCCACTACACCGATCTATATAACCAGTATCCCCTCGTCCTCATCGACTCCCATCTACATCACCAGCCTCCCGACTGCCACCGCAACCGACATTCCAACTGGTAACGGCTCTTATACTACGAGTGCTCCCCCTGCTGAGTTCCCTGGTGTTGCTGCAAAGGTTGGGGGTGCTGGTATGGCGATTATTGTGGCCGTGGCCGGTCTCGCAGGCACTTTGTAATGGAAGGTGTGGTATATCTTCGGGGACCAATTTGAAAGTTCTATCCCCTTTTGGTTTAATCTACACGAAGGACGCGGCTCATGAAAGCCTATAGTTCTGATTGTATTATGTACCTAATGTTGTCTCCGAAAACATTTAGGCCCTGTTTGGTTCCTCCGGTAGGGAGCTCCGTTTTGCCTCCGGTTTGATTACTTAGCAAAACGGAGTTGTAAACGGAGCCGTGTTTGGTTTTGTAACGCCGTTTTGAAGCCGTACCGGATGCCGTTTTGCGTACCGGAGCTTGGCAATAAAACATCCTTGCTAGCCTGAAAAAGCCCACTTTCTACTTTTTAGGCCAAACGGAGCTCCAGTGTAGCTACAGATGCCTGAGGGCACCTGTAGCTGTACCGGAGTACTTTGACGGCGTCACGTGCGGCCATGTCGAATCGTTTGAGCCAACCTATGATGATGGCCGTAGTGGGTGCCCTTAGCAGCGTCGTAGCTGTCCTAGCCCACCAGCTGGATAACAAAGCCAGGCCCACGGGCGTCAGATCCCGTTCAAACGATCAACAAGGGAGGGGTGCGCGGTGGCTGGATGACTGCCTGGGCGACCCAACTCAGCTATTTCAGGAGACACGACTCCGGCCGGCGGCGTGGCATGTACTTATCGAGTACATGAAATCCTATGAGCTCGTCGGCGACGGCAGGATCTCCATGGAGGAGAAGATCCTTTTCGAGGACTGTATCGGAGCTCTGGACGGCACCCAGATTGCAATCCATGTGCCTGTCGCCGCCCAAAGGCGTTATCGAAATCGCCATGGAGATCTTACGCAAAACGTCCTCGCCGTCGTCGATTTTGACATGAATTTCATGTACTTATTGCCCGGGTGGGAGGGCAGCGCTCATGACGGCAGGGTACTGAAAAGCGCTCGGGATAAGGGCTTTGCAGCTCCTCCAGGCAAGTACTTTGTCGCCGACGCTGGGTACGTCAATAGCAATGATATAATGGTGCCGTATCGCGGCGTACGGTACCATCTCCGAGAGATTTATGAGGTGGGGATGAGCCCGGCGACGCCGCAAGAGTTGTTCAATTATCGCCATTCGAGCCTGAGAAATATTGTGGAGCGTTGTTTTGGTGTTTTCAAAAGGCGCTGGCGGATTTTTGACAGGCCACATGAGTTCGATATTAAGACTCAGGTCAAGCTTGTGTACGCCCTGGCTGCCCTCCATAATCTCATCAATTTGGTGTACAAAGTTGACGAGGATCTTGATGAGATGGAGGAGTATGAGGGTGAGGGCTCAGAGCACCTGCGGCGCGACGCCGAAACCGATGGGGATTTTGACGCCGGCGACCCTGGGATAGAGGAGCGGCGGGATCGTATAGCAGAGGACATGTGGGAGCAGTATATAACTGCTCGCAGAGTCGTATATAGTTGAGTAATTGGGTAGGTGGGCAGAGAGGTGGGCGAGTTGATGAGCAAAAGTTTGGTGTTAAGAAATTGAAAAAGTACGCTAGCGTCAGTTTAGTAGAGCGGTCGTCCTGAGATTCATTGTAATTTATAGTGATTTGGAGTAAGATTCACTAAAAGTATAAATTTTGCGGGCAAATCTTGGTCTTGGCGGAACAAAAATCTTATAAAAAGTACTCTAGATGAACTGAGGGACGACGGCCCTCCTAAGGTGAAAACTCGCGCTGCGCACGCGCCACTATCGTCAGTCTTGGCATGAAGTTGAGCTTTTTTGTCAATTTTGACGCTCAACTCTCCATCCCCCACCCACTCTAACGACTCTATTTTCTCCTGTAACTCGTCCCGCAGAGTCTCCTTGTTGTCAAAAGCGGTGGAGTTAAGTATAACGTTGCAGCGGTGCTTTATCCAGGCCTTCTGCGCGCTGCGCGATTTCATACTGAGGAAGACTTTGGCGTCAAACTCGTCCTTAAAACCCTCGAGGATAGGGTACTTGAGTCGATCATCCAGCGACTGGTAAGCCTCTATAAACTGTACAATAGCGTCTTGCTGATAGTCCCTAGAGTTGACTGCAACGAGCTCTGAGATCGCCGACGTCAAATGGTCAATTCTTTGGCCCATACGCTCCTCCGACGTCGTCTTATTTTTCGCCCGCTTCTCCTGGTTCCTGAGTAACCTGGTGCCCGCGCGTTTACGACGCCCACCTGAGGCCTCACTGCCTGACGTCTCCATCGAAAAGTCGTCCTCAACTGACGTCGCCGGCTCCGATTGTGTCTCAAGGAAGTCGTCAATTGTGGTGGCGTCCTCACCCGTGGCGGAATAGCCTTCGAACAACTTCTCATGCAACTCAGGGAAATCCAGAGGTCTCCTTCTATACTTTCTAGCCTCCTTGTGGGCATGAAAGTACGAGTCAAGTACGGGCGCGTCGGCGACGACCCTCCCATCTTCATACGAGAAGCCTGATTGACGGAGGAGCTCCGACCAGATTCTGTACTCCTTCTTACAGCTGTCGTACTTATCCTTGACCTGTTTTACGGTCACCAGCTCAGTGGCAACTTCAGCCACCTTATCGCGGGCGTACGTCCACGCCTCAGGTTTGAACTTATTATCCGCGCGATGGCCAGCGTCAGCCTGGTCGCTGAGGGCCTCTAGTAAAGCCTCTAGCATCGTGGTGCTCCACATGAGCTTTTGGCCTTATTTCCATCGGGGGTGGGTGACGGCGACCATGTCACGGCTCGCGACGACGCTCGGGACTCTGCAGACGACGGCGACGGTGACGGTGAGGATGAGGGCGCTGACGGCGACGACGACGACGACGACAGGGCCTCAGCTGCGAGGCGCTGGAGAACCTTATGGCGTATTAAACCTTGCGATGGAGTTTGCAACATGGTTTTTACAATACAATCACTAAAAAATTAACAAAGGTAGCTAGGAGCCAACACCAGGACGACGATGGATAACGGAGACGTGCCAAACAGTACTCCGTTTGATCTATGCCTGTCAGCCAAGCCGCCGTCGAAAACCCCTGTACGCCTCGGCGGCTTACTCGGCGATTACCTGTACAAAACGGAGTAGAAAACGGAATCGAAACCAAACAGGCCCTTAATCGGTCTTCCTTTCAGAAGCTCTATCTTGTGGAGTTCATCATGAAGAATACTTCGCGCACGTTTCGTACACGGTATAACGCTGTAAGAGAAAGCTGTAGGTGTGCTAAAAACTGTGGGCGGGCAGGCATATGAGGACAACAAGCTGTATTGCTATTTGCAGAAAAGAGAGTGGAGTGAGGAGTCTGCCGAGGAAGAAAGGAGAGGGCGAGAGCTTTATCTTGAGGGTAGTGGTCTGTGCACCTGAATGGAACCTTCTACACACACCACCTCTGACGTAAGTCACGTGGCTACAAAAACCCTATAAATTAAGGTAAAGCAATAAGACTAGCTTAGCGACTGTTTAGGGACAGAGCATATGCAAATCAGCCGGCCCCTTATAGAGTTGATCACGAGCTGTACTATAGTCTATAGGTACTAAAGTTAACGACAGTTTGTCGTCTCGAAAGCTAGGGGGAGAAACGTCGGTAAAACTTTGACGTGCTCTAGTCCTAGGGCTTAGCGTTTGCACGTAATATTACGTGATGTTATACCGTGGGTCACCACCTGGTGCACGGTTTCCAGATGCCCACACCCACAACTTTTGAAGCTGTAGAGTCGCATATATATTGTATTATCGCGAGATTTTTTAGTGGACGGCTTTTAAGGATCTATTTGATCGATTGGCAACGATAAACTACGTGCGATACCTCTGTGGAAGGCGTACTTTGCGGGTGCGCGTGGCAGGGCCGGGTGTAGGCACCACATCAACTACAGATAATATATCCACACCAACATCCTCTGTCTCCTTAGCGACTTAAGGAGGTGGTGCAAAGGCCTTTGGACGGCGTCTATTACCCTTTTTGGAGAATTATATGTCTTGTTAGAGTTGCTTTTTTGGCTTCGCGCGCGATCCTAGCTTCTTCGCGCTGCACGGCCTTCTCGCGCTGTTCTTAAAGGCATATTTCTTTAGCCACCTCTCTCATGCGCTGCCTCTCTTCAAGCATAGTAGCCTTCTCCTGCTTCTGCTGCTCCCTACACTTAATCTCCTTGGACTTCTATTATTGTAGTAGCTGCTCGTCGGCATCCTTTTGTGCTTGGCGATCGCGGGCGTCCTTAACTTTAGATAGCGACCAGAATATAGCTCCACTATTATACTCCTGCAGTACCTTAAGTAATAGAGGCTTGCCACGTTAACAGCGCTTCTTCTTATTGATAAGGGCCCCTCTAAGTCGCCTGTTTTCATGCTGGAGGAGCTGTTTTTGTACAGCCATCACGTGAATCGTCTGGCTTAGCTGTTGGGAGCGTTGATCGTAGATATCCTCCACTACCTGGCGCAGTAGTCGCTCAATCTTTCTCCAATCTGAAGCGCTAAGTACGGAAGGAGTAATATCGCTTAATAAGGGCCTCTTAGTCTCCTCTATTTTAAACTTCTTAAGTATAGCCTCTGGGTCTAACGGCGAAAGCCCTGTGACTTTAAAAGCTGTTAAGATCGTCTTTTCCTTAAATGTTATATGCCAGGCCTTATAGAACAAGCGGAAGAAGTCTCTTTTTGTAATCGCGGAGATGCCCTAGCAACTATATATGAACTTGGAGAGCTTGTTTGAGTAGGCAGTTAATAGAGGCTTAAAAAGGCAGACGTTAAGCGGCTGCAAGGTGTGGGTAGTGTGGGGAGGATAGACGGCCAGAAGAATCCAATTATTGTTGTAAAACTTGATAAACTCTATTAATATATGTAAGCTATGGCTGTTAAAGATAAGTAGACAATATAATCGTCTTGCCTTTGCTTTTGTTTCGCGATTAAACACCTGTTTAAGCTATGCGAGCCCTAGCTTGTTGTTGGTCTATCTACTAGGCGATAAGGCAAAGAAGGTTTTGTGCTCTATAGGGTTGAAATCTTAAAGCTATAAGTCTTATATCTTGCTAGAAACAGCCTAATAAATTAGCGCAGGCGTAAGATAGCTGCCGTTGGCGCAAATACAGGCTATTGTAGTTATCTACTCCCTATTGCTGTTCTAGAGTGCTTGTTTAACGCCTCTGTGATCATATTGATAGCGGGAGAACACGCGCTTCATTTTTGACAGCACCCTGATTAAGAAGCCTTTCTTATCTATATTGTAGATATTGCGAGCCTCGATATCGTACTAAGTTATCTTCTAGTCTAGGAGCTTAAAAAATAGGGCGTATTTAAAGGCAGAGTTAGCTCTGTGGCGTGTGGAATCAATACCGGATGCCTATTAAGATACAAGCTTAATGTGATGCCGCGCAATAAAGCGATCAACCCAGTTTTTTCCTAGCTCTTTTCCTGCTATTTCTGCTGCGAAATTCCGTATCATCTCCCTTGTAGGTGGTAGCCCTTGTACATAGAGCTTATCAATATATTGTACGAGCTTAGTTTCCTGTGTAGAGTTAAGAAGGCGCATATTATCGACTTTCTCCGCATAGCTGCCGATAACCCCGCGGTGACGCTTCGACAGCAACGTTCGATCAACACCGTACTTTTTCGCAGTCTGAGTATAATTAGGCTTCTCTCCAAGCTTCAGCAATTTTAACGACTCTAGGGCAGCCTCTATTGGGTGTATATTGGTGGTGTAAAGCGATTCTGAAAGTACAGTCAACTCTCGTTATAACGATGTCCGTTTTAGCGATATCCTCGATATAGCGATATTTTTCGCTTGCACGGATTCAACTCCACACAATCTACCCCTGTATCCGATATTCAATATCTAATACCACTTCAGCGCCAAGTATCGTTATAGAAGCTATGGGCCGCAAGGGGATATCCAATCATGAGAGGAAGGCTCTCCGCGCCTGGGCCTTCTCTCAGCAACCACAGCCACGACAGAAAGCTATCATCGCATGGTTTGAAGCTGAATTTGGCAGAAAGCTCTCCCAATCAACTGTATCTGAGTCTCTCGACGATCGCTTTCGACACCTCGACGCCCTACCTGCCTCCGCCTCCGCCTCCGCCTCCGCCTCCGGTACATCCATATCCAATACAGCCTACCGCTCACGAGCGGCTGCCTGGCCTCTACTTAAGTCTATCCTGTATGAGTGGCAGCAGGGAATACAAGTGCGAGGGGGACTAGTATCAGGCGATATACTTGCTAAGAAAGCTCGAGAGATCTGGCGTCAGATTCCAGCCTACCAGGGCCAGGCTATTCCTGAGTTCTCGTCTGGCTAGGTATCAAAATTCAAGCAGCGATATAGGATAGCAGAGGTTACACAGCACGGCAAGCAGAGCTCTGTACCAACACAAACAGCAGCCAAGATAGTAGATGTACAGAACATCTGCATCCGATACCCAGACAGCGATATATTTAACATGGACGAGACTGGGCTATACTGGAGGTGGGCAATATTAAGAGGGCTAGCTACTGCCTTAATGCCTAGTGTTAAGAAAGATAAAGCTAGGGTATCTATCATGCTCTGCTGCAACGCTACTAGTACTAAGCGCGTAGCACCATGGGTGATAGGAAAGTCAAAACAGCCTTAAGCTTTGCAAGGAGTTAATATATTAGCTATTGGCTGTGTCTGGAGGGCCTCTAAGAAGGGCTAGGTAAACACATCTATTATAGCTGAGTAGCTTGCTGCATTCTATAGCTATATTGGCTTAAGGAAGGTTGTTCTTCTTATAGACAACTACTTGGCCTATCTTTCTGGCCTTTAACAATCGCCGCCTCTGTCCAATATCGCGATCTAGCTCTTACTAAAGAACTTAACAAGCATGTATTAGCCTCTTAATTAGGGTATTATCTAGAACTTCAAGACCTACTACCAGAGGCAGTGGCTAGCGTTCACGGTTAAACACTACAACCTTGGCCTTAATCCATTCAAATTCATGACGATTCTCTATACGCTCCACTGGATAGCTGAATTATGGCTGCTCGATATTAAGGATACTACTATCCTACACTGCTACATCAAGAGCACGTGCATCCCGAAGAGGTGGCTAGATCCTAGCTCTGGACTTGATAGAGAGGAGCCAATAGAGAGTCTATATTAGGCTGCTGCCTAGGCTGGCCAGATCTAGGATCCTATGGCTATAGAGAACTTTCTCAATCCAGTAGATGAGGATTTAGAGGAGGAAGAGGAGGATACATCCCTACAGGATATCGTAGTTGCTTAGCTAGGGCTTGTTTAAGGATTAGAGGAAGAGAAGGAGGTGCTACCTCCTCCTGCTCCAAGCGTTGCAGAGGCTCTTTAGGCTGTACAGGTTCTACTCTGCTATTAGGAGTATTAGGAGACTGCAAAGTATGAGGATATATCCTATATGAAGCGGCTAGAGAGGTCGTTGAAAGCTCAGTTAATCAGAAGTATGAGCAGACTTATCAATAAACAAAACAAACAAAATTTGTGGCTCTGAATTTGTTTGTTTGACGACTTTCTTGGTGTTGTAGTTTGTTTGTTTGATTTGATGGAGCTATAGAGGCGCTTTTTATTTGATTGTTTGTTTGATTTTGAGTACTTTAAGAGGACTGTGAAAGAGACTCTGGTGGTGTTATAGGCGGCGGCTCCTCCCACTCATGTATGCTAAACTGTTCGTTGAGCTTATTGTCATCGTACGTTGCCACCACCTTTGCGCTTGGAGGTTTAAAACCTGCTCGAATCCATCGTTGAGTACAAATTAAAGCAGCCAATAGTTGGCTGCCCATTTTGCGTCTCTGTGGCTCAAGTACGTCGCCAGTACCCGAGAAGACTCGCTCACAGTCAGCGCTGGAGGCAGGGATAGTTAACACGTCCAGCGCCAATCGTGACAAATTGGGATACCTCAGCTTAAGCTAGTACCAGTATTGGACAGCTGTACAGCTAGTTTTGTACTGTTCTGATGTCCATGTTGGCTCTCTAAGCCAGCTCTCGTACTCATCCGCCACCCCTATTATCTCGTCGCTGTTGTCAAGTACCGAATCGATCGCGTCGTCAAAGCTGCTCATCGCGTGTTTAGGCGCAGTTGTTATTGTTGTTGCTGTCGCTAGGGCGGGCTTGTAACGAGCCTAAAGCTGCTCGAAGCTCGCGTGCGTAGCTTGTAACTGTGCGGGCTTCTCACGCCAGAAGCGTTTAAAGTAGTTCTTGAAGCGTGGGTGGAGTGCCGTGGCAGTGTAGTAGACGGGGATTTTGAGGAGTTTATTAAGGTACTTGCTCGCCTTCTTAAGCGCAGCACGTACGTTAATAGCGACGTGATCTTCTAGCGCCTTGTCTGGCAGGTAATTGACGCTTTCAAACAGTCTAAGGCGGGCATCTAGGTCAGCAATAAGAGACTCAAACACAGGGATAACCTTGTATAACGCGCCGTAAGTGCCAGCTTTGCCGCGACCTTGCAAGCGATTAGTTGCGGACTTCAGCGGCTCAAGCACCTTAATGTACTCAGTAATCACCGCCCAGTCTGCAGCTGCAAGCCCGCCTGATCGCATCCACTGCAGCACAATAGGCGGCTTAGTGTTGTTGCTTTTAGCAAGCTTGTCAGCGTGCTTAGTCTCTTGTATGTGGTAGGAGGAGTAGCTGTTAATGGCGTGTTGTAGCTCAACACCGCGCTTAAAGCAGTTATAATAGCTGTTCCAACGCGTAACTCTAGGCTTAAAAGGCTCACGGCGTCTTGCTGTAGCGCCAGCAGGCATCTTAACTGCTTTGCTGTTCTAACAATCCTCAAATATACCCTATTGTTTTGGCGTGTTAATATAGTTAACAATATTAAGAAACACGCTAAGCGGACCATCTTTCCGCTATTGCTTTATATAAAACTCCTCTTTGTTGTAGTGTTCAGGCTCGTTATTAAAGGCGTCAGAGTCAGTGCCAAATATAATAGTTTGCCCAACGAGGTTAAGTATGTGGCAAGCGCAGCGGAGGCGTCGATTGTTGGCGATAAAGCCGTACATTGTGCCGAGTTTATTAACTGCAGTATCGTTGTTGTAGGCGTTGTCAAGCACGAAATAGCCCAAATTGCTGCTAGAAATCTCAAAGTAGCGTAGGATTCGTACGACAGCTTCCGCGATCGCTAAGCCTGTGTGCGCACCAACCAGCTGCGGCAAGGCGATGGGAAGGTCAACTATATTGCCTTAAGAGTCAGCGTAGTGCGCACAAATTGCAAAGAAGCCGCGCTTCCCCCCCTTAGTAGTCCAGCCGTCAAAGCTTATGTGTATTTTGCTAGAGGCCTCAGACAAGGCGCGCTTAACTTGAGGTTGTAGCCAGCTGTAAAGCCTCATCACGAACCTCGAAACGCTGTTGTGAGACCTCCATAGCGCCGCCTCTGCCTCTGGGTTGGCGAACCTGATCATCGCGCGGAAGGACTCAGTCTCAAACTCGCGTAATGGCCTGTTGTTGTTGACGAGCCATAACACTGCAGCTTGCCTGAAGCCTTGTACGTCGAAGTTACCCAGCTCCTGCGTTGCATCTTGGCTTAATGTGACCCCGTTTTCTTCCGCCCATCGCAGCGACTTCTGGCCAGGTTCGAGCGGCCTCTTGTGTACGATAGTGCCTTGTTTGGTGAGCCGATGGCCGGGAAGGTCTTGCTTCAAATGGTTGTTGGCGGCTGTAGTTGACAGAGTGGTCTGGTGTAGGCCGCCCTTCTTTCTGTTGATGTGACAGTGCTTGCATTGGAAGTAGATCTTCTTAGGGTTAGTACCAAGCTTTCGAAGGCGATAGCCGTGCCTAAAGACCTAGCTGATGTTGCCTGTGGGTGTGGATAGAGGCACATTGAAGCCCAGCAGGCGCTTTAAGTCAAGGCCTTTGTAGTTGGTGAAGTCAACACTAGGCGCAGCGTCCTCCTCTACTGAAGCCTCTGTGGCAGCATTACTAAACGCGCGCGGCGGCTTAGTAGCTATAGGCGGCTTATTAGCCACTAACAGCAACTCCCAAGCTGGCTTATTGGCCTGTAAGGCTTGTAGTATAGGCCGTGGTGATGGCCTCTGGGCGCGCTCCTCTAGCTTGGTTGGTGGCTCTATTGAGCGCGGCTCTAGAGTACTTTTAAGCACCTTAATAGGCGGCTCCGGCTCGTCAACTACCTCAATAGACGGCTGGGTTGGCGGAGGAGTAAGCGGCCGCTGGCTATCTATAAGGCGCTGGCTGGGTTTCGGCGCACGTTGGGAACGTTTGGGCATAGGTTCGGATGCCTTAGCAGGCTCGCGGCTTTGTTTTAGGGGCATGGTAAGCGTGAAGGTAAGCAAAGGCGCGAAAAAGTAAGCTGTAGGCGCAGGCAAGTAAGCCAAAGTATAGTGGGTGTGTAAGCGTTGACGCGCAAGGTACGCGGAAAGTACGCGGTCGGCTAGCCAACATTACCACTTCATGCCAAGGCGTACTGCGCGACGCTCTGCAGCCCGCAACAATAGAGATATAGTAAAACAGGCGACAGGAATTAATTTAGCAACATTGATTTAATAGTTTAACTTATAGAAGACAAGATTTATTGCGTGGTTATAGCAAACGATTTTTTAAGAGTAGTAACTAGGTTCAGAATATATAAACATAACTTAGGCTTCGCTGCAACAGCGCAAACTCACTTTGCTACAATACCTCAACACTATAATATTAGCTTATTTAGATTATTATATATATATTTATTGTTTTAACAGCTTATTACCTACGTAAAGAAAGAGGAGGAACAGAGGATAGGAGGTGCTAAAGCCGAATAGCAATTTATGTATATCAGTTGCTGGCGGCCAGTGGAAGCACACATCCGTTATGCGGGCTTTTTTTACGCAGGTACAATCCACTTAAGAAGCTCCGTTTTTTGCTCTGTTTACTATAGGAATACCTATATAATTGCAGCGTTGGGAAAGTTATTGTTACATCAACACTAAGAATATATCACTAACTCTAGGGTACCTTATCATTACAGTATGCTAAGCGATTCAAACAAACTTCAAATTTTTTAACTGCAATTGCCTCTTTTGTTTGTTTGACCTATCAAAATTGCAGCAGCAGCTTTTTGTTTGGTTGACGTTGTCAATTCAAACAAAATTCAAACAAAATATTGAGGCATGTTTGGTTGTTGACAACCCTGAGTATGAGGCAGTCAACAATTTCGGAGTGGCTGCAAGTCCGCCAAGACTAGCTTAATAATCATCGATTAAACGATATTTCGATATAACGATAGAATTTGCTGTGCACGGATTAATCGTTATAACGAGAGTTGACTGTACGAGAGATTTGGTGTTGGCCGTGCACGAGGTGGGGCCGTGCACGATGTGGGGCCGTGCACGAGGTGGTGACCCACGGTATAGGCGCTAGTAACGCAATAAAAAACGCAGTAATTAAACGCAGTAGGGCCACTTAAAAACTAATAAGTGGAGGCAGATTATACTCCTGCCCAGGAGGGCGTGGAGTTCATATGATGTAATTATGAATGCTTCGTGCGCTGTAGAAACCCGATGTCATTAGTTTATGCACAGCGATAGTCTCAACAAAAGCTACAGAAGCACACAATGAGCCTTGGCGTGTCTGCACGCTACATTTAAGCCATATTAAATAGCGAACCTCGAAGGTACAACATGACTGGTAAATAGAACTATCTTTTTCTAAGAAGTCTTCGCAGTGTGTTCTTGTGGTAGACAACTGGGCTTGCTGATTAAGCGTACGTTTGGGGAGAAATACCATACAAAGCGGAAAATAAGCGCCGAAATCTTTCGTCAACTGCAAGTAATAATCTATTGCGCTAATAACTTCCAGGACCCTTGACCTGACTTAGGGTTGTATGAGTAATAGTTCCATAGGTATCAAAAAGAGTGTTGTGTGAAATATGGTGGCAAAAAATACGTCCACATATTGCAACTGTGGAAGCATATTTAGTTCACTGTTCAACCGCTATTTAGGTAAACATGTGACTACATATGCAGAGGGAAACATAGCCAAGGTCGATGGAACGTGCACGCGCCATGTCCGTTCCATGAACACCTAAGCCATATAATTCCGGGGTCGAGTCTCGAATCTACAATCAATCCTCAACCAACCTTCGACTGGAAGTTGAGCGAAATGACTTCCATAACTCGGATCACCATCGACCCGCGCGGAGACACTTGGATCAAACTCAAGAACCCCGTCTACGAGTTTCCCGAATGGATAGACAAGGACGAAGTGGAGGCCGAGCCCGAGGGTACGGACATCCTAGACCCATCCTCTGCCGATCAAAGCGCAGATGAAGACTCACTTGAGGAGCTCTACTTCCTGGTTTCCTCAAATGTTCTCCGCATCACTTCACCGTATTTCGAGAGCACATTTAAGCACGGGTTCAGCGAGGCCACAGTTAATCCTGCTGAAGGCAAAATTAACATTTTGGCCCAGGAATTCAACCCTCAAGCCATGGAAATCTTGCTCAACATGGCGCATTGACAGACGAAGAAAGTCCCTCTTGATATGGACGTGGAGATGCTAGCCCACGTTGCCGTAATTGTGGATTACTATGGAATGCACGACGCAGTTGGCCTTTATCCCAAGTACTAGATAAATTCCTCAGGACCGCTTATGACGAATATTTACTCGAAGTACACGATTTACGGCAGGCGGCCATCATGCACTAAGCCCGTTATGTGGGTGCTCATCGCTCAGGCCTTCCAAAGACAAGAAACTATTCATGTTCGCGGTATCCATAATTACTAGGATAATCGATGGCCCTTTCCAACATCTGGATTTGCCGATTTAATTCTACGCAGGTATGTCCAATCTTTTTGCCGTCACTACCACGTTCGCTGACCAGGATAGACGAAATCGACGAAATCCGCTATCCTGAATTTAATCGCTTTACCAAGGGTTTCGACAAACTGATTGAGTACGTGCGTGACGGAAAACCATACGAAGACAAATCCCGCACATTCATGCCTGAGTGTCAGAGTAGCATTCTTGGTGCTCTCACGGCTAACCTGAAGTCGGGGTATCGACGCACAATCCCCTTTCAAGGGCTGAGGTTATTTCAGTACCTTGTGAATTATACCGTCCGGGCGTGTGACAATGAATCTCGCGGTTGCCATGACGTCGAAAGTATTATGAGGAAGTTATGGACAAAGCCATCGAGCGTCGCGGTACACAAAGATATCGCGAAGCAATGGGATACTTGTATTGGGGAGGACGAATAGCGTTGGCACTGGGAGGTATTCTTGAATCTACGAATGGTTTTGGGAATGCCGGTTGGACAAGCTCTTATCGAAGATCTACGTAAAAATGTACAATGCAATCCAGTGCATATAAATAGTCAGGGATATAGCTTGAGCCGCTAATTAAGAATCAGACACTAAGTTTTAAGGTCTCCATGGGACGAGTGAGATTTTCACAAAATGTAGTGCCAACTATGAAGATGCTTGTGGAAAATGTTACTCCTATCTTTGTTTGAACTGCAGCTGTCATTTATCTATGCGTGATCTACATATTGTGATTCCGTTGCGCAGCTATCGCTATTTAATACCCTATTTAAAAATCATTTACACTAGCAGTGCGGAATTGTATCATTATGACTTAGAAAGCATTGTATACCTCGAAGACCAGCATAGAAAATAAGCAGCTAGATGTAGATCTTTGGAGTAACTATTTCATGAGCAATCTTATATAATGTAAAAATATAGAGTGATAGCTTTCTGGAAACAGATTATTTTTTAGGTGAGTATGCTGTGTATAGAGATTCTAATCTAGTTTACGTCCACGCTATACATAGAGAGGGGTAAATCAGAAGGTACTAAACCTAGTATCTAGCACACAGTGACCGGGGAAGGATATCTGTGTGCCAAGACCACGTGACCACGTGACACCAACTACCCGCATCTACATGAACTGAAGCAGAAGTGGTATCCTGAGAATCTCTTCGTTGTACACGTGACGAACAACATGTTAGTTGGTGAGTTGCGGGTATAGGGCGGGGCCGAAGAGCGGCGTTGGTAGTGAGGATTGGGATGCGAAAGCTTTGCGTCGAAAATAAGCTGATCTTGCTGTGATAGAACCTAGACATTCTCTTGCCGTCATATTGGGGCGTAATAGACTCAATATGGTCATAGCTCCGCCAATTCAGGTTTCTTAATTGAATCTGAAGCGAGAAACTCTACGAGGATGACGCAAGAATGCAGCAACACTAAGCGCTAGGCTGGAATGAGACTAGCATAGCGAACACTTCAGCTCATCCGTCGATTGCCTTTATGCTTATGTAATTGCAACTTCACAATTTACCTAGGGATTACTCGCGGCACCCGAAAACAACCCCGCAACTAGAGGACGTTATGCAACATTGCATCACCTTTCGGCACATTTTGTCTTCTCCACTAATTCACCCTTGGAAAAATAGAACCAATCTGGAAAGAGTATGTGGAGGCTAAGGTTGCATAGCCTCGACGCCACTTTCTAAACCCTGCCGTTTTCGGATGGTAAGGCAATGAAAACGCGAAAAACGCGACGGAACCCCCGCAGTTCGTGTAACGCCACTTCGTTTGCAGACGTACAGGATACGATGACAATCCATGACGGCCGTTTTAGGAAGAGGGGTATCCAAACCTTATAAGAGCTTCAGAGTCAGCGGCCGCGCAGTCCACACAAGGTATCACTGTGTATCAGCCAGACCCCAATCCCCCCAATACCATCTTCACTCCTCATCACCGATCAAAGAAACACCACCAAAATGTTTACCCCCACCCTCCTCCTTGCATCCCTCCTCGCCCCCCTCACAGCAGCAACCATCCACACCGTCTCCGTCGGCGAATCCGGCCTCGAATTCTCCCCCCAAACCCTCACCCCGCAGGTCGGCGACACCGTCATCTTCACCCTCTTCCCGCGCCACGACGTCATCTCCACCGCCTTCGACTCGCCCTGCGTCCCCAACGCCGACAGCTTCTACAGCGGCCCGTTCGCGCAGACGGACAACGGGCGCAAGAAATTCGTCGTTAATGTGACGACCGACGAGCCGGTGTGGTACTACTGTAGCGTGCAGCGGCACTGTCAGGACGGCATGGTGGGCGCGTGGAATGCGCCGAGCGAGGGGGATACGATTGAGGGGTTTGTGGAGGCGGCGAGGGATGTGGGGAGTGCGAGTGCGCCCGAGGGGGGGGAGGTTAGGGGTGGGGCGTTGTTGGAGGATGAGGAGATTGCTAGTTTGACGGAGAGTGCGGAGGCTACGGGTGGGAAGAGGTAAGTTTGATCTTGTGTTCTACTATGAATTGGGTGCGATGCTGACGATTGTAGTTCTTCGAGCACCCCCGAGCCTACGAGCGAGGCTAGCACTACGGCGTCGGAGTCTGAGAGCCCATCGGCGACGGCTAGCGATTCTGATACTACTGCTTCTGGGACTGAGACCCCTTCGGCGACCGGTAGCGAGTCTGAAACTGGGTCTTCTGCTGGCTCTACACCTGGGGCTGCGGCGTCTGTTGATGCGGGTTCGGTGGCTGGCGTGTTTGCGATGGTGCTTGGGCTTGTCGCTTGGTTGGTCTGAATTTCTATCGGATAGGCTGGGGAACGGAAAGGGCTTAGAGGGTCATAGAAATTCACTGCTGGGATGCGCAGGTTGAAATATTATGTCAACTAACAAGCAAGTAGCAAGGTCTCATTGGTATAGACAGCCTGAAACTTTCAATGAAAATGCCGTACAGCCGCAATACTCATGATCGGTCTCTCAAAAGCGTCGTACTACACGGCGTTTCCCAGGGCGCTTACCACAGTGAGCGCAAATGAGATTACCCCATCTAAGGCTGCCATCGCTCTAAAAGCCACCAAGACTTTCGCGCAAACGGACACAGGAGACATGCGGTGGCAGTGACGACCTGGGATGTTCAACAAGATAACACACCAAAGCAGTCACGGTTGCAACAACCGATCATATATGCCGAATACTCGTTGTTCATTACCGATATCTAAGTATCGTACAGAAAAACCCACTCAATCCCCTCACAGCCTGAACACTTATTACGATTATTATTCCTCCACCCATCTTCTATCCTGTTCCTGTATCCATCTACTGGATCAATATCCTCTTGACCTCGGGAGCCTTAGCCTTCGGAACAGTAATGCTAAGCAGACCGTTCCTGAGACTGGCCCTCACGTTGGCGGCATCGATCCTTTCCGGGAAGCGGAAGGCGCGCTCAAAGGCACCCTGGAAGCGCCATTCCTCCTTCTCAGGCTGCTGTTGCTGCTGGGCAGGTGCTTCAGGCTGATGCTGCTGCTGCTTGACGGCGGTCTCGGTGTTGGCTGCAGCGGGCTCCTCGACGGCCCTCTCCTTGCCCTTGGGCTCCTTAGGCTTGTCGGATGAGCTGGTAGAGATGGTGGAAGAGGTCTCTGCGCCCAGGTCTTCAAAGTCGTCTTCGACGGTAGGTTGGTATGACTTGTGCGACTCAGTGTCAGAGTGCGTCGGGGTGGCGGCGCTGGAGGCAGTAGTCTCTTCAGGCTCGTTGAGCGTAACACCTTCCATTCTGTCGTTCTGCGCTTCGGATGCAATCGCTTGGGCCTCAGTTGCCGGCTCGGTAGGCTGTGGCTGCTGTGCAGGCTTCCTCTCTGTATTGCCGGAGAGCTTCAGGGTGTTCTCGTCCGTGACTTCAATCTCGATGTGGTCCTGCTCGAAGCCGGGCACTTCGGCATCAACCTGGTATCCCTCTTTGTTCTCGTGGACGTTGAAGTGGGCCCTCACAATGCGCTTACGCTGCTGGCGTTGGCGCAGTGCTTCGCGTTGAGCTTCAAGTTGAGCTTCGCGGTTCAGTTCGCTCAGCAGCTCACCGAACTGACTGAGGACTGGATCCAGAGAGGGGAGTGAGCTTCGCACAACGCGGCGACAGGATGGTTGTGGTTGCGGACTGCATGCCCAGGGATTGCACTGCGGGGCAGTGTAGGCGGGTGCGAATCGAGGGGTCAGGAAGAAGGCCATTTTTGGGCTGTTTGGTGGTGTTGGCGCGGATGAGATCGACGAGATAATTGTGGAGGTGTTAGTGAGGCTCAAGACTAGTGGTGGATGGCAGAGTGAAGATCCGCCCAAGGGGGCAGTGTGCCCGCTTTTATAGACATGGTTGGGGTCGGAGGCAGCAGAGGCTTGCGTGTGCACGGCTGAGCAATCGCCGGATTCGTAAGGCCATGGATGATGCTCGAAACGCGGAGGCGGTTCGACGAAAGTTGGTGATGGTTCGCGATGACGGGAGACAATGCGGGAGTCTTCGCGAACATTCCATCCTGCTGTGGCTAATTCAATTACGTAAGCACCTCACGTGATTTCCTACGCCACTGTGAAACTTCATCTGGAATGGTTCGGAAATCCATTGATTGTCGTCAGATATTTGACTGGTAAATGTTTGTATTCTTTCAAGGATAAGGATTTTCACCCAGCGTACTTGCCATATTCGTCACCAATTTTGTCTCTTTCGCCTCGCACGGGATTAAATCACCCCGCCAAGGATGCCTTAACTCATACTGCAACCCATCAATAAGTTGCCAGGTTGCCTAGCAACATCAGGCTCGGGGGCGATCTTGTAGATGATAGGCATATCGCTCGGTTTCTCTGCGACGGCGCGGCTCTTGGATAGGCCGCCCATTATGGTGTCGGTTTGTTGTTTCGGGCTGAGTGAGCAGGTGTTGAAGGCAACAACAGAAAGGGCGACGTGCAAACGCCCGGACGCTAGCAACCACGTGATGTCGTCATTGCCCAGGTGCCCAGGCGCAGTGCGTCGTTCACCTCGTTGTCTTCACGCTGATTGTTTCGCCTAAGCAGGTCACACGAATTCATGTTTGAATGATTCAGACAAACATCTTCCATTTTCACTCTCACTTTGTTTAATCATAATAATACCTATAGTAGAATTAGTCGCTGACTCTCTCTCTCGAGAGAGAGAGCAGCTGTTTACGTAGGCACCCTGTGATAATAAGAAATTTAATCGTCGGTAGTACTTGCATGGATAAACTACGCACATGCCCGACATCTCCACGTGCACATTTCCTGTCTGCATGCTAATAATTTCGAGTCGCTGACGCTGTGATCAGAGCCACTCTAATGTTATTCAAGCGAGTGCCCTAATGCAATTGAACAATGGGGTAGGGACTCGTGTACTTAGGCCCACAATAACGATCGGCCCCGCGGTCTGAGAAGAATCCAACCTTGAATTTGAAGCATTCGAAAGTGTCGGATCAGATGAGTGAGGGGTTTACAAACTGCGGTCTTCCGGCCATACTTCACACCAGAACATTGCTTGCTGTAAGTGTAGCTGTTAAAGTTAATATCAATCTTGTCGGCGTTAGCTATCCTTGCGCGGTCGCTATGCACTCTGTGCCCTCACTCTGCCTGATGAAATGCTGTCGGGGCTAGTACATGTAAGACGTAATCGAAGCCCTACAGAGACTTTGTTCTTCTCAGATGCAGAAACTTATATATGGAGGAGACTCTTCCGAGTTACAATGAATACTCGTATACAACAGACACTACAATACTAACAGACTTGTCTAATATGAAATCTACGCTGCACAATCACCAATCCGTTTTCGGGGTGTTGTTATTCCTTCTATCCTCCTTGTTTTGAACATAATTTTGTCCAGATGCCACTCTAATCTTACTGAACTTGCAAGGAAGACGCATGTGTTATAGTTACATAGTTAGAGCAAACCTAGATACGATCGTACCTGGTATTTCAAGCATTTATAGATGAACTTTGCGTTCTGGGGGCTTTTAACGTCAATTCTTCCCTGAGAAACACTCTAATTTGGTTTAAAAGCATTTGCTCTTCTCCTTACTCAAGTTTTTTGCATCTGCCTTGAGGCCATTTCTTACCACGTGACTTGGAAGAATCCTCGGGTTTAAACAATTTGCGACACGGTTGGAGAGGATGTTCACGATAACACGTTGCTTTTGGGTTATCAATGGTATATTGTGCAGCTTGAAGTGTAGAGCGATGATCAGGGCGAAGTTTGCGTGTTTCGGGGGCTTTGTACATGCCTCTAATTAACGGATACATCTGCTTTCTCTTCCGAGCACTGTTTCGTCCCACGTCTCCATTTTCGCCTCTTTCACACGCCACAACTGCCATATTTTTCAATACGCGTGCCGCGACTCACTGCAACCACTGTACGGGAAAATCTCCGCATCAAGGGGACAAGTGGGACGGTCCCAGATGACACTTCCATTGCTTCGAACGGAGCAGGAATTATAAATATCAGCGCGATAGGGGGTCCGGACTGCCTAGCCCAGCTTTAATTCTATTATAGAACTACGTGCTCCGTTTCTCAATCTTACACTTGCTTTACGCGTCCCTTCCCTATACCATCCGCTCGCCACTTCAGGGATGCAACAACCGGGAAGAGGTTGCTCCGATTAATACTTCGACGCTACAACCACACTAGTATCTAGAGTTGCGCAATTATCCTAGCAAAGATCTTACGGGCCCTGTTACAGGAATTTTCTTGGCACATCTCAAGGCATGACAGTGCATTATGACAGGGGGTTGTGATACTTGGATGGTGATGAGTCTACAATCAGTTCTAGAATAGACATTATCTATATATAAGAATATTTATATTTAGAAGTTCTATCAAATGCGAGGTACTCATCAGATGAAGGGCTATCGGGATCGAAAAAGAGAGTCAAATATAAATGTAGCACCCGTAACTCCCTGTGCCAAGGCGACCTGTAGCTTACATATTCTTACAAAAGTACAATGATGTGCAAGCGTACACCCGTTTAATTGTGTCGTGGTGGTGTGAACGACCAAAGGGTCTACTAGCGGGTGATTAATGTTCGTCAAATGCTTTCTGACACCTTTCAACAGCCCTACTTCGTTGTTCGCTCTCGAAAATTCGATGGAGTACTCCATTAGAGGGCCCGCCACTAACCCAAATCTGTTGAATGCGTTTAGACCCTTTGTAGACTGCTGTGCTCGATCTTCCGCCTGCATCCCCCGCGTGAACGCGTCAATTCTATTCTCAATAACGAGACCAAGTTCCCCCTCATTGATACACCTGGCGTCCATCCCACTACTGAGATGTCTCAACAACATCTCTAGCTTGCAATCGCGCAGGTCTATCCCCTCAGGGAGCTGCAGTGTGCCCAATCGCCAGGTTTCGTCTGACAACGGTTATTTGAGGATGATGTTGGACATCTATATCCGCTGACTTTCCAGGAGTGGCCCAAAGATAGCATTGTAGTCGATGCAAGACGCCCATCCGCGGACGAGCTCCGACGTCTTACACGGTTGCCCGGGCGCTGCGCGGCTCACTACGTACCGAATGGCATACATAACATACGCTTGGAGCGGAGTAAAGCCTATTGGACAAGTGGGAAGAGCACCTCGCGTGCGCTCATGGAGCCCGTCTGAGCCGCCGATGACTCTGACCGGTCAGTTCGGATTTCGTGGTAGGTCAAAGGTGCTTGGCTCGTCTGGGACAAGTTGGACTTCTCTGGAATGGCTCGAGTTGCGCTGGCGGGTTTGACGTACCTTTATCAACTCCACCCCGCAGAGATTTTGAGTGGATGAGCCAGTGGGGTCGATTTGGCAGCTATTCGTCTTAGTTTGCAACGATGAAGAATGTCAGGAGACTGGTGCCGATGGTGTAGCGAGAAGCAGACTGCATTTGTGAGACTCGCTGTATTCGCAGGATACGTGTGTCACAGCTGTCAGCCTACAATATTCACATGACCTCAGAAAGAGATGAGGGTCATTATCCTCGACTTCTACCATCGCTTGTATCATCGGAAAGCGATGCTTGGAGTGGTAGTAGATGATGATAGGCCGAGGGGCTAGAGATCCAGCGGGTATAGTTTTGGTATCGAGATCTGGCGAATTTGAGAGTACCCAGTGATCCCAGGAGGGATCATGCACTCATCAGGGTTTGGCGTTGGCAGGCGTATGAGAGGATCATATATCAGGGGGCTGGGGCTGGACCGTGGGATATATGACTGTGTGCAAGGTAAGGTGGATAGGTGCGATGGGTATATCTGGCGGTCGCCGAACTTGCGCGAGCTGGTCCATCGGACTTTGTCTGATTCTTGAATGATCTGGGAGATGAGTAAGTAGTACGATGAAATGGCAGAAGAAAGCGCTCTGTCGACCTGTAACGTATTATCATTACTCTGCAGCTCTGTAAACCTTTCGCGCATGCCGCTGCAAGATGCTCATCAATCCTGGATTGCCCCCACATTTCAGTGTAGTTACACACCGTCTAAGGATCCTGGGTCATAACAACATCGATACGCCGCGGGTCGACCATTATCATCCTCTTCACCTCAGTCAACTCGTTGACATCCTCCTCAGGCCTCCGCCTATTATGGGTATATGAGGGTCTTCTGTCGAGACTCCTCGCTATTCGGATACGTGCGTGGTTCACAAAGTTCGGTTCATCGCTTAATATCTCTTCATCGAGTCTGTCCTCGTCTTCCTTCGGAACCTGGCTTGTGTGCCGAACATGGCGATGACTGCAAGCCCGTTGAGAATAAGCGCAATCTGCAGCCACTTGACAGCAGTCTGTCTCTGGTCAGCACCTCTGTAACGTGTAGCGTTGATTTATGAAGGAAACATACTGCCTCATTGCACGCGCTAGTGACTGCCCATCTGGCAATGTTGGGAATCTTTCCGCTTTTGTCGTAGAGCGGCCCCACGAAATTGCACGTTGCGATCTCGCGCGAGCACAGCATGTTCGAGAAAGGCACGCCACCCTGTGCGGTCTTTGCGGTCGTTTTGGTGCATCCGAACTCGTCAGGGCCTTTGTCGGTGTAGTGGGTGATGATAGCGGCGAGTGCTGCGACCATGCCAACGAAAGTCATACCAATAGCAGATCCGACCCAAAAGCGACGCAGGGGCTGTCATCCTGGTTAGTCTCAGGTCATTCGAGTATCTTGCACAATGGTGACATACCGTATGGTAGTCGAGATCCATCTTGTTGGCCTTCAGCTTGAAGAAGGCTACGATCGCATTGACCGCAGCCGCCAGGCACAAGCATCCCGAGACGATTGTCGCATTCGTCGATGGCTCAGTGAAGTCGATGATAACATCATCCCACGGATACTTGCTCTTCTCGGGAAATGTGCTCCTGCGCTTCATCCATCGGCCCATGAAATAGTCGGTTAGGATCCAATAGTGCGCTGTCAGAACAATGGTAAGGAACGACAAGAAGAGAAACAGAACGGTCGGAATTAGGCACAATTGGAGGAGCGTGCGGTGATGCATTTTCGATGGAATTATTCCCTAGGCGTGGGACGGTAGGAATGAACGTCGAGTCGAAGAAAAAAAGCGTCAACGGAGTCGTAGCGACGAATTGGTGAGCAGTTGAAGTGAGTCGTTGCCTGCGCGGAGCTGGCTAAATTAGGCGCAGGACGATGAAATAATATGTGGGCGATTGGGGTGGAAAGTGCCTCCTGCACACGGTGTTCTGTCTTTCCCCAGGCAATTCTGGTGACGCTGCAGGGGCAAACACGCCGGACAGCGGCAACTGTATACATATGGCTCCCGCGTGGCTGCCTATTACCCGCGTCGTGTGAGCCGGGCGTAGCTCTTAGCGGAAGGCCGAGCTTCGTTCCCAAAGGACCTGTCCGAAATGGGCATACCCCTGTAGAACGATTGGTTCCAGAGCGTTGGAGGAACTAAGCTCATGTCATGTGGCCGCCCGTTTGGGGTCCGCACGATGAAGGAAGCGCTGTGCCTCATGCCTCGTCCGCCTAGGCACTCTTTGGCTGTGCCCGCCAACCATCACTAACCAGCGCTTCTGGTAGTTGTATAACTATATGCGGTTCGCTTTGCGAGCGCGTATAGAACCAAAAACCTACAAAGGATCACATGGACCCTGGAACGAGACTCCCTCGGTTGATCGGCTACGATGCAGATCCAATCAGTTGCATCATCAGCGCACGGTTGCGTGATTCGACCGTGAGGAAGAATTATCATTGCATTGCGCATTGATTTCCAGCTTCGAGGTTTTGCTTCTGTACTCGTCCGTCTCCCATGCCGAAAATGGTTTCATAGAGTCTTCAAACCGTCGAAACGAACAGGCGAGATCGGCATATTGCGCATCCGATGATATGGTACAGTGCAACCGTCGACGCGACCGGGGCCGAAACGACTCCAAAAATACGGATGGCGTCGGAGAGTTGCTCGGTACACTGCCGTGCAGGCAGGAGATCAGCGCTGTTGCGTGCACAGCTGAGGTCGGCGTCGCTTTGCTCAAGCTCGCTGATACGCTACGGGTCGCTCGGGTTTGTTGAGCGGAAATGAGATGAATAGCGGAGATGACCCCTGACAAGACCCGGAGTGCCGCGTTTGTAAGCAGTGTCTAGCCGGACCAGGTAAGCGGCACGCTTCTATCTTGGCCACGTGCTCACCCCGACCCTGGGCACACTGGAATCGTCTCTTTCTCAATACGAAAGCTATCAGTCTTGTGGAACTTCATCAGCAGGGCGTCCCGCTAAGCACGATGCTGTAGACAAGAGTATAGTTCTTGGGCTACATAACGCTGACAACGTCGGGGCGACACATCCTCTCTCAATCGACGCCAGGGCAGATGAAGGTTTACGAGGGTGATGCCTAGGTATCAGCAACGGTAGGGCAACTCCGTCTACGATCCCCGATGTCTTAGTAAGATAACACCTCCGAGAACATTGAGCAGGTTAGCGATTCTATCCTTTAGGTCGTTGAACTACATATTCAAAGTGCATCGCGGAATTCCCTTGGTTATCCTCCCTCTAATTGCGCACTGCTTGACACCATATTCTACACCTGTAAGGCTGTATGCAGAAAGAAGTAGGACCCACAACGCAAGCGGCAAAGTCGATATTCACTAGGTTAGCGCTAGATTTATTTTACTAGTGCCCATTTCGCTTAGGTTTCAGGTCAACCTGACTTGGGTTTTACCGAGGTTGACCTAACTAAGCTGAACTTAGCATAACGCCTAAAAAATTTTTTAGGTTAGCTTAGCTTAGCTTAGCTTAGTTAACTAGCAACACTATTATACCTTTAGCACTATAAAACACGTTTAGAACTTCTTTAAAATATATTCTAATAGATCTTAATACTATATATAATCTATACCTACTAGGGCTGTATAAGAGTAATATTAATAAGTCTCTACTAACTACTAAAGTGCTAACTACTTAAGTAGAGTAGGCTAAGAATATTGTATTAGTATACTAGCAAAATATATTTATAATATATTTATAATATATATTAGAAGCCTACTATATTTACTATAAGTAATAGCTAGAATCTACTATTATGTATAGAGGATATTAAGTACACTTTAACCATTCTAATATACCTAAAAACTATGCTAAATAGCTACGTCTACATAATTAAGATACCTAGTAATAAATAAAAAGGGCAAATAACTATTATGGAACTAGGTTGGAGTTACCTTACGCTAACTACTAAGGTTTCCCTGGCGCTAGTCTCGATTAGGTACTAGCGTGTTCTTAGCGCGCCTTGTGCGCCTTATAAGCTTAGCTAGCACCTTTAGCTAGCACCTATATATAGATTCTATTAATATTAACTTTTTTAATTATTAGTTATCTAAGCTCTCTAACACAATCTATGTATTAATCTTTAGAGTCCCCTTAGCGTAGAAGACTAGGCAAGCTAGTAAGCCTACGGAGATTAGTGCGTAAGACCCACCTTACTTATTTAATTAATATATAGATCTAGAATAATAGTATAGCTTAGCGAAAAAGATTCTAGCTATAAGAATACTAGTAAGCCTAAGGCTATAGGAGCCTCTATAACTTAGAACTCTAGTTAGTAGTAAGCGTTTATATTAACTGTTATAAATAATAGTACTTAACCTACGCGTAATTACTTATTTAATAGTAATAATAAAGAAGATAATAGCGACCTTAATAACGCTTTCTGTGTAGCACTAGCAAAGTCTATGCGCGGATCTTTTAAATTCCTTAGTAGTAAATCTCTTAGTAGCTGCTATATCTTGCGTACGCTAATAAGCTTACTACTAAACCTAATAAAGATATTCTTTGCTTTGGGCGGCCTGCCTTGCAGTAGCGGCAAGTTAAAGCTAGCCTCTATAGAGGAAGGTCCTAAGTTAGAAGAAGTGGAGGAATAAAATAACTAGTAACCCCGCTCTTGCGTGCGGAAGTTATAGAAATAGACTATGGTAGGCGATAAGTATAACTTTACTACTACCTACTGCATCTTATAGGCGCACTATAAGAAGATTATAGATAATATTATGTGGGTAGTTATAAATAAGGAAGGTAAGGACACTATTAAAGAGGTACTTGTTCTATTTTATAACACCTATAGTAATAGAGTATCTTATAAGAATACTCTTATTTGTAAAGTTGCTATAATTAAGGACCTTACTACTAAGGTTCTACTTTATTTATAGAAATAGTTTAATGCTATTATTAAGTATTTATAGCGAGACTTATTATTATAATTAGACCTAGTAATAGTGGTAAAATAATTAAGTCTGTCTAAAGCTGCGCTTAATAAGTTATAATAATTGCTTAAGATAGAAAGTTAGGCTATTTGCAAACTTAGCCATAAGTTATAAAATAAGGATGCCTAGTTAGATAAGACTAGAGCTATAGTTGCGCGCCTTTATAAGGACTGTGACACTACGCGCTAATAATATAATAAGGCCACTTAGCGTGCTAACACTACTAAGGCCCTTAACTAGGAGCTCCTTATATAAGTAGGTTAAAAGGACTAGTGTAAAAAGAAGACAAAGCCTTGCAAGTAGCGGGCTACTAACCTTAACACCTCTAATAATAGAGGTAATAATAGTAGTAATAGTAGTAGTTTTAATAGTAAAGGTAAATGTAACTTTTAACGTGCTCGCTAGGGCACTTCTACCTTTGTAATTAGTAAGGCTAGTACTACGACGCGTTGCTCTAACTCTTAATACTCTAATATTAAGACGTTTAGTAGTGAAGATATAGAGAACCTAGAGAAATAGATTATATTAGTAGAAACTAAGTTTAATTACTTCTTTAACTAGTTTACTAATAAATAGACGAAGATTAAATATCTCTATAAGCATATAAACAAGACGGCTTATTAAGCTATTAAGAATTAGTTGCTACTAAACTTAGATAATAAGTATAAGACGTGCCAGTAGTTGTATAATAACTTAGAGGAGTTGTTTAGTATTATTAATAAATAAGGCAACGCAATGTCTAAGCTGGCGAATGGCATAGTTAAATAAGGTAATAAGGAGACTTTGGGTTAGTAGTTAAGCCGATTTAATAACGTTACATTCTGCGCTAAATTAGATTTGATGTCTAAGAAGTTCTAAGCTCTAATAAACCTTAATTTGCGATTCTAAGGCCTCGCTTTCTATGGCGTCTAAGGTAATAAGAATTGGGCTGACTTTATAAATTGTTTTTGAGTGGTTGAGATAAGTATGGCTGCCGCCTTTAGTAGTGGAGGTGGAGACAATAAGACTACTAGCAAAGATAAAGATAAGAATAGTTAGAAGAACTCTAACAACTGCTCTTATGGTAATAGCAGTGGCGGAGAAGCTAATATTAATAAGAAATATAGCAAAGATGAGTACTAGCGAGCTGTCAACAAATTCTGTTTTATTGTTAAGAAGGGATAGTGCGCCCGCTATCTAAAGCTAGGATATAACCCTAAGGACGCGAATGCTCCTTATAAGAGTTAGACAAAGTTACCTTTTTGCTATGAGCTCCTTAATACTGTGAACCTTATTAATCTTAAACTTGCGAACCTAACTAATGTGGGCTTGGGAAAAAAGTAGTTTCTATAGATAGTCGCCTTTAGGAATCCTTACTAGTGTATAAGAAGATTGTCGCCACTCTTAAGAGGTGCTGCTTTAACGCGCTAGTAAGTTGACTAAGCGTATAGTTATTGCTCGCGTTATTAAGTAAGTTATATAAGAATACTTATAGACTAGAAGAGATGGTTGCGTTTGCTATGGTTGACGCGATAGACTGTCTACTAGAATTTAAGCCTTTAGATTAATTGCTATATAGCTTATAAATAAAGGTAAGATATAATGTTATCCTACTCTAGAAGGCTCCTATTAAAGCCACGCTACTTTCTAATAGTGGATATACTAGGTAAGTAGTAAGCGCAGCCTTTGCGCGATAGCATAAACTAACAATAATTTTTGCTAAGAGCTCTATATTGCTTAAGTTAGTGGATGGAAAGATTGTTAGCTCTATAAGCGATATGGCCAAGGTGAGAATTAATATTAGAGGCCACAGCAGCAAGGACTAGTTCTGGGTTATAGACATTATTAGTTTTGATTTTATTATTAGTTAACTATGGCTTAAGACCCATGACCCTACTATAAAGTGGTTAGAATAATTCATAATGTTTAAGTCTAATTACTACCATTATAACTATTTGTATAGTAACCTATTAGTTAAGGTTACTTATAATTGTTATAGTAAGAGTTACGCTAAGATAACCTAACCTATAGTAAAGATAAAGAACAACGTAGAGATTGCGCTAATCTTTACTAAAGTAGTAATGGCGTTTACGCGACGTAACCCTAACTCTATTGCCTAGATTTATTCTAAGAATTGGGACAAATATAAAGAGCACTCTAAGGAGTTAGATAAATACCTAGTAGCAATGGCCTTCTTTATAAACATTACTGCCGCCTTGTATAAGGACTTTAAGAAGTTTTATAATAAACTAGGCAAGGCACTACCCTTAGTAGAGGAGTTAAAAAATTAATCCTAAAGGCCTACCACTTAATTATTAACCTATGGGATCCCAAGTTAGCTAAGGATATGCCTTCGCCCTATAAGGGCTTGAATTACAAAATACCGCTTAAAAAAGGCGTAGAGCTAATGTTCTAGCGCGCTTTTAGGTTATCTTAAGAGGAAATAGAAGCTATTAAAGCTTATATATAAGAGGAGCTTTGTAAGGGTTATATTTAAGAAAGTAATTTACTCTATACTACTCTACTACTAGTAGTAAGGAAGCCTAGAGGAGGTTTACGGATTTATATTAATTACTATAAACTTAATAAGATTATAATTAAGAATTATAATGCGCCGCCCAAAATTAAAGAGACTTTAGTACGACTTAATAAGGTGAGGATCTTTTTAAAATTTAACGTTATTGCTGCGTTTAATAAGATTTTTATTAAGAAGGATAATTAACACAAAATAGTATTTCTAACACGCTTTAGATTATTTAAATATATTGTTATGCCCTTTAGGTTATGTAATACACTAGGTACCTTTTAATAGTATATTAATTATGTTCTTAGAGAATATTTAGACGACTATTACTTAGCTTACTTAGACGACGTCCTTGTGTATAGCGAAAATAAAGAGGACTATAAGAGGCATTGCTTTATAGTTCTTAACGCACTTAAAGATACTAGTCTATTCTTAGACGTTTATAAGTGCGAGTTCTTAGTTAAGAAGGTTAAGTATCTAGGAATAATCCTATTAATAGAAGGACTAGCAATAGATCTAGAAAAAATTAACACTATATTAGAGTGGATCGATCCCTAGACTGTGAAGAATATATAAGCCTTTATTAGATTCGCTAACTTCTATTAGCGATTTATACACTATTTCTTAATACTAGCCTACCTATTAATTAAGCTAATAAAGGGGGTAGTAGGCAAAATTAACCTTACTAAAACCGCCAAAATAGCTTTTAAAGCCCTTAAGAGAGTCTTTATTAACGCGCTAATACTTACGTAGTTTAACTTAGAGTTACGCTTAATTATTAAGATGGACGCGTCTAACTAGGTTGTCGCTAGTATACTATTGCAGTATTAACCCAATAGTATATTATAGCCTATTGCCTTCTTCTTAATAAAGATAAAGCCTGCGGAGATTAACTATCCTATCTATAATAAGAAGTTAATAGCGATTATTCGCGCCTTTAAAGAATAGAGACCTAAATTAGCTAGTACTACAGACCCTATAGAGATCTTTTCTAATTATAAAGCCTTAGAGTACTTTATAATAATAAAGCAACTTAACTATAGATAAGCTTATTAGGCTAAGTTTTTAGTAAAATTTAACTTTATTATTAAGTACTAGTCTGATAGACAAGGGACCAAGCCTAACGCTATTACCTAACAACTAGGTGACGTACTAGAGGGTGTGGACAATAATTGCATTTAGCACTAACAATAAACTATTTTATTAGAGGAAGTTATTAAGGCCTATCTAGATTATAATCGCGGATTGCAGTACGCTATATACTTGGCTTAGATTCTTATAGAATTTCTAGTAATAAAGGTTGTAAATCTTATTTATATAATATATACGCTTAGCGAGAAGGTCTTTACGTCTAATAGTTAGGATAAAGCCTTTACTTAAGATAGTCTTAACGCTAGTGTGAATATTATATAGTAAGTACGCAACGCTACCGTAATGGATAAAGTTATATAGAGAATAGTTAAAGCTAAGATAGATAGTACTTATTAGTTGCCATATAATATATACTATAAGAAAGATATTTGCCTAGAACTTTAAGATATTAAAATTAATAATAGCTTTGTGTACGTACGCGATAAATTATTTGTCTCTTTTAATAACAAACTTTATATATCTATTATTAAGCTTTATTATAATACTATGCCTAGAGGATATAGTAGTAAGTATAAGATATTTTATAAGCTATTACACTATTACTACTAGCCTAATAGTATGGATACTATTACTAGATATGTAAAGAACTGCTTAACCTGCTCTAGGTTAAAGTTAAAGTAGGAAGGCAAACACGGGCTGCTTTACCTACTGCCTATTCTAGACTTCTACTAGACTAGCGTATTAGTTAACTTTATCTCGCCCCTACTAAAGTTACACTATTATAGTTGCGACTATTATTATATTATAGTTATGGTTAACTAATTATCTAAGAAGAAAAAATTCGTGTTACTTATATCCTTAGGCGTAGACACCTATGTATAGGCTTTTATTAAGTATGTATAGCGTAAGAAAGGTTACCTAGCTAAGATAGTATTAGACTGCAAATCGTAATTTATATTATATTTCTAGCGCTATCTTTGTAACTGTATAGGAATAAAGCCCTTATTATCTACTACTACCTATTCTAAAATAGATAGTTAGATAAAAATAGCGAATTAGATATTAAAGTAATATTTATAGTTATTTGTTTATTATAACTAACGTAACTAAGCAAAGATGCTGCTAATAGTAGAGTTTAAAGCGAATAGTAGTAGAAGCACTACTATAGGCATAACGCTATTTAAGGCCATAAAGGGCTATCTACCCTAGTCTGAATTAGAGCCTGCTGGTTAACTATCGCCCAGATAGAAAGCTGCCTATAATGCCCAGGCCGCTAATTACTTGCTAGTAAGGATTAAGGACTTAAAGGTTTACTTATAGCACAGCTTAGTATGGGTATAAGCTAAGATAGAGGAGTACGCTAATAATAAGAAAATACCTATGCTAAAGTTTAAAGTGGATAACTAGGTTATACTAAATACGCGTAATATCTATACGTGTAAGAATAGTTATAGACTATCCTATAAGAATCTAGGGCCTTTTAAGATTATTAAGAACTTTAATAGTAAAGTGTTTAAGTTAAACCTTACTGCCTATAATAATTTAAAGAATATCTATTTTTAGTTTTATTTCTAGTTGCTACACCCCTAAGCAATAAATCCCCTGCTAGGTTAACGCTAGAATCTATAAGGGCTGATGACTATAGAGAAGGGTCTTTCTATCTATAATATAGAGGATATATTAGACTATAAGATAGACTAGTAGTGTAAGGACTTTGCTAACGGTTGCAAAGGTCTTTTACACTATCTAGTTAAATAAGAAAGCTATAATAAGCCGGATTGGACGCCTTATTACGATATTACTAGTTATTAAGAGTTACTAATAGACTTCTATCGCTGTTATCCTAACGCCTCACAACTACCTATAATAGTATTCCTAGAGAGAGTAGAGAAGCAAATGGCAGTTTAGTAGATTAGATAAAAGATAGATTAGACTTATAGTAATTTAGAGTAAATCGTAGTAAGAGTTATATTTACTACTATAATTATTACTTAGTATAAAGATCTCTATTATTGTTGTTACTAGTATAGAAAAGGCGTCTAGCTTACTAAGTAAGCTACTCTTAATAGTTAATTATAGCAAACTTGCTTTATAGCTAGCTACTAACTACTTATTATATGCGTAACACGCTTAGAAATAATCTATCCCTTAGAAGAATATTGCATAGATAATTGTAACTAAAGGATTATATATTAGTTGCCTATTTAAGACTAGTAGGTTAAATTTAAAATAGAGCTTTAAGAATAAAGCTTGTTAGAGAAGAGAATAGTGTTATAGAACTAAGTTAGAGTTACCTTACGCCGACTACCGAGGTTTCCCCGGCGCTAGTCCCGATTAGGTACTAGCGCGTTCTTAGCGCGTCTCGCGCGCCTTATGAGCTTAGCCAGTACCTTTGGCTAGCACCCATACGTAGATTCTGTTAATGTTAACTTTTTTAATTATTAGTCACCTGAGCTCCCTAATAATAACAAAGGAGGAGGTGTTTACAATAGTTATAGAGGTATAATACTATAGTGGGGTGCAATAAAAAAAAGTCACTTAAAAAGTTACCTTTTCTAAAGTCTTATAGCTTCCTTATTAGGTTACCTAAAAATATAAAAATATATTATTTTAAAGAGAAGGTTTAGGGGATTATACCTAAGCCACCATTAGTAAGCGCTTAGTCAGTCTAGGGTAAAAGTAATTTAGGAGTAAAATAGGGATAAAAACTCTAACTTTAGAAGAGTATAACTTTTTATCTAAGATACAGAATTAGCTAATACTTATATATAGTATAATATATCTTTTCCTAATCTCTCTATAAATTTTTAGTATACATTTACTCCTATTATGTTTGATTATCTTAGATTTAAGGAATTATAGTAATCTATTAAGAAACTAGTAATTAAGTAATATTTAATATAATAAATAGTATATTTTAGCTTATTTATAGGCACTAGATTCTATACATATAGATTATATATAAATATTATTATTCTATTAAACTATTTAATATAGGTGCACTAAAATTAATATTAAAAAGTCTATAGTATTAGGATTACTAATACTTATTACAAATATAATATTATAAGATTACTCTAACTATATTATAGAGTATATATATATAGTATAGCTTATATAATTAAGTAAATAAATTTTACTTTTTTTTAATTAGGCTAAAGCGTCTATTACTTTATAGATTATAGATTAATATTACTATTACTATTAGTATAGGTTACGAGTACTCTATATATTATAATAATATAATAATATTATATATATATAGTATTTATAAAACTATACACAAAAAGACCTTAAGAAAAAGACTAAGTCTACTAGTATAAAAAGGTCTACATTTTTAAACTTAAATATATTCTTTATTATAAGGCCTATTAGAATAAGAGAAATTTAGTTATAACTAGAATAATAAGGCTAATAAAGTTATAGTTCTAGTTTATACTTATTTAGCTATTAGTGAATATAATTTAGAAGTAAAATAGGAATAAGAAAAACCTATAACTTTAGAGTAATATAACTTTTTAATTAATGCATAGAAATAGTTATTCTTTTAATATAGTATAGATTCACGTCTATAGAATAGTTCTATAGTTTTATATTATAGGGTTATTATCTATATTAGTTAGTATTTAATAGTTTATTAATAATATTAAATACTAATAAAATAGTAATAAAGTAATATATAATATATTACTAATACTTAGTATAATACTCTTTAGCCTCTATAACAGCGTCATAACGCCTAGGTCAAGATAATATACAATTATCTATATCCTTTTAGGGAATTAAAGCCCACTCCTCTAGTATAGCCTTTTTAAAAGCCTCAATACTAGCCTCACTTTTACCTACCCCTAAAGTAGTCATATATCTCTTATTTAGTCTATATTTTAATAGACTCCAGCCGTTTTCAATAGGGGCAAGATCGGGACTATAGGGGGGGTAGTGAAAGAGATTAATTTTCTCTTTTTCAAAGAAATTCAAAACTAATTTAGTTTTATGGATTTTGGCGTTATCTTGTTAAAATTGCCACGCTAGACTAGTATTAATATATAAAACCTTATAAATTATTTAAAATATAATATATAGTAATATATATTATATTAAAAATTAAAAAGATATAAAAAGGTATATAAGGACTTACCCCTTTTAACTATAGGTTTAACTATAGGTATAAGGATTTTATTTAAATAATCCTTATTAGTAAAGCTAGTAGACTGATTAGGAGTTTTAATAAACTCTAATCTAGATCTACCGCCTATCTAAATTGCTCCCCAGATTTAAATAGTAATATCGCGGGCTATTATTAAATTAGTATAATAGTTATTAAAAAAATAAAATTATACAACAATAGAGAAAAGGATAAAAGAAATTTTGAGTTAGGTAGAATTTTAAAATACTTACTAGAATTTTTAGTAGAAATCATTTCTTTCTCAACTTTACTATTTCCTTTCTTTTGATAGTATTCACCCCTACTACTATGCCCCCTTTGTAATGCTGACTCATCAGAAAGTATAACTTTAGAAAAGTCTATATTTTCTATATTTTTAACTCTTTCTTTAGGAAATAATAATCTATTATTAGCTTTTTTTTTAATAAAGGCTTTTTAGTAGCCTTATTAAAAGAATAACCCTCCTCTTTTAAGAAGTACTATAAAGTTCTTTTAGCTACTCCTAGATTATTTTCTAATAATAGTCTTTTATTTTCTTTCTTAGGGCTTATAATTAAATCCCTATTAATAACTCTTTTAGCCCTAGAGGTTATCTTAGAAACCCTTCCTTTACTAACTCTTTTTATACTATAATTCTTCTTTTCCTTCTCTTTAATACGATAAATAGTATTTTTTATACTTTTTAAGGGTTTATTTAAAGTAGTAGCAATAGTAGAATTAGGCGTTTTAGCCTTTAAAAGAAGAAGAACGTTAGATTCGAGTGTGGTGAATTTTAGAGCCATTTTAAGGATTTAAGAAAGAAGAATTTAAATCTAGAAAGATATTATTATAAACTAAAGGCTTACTAAGAAATTATGTAATTAGTGCTTATATAAGCATATCCTAAATTTTTATACCTACAATATACAAAAAGTTAGAGAGAAGACTTAGCTTGAAAATTTGCTTACATAATCTACCTTAAATCTCGAATGACTAGTTAAATTTTAAAATAAAACTAAACATTAATTAAAAAGTTATAGAGCTCTAAATATAGAGTTAAAAAAGCTTTAGGTTTAAGGTTATATATGCCAAGACCTATGCTTTGTTAGCTAATACTTTATTCATAGCTAAATCTCCCTAAACCTTTTCTTTACAATAAGCTATTAGTATATTTTTAGCTAATTAATTAAATAAGTTATAAGACTTTTAAAAAGATAACTTTCTAAGTGACTTTTTTATTGCACTCCACTATACTAAAACTTATTAGAATTATATTTTAAATATAATTCTTAACAAACAAGTTTAAAATAAGTTCCTAATATAATTCTTAATAAATAAGTTTAGAACACAATCCTAATATATTTTAGTTCTAATACTCTAAAAAGCTTATGTATAAGAAATATTATATAATATCTAACTTTCTTAGTAGTATAGCATAAAGGATAAAATACTTCTATATAGGTATAAAACACTATAAATACCTTCTAAATATATTACGCAATTATTCTTATAATAAAGTAAATAAGAAGTTGTACAGCAAAATAAAATAACTCTAGGTTAGAGAGCCTAAAGAAAGCTATAGTGTTAAAGAGGCTAGAGGGTAAGAACTAGAACATACTCTAAATATGTTTTAAATATATTTACGCTTAATAGGGCATATATTAGTATACTAAAGCGATTTAAGAGAGGGGCTTATAGTGCCTATAAAAGAGCTAGTTGCCTGCCTATTTTAAAGCAGTTTTAAAAACTAGTATGCTCTCTAAAATATATTTATAACGTAATTAGAACTTATTTTAATATATTTAGTTAATTATTAGCAACTAAAAGTGGTTTGTTTACTATACTAATTGTACGTATTAAAATTGCTATTAGAAGGATTATTTTTCTAAATTGTACTAGATAAACTAGATATTGCGTATTTACAATCTCTTTTACAAATAGATTACCTTCTAAATATATTGCACAAAGGGAGTGTAATATTATTACGCCTACGCTTATAAGAGTTTAAAAATATAGTATATATAACTAGAATATATTTTAAATACGTTTTAATTATGTTTAAGGCGTTAATTACTCTTAAGGTTAGGAAAAGGTTATTTATAGTAGGGACTGTCCTGTTACCTTTTATATTCTAATTCTATTAGATTTTAAAAACACTCCTTATGTTGTTTTAAACTTGTTTAGAACATATAACTATATTTCCCTCCCTCTATATATACTAGAGGAAAAGTAACTAACTAATATTAAAAATATTCTTTATCTAATATTAACACCCTACCTTATACGATATAAGCTTACTTTAATATGTTTAGAATAAGTTCCTAATATATTATAGCGCAATTTATTAATTCTTTGCAGTTAGCTATATTTTTATCCTTAAGAGGCCTCTTAAGTATTAAAGACTTAAGCGTTACTTTCGCAAACAAAGATTAGATTAACTAAATTATTAAGAAGGAGAAGCTTGTATAATTTTCTTATAGAAGTAGTATTAAATTAATTCTCTTTTAGTAGAAAATGCTAGACAAAGATCCTAACATAGTAAAACACCTTCTTAATATGTTTAGAATATGTTCTCTAATATTTAATAGTTATATATTTGTTAGATTATTACTTTAGTATTAGGCAATATTATAGTCTGTTTTTACAACTATATAGCAAAGATTCTACTTAAGCTACTTATATTTTAAATAGATATGTCCTATAAACGCATAGAGCAACTATAGAGAGAGCTCCTAATTATTGCATTCTATTCTCAGAATAATAAGTGTAAGTAAACCTACTAGGAATGTGTTTAAAAGATATTTAACCTTTAATAGTAATATGCCTTAGAAGAATCTTCTATAATAGGGAGTTAGAAACGGTCTACTAGATAGGCTTAATAGTATTCTTTAATAAGTGTTCTAAATACGTTTAAAAGCCAGTTTATTAGTATTATCTCTATAATATAGGATTTATTAGAATTACTATTAATATGTTTACTATATAGGCAAAAGGTAATTTCTACTAGAACATAATAGGAGTATATTCTAAACGTGTTCTAGATTTCTCTTAATATCTCTAATTAATTAATCCTTAGGAGTGTTACTAGTCCTTTTATATATGCTTAATAGTTTAATTCTATATTGTACACTTTAAACGCAGAGTAGAATAAGTAGTAGCTAGAGAAGAAAAGGTACAAAAGTCTTTATATAGCTATATAATATAGCTCCTTAATTATAATACTTAGAATAAATATCTTTAGCTTGTAAATCTTCTAGGTATATTGCAAACTATGTTTAGAATAACTTTGTAACATATTATAGTAAGCTTAGAGAAGAGGAAAAGCGTTTAAGACTAGGCAAAAGATAAGAAGAGTGCTATTACTGCTTTAGGCCTTGTTTAGGCTTTTAGCTATATTAATAAAGAGTATTAGAATATATTAGAATTATATTCTAATGCTGCTAAGCAGGCTAAGAATAAATCTTATAGAACTAGACAATTTCTTTCTCTTCTTGTGGCAATTACTGCGTTAGTGTCCCTAGAACACGTTTAGAATATTATACTAACATATTCTAGTTTAAGAAAGATAGACCTTTAGGATCTAAAAGAGTTTAATGCCTATAATAGGTTTAGAATTAGACCTAATTATTGTATGCCGTCTATAATTAGTAAGAGATTCTTTAGAAACTAGGGAAGAGAAATAAGTAAGTATATCTAAATTAATTTGGGTGTGGGCTAAAACATGTTTAGAATGTAAATAGAAACTATTTAAGGCAGCTAAGGTAGCTAAAAGTCTAATTGTGATTTTAGATAATAATAATAAGGACCTAAGACTATCTTTAAGCTTCTTAGAATATGTAAAAAGTTAAAGAATAAGCTTAAAATCTAGAGAAGGCTCTTAGTTATAATTAAGATTAATAGTACAATTATCTCTATTAGTGCGATTGTCTCTAATTAGATTCTTACTAGCACTAACACTAGGGCTAAGGTATGTCTTACTAAACCTTATTTATATTATATTCTAAATATGTTTTAGTAGTACACACTTAATTTAAAAGTAGACGCTCTTATTAAATTAGTAACTATAAATTAAAAGAAGTTTAATTAAAATTAAAAAGAGCAAACTGGCATTAGATAGAGAGAGACTTTAGTTTAAAAAGGAGAAAATTAAGTTTAAGAGAATGTAGGGTAGGTAGTAGTGTTTATAAAAATCTATTTCTAATATATTCTAAACTTATTTTAGTTAGCCTTAAAAAGTCTAATATTTAACCGCGCATTTTTTCTCTAATTCTTCTTCTTTCTTTTCTCTTAAACTATCCTTACGCAACTATAAACCTACGTCTTAAAGAGTTTATATATATAAGAATATGTTTGTATTATAATACTAATATGTTTAGGCACTATAATAATAGTATAAAGGCTAGGAAACGCTCTTAGAGAGTATACCTAAGTTTGCCACTAATAATAAGGGCGAATATAATATTCTAATAGGGGAAGTCTTTTATAGAGCCCCTTTTAGAAAGGGATCTATCTAGCTATATAGTGTAAGACTTTTTAAATTTATTTTAAATGTGTTTTAACTTTAATAGAAAAAATTTAAAACCTAGGACGCCCTTATAACCTATCTTAAACGCTATTATACCTATACGCTAATTTTAAAGATTTCTATTAGGCGAAGCAGCACTTTTAAGCTTTTTGAAGCTTAGAAGCTATACTAAGCTCTTTGGGACCTTAAATATATTCTAAACACAATTAGAACATGTTTAATTAAACATATTCTAAATGTATTTCTAATATATTTTAGGTTAACTTTAATAAATATTATTAAATCCTTCGCTAAAAGAAATATCTAATACCCTATTTAATTTGTACTAAAGAGAGTAAGCGAGTCTGCTCTATAAAGGAAAACTATAGAAATAAAATAGTATTTTAAGTTTAGAATATATTTTTTTACTTTTATTTAATTACTTTATATAAAAACTTTATCTAGAGGAACTTTATAGTAGTATAAAGGAAATAGATTTATAAACACATACTAAAATATATTTATACTATATTTAGAACACGTTCTACTACCTATAACTTAAAGTGCCTAGTATTTTT
The DNA here is from genome assembly GCA_014281115.1 of Laburnicola sp. R22_1. NCBI lineage: Eukaryota > Fungi > Ascomycota > Dothideomycetes > Pleosporales > Didymosphaeriaceae > Laburnicola > Laburnicola sp. R22_1. The sequence continues at coordinate 950,632 of JACONQ010000013.1, forward strand.
ATAGTAGTTACTACTAGAAACATAGTCGCCTACTGTATTAATCTTAAAATTAAACTAGTATTCTTAGAATATATTTAGAACAGCTTTTAAATAAGTTTTAACTTACTTATCTTAGATATTATTGCTATACTAAGCCTAATAGACGTTACACAGAGCAGCCTTGTCTAGAATATAAGATATCTTAGTTATCTTAGCCAGATTATACTATATAATAGTAGTAAAATATATTTAAAATAGTATTAAAATATGTTTTTATCTCGCTAGTATTAGGCCCTAGAAGATAATTATAGGCGGCATATAGGCTAGTATACCTAAGTTTACTATAATGCGCTAGTAGCGCGCTGCCTACATAGTATTCTCTAGCTTTATACGCCTATTGTGCTTATCTATTAAGGCCTAGTACTATTCTAGAATATGTTTAGAATAAGATTAAATTATATTTTACTAATACTTACCCTTCTAGATCTAGATAAAGGCAGTACTAGGCTAGTTAATAGGATTGTTAGCCTTAGCTACCTCTAATAAGTGCTACTTAATAATATAGGTAACTAGCGTACTCTAAAAGACAAAATAAGCCTATAAAATTATTAGCACTCTTAGAATATATTCTAAATAAGATTATAATATATTTTAACTTATCTAGTAGAGATTATTACTATTATACACATAATACTTTACCTCTATATACCTAATAATTTTCTTACTATTAGCGTTCTTCTTAAACTCTAGACAGCCCTTAGGGAGGCCTATTATAGCTAGGTATTTCTAGTAGGCTTACTAAAACATATTTAGAATATAATATAAATATGTTTTAAGGTTTATACTTATAAAATTACTAAGGGCGGCTATAGCAGTGGTAGTAGTAAAGGTAGTAGAGGTAGAGAATTATAAGAATAGGAAAGAAAAAGCAAACGTATTTAGATCTTAATTTTAACTTGTTTATAGGCGCTATTCTACTTTAGTAGGTGGGGTACGCTAGCCACATTTTAGGTCACCCGACCCTAATTTCAAGTCAGGTTGACGTGTACGTACACCACGAGAACATGGCTCGCCTAAAAGGCGGCTTTATCTAGCGCTTACGTTATCTTGCCCTGCCTACATAACATCCTCCAGGCATCAGAGGCGCATCGAAGACGTAGCTCGGTTTTCGAAAATATCTTAGAACGAAGCAGCAGTGTCGTAGCAGTCGCCCTCGACCGCCAGCAAGTGCGCCATTATATACCATAGTAAAACAGACGGCAAAGTTCCTGGCTTTGAGATGAGCGGGGCAGATGAGCGGCCAGCGACTTCCAGAATAACTGAAACCTCGCCGTCGAGCTATCCTAGGGAAACCGATGCCCTGAATCCACACAATGAGACATCCGCATCGCGGTCACTGACGTCTGTGACGTCGGCCGGAAGTAGTTCGAATGCCAAACGCTCTGTTGGTAAGGACCCGTGCCTAATGATAGCAATTTTACTAACCAGTTTAAATAGCAGAATGGCTTCCCTACAGTCTGCGTCCGTCGTTGGTCTGGATACCAACAGCGCTCTCATTTTTACTCGGCCTCGTAGTCGCTCTTCTCTATTGGCGTTCGGAGAAGAACAAGGGGCTCTGCCCGGAGGCGTCCGCCGTGACTGGGTGGAGGTTCGGCGCAACGCTCATCGCAGTCGTGTACGCACAACTCATAGCAATTATTTTCAATGACATCCAACGAACCGAACCGTTTGCACGGTTAGCGAGACCTCCGAACAACGTTCCTCCAGCCTCGAGGACCATTCTCGAAGTCCCAAGACAAATCTGGACTGCTTTCGCTCATGCTTTCAGCAAGAAGCACAACGGAGGAAAAAGAAGCTGGATCATCATTTGGGCTTCGGTGGTACTTGTGCTTTCGTCTGTTATTATATCATTGTCTTCTGCCCTGTTAGCTTCGGAAGAAACAAATATCTGGAGACCATACGAGATGACGCGACTGATTCCCAAGAAAGACTCGACCCTGAAGCCGTTTGCGGAGCGCGACACTTACTTCCGGACTACGGGTGCTATTCTGCAAAACGTTACAACATCGCCGTGGATCTCAGATGAATACTCGATTCTTCCTTTCTGGCCCTCAGGATCTGCGGGGTCACCTTGGGATGAACAACTATCTCCTACAGCCCAAACATGGCAGGCAGAGACGACAGTATTTCGCAATGAATTGCAATGTTCGCCACTAGAACTTGCCGCCACCAACACGTTGTACTACAGCTATCCTTCATACGGCGGAAAAAATGCGTCCGACTACCTGCTCTCCATTCGTCTAGAAAACTCCGAAGGGTGCAAATACAACTTAACATTCAATGCTAGCGACTTGTATGACTTCAATTGGGGCGCAACCGCCTCATGGACTGATACGGATTCATACGCCAAAGAGGATAGTTCTTTGCCTGGAGGGAACCTGCCTGAATGGAGACCCATTTACAACAGCGAATGCGTGGGAGATGAAGTCATCATTATGAGCTCCCAATGGCTCAAATTGGGTTACTTTGACTACAAGAACGAGACGGCGAAGTTCTTGCCCAATCTGACTGTATCGAGTTACATGTGCCAGTCCTCTCACAACATGGCCGTCCTTCCCGTCCGTGTATCGACTTCGAGCACGGGTTTTGATGTCAGTTTCGACGTGGACGGGTTTCGCGAATCCCAACAAGAAGTCCCACCAAGTGCGTTGAACACTTCACAGTTTACGAAGCTCTACACTGATCCAGAATGGTACACATTTATTGTACCCTTTACTGGCAGGGATACCACGTCTGGTCTGTTCTCTGGAGCAATGGCGCTGCTGGCGACGCAATACGAGTTCAACTATAAGAAGATGATGGACGACTCCGATCTTCCGAAACAGGCCGCGCGCATACAAAGACGTCACTTTGGTGAGATACTGAGAAGTTCTCTCGATGTTCAAGACACCTCACAAATGGAGGACGTCACCGGGAGCAGGATTATATCCGAGCGACGGATAGTAGTACGAATAGGAGCTGCCGCCTCTCTGATGGCTCTTTTCTTCGTTTGTTTCTTCATTATGATAGGAATCGCTTGGCTCTCAAGCATACAACGGCGGCCTCTCCATCTCTCCCATGAGCCAGCCACAGTTCTGGGTACTGTCTCTCTTGTCTCATCCAACGCATCCATTTTGTCATCCCTCCGAGGCTTAGATCAAGCGTCCACGGGAGAGCTGAAAGCTGCACTCAAAGGCCGATACTTCTCCACCTCAGACGGCTACATTAAAGAAGTTGTTCGAAATGGTATACCTCAAAGATCAGGTAAGATATGCCTAGATTTCAGTGGCTCCTCTGGTCTGACATCAACACAGAAACCTCACCCCGAATCCCTTCACTCGCGCAAAAAGAGTCGCCGGTTTGGATCAAGATTCGGACCCTCATCAGTCTGGTTCTGTACATCGCCATTCTAATTATGGCGATTGGCGTCGTACATCGGTTTGCTAATGGCTCTGATCTCAAGGAGGGGTTCTTCACCTACCGTTTGAACATCAACTCGCTGGGTCGTTTCGGAAACTTTACTCCTTTTTCGATTATTCCCACTACGCTAGCTGTTCTTCTTGGCCTCTGGTGGAACGCTCTCGATACCACATTCAGATCCCTACAACCATACGTTGCCATGTCGCAAGCTCCCAGAGCCATTGATAGCGGTGCATACGTTTCTTATCAATCGGTAAGGCACCTTGGGGTAATCTTTCCGGTAACATTGGCTGACCACCCGCAACATTAGTCGTACTGGCTATGGGCATCTGGCAAGGCAGCGAAAAATAGACATTGGCTCTTGTCGCTTGTTACGTTTGGAACCTTCCTGGCACAAGCATGTAGGTCTGAGTTCAACGTTGATTCTTCATTCTGCTAACTTCTAAGTCACCATCGCTACCTCGGCCCTTTTTGAACAGACAACCGGCGTCGTTAACGACAATGTCCAATTGAACAGAAGCCTCGAGCTTCGGCAAATGCCTCATATCCGGCAGGTTTCGGAAACCTACCCTCCATCATTCGGTGGAGCTAGAGGCGCCTACGGTTATGATTACGTAGGCTCAACGCTTAGAGAGCTTTTTGAGAATCTTAGCACTAACTGGCTCTACTCTGGTGTGATTCAAGCCACGCTAAATGGCTCGGAGCCGCCTTGGAGCAAGGACGGATGGAGTTTCGTCCCGATTGATCTTTCGCAGCTTGAAAGCCATCAGAAAACTTCCAACAGTGGTCTTCCCGAGTCCGACAATTCGGATGCACACGGTTCGTTGATCAACGTTACTCTGACAAGCCCAGCCATCCGCGGGCGCGTCGAGTGCTCTCCAGTGGCCGAAGTCAGCAACGTCAGCACTTGGAACTACAACTCGACCTACAAAGACCCTGAAACAAACGAGACGCTCAAGTACAATGTTCCTCGCGTCGATTTGTTCGGAGGCCCATTGACACCAGAAGCCAGGGAACTCTCTTGCTGTTTCAACACCACGGATCCTTCGCGAAGTGAAAATGACGCAAATCCTCTAGCCATCGGATTCTGGACTCAGGACTTTGGCGGAAACTCATCCGCTTACGTGACGGGGAGCCTCCTGAACTTCACGGTTAGATGGATTCACGGGGATGGGCTTCTGCTCACCAGGAGCACAGGAACGCTCGTTTTTCCTGAACTTCCAAAGATTCAGGCTTTGCACTGCATGCCCGTGTTTGAAAAAGCTGAAGCCGAGATCATGGTGGACAAAGAGACTGGCAGCGTGCAGTCGTATCGGTTGTTGAATGAGCCTACGTCGGACGATAGCGCATGGAGTGACTCGTTCATCTTCCACAATTTGACCGATCCAAACGATGCCGAGGTAATAGCACAGATTGAGTCTACTCCACGCGAGAACAACATTTATAATATTACCATGGTGCGACAGAATCTAACAACAAGGTAAGAAATACAGCGCCGGACAAAAGTTTGAGTACACTTTGGATCTTCGTATCGCTTATCCTGCGGTGACACACAGTACTCATACTTTTGGCTTAGTATTTTATCCAGCCTCATAACTAAGTTTGCTAACCATGCTCAAGTTACGGTGTCCTCTTCATGAACTCCCTCCTCCGAGCCTCGCGTCTAAAAGCCCTCAGTAACTCCGGCATCGGCCACGGCCCCAGAATATACGAAGATCTCACCGACAACGTCTTCAACATCCGCAACAACGTCACAGGGCTCACGCTTGACTTCATGTCCTATGCCGCCTACGTAAAGGCGGGAAGAAACGCCGACGCATTACTAGACGAGAATGTCCTAAAAAAGCACACGCAAGATATCTTCTCGACCTTCTTCCAGCACTACGTAAACAGCAGCTACCCGCTCACGACCGGCGGATGGGCGTACCAGCCTATCGGCGCAAACATCGACGAGCTTGGTGTCCCAGTGCCGGGAACATTCCCGCAGTATGCTCCTGATGGCAAGCCCGCTGTGAATGTTAGTGCGCTCCCTCCGCAAAACACACAGCGTGTCGCCAACGCAACTATGTCTACGCGCGTGGAGGTTCTCCACATGAACGTGAATGCCGTCTGGCTCTGCATTGCTTTGCTCATCTGGTTGGTGCTCACTACCATTGTCGTGGTTGCAATGCAGCGGTGGTTTTTCGGCGGCTTGCGTCGCAACGTGGAGTCTATCGCCGATGTACTTGTTCTTGTGGCTGGAAGCGAGAGATTGTTAGCTGCTGTGGAGAAGTACGGCGTTGAGGGGCTGATGAAAAGCGATGTTAAGACGCGATTAGGATGGTTTAGGACTGAGGACGGGAAAATGAGATGGGGGATTGAAATCGTAGAAGATGGGGAGGTGTTGATGGAATAACCACCTCACCGCATCCCACTGTTTTAAGTCGAGAGACGATGTACATCGCGACATACGCCAGAAAATATATTCCCCCAACCCCCAACTCCATCTCCCTACGCCCCGGCCCCGGCCCCGGCCCCCGTATCCACACTCGGACAATAATACCGCGCCACACACGCATACACTTCCCCCTCAAACACCACTCTAAACGCCAAACTCCCATCCTTAAAGCAGACAAACAGCTTCGCCTCCGCGTTCCCCGTCCTCGCCGTCAACAACGCCGTCCCCGCATCAATACTCGTTTTAAACGTTCTGTACCGCGTCCAGGTGATGCTACGCGTTACGCCTTCCCATCGCGAGGAGCTTACAGTGGCAAAGCTAGTCGTGGTTAAGGTGCTGCTAAGGGGTGGGCCGTTAAGGAAGTAGGCGGCGTCTGTTAGAGAGACTGTGGGAGTTAGTTAGTCTGAGTTATATGTTTCTACGGGAGGAATGCAGTAGGGCGTATAGTTAGATAGGTCGCAGAGATTAGGGGGGCAGTCTTCTAGTACGTAGGTTGCAAGGTAGGCGGTGTGTTTTAAGCCTAGGTTTGCGCAGATAATAGTTAATAAGAGGAGCGCAAGGAATGCCAGGAGAGGGGTTAAGAGGTGCATGTTAGAGATTTACGGCGGGAGTTTGGGAAGAGGTTAATACTGCCCGGGTAGGACAACGCCATGGATCTTATAGCAATTATGTTGATTTATAGTAAATCTAATACTAGTTAAATTAGTCAAACAAATGCATAAACTTTAACTGTCCAGACATTGTGCATGGCAATATTTTTAAATACGGTGATCGAGCCGGCGATTTTCTATTCGTCCCATAGTAGCTTAAGAACATTAATTTACGTTATACATCTAGGAAACCATCTGTGGGGTTGCATTTATCCAAAAGGGAACAAGAACAGATTAATTTCCCCGCAATCCATAGGGAAAGAAGCAGCGATGTTTTTTAAACAATCATGTTAAGCGCAGCAAGTCGAGCGCTCTTCTGGGGCTTTGGTGGCTGCATATCCTCTTACGCTTCCCGCTTCGTGCTCTCAGTGTGATTAGCATTGTTTTCAGATCGAGCGTTTGGGCTTCATACGACATGTTTGCGGCTGTGGGTGATCGTTTGCAGTGTTGAGTAATTGAGATATCTGTTCGCCGTGTTACTTTGGGAGGGAGCAGTAGAAAAACAACACTTAAGGCAGTAATGGGCGCATGGGCCGGTTAACTCACGTGGCAGGTGTCCCGCCCGGGCGCCGACACCCTCCCTTAGCGCTTCACTAACCCCAGGCTCGCGTTCGAAATATTTCCCTCTTGCCTTTGATCCTCACCGTTGACTTTCACCGTTCCTCGCCCGAAGCTCTCCTTGTTTCGTGCATCCCATCATCCCCGAGGTCCTGAACAACACCTCAGCCGCGATATACTGAAAAAAACTCAAAGTAGAGCGTGACCTATGCAAAAATGTCTCCATTAAGCAAATTCTTTGCGAAGTTCAGGGTGCGAAGGGCCTCAAAATACAAAAAGGATGGTGAGCAGAGCGCAAAAGAGGTGCCGAAGGTTGGGCATTTTCTGAAGCTTCCTGGAGGTATATTAATTCTATCTGCATACATGTAACACTCAAATCGCTCACTCAAACCAGAATTGCGCAACCGAATCTATGAGTTTGTCCAAGACGACCTTGTCGACGATGAGGGCCGTCTCAGGTCTCCGGTCAATCTCCACGACAGAGCTCAGATCATCAAGTTATTGCACGTATGCCGGCAGACTCGCGCTGAATTTGGGTCGTTCTTCCTGAAACACCAACTCGTCATCGACCTGCAAATAGCCATTACATACATCCCGATACTCTACCCCATACTCGTACCTCTTCCCACGGAATCGGAGAAACAATACAATTTCGAGATCAACGTTGCCACACAAGCATTCTTCGACATCAAGCCTTTGATCCAGACCCTGTACCGGCTTCCTCGGATCGACTTCACCTTCACAGTCCCTTTGAATTATACTCGCGAGACTCAAGAACTCGCTGACGATATGAACAGTATCTTCAAAAATCATGCGGATGCGTGGAAAGCTCGACTCGATGTTGACATCGAGGAAATAATCTTGATATGGATCATCCCTAGGCACTGCCAGGACTACCGCGATCACCTGCACATCAACATCCGTTTTACGCCGCACGCTTCGCAAACCGAGCAACATCTTCGCTGGTGGCGTGATCCAATTGATCAGGTTCTAGCTGGGTTGGGACTGCAGCCCGGTGACCTGCTGTGCCTGAGGCCCATACTCATGGGCTTCGACGCCTATTGAACATGGTTCGACAAAAAAGGGACTAAGATATATACAATGCAGCATGATGGCCTCTCTGACCAAAAAACAAACCTCGTATCTATACAATGCGGCTTCATTGCCTCCGCGAGTTCTTCCAGAACGACTCGCTACCTTGCTTTCAGGAATACAATACCCTACGGTTGGTGCAGCAGCACCCAAATAGCCAGCACCCCAATCGCCACAACGATAACAAAAAAACATCCAAATAAATAAATCATCAAGCACCCTTCCCACTCCTCGAATCGGATATCCCACCATTCGGGCTGCTCCCCCGATCCAAGATCCCACCTCCGTCGTCGCGTACCGAAAACTTCCAGTCCCTCATAGCTACTATCGGAATCTATGAGAGAGCCCAGCTCAACATCTGGGAATGGCTCGGCATCTGGAAACGGCTCAGGCGGTGGCGAAATATGGTATATCAGGGGCTGCTTGCTCGTCCATGGAGACTGACTGCGTGCGCGTAGAGGATGGATCAGAGTGGTATTCCAGGTCGTATTGAGGAAGTACGGATTCCAAGTCTTTTACACGTCTATATTGAGAAGGTAGAAGCGCTTGCGGATTAGCTTCTTGTTCCCGGCGACGCGTAAACATGCGCCGCATAGCAGCGAGGGCTTCGCGGGTGGGAGACTCCTCGTCAGATGCGCTGCTGGAGGAACTACTCGAAGAGCGGTTATTTGCTGGCATTTTCGTTGGTATCTGCGTTTGGTGGGTGGACGCGTTTGCGCTGATGGTTCGGTGCGACGAAGCTTTGGGAGGCGGTTGGTGGAGTCGGTTTGTCTGCGAGGATCTAATATCGACTGCGCGATTGCGGATGCGTCTATTGTTCCGATGCGAAGGAAGTGTGTTTTGCTTTTTCATGCGTCGCTGTGCTGTGACTTTATTGAGATGGGCGTGAAAAGAAGCGTGATTGTCGTGGTCACCCCCGGGACACAGTTGATGGAAATGCCTCGTGTACCCATTCGCAATCGTGCTGACGTCAAAGTAACACGGTACCAAGCGAGGTGTGAATGATCCTGAGTTTTCCTGAGAGTATGTCACTTTGTTTGACGTTCTCCCCCGCTGGCCACTTCGCAGACGCCGAACATACCAGTCCGCGGGCTCCGCTATCCGGTGACGACGGGGTGGTGGATATTGCTGCGTTGCCGTAGGACAGGTATTTGAAGAGCCATAGTCTCGGGTATTGAGGTGGTCTTCGTGGTACGGTATCAGGTATGCCTGGGCTTGGGGGGCGACGGGAGTCCAGTTGGCCGAGAGGTTGTCCCAGAAGTTCTTCAGCGAGTTAAAGTTAAGCATTGCTGTGTGTGAGATAGAGTCGCCTGGGGGTGATATATAAGAAGTTCTCATGCGAATAAATTGAAGAAAGAAGCGTGAAGCGTGAAGCGTGTAGAGTACGGTTTTCCCCATGTGATGCGGTAACATTCACTGATACTCTGAAAACGCTGGATTGCTCAGCGTTAAGAATGGCTGGATCTAAATGAATTTCAACCGCCGAAATAACCTAGGGCAATGAATCGCAACAGCACATAAGTGTACCGAAGTCGGAACTAACGAGTTTGTCTCCGTGCTTTTATACTTTACTTATGAAGCATAGCACATACAGATCGTATAGATAATGAGTCGACGCAAGACGGTCAGCCTTCCAGTACACGATATATTACAACAGTCACAAGGAAGAGTACGATTACGATACCAACTGCGCCTACCGATATACATCTGCAGCTAGTGTTTATCCACCTACCACTGCGCATACCACGTCTACCATACGATCCTCACTTTGGGATCGTCTGTAGATGTGAGCGAGGACCCATTTCCAGATGCGTATTAACAGAATTCCTATCATCACTCACATGTTTGACTTTCGCAGTCCCTGTACTCCTTGTAAACTCCATCGCGATTCTCTCCGGGCCCGCGCCGGAGAGTTTACCTACCACGGGTACTGGATATCGCGTAAGCGAGTGCAATTCCTGTTTTGGCTCTGGCGTTGAAGCATTAGTACCTGGGAGTCGTGCTGGGGGATTTTCTAATCGTGTCTATGAGTTATCTTCGAGCATAATGCGGAAGTGCTCCCAAGTTTCGTGATGTACATGCAAAGGAAAGTATTAGCAGTAATATAGGTAGAGCAACCCTTGGGACTATGCGGTGAATTTTCTCCAAAGACAATCTGTCAAGACGTTGACAGCAAGAGCTTAGGCACTTCAACACAAGGCAAATACCCAAAATCTATCCGCACCAAGTGACTCCAAAAGTCTCCGAGTACTCTCCTCCCCAAGCCCCAAAAACCCCATAAAGCAGCCCACCTCCCCTCTAAACATCCCACCACACAAACCCAACCCTCAATCCAACCCTCTCCAACCACACACACCTCCCCAAAAATGACCCAACCCGCCCACCCAACCTACACCCTCTGGACCCACCCCTGGCTCCTCTACCCCCGCCGCCTCGAAATCTACCTCCGCGAAAAACACCTCCCACGCAGCGCCTCCCTCCTCCGTATCCCAATAATCTTCAGCGACAAAGGCACATTCCAAGTCCCTCCAGGTCTCCCCCAACTCCCCGCCCACGTGCACACCATCCCAGCACTATGCATCAAACCCCCCGACGGCGCACCAGAACACTTCGTCTACGAATCCACCGCCATAATCGAATACTTCGAAGATGTCTTCCCGGGGCGCAACATGCGCGGTGAGACGGCTGAGGAGCGCGCCCGCGTCCGCGATCTCGTGAGCGCGCTGAATAGCGTCAATCTGTGGGATGAAGTCTGGGTGTATAATGCTAGAGAGCTGTGTCGGGCGAGGATGAAGTTTGGTCAGGTGGAGGCGGCGGCGAGGTGGGGGGAGGAGAGGGCGCATGGGCTTTTGGCGAGGGTTGAGGAGTGGGCTGGGAGGTGGGCGGGTGAGGGTGGGTGGCTTGCTGGGACGAAGGAGCCGAGTGTTGCTGATTGTATGCTGTGTGCGACGGTGGGGTTTATGGATTATTTCTATGGGGTGGATTTGTTGGATGGACATGTGGTGCTGCGGGAGTGGAAGAAGTTGTGGGAGGGGAGGGAGAGCGCTAGGGTGGCGAGTTATCCGACGGAGATGATGGTGGAGATGGCGAGGAAGGTGGTGTTTACGTAGCCAGTATGTGTGCAGAATTAGCTTGATATGGAAGACTCGAAGCTCATTCAGGTTTCCTGGCTGCCTTTTTAACTCCTGGCCTTAACTGTCTGCACTCGCGCATCCATTCCAGCACCTGCGTGGCACGCTCGTCAACCGGTAATATCTGGTCGGTCCCCTCCACTCCTACACTGTGCTTACACAACAGCCGCATTATATCGTTTGCGTCGTCATCGCTCAAGGTGCCGTCCACCCCCACCGTACGCACAAACACCCACAGTGACTCGTTCGCCAACCGCACACTCATCGCGTATGACACGACATGCCGCACGAAATGCCCCGTCCCTTCAGGGCCCGCTCTCTTGAGCAGCCAAGCAAGGAATGTCCAGCTCGAGATGTCGCTCGGATGTACACAGCACCAAGTCTGGATACTCTGTACGCACGTGCTTGCTAGGTGTTCTGAGTCGTGCTTCACGGCCCGGCTACTCTCCGAAGCAGTCTTGCACAAAAGACGGCGCGCGTACTGCCATGCGTAGTAGTTTTTCGGATGGCGCTCTCCAGCTTTACACACGGCCTGTAATTCCGCTGCTACGAAGGCCGGTATTTCAGACGAGGCGATGAGGGGTAAAAAATGGGTGAGTAACCACGCGCGGTGCGCCCACAGTGTTGGCGATTTGGACTGTCGGTGCAATGGCGATGTGAGTATGCTGTCCAGGAACCTGAACTCGGCCTCCAGCGCCGAAGTGGAAGTGTTCTCGTCCTCCTTCGCAGAGAGGATGGCCCGTTTCCGATAATTGGCTGCAGTGACATACTCGGGGTCAAATAGCAGCATCACGCGCGTGGCTTCGAGAGATATGCTGCGGTCGTGGGGAGAGGCTACATGTTTATGCGTGAAGAACAGGCGGCGTGCTTCGAGGAAGGCGAGGGTGAGAGTTTTCTTGGGGAGGCCGAGGTTGGGCCCGTCTTGGAGAAAGAAGGAGTCTTGGGGTTCGAGGGCTGAGGGGAGAATCTCGATTTCGAGCACTTCGTGAGCATGGGAGTTGAGGTATGTGGTCAGGGTGGTGTAGGCGTGGTGTTGTTGGTGCAGCGCGGGCTGCGGGGAGGGTGGGGTCATGGTCGCATTTTGAGGGAGAGGGGGCTTCGGACTGGCTTTTCTGGTCCGCGGTTTGGTTTTGAGGGTTTCCAATTTGTTTGTTGGCGAGTGAAGAAGAAAGGGCACGTGGTGGGGCAAGCTCCAGGGCAGAGCTCGAGTACTGTGCACAGACCACCATCTCCCAGCTCGGAAATCCAATGACATAATTAACGCCCAAAACACGACACCGCACCATGCCCCGCGCGCGTCTACCATAAACCCACGCGTCCCATCGCTGGTCCGTCGCCATGCCGTCTCTTCTCCTCGTCATGTTCACGCTGCAGCTCTTGCTGCACATCATCAACACGGTGGGCGCGACCACAGTAAACGAGCTGGCATGTGCCCCTCCGCCTCCGCCGTCTTCCACACGTCTCGCAGACTATGCAGAAGACTGACAAATACACAGCTATGGATCCTCTACAACAAGCTCCCGACACCGACATCCTCGTCCGCGCAAAGAGTGCAGGGCCTAAAGCGCGAAATCCTCCGTTTGAAGCGCGAGTTAGCGGCCACATCTCCGCAAGATAATTTCTCGCAATGGGCGAAGCTGGACAGGCAGCATACCAAAGCTACGGCTGAGTACAACAAGCTCGGTGCGTCTGCTTTCTTCTTCGTATCCGTCCGCTCCCACACACATGCTAATATATCCATCCACCCAGACGCCTCCCTCCGCACCCACCAACAAACCTTCTCCTCAGCCATCTCCACCCTCCGCTGGTGCGGCACCCAAGGCCTCCGCTTCCTCCTCCAGATGTACTTTGCCAAGTCGCCCATGTTCTGGATCCCCGCCGGCTGGGTCCCCTACTACGTCGAGTGGATACTGAGTTTCCCGCGCGCACCGCTTGGCAGCGTGAGCATAAACATCTGGGGCATCGCATGCGCGAGCATGATCGCGCTCGTCGCCGAAGGCATAGCAGCTGCCTACGTGCTCGCCACGAGGAAAGCCGTGCCCGTGCCCGTGCCCGTGCAGCCGGAGCCACGACCGCAGCCCATGGCGGCTGGCGCGACAGGTGAGAAGAAGGAGCTGTAGGAAGGCGGATACCGTCGCATAGAGTCCGCACCATCACATCTGCACGACAGACATCACAGTCCAACAAAGCACGCCTCGTAGCGCTTTCCCCCACCGCATACAATACAATATATTCCATACTCATCATGCGTTATGCATTATGTCTCCCAGCAAATAGACGCAGAATCTTCCTGGGCGTGGCATGACACCACACCTCTGATTCTGCAACACGAGTGGGATGGACCTTGGCAGGTCGCGTTTGGCTTGTTCTAGGCCACCAATTTGAACTCGTGATTATGGGGCATTTGAAATCGCCGAGTCTTCGAATGGGCCGGAGCGGGCTGTTCTATGTAGCCGTTGCTAGCTATCTATATGCAAAGGAATGGAATCGTGGAAAGAGTACTTGTGCGCAAGCGCGCGCGACAGTGTGTTGCAGTGAGATTTGTGCTGCGGAATATGTACTCTGCGCCGCTCGCTGTGGCTGGTGGTTGTGAGATAGATGCATGTACATATGTCGTGGATGCGTGACGGTGGTGGAAGGTGGGAGGTTTTGCAAGCGGAGTTTGAGAAAGAAAAGTTGGGCCTGGCCAAGGCTAGAGTGGGGCGGGAACGGGGGAGTGTTTTCCCGGTGCACGTGCGCAGGTCAAGCCAGGGGCCCGCCATCTCCCTTTGCAAGAAGTCGATTAATTAATTAGCCAGGAGAGCCCCTGTGATGAGAAGCACAAATAACCACATGGCAAGTTATACATGCCTCATATACGATAATGAATATCAATGGATTAACTGCACTGCAAAACGCATGCACCAGGCCTCCCTAACGCTCACACACACAAGGGTAGTAAACAATCATCATCATCAGTCAACGCCTCACAAACAACCACCTCCACCCCTCTCCACTCCCCTCCTCATACACGCACCAACACCTCTCCCCGCTCTTCCACCCCCTAAACATGATCAAACCTCCCCAACCCCCTCCCCATCTTCCCAATCCTCCTCGCCTCCCCCTGCTTCGCCTTCGCCCGTCTCGCCTCCTCACCCGCCTCCCTCTCTAGTCGCCCAACCTGCTCCCTCGCCTCTTTCACCGCCGCCTTGGCAACAAACAGCGCCCGATCTGCGTCCCGTTCCGCCGCTTCGGCGCTCATGACGCGCTCGCGCGCCGTTGCGATGGTGGGGTCTTCGGGGGTGTTGCGGTGCAGGAGGGAGTGCGAGTGGCGTTTGGGAGGAGATGGGGAGCGGGAGGTGGAGCGTCGGCGGAAGAGGGAGCGGTTGCGTGATGGGGGGGTGCTCGTGGTGGCTGGCGGTGGGGCGTGCTTGGAGCTGGAGCTGAAGAGGGAGGTGCGGCGGGTGGATGTGGATGGTGTTGTTGTTTGGGTGGGGGGCGGGGAGGTGTGTTGGTTCGAGGAGAAGAGGCCGTCTGTGGAGCGGGTTTGCTGGGGAGGTGGCGAGGGGGAGCGACGGTTGAAGAGCGGCATGGTTGGTTTGGCGGTTGGGCGGTATCGGTGTGCCGCTGAGGACGAATGTTGGCTGCGTAGGACCCTTGAGTAGGTAGGTGCTTTGACTATGTAGACGTAGGTAGGTGTCTGGGACGGGTAACCTGCGGTGGAGCAGTGGAAAGGTAGAGGAAGAGTATAAATAGGGATGATCCCAGGAACCTCAGCAAGCTGATCGATCTTTATAGGTCCAGTGATGTGCGAAGGGGTCGGTTGCACGTCGTCTGCGCTGACTGGCCGGAAATCCGGTTCGTGGTCGACGGAATCACGCACGGCAGGCGTGACGTCAGGCCAGCCTCATCGCAGAGATGGTGTGCACTGTGCAGATAATATATTCCATACTGTTGAAGTAGTCGGGAATGTTGATATTGAGCTGATACCGCGCCTAGGGACGGTGGGTCTTCCGCGTGTAGTGCCTCTGTAGTCCAGGCGTGGGCAAGTCCTAGTATAGCTTAATTGAACTTCTTGCTCAGGGTACGCACCGAGTTCCGAGTCTTTAAAAACTACAAGTGTCTGTTACTGCTCGGCGCTTCATCGGCCCCCTGGTGTTGCCGTCCAAGGAATCCTCTCGTGCGAAATCTTCAAAAGAAGCCGCCATGATGATGATCATGCTCGACATGGGCGCATCTCATGCAGCTAAACAAAACGACCAATCGCTCAATTCGTATATTCAACGCCGTCCCACCCATCATATGATACAGTCTTGTAGAGTACAAAATGCAACTCCTAATCTCTGTGCGCACGGTCTCCGCGGCCAACTAAAATGCTGCATCGCCGTCCCAAGCGCCCGTGTTATGAAAGAAAGAAAGTCTGTGGGTACCAGTTCTACCCGCACTGCGCCTGCGACTCCGTCCCGTTGGTCATCTTGCCCATAGTCTTGAACAAAGTAATCGCCATAACAACACACCCAAATGCAACGACAGCCATTGCGAGGTAGGTCTTCGGACTCCGCTTGCTCAGCTTGATGTAGCAGAGCGGTGGTAATATGTAGGCTAGTGCGCATGCGGACGTGGCGCCGAACAGTTCGAAAATGACGCCCAGATCGCAGGTGAGAAGAGAAAGTACCATGGCGGTCACAACCAGCGACGTGGTGAAGATCATGTGTCGATTCGGCTGGTACGGTTCGTCCGGGAACCAGTAGTTGTTCATGACCTCGCGGCAGACAAACGCTTCAAGGGGAAGCGTGGTGAGCATGTTCAGGCCGAAGAAGAGACGGGCAATGTTCACTAAAAGGTTATCATTGGGGAAATTGTTAAGGACGTTGCCCAGCGTCTTGTCGCCGAAGGTAAGGTAGCCGAAAAGCGCCATGACGAGACATGCAACCAGAGAAATGCCGGTACTATAATGGGTAACACGCGAAAAGCGGTCGATGGTTGGTTTTCGCAACGAGCCGTAGATTAAGAGAGAATTGTGGTGGCACACAAAGGCGAAGGATATCACGCCTACGGCCTCGAATAGGCCCGAGTTTATTACAATGGAGCCGCGCAGTTGGCCGCGCGATTCAGGGGGCACGCGGAAGCACTGGGTAATCACGGTGATGATGATTACGATCATGCTGACCAAGGCAAGGCCACTGGCTTTGGCGAGCTGCATGCTGTTAGTCTTTGGATGTTGCATTGGGCTGGGGAGGATTTGCCTTTGCAATATCTCGGTAAAGAGAAAGGGGATACGAAACACCGAGCACCAAGAGGATAATAATGGCTCGACGGTTGGTGAGGAGCCAGAGGAACGGCATGTCGGACAAAGAAGGAAACAGAGCGTCCATCACACGCGGTATTGTGTCACCGACAATGACGCAGAATGCCACCATGCCGCCGAATGCACTACGAACATCAGTATCTCTCCACATATCGAGTGTTCCCGGTACGTACAAGAGCCACTGCGCTAGCGATATGGCGACCAGTCCCGACTTGCCAAAGCAGTGTTCGACCGTTGCCTGGAACGAGTCGGTGCCACTGAGCTTCGAGTTGATGACGATGAGGCGGATGGTCCAATCGACGGTTATGGTGAGGCTGATCAACAAGACGGTGCCTGTAATGAGGCCCGCGTTGCGGAAAGCGTACGGCTGACCGATGATGCCTGCCCCTCTGCGTCCTGTCAGCGCCCCTTCATATCCGCAAAGACATAGCTCCCTGTCTGCAGAGCCACCCCACCCACATTATGCTGTTTGCCATGTTCATAAAGGCGCTCCGCATGCCACTACGCGGCCGCGCACTCTCGAGGTAGTCTGCAGGGTCGAAGGCCTCCTCCGCAACGGTGACGCTTGGCGCCTCGATACCCGTCAGCAGTGGCAGCCGCTGCACTCTTTCTCTCCCCGGTTGCCCCTCTTCCATGTAGTCATCGCCGTCGAGCTCCAGCCACTCGTCGCCTCCAGCATGGCCATTGCCGTCTCCCCCTCCCCGTACGGGATCCAGCTCGAAGCGGACACGATTCGGCGTCCGTGGCCCGTCCGGCCGCGGCTGTGCGAACGAGGACTGCCGCTTGGATGATCCAAAGCGGCCGTTTGGTGTGGTGCCTGGAGCTGGCGATGCGGAAGATTGGCGTGATGAGCCGGGCGAGGGCGACGGGCGGCGCGCCGGGCTGGGCTGGACCTGAGGTTCGGGACCGGAGTCGCTATCGTCGTTGTGCTCAAGCAGGAGCTTCTGCGACTCGCTCATCGTGGCATTGTCGGTGCAAGAGGGCGTCGGGGGTTGTTTGCGCCAGCTGGTGTCAGCAAGCGCGGCCTTTGAATGCGAAAGACATGCCCGTTTGTAGCTAGCTGCAAACGGAAACACTAGGTGGGACGGGGGCCGCCCGTAAGCGAGTCGTCGTATTCGACCCCACGCCTCCGTTTCTCGACAGTGAATTAGGTACAAAGTAGTAGGTACTCAACAGCCTAAGCCCGCTCCGCCTTGTTAGAAACGTCGATGAAATGACCCCCAAGGTCTTAAAATTACCTCAGAACACAATACCTTGAAGATTTGCTCATCGATTTCTACACAACTCAATATATGAACAGCACGAACAATTCCTACAACAGGCCCGAGGCTAGGTATAACACATCTCCTACCGCACCACCCATATACACAAATGCGAAACCCTATACACATATACACACAACCCCCCTAAACCATCTTATCAAACAACCCCACCCAATCCCTCAACACCCTCACCACCCCTTCCACCTCCTCCCTACTCGGCCTCCAAACCACCCTAATCTCCTCCCAAGCCCTAACCGTGCGCTCCCCATCCGCACACTTCCGAAACGCCCTCAGGGCCGCCAGCACCGCCATCTGACTAACCCACGTCCGCGGCAGGCCACTGTCGACAGCTTGGAGGTACTCTCTCCACGTCTGTTCGAGCCGGCCGCGCGTCCACGAGGTATACCGGACGCCGCCAAAGTTTTCGAACCCGTGGAACATGACAATGTAGATGGAGCCTTCGAGGGGGACGCTGTTGTAGCCCATTTCGCGGAGGAGGGCGTTGACACGGTCGAGGTTGCCCGTGGTGGAGGCGTGGTGGCGGATGAGGAGGCTATAGGTGCGCGAGTTGGGCGCGATGGGCGCCCAGTCTTGGAGCAGTTTGCGCGCTTCTAGGTCTTCCGTGTAGGTGAGTCGGCGGCCCTCGTACGTCAGGTCCAGGCCGAGGATGCGCTGCTCGCGCCAGTTGCGGTTGTTGTATGCGCGGGTGCCGGGGAAGGGTGTGGTTTTGGAGGCGGAGAGGCGCTTCATGCGCTCGAAGACTTGCTCGGCGGCTTCGGGTTCGCGGGCGCGGATCAGGGCTGCGATGACGGCGTTCATGACTACCGTGTCTACAATGTCTCCCGATTCGACCAATTCTTTATATGCCTGTCTGACCCCGGCCCCATTGTTCTTTGCGCCGTGGTAGTAGATGAGGGAAACGCGGAAATGTCGATGGAATTTCAGGCCGCGGACATGCATCTCTTTGAGGAAAGTCTCGGCGAGGGTATACTTGCCTGCTTTCACGGCGATGTCGAAGAGAACATTGAAGGTGACGTGACCGGCCCGAACACCTGCCCGCTGCTCCATGTCCCGCCATAGGTAGAGCGCGGACTGCACTCCCTCCGGAGAGGCGCCCATGGAGCGGCCTGCAAAGTAAATAGCGGACGTCCACTCGGTGGCTTTGATATGGATGTGCGCCTCCTTCATATCATCCAGTATAGAAAGATAGCGCTGCATGGCCTCAGGCGTAGGGCGCTCGACAATGGAAAGATGGCGGAGCATATTGTGTATAGTCTCCGTAGTGAGATACACGACCCCTGGTGCGGGCAGAAGCTTGTAGGTATCGAAAATCTCCTCGTGCGGTGTATCTTCGTGTCTCAGCAGATCGTCCAACTTCGCTATCGTGGTTGAATCCGCAGCATCCTTGACCGGCCAGGGCACGTGGGAGTCGCCGACGTTCCATATCAACGACCCCTCGTCTTCCACCTCCTCTTCCGACGACGGTGCCGCCAATTCCATGCCATAGTAGTCGACCAGCGCCTTCAGCTCTTTTTCCGCAAACTGCTTCGCAATCGTGAACGGCGTCCTACCGGCCTTGGTCGCCATAAACTCGCGTCTCTCATTACATGGTACTACGGTTTTCCGCCGCGTTTTGTGACATGTTATTGAAAGGGGGGGGACCTCGCGTTGCGTCGAGATCTGCTTTGCATGCTCCGGGCACGAAGCCGCCCGCGCCAGTGCCTGGATGAATAAATTGTCCATCCGCTCGCCGGCTGCATGCATTCTGGGCGGCCGATTTACAGCGCTCTTGCTGAACGTGCGTCTACTCGTCTTATTACACAGGACCGGGCATACGAAAGCGAGGAACGGGCGCGAGCTGTGGGGGCAGGAGACGGCGGAGGTCCGGTCGAGGGTGCGGAAGAGGGACATGAGAGGGCGAGCATCGTGTCAGCGGCGGCCGGTCCGAGCGAATTCCATCAACGTTGCGACGCGTTCACCGGGTCAGAATGGAGCCATTGGCGATCGGGCAGTAGTAGAAGATGCGGCGTCGGCGTCGAGACGTGAGGTCGCGTCGCCCATGTATGAAATTTAGCGCACCGGCAACTTCCGTCTCCCGTCTTTTCTCCGCGACGGCGCGACCTCACCTGCACGAGCCCTACTGCATCACCACCACACAACCCATTGCATGTGCCGCCCGCCTCTACCTACCCCTGCGACTGGTGCAATACAATCCCTCTCATAGCCACCCTACACCCCCTCGCCCCCCATGGGCCGCTACGACTTCCGCCCCATGCGCGTCCGACAGACCGCAAAAGCCCTCTTCGACTCCAAACGCAACCCGAACCTGCCCCAATGGTACAACATAGTCGGTGACATCCCGCCCAGCGAGACCCTCGCGCGGCCTCTCCAACGCGCCCCTCTCACAAAAAAAGCCCGCAAGCCCAGCCGCATGTTCCAGCCGCTCCCCCTCGCATACCCCGAAGACACGCTGCGCTCCGAGTTCT
This sequence comes from Laburnicola sp. R22_1, assembly GCA_014281115.1. NCBI lineage: Eukaryota > Fungi > Ascomycota > Dothideomycetes > Pleosporales > Didymosphaeriaceae > Laburnicola > Laburnicola sp. R22_1. The sequence continues at coordinate 970,973 of JACONQ010000013.1, forward strand.
TCGGCGACCACCCCTGGGAGCTGGCGCGGCCGCGTCTGGTGGTAGAAGATAGCGGGAACGATGCGAAAGGGTATGATTGGAGTAGCATTGTGCAGCCGGGGAAGCAGTTGGATGGCGAGAGGTATGTTCTATTTTTGAGCTGTCGCTGTCGCTTTATAGATGGATAGTAAAGCAAACAGATACTAACTCCCACCCTCCAGCGTCGTCCAGCGCCAAATGTGGCTCATGAAGCACCAATCGCTCTCCAAAGCCGCCGCGTACGACATCGCCCGCCGCGAATTCTACCGCCACCGCCACCTCGAGGACGTCCGGCGGCGCGTCGCCAAAGAAGAGGCTCTACACACGGGCGCTTACTTCGGCAAGGGCCCGCTGGAGATCGGCATGGAGCTTGAAGACCGCACCTGGGAGAGCTGGAAGAGCTGGGCGCGCGTGCAGATCGAGGATGAGGAGGCGACGCGTGCGCAGATGTTCTCGGGGCCGCAGACGGCGGAGAGCACAGACATGTCCGAGGAGGAGTTTGATGTTGCCGCTGAGGAGTTGCAGGAGGCGGTGCCGCAGAGTAAGGCGGGGCAGACGGCGTTGGGGGGTGCGGCGGTGCATCCGTGAGGGTGGGCGGGGATGTGTATGATAGTGTAACTTTTTGGTATGTCGATCGAGGAGATGAGTCGTGCACCATATGCTTCGATAGACATCATTGTACAAAAATTTATACATTACTGGCTCTATATAAACTGGGGAATGAGTGACAACTATCTATTCTTTGTGTGAACAAAGCTGCATCCCGCAACTATACTTTGGTAAAGGAAATAACTAGCTATAGCCTCTTTTTCTGTGTACCAGCTCTGTGCAAGATATCTATCACATGAATAGACAACTATCTAAGAAAACTGGCAGATACAAAACAGGGAAGCCAAAACAGACAAGGAAACAGAAGCAGAAGCAGAGAAAAACAGAGACAGAGCAGGTAGAGGAGAAAAGACCGAATACAGTTGGCCCTGAGACTGCTAGTCCTGGGGTACCACAGTGTACGCAAACTTTTGTCCTGGTACTGTACCAACCCATGCCAAGCACAACCCAAGTACCAAAACGCCTGCACCCTCGCCAACCACCAGGCCTCCCGGGCAAACTCCGGAGCCGCCCTAGAAGCCGCAGAGGGAGCCGCTCCAGAAGCCGCATTGCCACTCGACCCTCCCTACTGCTGCCCCATCAATTCCCTATTGAGTTGTACAGTACGTTCATGCAAATGCTTCCTCACCGCTGTCTCATACATCTCCTTCACTCTGATATCGCATTGCCCGTCGTAAGCTTGAGTTTGAATGGTCTCCAAGGGGATATTCCAGTTGACAGCCATCTTGAAAAAGAATCTTGTTACGACTTTGAGTCCGCGATCGTCAGTAAATCCGGCCCCTGGATGTTCCCTGTTGACCTCGTAAAATTCCTGCCACTCTTGATCTGATAGTGTTTTGCGCAACGTTCCATCGCGTTCCTCTCGATATACGTCGATGATGTTGTACTTCCGAAACACGATTCTCTGCCATATCTCGAGGAAGGGATTGAATTTTACTTTGTAGAGATCTCGGGTGGGGGTCTGGAAGCCAGATCCAGGCTCGGAGATGACTTTTTTTTCGTTTTCGATGAAGTCGACATCGATGAAGGGTGGTTGTTCGCTGCTTGACATGGTAGTCGCCGTGTAAATGATAGTAGGAAGAAGAAGAAGGAGAAGCTGTCTGTGTAATTGATGGATATGATATCGTAGTTCTGATTCTGTAGAAGTGTAGTAAAGATAAGTTGTAGGTAATGTCCATGAAGAAAGCGGGCTTTATACTTTGCCTTGACTCAAATGATAGGAAAGATGCACCGCTGTTGCTCATGAGTTGTGCAGCGCAGGTAGAAGATGAGTCGCGGCTAGGAAACGATACCCAGTGAGCCTTGCATGTGCGCGCGCACTGTAGCCCGAGAAGCGTATGCGGCCATTGTCAGTACTGCCAAATATCTGTGACTCCAAAAAGTCGCGTGGGAATCGCTGTGGTGCCGTGTAGGTCGGAGTTAGGCGTTGGTAGCAGGGACTCGCACATCTCGCACCATCGGCTCCGTACAATGTTGCCCTGCGGAAGACTCACAACCCCCCAGGCGCGACGTTGACTGTAGCTGAGAAGACTTCTGACTCGGCATCGAGGTTACTGAGGTACTCAGAGGTGGCCCACAACGTTTCATCATTGCGTGTTACCCCACGATGGACAATGTGAAAGCTAAATATACTTTCAATAAGGTAACGAGTAAAGACGGGCTCGGAAAATCGTGTCGCCCATAATGTAGTAATACAGATACCCAATTACCTAACTTAAACCGCCCTCATAGCTTGGCCTTCGTCTCAGGCTCAGGAGCGCTTGCCTCTTTGTTCAGTATAACATTTCCAGTCGCCGGGCTGTCACCGAAGAAGATGACCTCAACGGTCAAATCATCCCTAGTTCCAATTAGCATTGCGTGGTGATTCTGTGACAACAAGCACTTTACCTGTACCGCCTGGAAAACGGACTGGGAAGGGTGAGAAGAGCAGAAAGCTGGTCCTGATCCTTGCCACCCAGCGCGTTTCGAACGAGATGCGTAGCCGCATTCTTATCTTCTACGACAAAGCGCTCGTCGAGAGACGTCTTGGTGCCCCACTGTTCCTGTCGTATCGGTGCGCGTTGGCCTGACCCGCCAGAAGCGCCTTTTTTCTCGACAGGCAAAGTCTTCTGGTTACCCCTCCCACTCTTCAGCCATGACTGTGTCTGCGCATTTTGGCCGTTTGGCCCTCCTTGGGCGTCTAACCATTGCCCAACGAGGCCGACCACCTCTTCATTGGTCAACATCTCCCAGAGTCCATCGGTGGCCATGACAACGAAGTCGCCCTTTGCGGGCTCGATCTTGGTCGTCGTAATGATGGGTTCAGCCGTCACATAGGGTGGTGTCTTCAGTAGGGGGGACGCCGTGCGAGCGAAGTACGACGTCTTTAGCTCCTGCGTGGTGTCTCGGGACCACTTGTAGGAGGCGTCGCCAAATGCACGCGACGGCTCGAGACCACCCAGTATGCGGCCGTTCTTAACGACATTTGGCTCCCCAGGGTGCTCTGCCCGCAGTCGCTCTGCCTCGCTCGCCGTCCCGCCAGTCTGGTCTTCGGATAGCGGTGTGGCTGACCACTTGCCATTCGCGCCACGCCGTCCAAGCACAGCACGCGAGTCGCCAGTGCATGCTACTCTTAGCAGCTTCGACCTGCTGTCATAGAATGAAAGCAGAGCGCAGGACCCAGACAAGGCCGGCGCCAGCAATTCGGCAGCGGCCACCTTGGATTGAGCCTTCTTGAGCTTCTTGACCGACTCATGCACTATCTCATTATCTAACCGCAAGAAGCCCGTCTTGATAGCTTTGTCAATGGCCTCGGCAGTCGGGAAGTGCATGGCGGGGTCTTCGACGGCGGATTTGAAGGCCGTGTTGAGCTCGCGTGCGACGAAGGAAATCAGAGTTTGGCGGAGTTTGGCCGATGTCACCCAGCCGCTGTCAATTCATTAGCAAGCGTTTGGCATTTGCTGGTCAATGTATGCACCTGTGGCCGTCAAAGACGCCCCAGAACATCCAGTCCGTCGACGACGCGCCGCTCTCCGTCGCCGTCATGTTCTGCGGGATCTCGATAATCTTCTCCGCATGGTCGTCCTCAATCGGATCGTTGCTGGGGATCTGGACTACGTCATAGCGAACAACGCCCTGGCCCCTTCCCACGGTCCACGATTCCTCGGTCTTCCTGAGCTTCGCAGTTGCCTGCTCGGGCGTGAGCATCTCTAGCACCTTCCTCCCGTAGTCATCCGTATCCTTGGAGAGCGGGGCGTCGCCAGTGATGGTCCCGGTGTACAGCGAGCCGACCTGGTCGACAACCAAGGCTCTCCGCGTCGCTTCGGCCGCGGCGTCGGTGCTCGCGCTGCGGATCTGGTCTGCGGCGATGGCGACGCCGGCGGGCTGGCGGCCCTGGTAAAGATAGAAGGCGCCCGAAGCAACGGCGGCAGCTGCCAGAGCACCCGAATAGGTGCGCAGGTGCATGGACGAGGTGAGCAGCGTGGGCGAGGGACGCTGGCGGGAGAGGTACCGCGGGCCTAGCCCATTGCCGGGCACGAACGAGACGGCACGGCTGCGAGCAAACCTGCGTAGACTCGGGCGACGGATGGAGCGCAGCACTTGTACAGCCGCCCGACGCATTTGCAGAGGCCTGGCTTGGCGAGCGTAGAGGTTGAAGCTGGGAGGGAGCGCAACGCTTCGGAAAGGGAAAGGGCGGTTTGGTATCGGCGCACGGACCCCTCCGTTTGCCTCCCCGAGTGGGACCGTTCCTGCACGGCGCACGCAGAGCCTCAACCCGTACGCGTCACCACACCACTCTCACTGTGCGTCTCAGCCTCGCCATCATATCAGGCACCATGTCCTCACGAGCTTTACGGCGCGTCCAACGGGAGCTCGAAGAAAAGAAGCAACTGGAGATCCTCGCGCAGGAAAATGCAAACGATGAGCAAGAGTCGGACGAAGAAGAGGAAGCCGCGCCTGCGGTACAACCGGCCGCGAAACCCAGTCTATTCTCCATGCTAGGCGACGTCGACGACGAGAATGAAGACGACAGCGCCGACGATGCAGAGGTGCAAGACCATTCAGATCTTACGGAACAGGAAGTCGCACCCCCACCCAAGCCTTCCAAGAAGGGAAAGAAGAAGAGAAAGAAGGGAAAAGGCAAGAACAAATTGCCAGCGCCAGAACAGACCGCTACGTCAGCAAAAGCGGTGCGTGGTCTAGATGAAATCGATCGGGCGCTGCTCGCGCTGAACCTTACTTCGAACACTGCATCAGGCGCCGACGATCACCAAACATCACCGGCAACCGAGGAAATGCAGCAACTGTTCTCTGTGCTAGCCATCGATAAGCAACATCTCCATGCTGCGAACGAGATGCGCAAGCTTTTTGGCCGTGCAGCTGTCCAAGGGAATGCCGATGAGGACGAGCCGCGCGCCCGGAATCGGCACCAGCAAGGTGGGCTCGCGGCGGCAGTGGGTGGCCGCAACAATGCAGGAGGTCGTAATCTAGCGTCTCTAGGACTCCGCAGAAACATCTTCATTCAAGGAAAAGAAGAGTGGCCCCGCGCAACTCTAGGCGGTCTCGGCATGGAGATTGTGGAGAGGGGGAGCGACGGCACGGTGAAATACCGTTTCGTCCATAGCCCTTCGTATCAGCTCGTTCAGCTACAGTTCGAGACGTGTGTTGCATCCATAGACCCCGAACGCATGATTCAGCTTCTACACAATAACCCCTACCACATTTCCACGCTCCTTCAAGTTTCCGAAATCGCCAAGCAGCAGCGTGACAATGCAACGTCGGGCGACCTTTTAGAACGCGCATTGTTCGCCTTCGGTCGAGCAGTCCACTCGACTTTTTCGAACAACCTGGCTCAAGGGAAAGCACGCCTGGACTTTAGGCGCCCTGAAAACCGCGAGTTTGGGCTTGCGGTTTGGCGGTACATTGCTACGCTTGGTATTCGCGCTACATGGCGCACCTCCTTTGAGTGGGCAAAGCTACTCATCAGCCTTTCTCCAGAGGACGACCCGTACTGCATGCGTCTCATGGTCGATCAATTAGCACTCCGTGGCCGAGAACCCCAAGCCCTAGTCGATCTAATAGAGTCCGACCACCTTCAGCGAGCCTGGAAGATCCCCCCAAACCTCGCATACTCGATGGCACTCGCACACGACCGTTTAAAGCAGCCCTCAAAGGCACGTACGGCTCTCCGCTCAGCAATCAAAGAGTACCCCTGGATAGCTTCTCGAATCTGCAAAGAGCTCGACATCTCCCCGATACCCAAGTCGGTATGGGCCAAAGAACCCAATGACAACCATCAAGAGTTACTTGCCCAACTATACGTACCACATGCCAAGGACCTCTGGAACACTACAGAAAGCACGTCGCTGCTGGTCGAAGTATGCTATTCTATTGAGGATCCACTCGGGGCAGGTAAACACCCCTACTGGCTCGCCCATATAAACGAGCTCGACCTGGCGCGCCACATTGTCCTTTCTGACGACCGCTCTCTCATTGCCCTGCTAGATCCCCTTGTCAAATCCAGGTACACCTCAACTTCGGACCCGCTTCCACCAGACGACAACCTTGTCTCTTACTCCCTCACCTCCATCCCTCCCAATCGCAGTTCCAGTCGCGATCGAGCAATAGCATTCGAATTGGAAGAGGTAGATCTTGATAGCAATCGAACGTATGCGTTGACTGAACTAGAGCAGCTGAGAGTGTACTTTGAGAGCATAAATGTGGGCCGGTATATGGATGATAATGCGGATCCGACACGAGAGGACCTGTTGAGAGCGCTGGAAGATGCGGGCACGTCGTTTGAGGAGTTCAGGAGGAATACGGAGAGGGTGCATCAAGTTAGGCACCGGTTGCAGGATTTGGGGCTCGAAGTGGTGTTTGAGCGGGCTGAGCAGGGTGGGGAAGAGGAGTCGGATACGGATGGTTGAACAACCTGGTTTGCTGGTCGGGTTTTACTCCAGGCTCAGGGCTCGACAATGATCACTTGAAGATACCAAAACTATGTGCTAGCTCACCCCAGCAATGTGAGACCTTCCCCCCACCTTCCCCCCACACACCCCGCCTCGCCCCTCCACATCTCGGCAAACCCGCAAACCCTCGCGACAAACATCATCATCCCACGCTAAGCACCTCTCTTTGCCCAGCTAGGCAACCCGGAGGGAATTATTCCCGCTTAAGCCTCGACAAGCCTCGTCATATGCGCGATGGATGCGTATGTTTGCAAAGGTACCACAAGCGCCGTCTAGAAATCTACCACTACCACCCCGCCCCATACATGGCACTGTGAGACTTGTGCATACGAGGAGCGTAGGAACCGCAGTAGACCTCGATCTACAACCACTAGCGATGCATCCGTGACATGTAGCCCCACTATCGGCGCATAATGAGTCGAATAGAAGCATATGGGTGGTGAGAATGCGGGTATAACGCTCGTTTATGCACGGGGCTACGGTGCTGTGTGCGTTGGTTTGTGGTCTAGTCTATGTGTGGTTGGCGTATAGGCTATCCAAGGGGTGGAATACCCGAGTGAGCGAAGGTGGGTAGGCGTGTTGACGCGTGGACATAGAATGGAGGATGGGGGTTGGGGTTGGGGTTGGGGTTTAGTGGGACTGTTGGGGAGCCGACAGCGTGCGTGGGACGAGAAATCGCTCAACGTCGTCTTTCCTGCCACTGCACTCGACGTACACAGCAGTCGTCGAATTTTTTGATCAGCGTCACCGTAGCCAGAATTGAGCGCGACATCACCCGAGAGGATGGCGCGCAAGTACCTGGGGGGTTCGGGCGAGAGACTTACTATCTGGATTAGTGTTGCTGCGAGTACTGTGTTGATGCAAGTAAGACCTGCGTTACTCCCGACACGGGACAAAAGTTTGAGTACCCTACCGCAACGCACAGTATTCAGACTATGTCCTAGTACTGTGGAGACAGAGCCAACGAGCGAAAAGTTAACGTTTGCAGCTTTTTACGGCCACGACCAAGGCGTTTTCGGCAACGCTATCATCAGCGAGAACTTCTTGGAGACATTTGGCTACCCCTCGGCTAGCATGCAGGTATGCTTGATGAAATACCTCACGACAGCATGGAAATAGCGACTCGCTGTTGAACAGGGCGTCATGACATCCATCTACAACCTTGGCTGTTTTATCGGGGCCATGTCTACGATTTGGACGGGTGATATATTCGGTCGGCCACGACAAATCATCATCGGATCGACGGTGATTGGGATTGGCGCCATTATCCAAGCAGCAAGCAACAGCGTCGCGCAGATGCTGGTAGGTAGAATCGTCGCTGGTCTCGGGACGGGCATGAACACAACTAGGAAAGCTAGTCATCCTCCAAATGGGTACGTTCCCCGCTCCTTTCGTTCATCAAGTACTCTTCTACCGCGTCGCAACGGACCAGCGAACTGCATAACCGGCTTCTCCATCTCCAACTGGCTCACCCTCGCATCCTCCTTCGCCCCCCGCTCCATCGCCTGGCGCTTCCCCCTCGCCTTCCAGCTCTTCTTCACCCTCTGCATCTACGCCCTCTGCCCCTTCCTCCCAGACTCGCCCCGCCTCCTCATCCGCAAAGGCGCAACAGAGCCCTGTTTGACTTCAACTGTTATTTCGAGGCAATTCTATCACTTGCGTTAACCTCTTTTGGTTTGGCGAACATGCGTCGGCCCCCACACTTGCTAGCGCGTTTCCCGAGGTCCACCCCTCTGATCGGCGGCCCACGCGTCGCGGTCACCCAAGCAACCACAACAGATTAACTTTAACGTCTTTCGTCCTGTAAACCTCCACCCGACAAGCAATCCGACTTCAGCCATGGAACCTTCGCGTAAACGCGCACGAGCAGACACGGATGGCGAACCCTCTCTCCCCGCCGTAGCAGCACCATCCGTGCCCGCCTACGACTTGAACATGTGCATCGACACGCTAGACGAGGGCAGGCGACTCCAAAAAATGATGCTAGACCTGGCCCACGCGCACCCCTTGATTGCTACCTACGTGCGCGAAAACTACCGCTTCCTCGTAGCGCGCGAGCAGACGCGCGTCATCGACTTCGACCAACTCTCCAAAACCATATGGCACACCATCAACAAGAAATACAAGACCCTCAGCGGCTCCAAAGCATACGACATCTCCTTCAACGTCTTCCACCGCATCGAGGAGACGATTCGGTTGATTGGGGAGCGGGCGGGTGCGGAGCACGTTTCGTTCGGGACGAAGCGGTCGGGGTTGGAGACGCTGAGGAAGATTGGGAAGACGGTTTGTTTGGGGGATGGGCATCAGCTGGGGCATGAGTTGCATAAACATCTTCAACATAGTTGTGGGATGGAGGAAGCGATGGAGAAGATTATTGAGGCCATGTCGTATGAGGAGAGGGTCGTCATGTGTGACGTGCATGATGGGAGGTCGACGTTTTTGTGGAAAATGGAGGAACTCAATCGGTTGGCGCGGCAGCACTGTATCTTTGGTGACCTGCCGGCTATAATAGATCTCTTGGTTTCACAGGAAGAGGAGGAAGAATACGACGAAGAGGGAGAGGAGGAGGAGGAGGAGGAAGAGGAAGAAGAAGAAGAAGGAGAAGACGAGGTGCCATTCGAAGAGATGGACAGCGAAGCAGAAATGAGGTTTCTAGAAGGCTACGACTCCTGCGGGGCTCCGATCAATTGAGCCGTTGGTGAATTGAAAACATGGCTCATTCCAAGCTTGGGCGTCGTTCAGAAGCGTACGCGGAACGAGGTTCCTCAAGGAGCAACGCTCTTCTACCTGTCCACAAGTCTTCCTAGTCAGAATCCTTTTATTCCCACCGGATATCATACCTATACCAGTGTAAACTTTGATTCACACGCGTCGTATGTATAGAATAAGATCGAGCGCTACGAACCAAACTTCCCCACTACCATGAATGTGGGGCATCTGCTACTCCAACTCCCCGCATCCCACCTATACATACGGACCCAACCAACACCAAATACCCACATCGTCAACTCTCCAGCCTCACCACACCTTCCAATCCCGTTTCTAACAACGCCCCCTCCCCCCTGAAAAAAAAAGACAGAAAAGATCACAACCATGGACCCCGCCGAATTCCCTCCCTCCACCATTCCCCTCCACCACGCGCCCTACGGCCCCCTAACGCCGTCCGCCGTCGCCGCCAAAAACGCAGGCAAACTAGCCCTCATAACAGGCGCAGCGCGTGGCATCGGCGCCGCCATCGCAGAATCCCTCGCCCAATCAGGCGCCGACGTCGCCCTCTTAGACCTGTCCATCGAAACCCAGACGCAGACAAAAAGCGCGTGCGAGAAACACGGTGTCCGAGTGGGAGTGTATGTGTGCGATGTTGCGGATCAGGAGAGTGTTGTTAGGACGGTGGAGGAGGTTGAGAGGGAGTTGGGCAGTGTTGAGTGAGTGTGTTTTGTTTTGTTTTACGATGAAGTAATTATCCGTTTGAATATTTCGTGTATATGCAGGGAGGGAAGCGAATGAATGGAATGGAAGAATGGAGACATGAATGCATGGTATGGTATGGTAATTAACCCAGCGCGCGCACAGCATCCTCGTCAACAACGCGGGAATCCTCACACAACGCCCCCTCATCATGTCGACCTTCGACGACTTCTGGCGCCAAATAGAAGTTAATTTCAAAGCCGTGCGTTTTGGTTTCCTCCCCCTCTTTTCTTTCGTTCGTCCGTCCCCAAGCGCTAATTGAGACACCCTCCTAACCCTCCGCGTCCTCCAGCCCCTCCTAACAATCCACACGCTCCTCCCCCGCATGCGCGCCCACGGCCACGGCTGCATCATCAACATCGCATCCCGCAGCGCCACCGTCGACGTCCCCATGACACTCGGCTACGTCTCGTCCAAAGCGGCGCTCACACGCGCGACGCACACGCTGCAGCGCGAGATGGCCCTCGACGGGCTCGACCCCGCCATCCACTTGTACGCGTTGCATCCCGGGGGCGTGCTGACGAACATGGGGGCTTGTAAGTTTTGCCTTTGCCAGAGGAGATGCACCATGCGTGCCACGGGAAAGGGGGGCGGCTAACACTGTGGATGTTTTAGCTGGCGCGCCGCAGGACGTCCGGGACAAGTATGGGGATCCGAAGGATGAAGAGTTTTTTAAGGGATTGTTTAAGGATGGGGGGGAACTTTGTGGGCAGGTTTGTGCGTGGTTGGGGGCGGGGGAGGGGGTGGAGTTGAGGGGGTTGTATCTTGGTAAGAGGCTTGCCCGGGTAAGAACCTAGACTTGGATGGTGCTGACTCCGTGGTTTGTAGATTGTCGACAGGATGTGAGGTTGTTGTTGGAGAAGGGGAGGGAGGCGTTGCTGAAGGAGAGAAGGAATGTTTTGACGGTGAATTTTTTGGAGGGGTATGAGAATGAGCCTTAGGGGGTGGGCGTGTCGGGTAGGTGGGTGGTGAATGGGTGTATGTTGGGGATTTTGTCTCACCACCAAACTCTCACGCCAGTCTACAAGATCAAACTCCAATCCCACTCCCATACCCTTCAATCGCTTTTCCTTGCCACGTTCCTCCCCTAATTAGCACGTCATAGACACCCGTCTTGAGACGGTTGGAAGACTTGCATTGTCACCCGGAGGGGTATACAAAATGGCCAAAAGACCGATATCAACAAGAATAGCCCAAGCCCTGACTCAAGCAGAAGCAAATGAGATATAAACAGAAGCCACGCCAGCGCTTTGCTCCACACCCGCTACCAAAGTCAGACTGTTACTTAGGTACTTAGATTCATTCTCATCGCTGCCCGCATCCGCAGTCTTGGAATGCACAGGCGTACCCGTGATGGTCTCACCGCCCATATCCCAGTCCTGGGCGAGGTCCTCGAGCGTCCTGCGCTTCGTCTCGGGGATCAAGAGTGTGGTGAAGACACCTGCGAACATGAAGGCGGAGAAGATTTGCATGATGTGGTTGAGCCACGGGCTGGGATGGTCCTTGGAGGCGCCGCGAGTACGCAGAGGAGCGATGGCCCCATGAGCGATGATGGAGCCGATCTTGCCGGAGCCGGCTGAGATACCGTGCGAGGTGGAGCGGTAGCGGGTGGGGAAGCACTCGCCGGGGACGATGAAAGTCGTCGTGTTGGGACCCCAGTTGAAGAAGAGCTGGATGAGGACGTAGATGGAAAGCATAGCATGTGCACTGAGGTGCTGGTAGGCGAAGCCCCAGACGATGAACAGGATGGTGAGTAAGGAGAATCCGATGAGCTGCAGAGGCTTACGGCCGACAAAGTCGATGGTTCCGACAGCAAGCCAATAGCCAGGGATGGCGCCGGCGCAGGTAAGAATGCAGTTACCTGCGGCTAGGTTGAAGAGCTGCTTGTAAACAGTGCTGCCACCGGCGTAACCGATAGCAGTAAGCACATTAGTGGAGTTCAAACCGAGACCACAGAAGGCCACATCAAGCAATAGCCAAGACATAGAAGTTCCAAAGAGAATCTTGCCATTTTGCAGTTTGCCGTAGAACCTGCAGAAGTCCCTGAACGAAGCCTTCGGGACCTCGAGCGCCTGGACAGCGCCGCGACGGGCGGTAACAGCCTGAAGCTCGTCCGGGTGGCCATCACCCTTCTTGCCAGACAGGTACTTCTCGGCATTCGTGTTGGCCTTCTCAATGTCGCGGGCAACATCGAACGTGTAACGGGGAGTCTCGGGGATAGTCAGGCGGTAGTAGAGAGCGATGACAGCGGGCACAATGCCAATACCTGCAACTTGTCAGTCAAGTCCATCAATACTCAATCTAATTTGTATACCAATCAGGGCCCTCCACATCTTGTCAACGGCGATAGCACAGTCACCAGTGCAGTTTCCATAACTGTCGGCCAGGGAGAGGGAGCCCTTGAAGCCCGCAGTCAAGCAGAGCATAGCCAGTGCACCGCCGAGCTGTCCGAGGCCCTGCATGGAGAAGACAGCCGCCATCATGGCACCACGCCATTTGGTGGTCGCGAACTCAGAGGTGATGATGCTGGAAAGTGGGTAGTCACCACCGATGCCTGATTCCCAATCGGGTTAGCCGCGCGGTTGAGGGTGATGAATGGAAGCGTGGCGTACCGATGCCCATCAGGGCGCGCCAGAAGATGATGAGACCGACAATCGACGTCCCCGGGCCAGGTCCCGTGAGGGCCTGAGCAAGCGTGGCCACGATGATGAGGATCAACTCGAGTCCGTACATCTTCTTACGCCCAACAATGTCGGCCAGTGCTCCAAAGCCGACCTGGCCAATAACGGTACCCGCTGACGTTGACAGCTTGATAGCCGTGTCCTGCGGCATGCTCAAGGCGCCCTTGTTGTCACGGCGGTAGACAATGCCCAGCATGATGCAGAGCAGCGAGACACAGAAGATGTCGTAGCTGTCAGTGAAGAAGCCAGTACCGGCTACCCCAACAGCACGCACATGGTACCAGGAGAAGGGAGCCTTGTCAATCTCGGCCAGCGCGAGGCGGCGGCGCTCGTTGGGGTCGTCGATATGCGAGAAATGCTGATAACTGAAAGCAGAGTTGCCCTCGGACTTGTTGTTCACGGTGGACATGGCGAAGCTTTGCCGATGCTTGGTGCTAAGCGCCTAAAAAGAGTCAAGGAGCTTCGATGCCATAGCTTTCGGTTCCAGGTCGCGTACAGGCGCCACTTTGTCTCGACAGGGAAGCCTCGCTGCGGTGGGAAGGCGCGACCGACATAGTGGGCGCAGGGAAAGCCGACGTCGAAGGGTGGGCCAGTCGGACCCCCCTTAGGAAGACCACAACTGAACTTCTCCCGCGCCACGCCTTACGAGTCGACACCTTCGCTGCGGCTAACGCCTCCCGATTGCTTGTCGTCCATTGCCTACATGGCCCGTTTGCCATGCCATACTAGTGGTTGCCCACGTCCGTGACTCCATGCGGCTGCTCGAACCTGCCAATCCGGACCAGTGTTGGCTCCCATGCCGCTCGCTCCATCTCGCGCGTTTGCAGGGTATATCTCGGACCATGGAATTTCCGTACAAACGCACTGCGGACATTCAGTGTGGTAGAAATTTGAATCGTGTCGTACAAGCAAACAGAGGAGATGACATGTATGTCTACACCCATTCCCCTGTTCGAGCTCTGTGACGAAAAGTGCAAGTGTCATGTCAGCGGGTAGTGAAGGCACTAGGTAAATTTTCGAAGACAAACACCTCAATATTGACATCCGAACCCCACTTTTGCTTCTTGCGCTGCCGGTAAGGCTTGGGAATCTGATGGTCGGCTGGTTGGCACCAGTGTGGGCAAGGCAGATGTGGACTCGTAGCCGAACAACAGGAACCAGATATCAACAGAGAAATCGCCCTCTTGGGTAATTATAATGATTTCAGACTGACCAAGGTATACCGGGTGGGGAGCTGTCCTTCGGATTCAGAGGCTCCCCCTCACCCCTCACCGCGTAAACAACGCAATCCCCCCACCCTTCCCCTCCGAACCCCCCACCTGCACCTCCAACCCCCCCTTCCCATAAAACCCCCTATTCTTCTCCCCACAAAGCACACTGGCCACCACATCGTCACCCTCCGCCCGCGCCTGCTCCACGCCCCACCCCACTAAAAGCTTGCCTACACCTTTGCCTTGGAAATCGGGGTCCACGCCGCACACGTGCAGATCCCAGCACTCGGCGCGGTCGCCCGTCCAGTATCGTTCTGATTTTGCGACGGCGCTGTCGAGGAAGGAGGCGGTGGTCGGGTCGGCGGCGCGGTTGGGGAACAGCCGGAGGGAGAGTGCGTGGTAGGTGTGGAGGGTGGGGGCGATGAGGTTGCCTGGGAGGAGGGGGGGTGGTTAGTTTGGGAGTGGTGTGGTGAGGATGGGGATACCGAAATGTTGGATACGTCGAGTCGACGCGAGCGAGTGAGCGCGGTGCAAATCACGCGTCACCGAACAACCAAATTCCCCCAAAAAATCTCAAACTGAAAGAAGAAAAAACTCACGCAAATCCCACCCTCCCAACTCCCTCCTCCTCCCCCCCTCCCCCAACCTCCGCCAATCCGCCGCTCCGACAACCCTCCCTTCCTCCTCCCCGCCACTGACAACCACAACAACAAACTGATGGCTCCAATCCCAAAACCTCTCCCTCACCCCCCGCAGCAGAAACCAATACACATCTTCCGGATACTGCTTGCGATGCGGATGCATGATGTCGCCAATGATTTCGTCGTCGAAGAAGGCGGCGTGCCAGATGCGGGCTATGGCGGGGAGGTCGGAGAGGTGGGCGGGGCGGAGGGTGAATTTGGGGGGAGGGGTCGGGGTGGGGGTCGTCATGGTGGGATGGGATGAGGGGTGTGTAGGTTGGGGACTGTGCGATGGAAAGGAATGGTGCAGTGATGCGTTGGAAACGCGTGCGCGTGTGAATTCGACGTCGCTGGGCTGATGGGAAGTCTACTATTACTGGCTGGTGGAGTTACGCAAGCCGAGGCACGGAAGAACGGGTACGGTACGGTGCGGTGCGCTGTGGTGCGCTGTGGTGCGATGCGATGCGAACAGCGACGAGACGGGATGAAGGCTCGGGGAGCTTCGAAGCGAGAAGCGAGAAGCGATCTAGAGGCAAGAATCCCTGTTCATCGAACGAAACTTGCGCGACATACCAACCCATTTCCCTCAGAATCCATCATATCATCCTCATCATCAAGGATCAATAGATAGGTTTGATCTCCCCAACGCCATCCGCCTTCCTTCTTCATGGCACAATTGCGAAGAATCATCCTTCAACTAGGATACTACCCAGCGCTCGCAAACAATTCCGCCTACAGACTTACCTATCAAGTGCCCCGTGCGCGCGGATCAGCATCCGCACCCGTTCGTTAGTTGGGACGGGAGATGTACCTATGTAGACTACCTACGGCTCAGACTGACTCGCGCGTATCGTCTCGGCTGTGTAGGCAGTATATCAGGCGACATCCCAGACATGGCCGACGCGCATGTTTCGGCTCGAATAGGCTACCTTGAATACGTTTGAAAAACAATTTCGAGAAGGTTTGGAGGATTGGAATGCATGCGTCTGTCCGATGTCGCTCGCACGGTACGTGGAACCAGTGGGGTGGGCGTGGGTCATGTACCTTAGGTATATTGCGGACTTGATACGGGTGACTGGGCCTGGGTTTGTTGACAAGCTGGGTTGGATGGATGGGTGAGTGACGAAACGCGACGGGTTGAGTAACAATTGAAGAGAATTTCTTCTTCGTAAAACCCGACATCTTCACATCTTCGACGTTCGCCTTACTCGAAACCAGC
The DNA here is from genome assembly GCA_014281115.1 of Laburnicola sp. R22_1. Classification (NCBI taxonomy): domain Eukaryota; kingdom Fungi; phylum Ascomycota; class Dothideomycetes; order Pleosporales; family Didymosphaeriaceae; genus Laburnicola; species Laburnicola sp. R22_1. Next base: position 986,807 of record JACONQ010000013.1, read on the forward strand.
GCGAAGTCAATCTCTTTCCCTTTTCATGAAACCTAGCCCATCCTCGCGTTTCGAGATAAATCATGAGACATTGCATTGGCGTTGGCGGTGGCGCTGCTGGCGGCCCATTAGTTGCAAGGCCCGTACCGCCCGTCCATGGCAACGTTCTCGAAGCCAACTCTAGTCCATAACCGCCATAGTATAGCGGCTATAGCCCATCTTCCGTCCCGCCACCCAACAGCGTAAGCCCAAACCATCTAGTGCTTACCTACCGCGGAGCAAACTGCCAGTTCGCCCACGGAGGAGCTGGAAGTCTCGCTAGGACGTAGTTCCCGGATACCGGGTGAATTATGTAGACGCTGTGCAGAAGTGAGCTCGCGATTTCCACGGCCGAGGGTAAAAGCCAAAAGAAATATTGAACAGTTGCATAGTTGCATAGTTGGATTTGTAAAGCTCGCGACTTAGGCTCGAGCGAAGAGAAAACTTTTTGTTGGTCATGTTTGGACGCGGACGGGCTGTGCCGCTCGCGAAAAAAGGCTACGTACAGGTGCGACCTTCCCCAAGCGGACGGTGGTGCATAACCGCTGTCTCGGGAACGGGTGGTGAGATGGTGGAACCGCCGCGACGACGACGTCTACGTCCTTCGTTCACAGTCCTTCCGACTTCGTACACAGGTATGATACTCAGGATCGATCCACCGACCAGACCATCTCCTTGCGGATAATCAAATCCTGGCTTCCACCGCTGCCGAGCGAACTCCTCTCGCCAGCTGCGCGTGTGCGCACCGCCGTTTCGTACTTTTTGTCCGTGGCGGTGGCGGTCTCCGTGTGTGTCGCGGACGCTGCGTGTGCTGTACCGCGGGACGAGGAGCCCATTTTTTTCATCTCGAAGGTTCCGTTGCCGTAGGCTTTGACGGTGTAGCCCCAATCTGCACCGACCCAGTTGCCGGACAGGGACTGTAGAAACGCTTTGAGGTTGGGTATCGTGGTTGAGATGAGCGACCAGATGAGCAAGGTTTGTTGCCAGATGAGTGGGGTTGTGATGAGGAAAGGGGAAGGTGGGCCGTTTGTGTAGTCGAGCCTCGCGCTTAGATGTAGGATGGAGAAAAGTATCACGCTGCAGGGAGTCAGTTTTGAAGCCTCGTGTCATAGAAGAGGATGGGACGCATACCCTACTCTGAAGCAGAATGCTGCTATGACGCGCAGTTTGTAGGCCACTTTCATCTGCAGCTGCCACACCAGGTACGCAGGAAGAGTTAGGAGTATCACCTCCGTCACAATATCCAGCGCCGTGACAATGCTCCATCGCGTATCCTATAGTATAATAAGCGTGTCTCCTGGTAGTTGTCTCGCACGCGACGTACCTGACTACTACAATGTTTGGTGAAGAAAGCAGATGTGGGACAGCCGACGCTGGTAAGAAGCACTGTGGCGATTCCGCACAAACCAATGAAGCCAAGCAATATATCGCACAGCTTGCCCACATTCTGATCATCTCTCACAAAAAGGCGCCGTAGAAGAAGTATGCCCGAGCATTTCGCGAGATACAGTGCGAAGAGAACCAATATCTGACTTGCGAAAGCCAACTGAAAACTGTCAGTAGAGGCCAGTCATGAGAAGGTCCCAATTACGCTTCCCAAGGTGTTGATGTTCAACACATTCTCTGCCGTTTGTCCCAGCCCAGTTTTAAGGGACTTGAAGTCCACGATTGCTTGTATGATCCCAACAGCCTGTTTGAGAATTAGTATGTGTCTCAGTGTCGTGCTGTGGGGGGTACTCACGGTGCCTGCTACGATCAGCCAGTCATCCCAGCCAAACACACGCCTTTTGATGAACACTCTGACCAGAAGAACGCCGTTTACATAGACCAGTCCAAGGATTGCGATAATCCACAGGGGCGCGCTGTGGTTGGTGGTGGTGTAAGGAGCGAAACGGTTTCCTACTGATGTGTCCCAAGGAAGAGTGGTGGGTTCAGGTGGTGGAAGTTCCATGATCACAGAGAATAGACAGCTAAGCCGGCATCCGAAGTGATCAACAATAACAAGATCAGTCTATGCCTTATATCAAGTCAGACGTTGCGCACTGCACTGGGACTTGGCTGATGCTAACGGTGCGGAACTCAGCCTACGCCCGAATCCTCCGTCTGCACGCCTCCAGGAGAGTTCAAAGGCAACCAGGTAAAAAAAATAACGAGTTCGCGGCCCTGCCGTATCCCTTGCCCTGGCGCCTCCTCGGCGTCGGGAATTTTGGTACATAAGGTTCTGTACACGAACGACATCCCGTGCGAGATTCGCTACACCGGGTCGGCGTTCGGAGAATCCGCTGGGGTTGCTCCTAACAGGGCTACCTACAACACCAACTCATTCACCCGCTACATGGGTGTCCGTCTATGGACGCGCCCCTGGACGCCTGATATAGAGGAATCCAATGTTTAGGCTGTTCCTTCTTCTAGCGTATTCCAACGCCATGAAACACCCGACAGCTCTGTAACATGTCGTTGCAGATAAGATGAATTGATGGCTTTCGAGAGATTATCGTAACAATCGTGTACGTAAAGGGCTTGCAGTGTGGTTGGCCAGAGGAAGAGTGGTTGGCGGCTCTACCCTCCCGCGTCTAGTTTGGAAGACTTTTCGGCGCGCGCATCCTCTCAGCCACGAGGATATGATATGAATTGTCGAACCACTATAGTTCGACGTTGTTGCATCGAAGGGTTCTCTAGCACGATCCTGTACCACGCAGCCGGTAGCGATCCATGTACAATTTACCAATCATGCATCCGTCCTCAGCGAATAAAGTTTGCGGCACAGCGCCTAAGTCGGGTATATGCCCGCGCGGGACGGTATATGGGTAAAAACGGCACATCGCCAGGATTAAATCAGCAGTTTCGCGCTAGACAGAGCTGACAGGTGCTGGGATACAGTATTGACAGGACCCAATGTAGACGCGTCTGGGTATCCACACGTAAATTGCGCTGTGCGGCACAGTCGACCACAATTTCTCTTCCCTTTGCACGGCCGTTGTGAACAATTTCTCTCCACTGTGCACGGTCGTTGCGAACGGTCCCTCGGGTGATTGCGCACAACAGAACTCGATCATCAGAGCCGTTCGACCCGTGCGAACTGGAGTTAAAGATGGCGCATCCGTGACGCGAGATAGCCAATAAAACAACCCTCGGTTAGAGACGTAGCAACAGTATGCGAGAGGGATTCGGTCTGACAGCTCCGCGTGCACATCGCGCGCTAGTTCCACTGTCGGCACTTTGGTCTCGCGATGGGAGTGGCCGCAATGCTTGTCTGGTACCAGCATCTTTAATAAGGATGCGTCCCTTGCGCCGAAGGGGCGAGCGCAGAGGTCGCTAGGCGTCTAGACATCCGCGTACGACTCGCATACAGTATAAACGTGGTTTGCGCCTCGCGAGTTGGCAGCAGGCACCTCTTCCCATCCGCTCGTTCATCCTACCACTTCCCCCCCCAAAGATGGCCGACGACAAAGCACCCATGTCGAACATCGACAGTAGGCCTTCCTTGTCGGAGCGGGGCGAGCCAAATGTTGTGGTCTCTGAGAAGGAGGGCACCAGTGCCGATGTGCACGACATGGCTCGTATGGGCAAGAGGCAAGAAACACGGAGAAATTTCCGACAGATCACCATTCTTGGGTTCACTATGGTCGTCCTGTCCTCGTGGGAAGCCATATTGGCTACCTCTGTCTTCGCGCTGGGCAACGGAGGAACCGCCGGATTGATTTGGGGATACTTTATTATCTTCCTCGGCTTCGGTTTTGTAACGGCTTCGTTGGCTGAAATGGCCTCCATGTGAGTGTAAACAGTTCTCTGTGAACGAAGTTGTAGCTGACAACAGCCAGGGCTCCCACTTCAGGTGGACAGTACCATTGGGTGTCGGAGTTCGCACCCCGCAGCTGCCAGAAATTCCTCAGCTACATAGTTGGCTGGTTGGGTGTGTTGGGATGGCAGTCCGCTGCTGCCATTGTCATCTATCTTGCCAGTAACCAGATCGTCGGCCTTATCATCATGCACAACTCGACCTACATACCGCACACATGGCACAATATGATGGTTATGTGGGCTATCCTGACCGTGTGCTGGCTCTTCAACACCTTCTTCTCCCGGAAGCTCCCGTTGGTCGAGGGAGTCATCGTCGTTCTTCACGTTGCCGGGTTCTTCGCTGTTATTATCCCTCTTTGGGTGATGGCCGACCGGAGCCCAGCTACCGACAACTTTACTCTGTTCGTTGACAACATGGGATGGAACAACGTCCCTTTGTCGACCTTCATTGGCTTGGTTGGCGCTGCTTCCTGTTTCGTGGGTGTGGAGTCCGGTGCGCACATGGCCGAAGAAGTGCGTGATGCTTCCAAAGTTATCCCTCGCGCCATGATGTGGACCTGGCTCGGAAACGGTCTCTTCGGATGGATCATGGCCATCACCTTCTGCTTCTGCGTCACTGACACAATGTCTATACTGACGACACCGCTCGGAGGTGAGTACTGCGTAAAGCCTGGTCGAGACATGAAATGCTAACCCGATGCAGTTGGCTTCATGCAAGTCTTCCTCAACACCACGGGATCCACGACCGGCGCCACCGTCTTGACTGTGATGATGCTCGTTATCGGTGTCTTCGCCTGCGTCGCAGTCCTGGCAACCAACTCGCGTCAGCTCTTCTCCTTCGCTCGCGACCACGGCCTCCCGTTCTCTTCCGTCCTCGGCAGGGTCTCCCCGAAATTCGAAATCCCAGTCAACGCGTTATACGTGACCATCTCCTTCGTCTTGATCCTTTCATTCGTCCAGCTTGGAAGCACCGTGGCGTACATGCAGGTTGTATCCTTGGGTACCGCCTCCATGGTGACGTCGTACATCGTCTCCATCTCCTGCATAGCCCTGAAGAGGATAAGAGGCGAGCCTCTTCTACCGTCCAAGTTCGACTTGGGCAAGTTTGGTCTGCCCGTCAACATCATCGCCTTGATTTTCCTGACTGTCATTTGGATGTTCGCTTTCTGGCCCACGGCACCGAACCCGACTGTTGATACCATGAACTGGGCCATCCTGGGCTATGGAATCGTCATCATCTTTGCGAGTGTATACTATGTCGTCCGGGGCCGCCACGTTTATGATGGGCCGGTCGAATATGTCCGCAAGTCGGCGTAGAGGAATGCCTGTCGGGAGATCGGGATGCGCAAAAGCAATATATCTTCGTATGTAATCGATAGATCAAATAGACCGTTTGTTTGGGATAAGAAGAAGCCTATACAAGGTTGATTGGTGATGTTGTGAGGTCGTGGGGAAAGAGCTAACCGTACGGTCGCGCCATCCCGAAATAGGGTTCGCTCCTCGAAGCCCCCATCGTCATCTTCAAACTTCTTCCCAACAAGCCATCGCATTCTCGAAGAATCAATTCCCGTCGGAAAAGTTACATGCGCCAACATTTTGCGTTGGCGCTGCAATAGTTGTCTAACGTTACTATTCCAGTCTAGACTCTAAAGTAACGTACGCCGTTCGCCCTCGCTCCCGTTACACCCTCAGGGGTCCTACTCTACATACGGATACAACCTCCTAACAAACTGCGCATCCCCCCTCGACGGCCCCGGCCCCGGCTCATAAAACCGAAGCTCACCATTCTTACCCTTCCTAGCTAACGGACACTTCGTGACATCTCTCCGGCACTCTTCGACGTCGACAGCCATCGCCTTCGACGGATAAATCATAATGGAGTCGAAGTCGAAGTCTCCACCACCAACGGATTCACGCCCAGCGCCCTTGATGAAAGCCAAGCCGGCGAAGCTGGAGAGCTTGCAGTTTTCGCCGGGCGTCCTGGTCGCTTAGACCATCTTCCATGGCGCGGGTGTGCGCCTGGTGGAAGCCGCGGACGTTGGCGGAGCGGTACTCGAGATACGTGTCGCCTGTAGCGAGTCAGTGATGGAGAAGGTATGGTGGGAAAAGTGGGCATATCTAACGATCGGATCGTTGGTGCTCGTGGAGAAGACCGAAGACTGTATTATATGCGTGTTAGCTAGCAATGTACGGACGGCGTGGATACAAAAGAACTGGATACGCACCATGGCCCAGCTCATGCGCAATAGACCGAACATCGTCTTTATCCGCAATCTGCATGTAATGCCTCCCCGCCGGCGCTTTCCCCAGCAACCACCCATCAGGCGTATACCCGATGGTCGCCCCCGTAGCAGGCCGATTCCCCTTCTCATCTACCGGCCGGTGCGCAACGACGAGAATATCCTGGGACTGTGCTAGTCTCCAGTTCCATTCGCCTCTTCCATTTTTGCTATCGTACGTCCCGTCGCGGTAGCAGAACAGGGCTTCCACGCTAAAGCCTGTTCCCGTCTTGTAGAATTTCTCTATGAACCATAGGTTGTAGCCGGTTTTCTTGCTTGGCCTGCCTCCGAGAGCGACTCTCCACATTTCCAACGCGCGCTGCAGGTTGCAGTCTAGTGCGTTTTTGGAGGCTTGGTCGGCGTAGCAGAAGCGGATTACGTTTGCGTTGCGCTCGCCAAATGTTGAGAGGGGCCAGGGCTGGTGGAGGGGGGAGGTGCCGTCTGCGTATCCGGACTGTGGCTCTACTCCGCCTGGATGCGAGGATTCGGTTAGTCCCAATATATTGGGGATCGTGCCATTGACTAGAGGGGGGTCAGGAGTAGTTCTACAAGCGGGGATGAATGGGTATTCCTTACAATCATCGCTGAACCATAGAGCCGTGACGCGTGAGACCCAGAGCAAGATAGAGAAGGCGACGAACGAGAGATTCATGGCGAACAAATAGATCGAGGTCGAGTGTAGAAAGTTGGTGCTCGGATACTTCCAGATGTCCCAAAATCAACCAAGTAGTTGAAAACAATACAGAGTATCACCTCCAGCTGCAGCAGCTTATATATATATACACCCCAGCCCTCTCGCACGGCCCATATAAAAAACCAAAACAAGCCCCTGCAGTGAAAGCCTTCACACTGAAAAAAAAGTGGAGAGCTGCGTCATGGGCTGAGTACCTTGAAGGTCAGCTGGATCTCCAGTCACGGTTAGCCCGCGACCGCGACCGCTTCCTCGGTGCAGAATGTTTCCTATTTTCATGTTGGCATGTGTGTGTGACGTCTGGATAGCTGATCAGTGCGTGTGGCTACGGGGAGAGAGCATGTTAGATCTGTCGGGGATATAGGAATGTGGTGAAGTGGATCTCTCCGAGGGTTTGATAGTCTTATATAGGCGGGAGCTTGCTGTTTAACAGTTAGATAGATATAGCAAAGAAGAACATTCGGACTGTTGTTTAGATACAAGGTTGAAGAATCGAAACAAAAAAAACAGGTTGATTGTTGCACCCAGCTCTCAACTTCCAATACTGCTGGTGAAAGTTCTCGAAAAACGCTACTCGATAGCACCACTCGATTGTTTGCCAACATAGACTACTTTTTCAACCCCTTGATGCCTGCCGTTCGTCCTGTGCCACAGAACAAGGTCGCACAACACTTCAGTAGAGAACAGCAACCCTGCATATCTAACCCCGAGCTTCACTCCAGCACAACTACGAATGCAACAACTACCGTTTAGTCAACAGGTTATCCGCCATTCATGAATACTTCCCCACTGTCAATCTTCCCCGCTACCGGTGGACGTCTCTCCTCCGCACAGCGCAACTTGCCCGCCAACACCAACAGCATCTCCTCATCATCTTTCGAAAACTAAGTTTGTGGCAAGTGACATTGATCTGCCACCCCCTTGATTAGCGCCGCAGCCACAGCGTCAGACCTCATTTGGTAATTTGAATACATTAGGGTCCAGGTCGACCATAGTCCGCGCAGTGCACGACCTTGCTTTCAAAGCGTGCAGAATCGTGTTCGCCATCATCATGAATATCAAAGCACGGAAGTTTGCATGAAGTCCCTGCAACATGCCCATGTCCGTGTCCGTGATGAGGAGGTAGGGCTTCGCTTTCTCCGAGCGCCCAGCCGTCGCTGATAGCAGGAACTGTATCTCAACGTACATAGCCGGCGGCGCGTGTTGGCGAGCTGTAGACTTCGCCAGCGAGAGGTTTTGCAGCTCGTTGGCCAGTGCTTCGATAAGCTCCAGGTAATAGCGTATATCTGGATGCGCATCGGCGTATACAAAGCGGACGCGCGACTTCAGGCGCGTCGCGAGCGCTTGTAGTTGCTTGGGCGTGAGGGAAAGGGGGAGCTCGGAGCGAAGGTCGCGCTCTGGGGAGTCGGGTTGGTGGAAGATCTTTGGAGAGGGGTCGGAGCGTGATTTGGAACGGTCCATGGGCGCAAGAGGGAGTTGAGCCTGGAAAACGAGGGGTGCATGTGAGCTGTAAGACGCATGGTGGTTCAACAGGCGGGAAGCTCACCATTCGTATCCACCCTCACTACCGCTCGATCCTGTCCACCCGCTGGTGAAAGAAGCTTTTTGTACACGGACAGTGCGCTGATAGGACCACGGTATGCTTTTCTCGCAAGGGAAACCGGATACACGAGGGCGATTGTAGGCACTTCGCAATGTTCGGGTGGCTGCGCAGTGCGCTATCGAGCGAGACGGGTAGAAACGCAACATGATGAACACAGCTGTCACAGAAAGGCGTGAGTGCCCTCCCTTTATAAGTCCAAAAATTGCTGCCTGAAATTTGGGGAGACACATTCCGACCTTGCATCCCGTGTAACGGTCCTGCTGAAATGGTAGGTGACACGACTTTAGCGGGTTCGGCTTGACAAAATTGATGCAGATGCGGTCATGGGCTGCGCATGTAATTTCCGAGAACATTGTCTGATACAACTACAGCGTTCGGCTGCGATATTCATTTTGTACAGTAGTAGGCTCTGATGGCCACGCAAGTAATGCCAGCATATAGCACCCAAACCCCGAAGAAAGAAGTGTGTTCACTTTCTATACCACATCCTGGTGATCTTGGTATGCCTCATCTTCTTCTGCAGCTGGAAAATGCCGTACATGAGCGCCTCCGACGTGGGCGGGCATCCTGGAACGTAGATGTCCACGGGCACGATCCTGTCGCATCCTCTTGTGACCGAGTAGCTGTAGTGGTAGTATCCTCCGCCGTTCGCGCAGCTGCCCATGGAAATGACCCATCGCGGGTCGGGCATCTGATCGTACACCTGTCGCAGCGCTGGAGCCATCTTGTTCGTAAGGGTTCCAGCCACGATCATGACGTCCGACTGGCGGGGCGAGGCACGGAAAATTATACCAAGGCGATCCTGATCGTAGCGGGGTGTGGACAGGTGCATCATCTCGACGGCACAGCACGCAAGACCGAACGTCATGGGCCAGAGCGAGCTCTGTCGCGCCCAGTTGGCTATTTGATCCAGTGTGGTCCTGGCGAACGTTAGCCATGCCGCCATTGCTGCCATTGCTGCTGCGGCCCGCCCCCTCTGCCACCTGCACCACAACAACGCATGGAGATTCACATACAGCGCATACTGCATGGCGCCCTTCTTCCCCTCCTGGCTCGGCAACACGACTTCTCTCCGCGCCTTCTTCATCGGGGGCGGCGTCCCGGGTGCGCCCGCGACCAGGCCCGGCTTCTGCATGGGCGTCGCCTTGCTCGACGCCGTATTCGAGAGGAAGGCGACGCTGCCGGCGCGGAAGGGCAGCAGGGCCGCCGTCGGTCTGGCTGTGGTCGGTCGTGTTAGCTCCGGGCCCACGGCGTGCTTGGGGCGTGGCAGGACGCACCTCTGAGGGCCATTGAGGCGGCAGACCTCGTTGTCGACAGCATGTGGGCGACGGGAACAAAGGAAAGGCCCGCGGCAAGGAGTGGAGAGTGGTGGGAGGAGGGCGACGGGGTGGCGATGGCCGGGCACAGGTGCGCCGTGGTGAGGTCAAAGTGTCGAGGAAAGCGTGCTTGGCGGTCTCGATTAGCTTCCCCAATCAGCCGGCCGCTGGTTGGTCGATTCACACTCGCCGTCGCCCTTTCGGACACACACATTGGCGACTCCATCTTTCTCATCCACGCCTGGAGACCATAAGCATCCAGCCAACCTTCAAACAGCCTCAAGCTGTAAAAGTCAAGGTTGAAGCGGCGCCCATATCCACATCCTGACCGGCAATATGACCAACCGAGTGCCTTCAATAGCCTGTGTAGGCGTCATTGGGCGACACGTGAGCATATGCGCTTCTTTGCTGCTCGTCTATGACAGTATTAATACCCATTTAGAACAACCCTCTTCACATATCGCTGTTCCCAGCCGAGGAGCGGGCGCCCCTGGAATTTCAGTTCTTACTGTCTTCATGCCTCGACATTTTCGCAGCTCGTATGCCCCACAAGACAGTCGATCAGGACTTTGGCCTGCTTCAGGCCGTCGACGAGCGGCTAGCCATGTATGGCTGGCTGACCAACACCGGCGTCAAGTTCGTCATCGTCGTAGACATGGAAGGGCGACCAGCAACGGCGTCAGACAGCAAGGCCTCCGCAGCGGTTGGGCTGCGAGATGCGGATCTTAAGCCAGTATGTTAGGTCCTCATCATCTTCAAAGTGCAGCAGCATTTACGTTCCTAGGCTTTTAGGGCATTGCAAACAGCATACATCATGCTCTTGCGGAACCCATTCTACAACCCCGACGAGCATTCGCCAGTGACAGCAAACGCTGAGCAGAGTGTTGGCTCGACCCAGATCACAAGCCGCAAATTTATTCATGAAGTAAAGAGGATAGGCGACACGTGGGCGCCAGGAATTACCAACATCTGATTTTATATACTTGACGGGACGACGATGGAAGCTTGCTGCATTGCCAGGCGTTTGGACTTCACCGATACCTTCTCATAACGAATGCTAGACGTAAAATTACTGGTGCACTCGCTCTCTCCCTCAAATTCCCTCCGGTGCTGCAGTGTGGTCTTTTGTTCAGATCTAACTCTAAGACGTAACTAGCTAGCGTCGATTCGCAACGTCCATCACCTCGGCCCTTCACACTTCAGACGTTCGTTCTCACACCTCAGGTCCGTAATGCCACCCAATGGATCTAGTCTCGCCATCACCAACCCACTGGTACTTTATAGGAGCCTCATCGCCACAAATCGGATCCAGCCTGATCCAGTGCAGCATCGCCTCGGTACAGTACATGACATCGACCATTCCATGCCAAGCCTCTTCCTACTAACACGAACATGCAGCACTCCATCTCCAGAAGCTCTACGACCGACTAATAGACTATGAACCTAGTGTGGACTACTCTCATCGGCTGAAACAGTTGAGTCGTGCCTTGGGCACCGGTCAGAATGTCTCGCCATCAGGACCAGAGCGGGCTGCCATCGGGACTAGGGGCGTATGGACTTCTCCCCTCGCGCAGAAAGAGAAGCGCGATTCTCTTGCGCTTACCCGTACCCTCACCAGTCACGAAGCTGCCATGAATCTTCAGAGTCCCAAAGGTCTAATGCTCCATGGCGAAGTGGGAACCGGCAAGAGTATGCTTATTGGCTTATTCGCGGACTGTCTGCCAAATCGCAAGAAGAGACGATGGCACTTCAATCCCTTCATGCTCCAGACCTTCTCGCGTCTGGAACAATTGCGTCTGTCAAGGTCAGGAGCGCCGGGTGGAGCTACTCAAGATGAGTATTCTCTCTTGTAGCTGGCGCGAGATCTAATCGAAAAGCGCCCGATTTTATTCCTCGATGAGTTCCAGTTACCCGATCGTGCAGCGTCCAAGATCTTATCGAACCTCATGACGAGCCTCTTCCAGCTTGGTGGCGTACTGATAGCTACGAGTAACCGCATGCCAGAAGAGTTAGCGAAAGCTGCGGGTATGGAGTTCGCAAGGCCAGTCTCACGACTAAGTCGATTAGGGTGGAGTTTGGGCATGGCGGGTGTGGTGGGAAGAGATGATGGCCCCGGGAAAAAGGGGGAATTTGCACAATTTTTGGAGGTTTTAAGAGCGAGGTGCGACGTCTGGGAAATGGAAGACAAGAAAGATTATCGTCGGATAGGAGCCTCCGAAGAATCTTTTGCTCGGCCGATACTCTCTGAAAGATCGACCTCTTTGGGGAGCGATGTACTCGAGTCCAGCCAACACAGTCTCACCGCCGAATCCGAAAATATCTCAACCACCGCCGACGCCGACTCCGACGCCCACTCCACGCTTCCAAAACATTACCTCATCACACCCCCTCCGACGGCTCCAGAAACCGAAGTCGCTGCACACACCCAAACACTCGAAGACACCCTCCACGCCATAACTTCAACCCCACAATCCCAACCCATCCCCTGGACACCCACCACCCTAACCATCTACGGTCGCCCCCTCCACATCCCCTCCCAACACCACACCACCGCCCTCTTCACCTTCACGCAACTCTGTGGCTCCCCCCTCGGCCCCGCAGACTACATAACCCTCGCCTCCACCTACCCCACCATCATCATAACCTCGATCCCCATCCTAACCTTCCTCCAAAAAAACGAAGCCCGCAGATTCATCCTCCTCCTAGACGCCCTGTACGAAGCACGCTGCCGCCTCCTCATAACCGCCGCCTCCACCCCAGATTCCATCTTCTTCCCCACCGCCACCGCTGCCCCAACATCCGCGTCCGCGTCCGCATCTTCCCCACCCGACGACGCCCTCCACCCAGAAACCTACGCCGAAATCCACCAAGACCTCACCTCCCCCTTCTGCCCCAACACCGCCTCTTACACCACCACCGCCCTCCCCACCGACGCCCTCGAAGACGACCCCCCAACCCGTTTCCGCCGCCCAGGCTCCTCGTACACGGACGAGCGCCGCGCGGGGCGTACCAGCACTGCGCTTGATTTCGCCAATATCGGCGGCTTAACGGGCGAAGATGAGCGGTTCGCTGTGAAGAGGGCGGAGAGTTGGATCTGGGAGATGTGTGGGGCGAAGTGGTGGGGGAGGGTGGTGGAGGCCCGTGGGGAGGGAGGGGAGGTTTTGGGAGGGAGTGCATGAGGAGCGTGGGGATGGGGATGGGGGTGCTTCTGCTGTGGAGGGCGTGCATGCTGGGAAAGGTAAACTGGAAGGGCTGTTTGTAAGTGGGGATAGTGTGGTGCGTGGTGCGGGGGAGGCGCCGCCGAAGATTGGGTGGGTGCATGTTTGGGGGACGGTGAGGTGGGGGAGGAGAGCGGGGGTTTGGGGGATGGGGGTGGAGGAGAGGAGGAAGGGGAGGGATGGGGTGGAAGGAAAAGAAAAAGAAAAAGGGGGAAAGATGCAGAGTCAGCTTGGGAAGAGAGGGGAGAGAAATGAGAGGTAGTCCGTCTACATGTTGGGTTATACATGTTGGATACGTGATACTTGAAGACTGTATAGATGGATGAAAGGATGGTCTAGGGCGTGAGAAGGTTCTATGGGTGCGAGCGCGAACGATATGTATGAAGTGGGAAATAGATCGACTGTCTTAGATGCTTGGTTTGTTCACAAGCCGTTGTTACCTCTAGAAGAGCACTATGTACAACATGCGCAACAATATTACTACAGTATAACAAGTACAGTCCAGTATATACAACGTAAAGCACATACCACCTCCCCCAGACATCTCCATATTCGACGCCGGAACACCGAAAAAAAGCAACTCCCAGACGTCACTTCTTCAACGCACTCTTAAACACGCCCACCTTCTCCTCCCCCATCAAAGCCTTCAACCTCCGCCCATCCTTCCACACCTTCGTCCCCAGCCCCCCACCATCCGGCTCAACAAGAGGCCTAAACACCTTTGCCGCCCACCTCACCCGCTCCGTCTCCTCCCGCTCAGCCGCCTTCTCCGCGCGCCTCCGCTCCCTCAGCACCCTCGCCTCTTCCAGCTCAAACATGACTCTCCTCCGATCATGCACGCGCGACAACTCCTGCAACAGCTTGGGACTCAACCGCTCCTCGTCGTCGACATGCTGCATGACATCTCCAATCTTATCGACGTGTTGTGCCCTTACGTACCCTCTGAGGAGGACCTCGTAGGTGAACTGATCGGGCTGGATGCCCCTCGTGCGCATGATTTCGTAGACGCGCTCGGCGGCATGGAGCTGTTGGGATTTGAAGAAGGCCTGCATGAACATGTTCCAGCTGTAGATGTTGGGCTGGGGCCCGTCGTGCGTCATATCGCGGATGAGCTGCGAGGCGTAGGCGAACTGTTTTTGGCGGCAGAAGGTGAGGAGGAAAGCGTTCCAGATAAGTGGCTGGGTAGCGAGGTCGGTGAGGACGGCGGAGTGGTTGTCTCGGACGAGTTCTTGGAATTTGAGGTAGAGATCCCAGACCATTTCGTTGCTGACGGCGGCGGCTTTTTGTATCTCGACTTGTAGCATGATGTAGAGGGCTATAGGTGGGGGCTCTAGGAAACAGGATTCGGCAAGGACACCATCTGATGGTGCTGCAAGCTCCTGCGCGGACCAAAACTGTCCTTGCCAGAAAGGCTCCATTGGGCGGGCCGAGAAGAATTGAAGGTACGCTCGCGTGATCTCCTCAAAGTTCGGAGGGGAGGCTGTTGGATCCCGGTAAAGGCGGACGTACAGGTAGTACAGACAGTCAGCTGCCAACCACGGATCTCTCAACTCTTTCGCGGCCATGGCACAGTGCTCTGCAAAATCATGGAACTTGGTTGGTTCGCCATTGACAGTGCATCCATGGAGTAAGGTGGAGAATGTGTACTTGTCGGGCTCAAGACCGTTCTCCTCGAGCGAATTGTATACCTTGAAAGCGGTCGCGTAGTCACCAGCCTCCATGGCGATGTACATGACGATGTTGTATAGGAGAATGTCCAGTTTAACTCCCAATTCCACAAACGTTGCGACGATGCCAGTCGTTTCATGGTAGTTCTCTTTGTGCATCATGCTCCTGTGGAGAATCAACGCACATGACCATACAAATCTTCGTTCGTGGACCAGCTTGTGTCTCTCTTCTGGGCTGCGTGCGCCTTGCACAATGGCTATGATGCAAGGCAAGGCACGTCTATACTCGCCAGCCTTGGCGAAAATGTTGGCGTAGTGTAGGAGCACATCGTAGCCTATGTACGCGTCTGACTCCGTCAAGAGGTCGTAGACGCGTTGAAGGTCTTCAACGCTCGCGAGTTTCGCAACACTGAGCAACAAATCCTGTGAGCATATGCGCTTGTGTGACACCAGATGCTGGCTGAAGACGCGATGAAAGGTGGGAACCAGGTTAGATTTGCACCAAGCCCAATCCGTCTGCGAGTCTTCCCGGTCCTTTGCCGCAATGTATACCCGGGCTAGATGTTCGAAGGTGTCTGCAATGATTTCCGCATCCAAGGTCGACACGCACGGCTGATGCGTTAAAGCTTGCACGAAAGATAATGCACGGCCCGGTAACTGATGTATGAGATACAAGAGCAAGTGAGGCCAGTGGTGTTCCCTCGTAGTGACGTCGAATTCCATCCAATTCCTCCAGACTTGCTCGGTATCATTTGCGGGTGTGTTTTTAAACAACTGGGCAACCCACGACGCGCATAACGGATTGTGCTTGAGTTTGAGGGGCAGTGTCCGCCGTTTGAGGCCCGGATAGATCCTCCTATCCAAGGCAGCGAATGCCCTCATGATATTGCTTTTCCTCCCCGTCAGATCCACTTGTGTTGTCCGGGCCGAGTAATTGAATATGCGGCGTCGTAGTGTGCGGTATTTTCCATGCTTTGTCAAGGGCCCGGCA
Source organism: Laburnicola sp. R22_1 (assembly GCA_014281115.1). NCBI lineage: Eukaryota > Fungi > Ascomycota > Dothideomycetes > Pleosporales > Didymosphaeriaceae > Laburnicola > Laburnicola sp. R22_1. Next base: position 1,002,391 of record JACONQ010000013.1, read on the forward strand.
TGATGGGGAGCCTCCTGTGACGCAAAACGACTCTGACTTCGTTGGTAGAGAACCCAACGTCTTTCGCGGCGTCTGTCGAAGAGCGTTCCAGGTTCGGTTTGAGAAGGACGGTTGTGTGTGAATGAGCGTGTCTGTGGAGCCCAGCGATGCGCGCTTCTCAGGCTGTCAGCAGTCCTCTTGCGAGAAATGCCCTTGGGACGTTCGTGTTGAACGCTCGATACTCGTGCTTGCGTGGTGCCCTTTCGCTTTCGAAGAGTGAATTCAATTCGTGTTTTAGGTACGCAACCTGACATCTGTTTCTTTATAGGTACGCGACCCAACACACGCCGTGCTCCCCCTCTCCTCTCCGTGCTATACCTCCGCATCTGCTGGCGGGCTAAGCAGAAAATATCAGCATAACGCACGCCCATGGGAGACGAGAAAGACGCAGGGCAGCTCAAAGCATTGCCTCTATCTTTCTTCTCCTCTCGCTCTTCCTGTGGCTTGGTATCATCATGTCGTATGTGCCTCCTGAGGAACGGAGCTTCGGCAAAGGCGCGCGGGGCGAGTAAGGGGAGGAGAGGCGAGGGGGCGCTGGCGAGGGACCTGGCATTTGGGAGGCAGGCGCGGGGCATAGGAGGAAGGGGGGACTGTGGCCTTCATCGAGCCATGATGCGCCAGACGGAATGGAGGGGAGGATTGTTGGTCAATGTCCGGTCGCGAAAAAAAGCTAGGAGCCTGCACGGGCCGGGAGATTTCCGTCGGGAGCTACGACTTTGAGAGGTCCAGCTTCTTGTCACTACCCTGATTTGCGCTTCTACCAGAGACGGGCCAGAGCGATCGCAAGGCGTTTACGAGCAGAGATAACAGTTGGACAGGCAGAAATAAGTATAGTACAAGGCCTGTGGAAGAATCTATATTGCCCAACCGTCGAGCTCCTCCGCGACCGACCACACCTTGCGACGCCCACAACCACATTGCGCCTCTCACCCCGACCCCCCCAACACTCCCACAAAAGACCAGCAAAACCAACCATGTCCTCCCACGAGAAACTCTCCGCCGCCGCCAACGACCGCAAAGCCCGCCTCGCGCAACTCAAATCCCTCAAGCGCAAACAAGCCCCCTCCACCGACGAAGACGCGCACACCTCGACCCCCGAAAACGGCCCCTCCGCCTCCTCAACAGCCCTCACACGTAACCCCCCCACCACCTACGAGCCCTCAGTAACAAGCACGTATCTCAGCGGCCGCAACTTCGACCCCACCACCCGCAACGTCAAGCTCGGCTTCGACTCGACGCCCATACGCGACCCAACTCAGACCCTCGAATACAAAGCCGAGCAGCTGGCGCTCGAGACGAAGCGCGCGCAGGAGGAAGAAAAAGCTGAAGACAGGCCGCTGGATCTGTTCAAGTTGCAGCCCAAGAAGCCGAATTGGGATTTGAAGCGGGATTTGGGCGAGAAGATGAGGGGGTTGGATGTCCAGACTGAGAATGCCATTGCCAAGTTGGTTAGACAGAGGGTGGAGGCGCAGAAGAGGGCGCAGGTTGCGGGGGAGGGGAGGGGGAAGGATGACGAGGGCGATGGCGAGGCGCAGCAGGTGGGGATGGAGGGGAGTGAGTTGGTGGAGGCGATGCATTTGAAAGAGCGGGAAGAGGAAGAGGATAGGCGGAAGGATGCGGAGGAGGAGGATGGTAGCTGAAGGGGATGATAGGGTGGCACTACAGACTCAGTCCAAGTTGCTGGACACGCTGCTTCTGTATCTTGGGGAACCAACACTCTGGAAGCTTTGGTTGAACATTGAATACTGTAAGCCTTGGGTCATTAAGTGACATGAAGAATAAGCGGTCTGTCCAGCCCCGCCTTTCATGGGCGCAGACCGTGTGGGCCAGGGAGAATGTTTAGCAAGTCCGCTATATTTGCATAGAAGGCGCATGAAGTTGGTCAAGATGGGAGAATGCCATATCTGGCTATTATCGTAGCACTGAGGGTATCTAGCTGCTACAGTGGACCAAAGGGGTCAGAACCCATCAACTCCATCAATCCAGTCATGTAGAATGCAGTAATACGCTGCCCTTCTGTGAAAATAATACATGAGATCCCAATAGAGTCTTCACTCGGAATTAATCCAAGACACTCATGCAACGCACGAACTTCAAAGCACGGAAGGTTTGACCCAGTATGTGATCCCGTCACTTAATTTCTCATTAGTGGCCAGTCTGCATTTGCCTCGTTAGGGCAACGCGCTTGCTGTAAGGGCTCAAGCTACGTTCTTTGATAGGTGCTGGCTGCGGTGCTGGTGCGCTAGCTGGTTCCGCGCTCTGGTCGTCGAACTGATAGCGTCTGCCGCCTCGAGCTCCATTGTTGTTCGCGATGTACCGACTCTTGTACGGACTCGGAGACCTGGATGCACGCCTCTTGGAGTACGGGCTGGGGCTTCGTTGCGGGTAGGGCGACCTTGATCTTGATCGAGACGAAGGCACACGGCGTCCACCTGGTGACGCTCCCCATCTGCCTCGCGAGCTGGCGTTTGCCGGCACAAATCCATTGTGTAGAACATCGCGGTCGTCAGAAATATCCATCCGATTGGGACTTCTGGACTGAGATCTAGGCGAGGGATGTCGAACCGGTCGCTTGCCGCCTGTCTCCACACTCCTACTGCGAGATCGACGACCACCTCTGCCCCTAATGAAACTGCGACTGCGCGAGCGGTGTTTCCGTATTCCCTTCCGTCGCGGTCGCTCGTCGTGGGATATATCCATGCGACTCGAGCGCGATCTTGTCCTTCGTCGTCCCCTTTCTTCGGGGCTGAAAGAGCTCAACCTCCGCCGCGTATTGCGGTCTGCCTTATCGAGCGAACGGTCGGACGCCGAGGAGACAGACCTGCGACCTCTCTTGCCCAACAGCTCTCCGCCATGCGACGATGCTTTTCCATTCTTGATCGGTTTCGGCGAGCTCGATGGCGAGCGCGAGCGGTTGGTGGATATCGTGGACACGGAGTCAACGCCAGACGAGGACAGCGACCGGGAGCGTTTCCCAGAATTTTTCCGGCGCTCCGCCTCTTTCTGCGCCAGTATTTCGTCGGCCAGGCCTTTCTTGCGTAGCAAATCATTCGGCACGTCATTGCTCAGCTTGGGTTTGAGCGACGGATTGAGGAGCTGTTGGGTGCGCGAGGGCCGCGATTTGTACGGGCGTTCCTGCGCGGTAACGGTGCATTCATAGCTATAATGGCCTCGCTTGAGACATTTCTGGCAGAGCGTATCCGCCGAGGCCTTCGACCGGCCGCCACCGCGGCGGAACATGGCCTGTGGTGTCGGTGAGCGGCAGCGCCGGACCACGCAGCTGGCGCGATTGGCAATTCAGGCGTATGGGGAACAGCGACAGAGTCGAGGACCGACGGGAGGGCGCGAAGTGATGGCTGCTGCAGGTTGTCTGGAGCTTCGCGTGCTGTCGCTGGGCTGCGCTGGGGGCCGGCGAAGGTCGAGCGACGAGCAGGAATTGGGCTGCGTCGCGCCTTGTGGAAGTGAGACCTCAAACGGCGCGTCACGTGACCGAAACGTTGCCCACAGGTGCCCAGGTGCCCAGGTGCCCAGGTGAGGGCGCAGCGGCCGCGCACGGCCATTTCGAATGATGTCGACCCGCGCTCATTCCTCTGCTTCACACCCTCACCCCGCCCCGCCAGCCCTGCTCCCGCTGCAACGCACGGTACCCTCCGACGAGCCCTTCACCGCGCATCGCAGGCTTTGCGCGCTGCCTGCCCTCCCCGCCTCGCTCAACCCCACTCTGGATCGAATGTCGACACTCCACCATGTCCACCCCTCTGGCCACTGCAGCTTCGACTTTCCTTGAGCACCCCATTTCCTGAGGCATTTTCTGTCCCTTCGAATACGTTCCTTTCGGTCGCGACGACCCATTTGCGGCTTTACGGCGTTGGGCTTGATCATCGTTTCAGCGGGCCATCCCCCGTCTTTCCGGCCCTGTCCTGCCTTCCCCATACACACAGCCGCCCGCCTAGACGCCCTTCTCACCATGACGTCTGCGGTGCCATGCGCCTCGGGTCAAAACCAGGCCAGGCTTTCCTTTGCCAAAGTACGTACCGCATTCCCTTTGTTTGTGAGATGCTCTATGCTAACACTGCCAGGTCGCGGCGCCTACCTACAAGCCACAGCTCCCCAAAGAGTCGGCGCCTAGCGTCAAAGCACCTGTTGCGAGCCCTCCACCTCCCGTTTCTTCAAACGTTATTAACCCTCCCCCTGTTGCTCGTAGCGCGGCGCCTGCGCTTCGTGTCGCGATGAGAGGCGGCGAACTAGAGGCGAAACAAGAAGCTGGTAATACAGCGGTTCGCCCTAAACAATGGTCCGGCGCGACTGGAGACCACGCAGGGCTTCACCCCGAGCCCAAGGACGTGGAAGCCCCGAAGCTACACCCATCCATTGCTATGGTGAAATTTTCTGCCGCTGAAGACAGCAACACGCAACTGTCATCGTCTGATGGCTCTGCAAAGCCTCCGAGTCTCGATGGGAAAAGCGTAGCATCAGGCACTACCTTTGCCTTGGACGAGAAAGAGTCGCTTCGTCCCGACGACAGTGCCAGCCTGAGAGCGGTCGAGGAAGAGGACGTGACGTCGCCACCAGAGTCAAACGCTGCTGGCTCTCGAGCAGGGTCTGATAGCGAGGCTCGTGCTTTCCGCGCACAGCTACAAGAGATTGCGGTCATGGGGCCGCAGCCACAGCGCGGGGTGCCGCCTGGTCGCTTTCCGGTCCCAACCCCCAACGGACCGCATACCCTCTATGATCCCAACCAACCTCCTAACGGTATTGGACGATCGCTCTCTCACCCTGTCGCCAATGGGCTGCCTTTGGGTGCTGTGTCGCAGAACATGCCAGCGATACCAGATGAGAAATTGATCGAAGCGTTGCAATCACCGAGGGATCGACTGTTCGTTGTGAAGATTGAACAGGACTTCATCGACTTCATCAAAGATTCTCGGTACGTGGAACTGAACCTTGCCCATACCATGGCGTCACTAACCGCCCTAGTGAAAACGAGTACTGCCTGCCGAACTGCAACACTTTTTACCGGATGCTTGCGCACCGACTAGCAGATTATTACCTACTCGGTCATGTCGTTGATACCACCATGACAGGTGTAAGAATTACGAGAACCCCTTATTGTAGAATGTACGAGCATCTTCTTACCCTTACTCATTGCACCTGGGCTAATGATTCGCAGTCCTCCTCCGCTTTCGCACATGGTAGACGCTACTAAGAGCACGAGCACTCCGCCCGTAGATCTCCCGACTCGCAAGATCATGCGCCGCGGTGACGACACGAAATCAGGTACAAACACTGGAGCTAATTCGGAAAACCCGTCCAAGCCCACGTCCGAAGCAGATGGAAGTGACGGAGGGAATGAAAAGACTGAGGATGGCAAAGCGAAAGACAAATCGGCAATGACACGAGAAGAGCGCGAGGCCCGTTACAGGGAAGCACGCCAACGGATCTTTGGGAACGCGGAAAGCGAGGACGTTGACTTGGCCGAGGCCATCGTGTCATCTGAAGAAAAGGATACCTCCAGATCGAGCTCCGCTTCTGGCAAGAAGAAGAACAAGAAACAGCGCAATCAAGATGATGACGACGGCTTCGAAGCGCGCTCTCGTTTCAACGCATACTACCCTGGCCAGTATCCTATGTCCGGTTACACTGGAGATGGCACTGTATACTATAGCGGCTATCCCACGCCCATGACCAACCCTCAGTATTCACCTATGCTCCCCAGCGCATCGCCACCATCGAACTATAGCCCTGCATATCCGGCCGTCATGCCACCGGATGCTCAGCCTCACTACGCTTGGCCTAACCAGCAATATCAACCAGCTCCAGGACCCATGATGTATCCCAATTATGGTCAAATGCCAAGCGGTTACGACTTGTCTGCGGATTTCCAGCGCGGCATGCAGTCTTTCCAATCTGCGGGTATGCCCAGTCAGGTGACACCCAAAATGGCGAACGCTTCAATGGCCGGCTACCCCGATCCTTACGTGCAGCAACCTCAGAACCTTGCGATGAACCAGGGCTGGCCGCCGATGAACCAGCAGCCCTCATATCCTATGCCCCAAGGGTATGCTTCGAACTGCCCGACCGGTCGACCCATGTCCGCTCCAATTCAAGGTCCCGTCCCTGGCGCTTATGCATACGGACAGTTTCCACCTCCTACCTTTAACGGGAAACCGAACCGGAGCCAGCATCCGCTTCCCGGTAGCTATCAGCGGCAACAGTTCAATCCCCAGAGTCAAGCCTTCATACCTGGCGGTCGCAATATGCCTTACCAGATGGGTGTACACAATGGCCCACAGGGTGTGAATGGCTACGGTAACTATCAGATGCCCCCGGCGGCCCAGATGCCTCACCAGATGCCTCGGCCCAGCCCGCCAAACGCTAGTTCTCAAGCCTTTGACTCTCAACATATGATGCAAGGCCCCGTTCCTATGAACAACAACTCTAGCTCTTCGCCTTCCGCCCAGCCCTCTCTGTCTTCGCATGGTTCCTCTCAACAGCCATCGGCTTTGCCTACCCAAAGCAGCATAGCTAAGTATGGGACACCGTCCAATCTTCCAGCCAGACCGCCTCCAACCCAACCACCACCTAAATTCGCATTGCCCGGACACACTTTCCCGACACTTTCACGTGTACCAAGCAACCCAACGCCGCCCTTCACGAACAATGTGTCTTAGCTGGTATCACTTCCTCGAGTGCCGAACACGTGCAATTCGACTAATAACGTCATGAGCATTTCCAACGATTGTGTTAGTCTCTACCCCTGCGATAGTGCCCTTGTTCCCTGTTCCTTGCATATCTCTTTCACGGTTTATGGGCGGGATGACGGCGTAATGGGTTGGGTGGGCATTCTCCAATGCTTGCATCTCATTGATGTGGTGGACTTGTTGTCGTGCTTTGTTCTGTGCAGGGTTTTGAAAACTGGATCTGTACTGGTGCAGGTGCAGGTGGAAGGCTTTGTTTGTGTAGGCTTTCGCATAATAGAAAAGCTATGGGTATTCAAATTGAGTGTTCTGGTGTGCTGTGTCGCGTTGACTTTTGCTTCGTGATTCTTCTTCTTCTTCGTCTTCTGCTTCTGCTTCTGCTTCTGCTTTGGATATCAACGTCTGCTTGATCTGGAGTGTCATGACGAGTTATTATAGGAGGTTAGTTCGGTCGGGAGTAGGAGATGTGTGTGGTCGGCTATGCTGGATGATTTGCGAAATGAGCAGTCGCAAATACAAAGCCTAATTCAGAGGGTAGGTAGGGCACATGAGTTTGGTCTTATTACATATTTCATGTCAGTTGAAATATTCTTAGATATGCAGTTATGCAGTGGTCGTGACCGGATATGTGGGAGCATGACATGTGAACACGTTCAATTGTTCGGCAATGAGAAGTCGATGTATAATTTTTCTACTTTATGCGCAATTGTTTTGTTCCTGTTAAATGGGAGGTTGAAGTGCAGGTGTCCGCTTTCGAAAGAGACTCTATGTCTCGCCCAAACCGAACATGTTTACAGAGGTTGTTCTATCAAACCAGAGTGCGCAGCCATCATCTTCTGAAACAACTCGATCTATTTCTTGCCCAACCCGAACATCTTGACAGAGTTATTCCAGGCCCTGTAATCTTTGTCAGTCGTCATTCCACTCGCTAGATATTCCCCACCACTTACGCATTGCAGACCTCTTCGACAGAGATGTCCTTGATCTTAGCAATCGCATACGCAACGTGCGGTATCGTAGCAGGTTCATTCCTACCCTTGACCATTGCACCCTTTACGAATTTCTCCTTTTTAACAGCTTTGGGTAGCGCGGGCGCGTCTTTGAGATATTTCGCGGAGGCGTGGGAAGGGCGCATTTCGCACCATGGGCCGTCGGTTTCGATTTGGAGGTGGGAGAGAGGGATTTGGCGGACGACGGCGATGTTTTCCTCTGCTGGGGAGGATGTTAGTTTCTAGCTAGGTGAGACGGATAGGAAGGGGCTGTTTTACTCTTCATACTACACCCATTAACGCCGACATCAAACCCCAACGCCACAACCCGCTGCATCTCCTCGACCGTCCCCGTAAAAGAATGCACAAGACCCCTCTTCGGTAACTCGTCTAGCCTCGCTGTGAGCAGCCTCTCGAAGTCCTCCGCTGCAGCGCGTGAGTGGAGGAAGAGCGGGAGTTGGACTTCGACGGCGATGGAGAGCTGGGCTTCGAAGTATTTGAGTTGCTGGTCTTTGGGGGTTAGGAAGAGTCTGTCGTAGTCGAGGCCGATTTCGCCGAAGGCGACGGCGTGGGAGGCGGCTTTGGCGGTGAGGGCGAGGTCTTTGAGGGCGGTGAGGAGCGCGGCGGGGCCGTTGGGGTGGGTGTCGAAGTGTTTTGCGGAACAGGGGTGGACGCCGACGGTTGCGTAGCAGAGGCCCGCTGGGGGGTGTTAGTTGGTCCAATTGGGTGTATGGTTTGACTGTGAGGCGAGTAAAATGTCGATGACGAGACAGAAATAATATTCAACAAAATGATTTCAGGGTGAAGTATCGTTGCATGATACTGAAGGCAGCAATGGACATGGTAGTGATGACGGTCGAAAACCATGATGTGATACGCTGGGATTGACCAGAGAAGAGCATGAATGCGAAGATCCAAAAAGCCTCGAGTACATATAGTATGCTCGCAAAATATGAATGATGAATATTAGAAAGCCTATAATCCACTTACGATGGGCCTTGGCTATCTCAACAGCATGTTCTGACTCCTTGAGATCTGATCCAGTGACCATGAATTTCTTGCAGCCCGCGTCTAAACCGCGCTGGATGACATCCTCGAAGTCATCTTCGTGGCGCTGAGTTCCATGATATTCTCCTCGGAAGATCGGGTCTGTGAGGTTGATGCCGATCTAAGCTGGTTAATGGTAGTCACGGGGCTGAGTAGGTTCCGCGGACCAACATCGATGTACTTTAGCTGGGCAGGTTCACTTCCCATTGTGTGAGACCGCAAATATCCTGGAGTTTGATGGAAAGATGAACCTTGGGATTGTGTTAGTACCTGCGATGTGATGGGTGGAGACGAGCAAGAGCATGAGATGGCTTACGAAAATCGCTGTGCTGTAGTGGCTTGGCCTGTATTATGCCGTACACACGAGATGGTAGAAGACCACCGATTTGGATCCGCGGGCGAACGCTGTTTATGAAGCCTCTCGATATAGAGACCAACGACATGTGATTGGGTGGTAGCGTTGTAGAGGATGTTGATACCCATAGAAAACATCGATGTGTGACTAATTTGGTAGCTAGCCTTCATTGAGACTAGTGCAGAGTTACCAGCCTTACGGCGCCACACTAGCTTGACGACAAGTCAACCTGCTTACATTACTTTGCTGTCGTACATAAACGTTCCACATTATCTCCATATCAGCTCGGCTATACCACACAGCAGCTTACGCAAGCAAAATACATAGGACGGAACTGGAAGAGTCGCTTGCCCTCAGCGGAGGGGCATTTTGATCACTACACACAAACCAGCGGAACATATCACCATGTCGCTGAAAAACGTGTGGCACCATCGGCGTGTGGCTGACGGGCAGTCAAAGCCATGCTGGATCTGTTATAAGCCGTCGACCAGTGTCTTGATCACGCCAGATAACAAGGTGCCACACTCGTTCGAATAGAGCCTACGACCAGCTAAGAGGGCCAGGACTTCTTCTATATATGCGTCGGGCATCTATCTGACCGTGGATTCTGTCAGCCTGATGCCGACGAAGCGGCGGCAGCAGCAGCTCGCAAGAAGAAGGAAGAGCTTGATTTGGAGATTGAAAAGGTCAAGAAAGAGTATGAGGAGAAGCAGAAGAAAAAGCGCGAAAAGCGCAAGGAGAAAGAAAAAGAAGCGGACAAGGATAAAGATAAGAGCGAGGATACGAAAAAGGCTGATGACGAAGATGACAAGAATGACGAGAAAGCGAAAGACGACAAGGTGCGAAACCCCACGCTGCTTTTCATCTTAAGATCAGCATTATTGACGGGCGTGTCAGATTAAAGAGCTGTCCGAGTCGAAAGATCAAGCGCAGGCCGATCTGGGGCCCCGGATCTTCACCTTGAAGAAGTACTAGCCTTCAATTCCGTCCGTCTTCCGGCATACCTGCTGATGCATTGCAGAAACTTCTATCAGATGCGAATCGACAAGATACGCAACGCCGAAATTGCAAAAAGGAACCGCGAGAGACTGAGCAACCCGGCGAATTTCCCATCTCCACCTAGCGGCAACCCATGAACCAGCGGTTGAATGGCGTGAACAATCTGAGGCGCTTGCTCTGAGTCCACGATCATCTTCTGTATGGTAGCCATTATCGAGCGGGGAAGTTCAACGCTGCATATGTGCGCTTATCCTGCATAAGCCAGTCAACTGTTGATTACAAGCAGTGCCGGCAATTTTTTACGTTCGTTTGCTGCAGTCAGCAATTAGTCGCTGCCCACGTCACATGCGTAACGAATTACTATGGCAAATAGCCGAACAGGCAGTTCTCGATGTCATACCACTCGCTTGTTGCATAGTGCTGACAGTTTTAATCATGCACAACATGTACGCCTTGAGTTTTGAGTTTTGAGATGAGCATCTTGGATGCGGGGTTACAAACATCCCACCCATTGATACCACCAGTTCGACCCAAGTGGATCTGGAAGAGCTCTCGGTCAACTCTTGGAATAGCACTTGGCCGTTGTTCCGGATGATATCCACCGCTCTTTCATTCTCCGCACACATGGTTACACAGCGTCGGCTTGGTGAACAAATCCCTGTCCTCCACGTGACGGCTTCACCGCCTTCTTGGCAGCGGGAGAGGCGGCATATCCCAGTCCAACTCCTAGATAGGATAAAACCTGAAGAACGTCGTTGCGGTAACCTAGGATTCACGTAACCCGCGCGGTTAACCCATTGGGCGGCCAAACAGCTACCTGTCTAACTTTTTTGGAAGTCCCTTTCACGCCTGAGGCACCTGCTACCGCAGGTACGCACCATGGTACTTTTCAAGATAAGCAACAGCTTGGCAAACCGCTCCGTTAGGCTATTCTCACCGCTCAGAGATAGGGTGTGCAGAGATTGATCGAATATGCAGCCTATATTAGCAACCATGCCGTCGCTCTGCGTCCCCGCAGTAGGTGGAAATTCATTACGCTCATATGTCCATGCTAAGCCTTGTGCATAACAAGTTAAGCTTGCCTTCGATTAAGATAGAGGTCGCGTAAAGATGCTATCGTGAGTTGATACCTTTTCCTGTTTTAAGCGTGCTTGCAGCTGTTCCATGTCCCATTTCTGCTTAGTGACATGGCTTGTTGGCTCGAAGTTTTCATCATTGCAAGGCTTCTCTTCATCAGCGATCAAACGGCACACGTCGGAGCTGCTCCATATATTAACCGCCTTACCGTAAGACAGAAGAATGCTTGAGTTATACTAAAGCACGGCTTATGCTTCGCCCTACGGAATAGAACTTGTACAGCGAGTCATGCACGCGGAGCTCTGTTTGGAAGAACCGCAGTACACTGTTTCACATACATTGACAGCGGGATGCAGGGTACTTCATTGCTTCATCTAGCCCACTTCCCGTCATCTCCAATTACGTAACGCAAGATGGTACCTCTACTCGTCTTATGCGACCGTCGGTATAAGCTCCGAATACACCACTTCACCGCGCTCAATCAAAGCAGGATCATAATGCTAGTAGTATTACCATGCATCCTTCGGAGGAATTGGGCCGATCACAAATATTTGCACCGAGCTGGCCATCGTACAATTCATGCCATTCCTCAGCTTGGCATCTGTTCATGCGTCTAGCAGTGCCAGCTATTCATCCAGTATAGCCGTGACCGCTACTGTCTGTTGGCGTAACCCGACGGCTGATACTAATGCTTCTTCGCATACAATTTGGACTAGTTCGTGACTTGCGCAAGGACATCCTTAGCAGCGAAGGAGTAGAGCCCTATCCGCAAGCGCAAAAAGCATATCCACTCGTCAGCCCTGAATCGAACGTTTGTGGGGCCTACGGCATAGTAGCTGCCCCTTCGAGATCGGGGTCACCGAGGAAAATCCCAAATTTCAGACTCCGTGTCGAGACGTCATCAACTTGACGACGAGTAGCCTTTTTGGGCCACGAGTATATCACGCAATGCTGGATGGCGCGGTGGTGGCGCCCGTAGGGCTGATATTGCCAAGATCCGGACGTGGACTTGGTTAATTTTGTTTCGGATACGAGACGATGCATGAATGAATCCTACGGGGGGTCGCATATGTACGCGCGGTGAAGCGCGGTGAGCTCAACTGGATGCGGAAAAGAAATACGCGGGTGGAGTGTAGGAGGATTCGTGCTCGCTTACAGACCTCTCGTTTGCTTTCGTTTGACGGGTTCGTGAGGTTGAACGGTGTTGAAGGAGCGTAAGCGCGCGGTTTTTGGGCTTCACTGTCCGGTCATCGGTGAGCGAGGGATTTGCTCATCGTAGGCTTTGTTTAAGGTGGAATGGGGCGAGACGGGCCGATAGGTGGAACGACTCCTCTATTGTCAACACTGCATGGGGCGCGATGTCGATCGATGGCACGGGTTCTGCGCCTGGTTGCTTTCGCACGGCTGGCTGACATGTGAGGCGCTAACTACGGGTCGTAGAGACCGGGTCCGGAGCGAACACTCAGCCTTACCAACGTCCGCCTCGGTGGTAGGTACTCGATTCTTACGACGTAGTAACGCCTTTCACGCATGTACCACCATGTTAGCTCAACAGCTACACACTGCAGTATCAACACTATTCCAAGCTAGCTATGGGTAGTTCACCCAATTCTCCCTGCCCACTGAACTACCTACGCCCTTCCGCCCTTCCAGTCTGCCATACCTATCCAACAGACGTCCAAACCACCGCAACAAGCGTAAAACATGCCCAAACCCCATCGGAACCCCACCGTACCGCCATTTCCATAAGCAGCTAGCACATGCACGTCCAAACAAGCAAGCAAGGCAGGTGTCACCCGCGTCAGCATAGGAATCTCACTCACGCACCCAACGCACGAACTCACCGACCGACTGACCGACCCGCCTTCAATCAATCACGCAACGCAACACCCACCCGCATCACCCGCGAAGCAACCGTGCTCAATGGATGTTTCCTCCTCACCAATGGTCGGTTGGGCTACCGAAAACATGCCGGTTTGTTCCTCAAATGCAACACACATACATAGGATGTAGGCGTATTCTGCGCTGCGCAGCGTATTCACAAAGGTTCATCACTTCGTCTTTTGCCATCGTATAACTACGAGGTACCTACCTACCTACCTAACTACCTTAATACGTATCTTCGCATCCGCAGCCCGTCCCATCCCATTCCTCACGCAGCGCAACGCACAAGCGCGGCACAGACAAACCTACAGATAAAAAAATGCGCATACAGGTAAGCACTAGACTCCCGCCGGCACATGATAGATCGAGTCTAGCAGAACACGCACAGCACATAGAACGCCACGCCCTTTTCCTATGGTAGACACACTTCTCCCTCGCACCGGCCTCGCACTACCACCGGCGTGTACGGATGCAGATGTTGTGGCGCTGGTGAAGGGGCGGGCGGATGCGCGCGGCTGGCTGGTAGGGCGTATGTGGGTAGGGTAGGGAATGTTGGATGCAACGATGGGTTGTGGTGTCGGTGTCTGTGTCTGTGTCTGTGCTGTGAGGGTGGGATTTTGGGAAGGCGCTGCTGATGGGGTTTGAGGGCGGATGTAAGGGGGGCGAGGGAGGGGATTGGGAGATTTCGTGCCTGAGCGGTTTGGTTGTCTGCGAGACGTGTACCAAGTATTGAATATGGAGTGATTGAGTGATTGAGTGATTGAGTGAGTGTGTGAGTCTACGTTACGTTACCTACCTAGATCTAGGTGCTATACAGCTCAACGCCAATCAATCAATCAATTAATCCCTTACAAGATGGATACGGAATGTGCATTGCCTTACCTAGGTAGATTTGCCAACTCCACTCATCAACCACAGCACAATGACAGGCTAATAAGCTCACCGCCATGATTCCAACAATCCATATGCAAAAAATAAGCCGAATCACCATATACATTGAATTGAGCTTCCATTCATCGCCCACACGCGACAGACGTTGTGTCCGGTATGCCGAATACGTGCACCCTTCGCCCGTGCCAAGCTGACCGCAGTATCGAGAATGGCATTCCTGTACGATAGTAATGCAGCGTACTACATCTCAAAAAACTACTACTCTACCAAATACCCAAGCAACAAAAACAATCTCGTTCCCCATCTGCACAAGGAAAAAACCCAGTCGCTCAAAAAGCGATCCATAACATCGCAGACAGACGAAGCAGCGCCCACCAAAAGACTCCATCAAAATGCACCAAACAGGCTCACTTAGAGCAGAGCAGCCAGACAGACAGCAAATTACTTTGAAGAGCGCCCTTAGAAAACAGAAAAAAAGATGCCGTCATCAAAAGTCGTTAACCGGAAAAAGAACAGGGCCAATGCCGACATACATGGAGAAGAGGTGACGCCAGAAATCTTGATGATGACAAAGGGCAAACTTATCGTCGATCGATGCGAGAAAAGAGGCAGAAGCTGATGCTATACACTCAGCGAGCCGTGGCAAAGGGAAAGAAAACGGCCGAGGGGGAAAACTTCGTAATGCAACACAACGCGGCAAATGCAGCCCGCAACCCATGATTCTTAGATGCTACGCTGAACGCAAATCATTATCGAGCCGTCCAACGCCTCATGATTCTTCGTGTACTTCGTTAATAGTGCCTGGTTTTGGTGCGAGGGGTGCCGAAGACGGGCCCACGAGGGAGCCGATGGACCCAATGCGCTCCTTTGGCGGGGGTTCGTCCTTCATGCACGCATTCTCGAGCATGTTGGTCCACTTTCCGCTGGTGCCAGCATGGCTATGCTTCAGGTGTTGTCGAAAGTGATCGGCGCGGAAAAATTTCTTGGCCTGATTACACTCTCCGAATTTGTGCACGTGATTTAAATGCTCAGTCCGCGCGTCCCAATTGGGCGGTAGTGGAAACTCGTCACCGCAATAGCCACAAACGTCGGCCACACCTGAATGGGTTGGCGACGGGTGGAAGGCGGCATGGACACCCGCAAGTGCGGCGCACGACCACGAATGACGGCGAAGGTGGAGCGAGTTTTGGTGTCGCTCGGCTTCGTTTTTGTTCTTGAAGCGATTGTGACAAAACTGGCACGTGTATTGCTTCTCTAGCTCGTGGAGACTGTACGCCATGGTCAGCATGCTTCAACGAAATGGCGGGGGGGCCATGGAGGGTGCGACCTACCGCAGCTCCTCTTCGCTGTCAAATTTCTTGGGCTTCTTCGGACAGCATTCGCAGATGTATGCCCCGGCGACACGGCCAACGACCGAGTTTTGTCGAGAGTGGAGCATGCTGTCGGTGGACATCTTCCGGACCTGGGGGTGTTCGTGCTCAGAGAGGCCTCGCTGGTGGTGCGGTCTCGACAGCGAGCCACGCGGACTAGGGTTTAGTGACCTGCTGCTAGCTGCATATGGCGAAACGGGGCCTAAATCCGCTTCCGCCGAGGGGGATAGCGCACTGGGCGAAAGACGTTGCTCCCCACTATAGCTCGTCAGGCTACTGGCGGCAGAAAATCCAAACGAAGAGGCGAAAGACGCCGTGCGTTGACTGAGGCTCGAGACCGACGACAGCGATCCTTGCGCCACCGAGAAGCGCGGTGCCGGTGGATTACGGCTGACGAGCATTTGCGCAGAACGGCGGTGGTACAGGTCAGCGTTGCCACTTCCTGTGGGCCGATCCTCACGCGCAGCCTCCGAGGGGGGAGAGGAAGCCCGTCGTTTCAGACCGGCTTTTAGGCCCGCGTGATATTCGTCGGACCCTGCAGGGCTGCGATCGTTGATGTTCAGGTCCCGCAAGCCGCTTTCTTCCATGCCAAACTCGGATTCGGTGAACATGTTGTGGTCGTAACTACCGCGGTGCACTGAACTCGTGTCGTCTAGGCCGGGTATCGAGATACTGCCGAACCGCCGCTGCTGGCCGTCTGCAGGGCCAGAATCGAGAATGGGGCTGCGATAACCAGAGTAGCCTGGGGATGCGGCACCGGATGGCGGCCACCGCGACACGGGGGAATCAAGCGACGGCTGCAAATGGTCGGGCACCGAGAGCGGCTTCAACTTGCTAAACGCTGTATGCGCGTTCGGCGCAGATTCTTGGGTCGAGCCTGGGAGTGGCGGCGCGGTCGTTCTGGTGGGAGTATTAGGGCCGCCTATCTTGGATAGGAGCTGCTTGTCATAAGCGTGAGAGGATGTCTCGAGCAGGCCTCGTCCTAATTGACGTTCGCTGGTAAATCTAAGGGCTCAAATGTTAGCAATTGCATGGAGAGTCTGAGCAGCCGTCAGGCATGCATTGCACATGTGCTCGCAACATACGGAACTCTACAGGTGTTCTCTTCTCGGCCTTTATCTTGCGCTGGGCCAATTCTACTCAAGAGAAACGGAGAAGCCATAGAGGACTAGGACAAAAGTCTGAGTACTATAGGTTACCCCAGGAGGCGCAAGACCAAGGCCGAATGTACTCAGACTGTTGTCCCGTGACTGTATGGTTTTTTTTGGAGGCAATAAAAGTCGAAACGAACGTCATACGTACTTGTGATTCGAGGATCTCTGTCGGGGGTGCCCGCTGTAGTCGTCGTCGCTCTGCTCCAAGCTCTCGTCGTCAAAAGACCTGGAGCCTGAAGACTCCCTTGCAGAAAACGGGTCTCCCGGGTGCTCGTGCGTACGTGCGGCGTCACCGCCAGATCCACTCAGCAGGCTTGAGCCCGGCTTGATTGCAGCATGCCTGTTCCCCTTGAAGCCGGTGTCCCTCGCGAAGTTTGTATTGTTGCTCCATGTCCAGCCCGGGTCTACACCGCTCTCGCTGAGTTCCTCGCCAATGTAACGCGGCGGGGGCAACGGAGGTGGCACGTCTGGGCGCGCGCGAGGAATGGCCATTGCTCCTGGAGGACTCGGTTGGGAGGGACGGTAGTGGTTTGGCAGCGGGTAGCGGTGCAGCGAGGAGCCAGAAATACGTATGCTCGGGGTCGAGGGCGACATGGTCCTGATGCAGTACTAGGACAAAAGTATGAGTACTGGGTGTTAGGCTAGGATAGGGCCGAAGATGTACTCCCACTTTTGTCCAGCGGTGGAGCGGTGGGTAGCGGTGAGGTGGACGTGCAGGCGCTCGTCACCACTGGGCAGCTGAAGCGTGCCCGTCGCCACAGGAATGCCGCAGGTGTGGCGAGCGCGGAGGGTGAAGTGCTCGCAAGCAGAGGCGAGATGTGATGCAGGCGGGTGCGCACAGGCCGTGGGCTATAATAAGTAGACAGGACAGGCCAGGACAGGCCCGGGGCAGGCTGGCAGCGACGGGAGGGCCGACGACACAGGGGCACACGCGGGCGGGTGCAGGCGTGGGCTCGCCGGCGGCGACAACGACGCAATGAAGCGTCGTGGTGGACGCTGCACGGGCGTGGAGATGAGGCCGTGAGCGGCGCCCAATCCAATCCAGGCCGCAGCCCTACGCGTAGGGCTAAAGCTAAAGTCTGCGGGCCCTACAAGTGTGCGGCTCTATTCGCGGAGCGTATAGAGGCGCGGTAGGGAGCTGGCACAGTCGAGCCGACCGAGACGCCTGTAGCGCGTTCAAGTACAAGAAGTGCAAACCACAGGACAGAGGGGCGGGCAGCTTCGTTGGACAGCGGGCTCCAAGCAAGAATGCCTCAGAGGCTCCAGCAGTCTCGCAGAGCGCCCGTCGGCGTGCGCAGGGGGCTGGGAGCTAGCACTGCGCTAACATAACATGGGCGGCCAGGAGGAGGACGAGGAGAGGCTCAAGGGGCGAAGGGCAAGCAAACAGGACGAGTTTTTCGACGGTGCAGCAGCAGACAAGATCCCACGGGGCCTTCTCAGCATAAAGGCGTCGCTCTGTGCTCTCATCCCGGCAGCCCGTTGAAAGTAGCCGGGCCTGGCGATTGGCCGCGGCCAGCCTTCTAGCACGGATGGTTCAGTGGACTACTTGGTGGCATACAACCCTTACTCGACCATGCTCGAGTACCACGCCATCGGTTCTCACAAGGCCTGCCGGAAATCTCAGGATGCACAGGGCGCTGCCCATGCCCACTGTGGTCGGTGACGCTGTCGTCGCGCCGGGAGAAGACGGAGAACACACCGTCCTCTGCTCGCCCTGTCTGCAGTGGGGGGTTGTTTCACCCGTGGGAATGAGCATGGCGGCCGAGATGCTGCATTGTGGGAATCAATCTACCCGCCCGCTCACCCGCACCCTCTGGCTCTGGCATCCAGTGATGGCCATCTCTTCACGAGCCGACGCAGCGTCCAGGAGAATCGACCAATGTAGTACGCAGCCGACCGAGGGCAAGCTCGGCGTGACGCTCTGGTATCCGCCAGTTTTCACTAGCAGCCTGTACAGCCCGGTCGCCAGGGCAAGCCTGAGGCTGCAGACACTGCGTGCGGCGTCTCTCCAAGCCGCCGGCGTCAGAGCGGCCAAGTGCAAGCGGGTAGCGGGAAAGGCCCGAGCGTGCTCGATACGACAGAAGCAAAGCATAGGGCTGGTAGGCTGATAGGATTGCTGTTCACTCCATGGATCCATGGCAACCAAGCTGACATGCTCTTCTCGTCCGCCGCGGTTGGCGGAAGAGAAGCAACGGCCGCGCCATAATCAGTGACACGGCACCTTGCAGGGCGGTCAAGACGGCCTGTCCAGCCGGGGCACCTAGCGGCTGGTGCGAGAAGATGACTGTCACGTTTCCTCTGTCTTCAGGCAGTAGTTCGTGCAGCGGACGTCCACGGCTGGTATGGGTACTCGTGCGCCGGTTTGGGGAAGATGATTGTTCCTGCCTCAAGGCCCAACCAATGCTGCTCCGAACGGCCCTCTGACGAACAGGTCTTCGCGTGGACCAAACTCTGCTTCCTCGGACTGATGCAATGAATAGCATGAGATGAGCGCGAGCAGTGGGCGTCGTGTGGGGATGCGGTTGTATTCTCCCGCTACCACGTCTAGACGTCACATCAGAAAAGACGCCCGGATCCTTCGAGAAGCTCTGACGTCCGAAGCGCCGCTCTGTTTCAACGCTCACCGGCCGTATCCCGCCTAGGTACAGCGTCGTGCCAACGTCGTCCGCTATTACAGTACCTGATGCCATGCGCTCGAGAAGGCTACTGCCGCCGGTTTGTCGAGGCGGGATGTGCCCCGAGCGACCAAGCGCGTAGGGCTGAAGCATGGCGCTCCCCAGAACCTCGCCCTGCCGCACAGTCAAACGCACGCCACCTGGGCAGACTGACCTAAACGTGACCGTCCTATTCACCTCGTCGACGTGGAACGTAGCTACCGTTGCGCGTCCATTGCACCGCCGTGTCTTTACCGTGTGCTTGGCCGTTGTGGCGGACGCACTCTGCGACCTCGGCGAAAAATTAGAAGCACACGGCACACGCAACAACAACAACGACGCCAACGCCTGCGTTGCCCGATATTGCTCACGAAAAGCGCTGCCGTCGCATCTCTGGTCTCCGAACATCGTCGGCTTACACGCCGCTGGCCATGGCGCTCATTGACAAAGTTCCCGGCGACGTGCAGCTTTACATTGGCGGGTACGGGCCGCGAGCCAAAATCACGACTCTTGGAAGCTGACGAGTCGATAGCATGTTCACGTTACGCCGGCGTGACGCTCTGCAGCAGGTTAACATCACTCACGTGCTCTCGGTGCTGCGAATGCCGCTCGACGAGAACCTGTTTCGCCCGTTCAACCACCACGTAATCCATGTGGATGACGTCGAGGACGAGAATTTGCTAGAGCATTTCCCAGCAACCAACCGGTTTATCCAAGAAGGACTTGATGGCGGTGGCGGAGTGCTTGTGCATTGGTAAGTTTAATCCCGGTGCAGCTGACCTGCACGTTCAAGCTTCTGCTGGCACACACACAACTTCACATAAAAAGGGGCTGAATGCTGCAATGCCGTTTTTTTCGCCTCTCTTGCGGTCACCAATGCTTCTGTCCGCGCGTCTTGCGTTGCATTGCCCTCGTATCCCCTGCTTGTCAAGAATTGCATGTTTGCCACATCTCTTTACCGCCACTCAGCCTCAAGGTTTCCATATGCCAACCATACCTGTTCTCTAGTGCCATGGGCAAATCACGATCAGCTACATGTGTTATCGCATACTTGATGCAAAAGCATCATATCAGCGTCTCGGAAGCGCTTTCGCATGTACGGCAAGCCCGGCCTATCGTCGAACCAAATGAAGGATTCATGAAACAATTGGAGTTGTATGGCGAAATGCAGACGCCTGAGAATGTTGAAGACACACCTGCCTATCAACGCTGGGTATATCAACGCGAGATCGAACTCAGCCGAGCTGTCGGCCAAGCGCCCGAGGCAGAGAAGATTCGGTTTGAAGATGAGCACGTTACCGACAAGGCTGCGAATTTTGAGCTGAGATGTCGCAAATGCAGGTCAGTAGAATGCGTCGCTCGGAAATTTACATACCTACCTTGACCGACTTTACCGCCCTCTGTTGCCCAGCGCTTACACTTGTGCAGGCGGTCCCTGGCGACATCTCAATACGTTGTCACTCATAGGTCCTCGATGGGCACCGTTGATCAGAACGGAGCCCCATCTGCAGCAAGTCCACTTCGAGATTGTGCTCACTACTTCATGGACCCGTTATCGTGGATGCGTCCGGAATTGGAACAAGGCAAACTAGACGGTCGGCTCGAATGCCCAAAGTGCCATACCAACGTGGGAAAATATGCCTGGCAAGGGATGCAATGCAGCTGCAACGAATGGATCGTTCCTGGAATCAGCCTATCTAGAAGCCGAGTGGACCAAGTGAAGAAGGCAACGGTATTTGAGATTCGCCGTCCACCCTCGGTTGCGTCGGCCACCGGTCCCATAAGCGCACGGCAGAATCTATAAAACTGGCTCAGCAATCGAATGTGATTGATTCCTTGCATATATCCGTACATAATACAGTGGACCAAGCCGAGATCGGACTTCGGGACCTCGGGAGTGTATTGGTCACGTGTTACCTGTCATGTGATGAATGCGCCTTGGGAGTATAAATGGGCCCCGACCGGTCATTACAAGTTGGACGAAACATGCAATCTGCCTTGACACCCGAGAATATGGATCTCACCACTTCAATAATCGTCTACATGGTTCCCGACATCCCTGCAGGTCCTACTTGCCTGATGCAGCGACCTCAGCCACCACGACAATACCGCATTTGGCAGCCGCACAAGCAGTGAGACATGTTCGTATCACCACCAACCAGGCATTATCACAGGGATTGGTGCATCTCAGATACTCGATTCAGTATTGCGCCTCGCTTGTTGGGCTGGTACTGTTGGTGAGGGCTGAGTAGATGCAGTTCTACTACTCTCTTCCTAGTTTGTAGCGTAACTGATGTATTGCTTACAGCTATAGTGTGCGTCGCTTCTTGTCCCAGAAGTAATGCCCGCAAGCCTCTAGTTTTTGCGAATAATTGCGGCTTTCATATTCCCGTGATTCTTCATTGTCAACAACTAGCAAATGGGAAGGGAAGGTCCCTCCCGCGTCGCCTTCCTGGGGCGTTCTGGGTATTGTGCATCGCAACTTCCTCATCCACACTTAATCACGTCATCATAATCTAACAATATTTGCCATCATGTACTATAGAAACATCGCACGACAGACCAGCCGACGGTCGACGCACGAGCGCACTTTCCGTGGCCGTGTGCTTGCACCTCTTCCCGACCCTTCCATCTTTCCACGCATGCACACTTCCCAGCCTCTGGCAATCCTTGGAACGCACAGGACTGTTTGTACAACTCACCACATGTGCCCGATCGAAGGATCCCGCTCAACCATTATCCGAGCGCGGCAGTAAGCGAAGGAACGGGCGGGTGCTTACACAGCACGGTGCACGTCTTGATCTGAGTATGTGCGGGCCATATGCAGTCTGATGTGGGATTCCTTCATTCGCGCAGAAATGGTCAGCATCTGCCCAGTGGTAACAAATCGCGATAGAACAAGACATATACCGAAGTGTTTGCTTGAATTCGGAATGTGCTGCCGAGTGTAGCCCATGCTTATCGCCATCGAGAGACTATTGCGTCTTCAAGGTCAACAGAAGCGCACCGACGGTTATAATGCTCTCAGATACCAGGATGATGGTTCGATGCCTTCACTATTAGGCAAGGCACCACGGAACGAGATCCCATTCCCTACGCCCTCTCGACCAGTTAACCCAACTCGCACGTAAAATAAGTAACCCCGGATCACATCGTCCATGATACGAAAACGATACGAAGCGGCTTGTCATTGCTGCAGGGAAATTGGTCTGCATGCGGCTCGCATGACGTCGATTCAGGAAAGGAAGGTGCGGCCGCCTTGTCTCACGACGACGCAGCCAGACTTCAACATCGAAGAAACATGACCTATTGCCATCGTTTATCCCAGGGATTCAGATGCTGATCACTCTACAGAGGGAAGATACACTCCGTGTTGCCTGGGCTAGTGAACTGCGAGTCTCGCTCTAAGGTTCTGCCTATCAAACTGAGAATGTACATGTCTGTTTACTAATGTAACATCCTTAGACTGCGGTATAATCTCATCGACGATGTGCCAGGCGTCCAGACCAGTCCGAGCAGACGTTTCTGGCTCAGGCAGTGCCCGTTCAAACTCGACGATAACGAACAAGACCAAAACAGCAGTTAACGAGTTCCTAGGAGAAGGAATCCTTTATCCACCGTACAATGATCGACCAGCAAGCCCCACGCAAACGAAATTGCCTCCAACGCCCTTGCAGATCCAGGTCGGAAAATTCCCCCCACCAAATGATTCCGCCTGTCCAAGAAACGAAGGATGCCGCTAGCATCATCGCACGCCAGTGCCACACTTCGAGACTCGAGTGTTGAAACCTGCCCTGCCCCACAGAACTTGTCCAAAAATCAAGACGTCGGCGCGCAGGGCGGTCAAGCTAGCGTAGAAGCTTAATCCCGCATTTTCTTCCTTGTAGAGCAAATTGGACGAGCGAAGGATCGAGGATTCCGCTCGAGGCCCCCCACGCCACTGAGCGGGATATACCGGCTTCATCGATATGCGGTGAGGAAGATGAGATAGGGCGTAGGTACTGTTGTGCGAGGTACCTGCATGTACCGTGTATCAGGCACCGCACACAAACGTGTAGGGTGTCGTATTGATTTGCAGACAGAGAGGCAACGTTATCGAGCAGTCTCCCTAGCTATGCATCCTGCTACACCTCTGCCATGCCTCTTCTCCGCAAAGAATTGTTCTTTTAACCTTGATGGATAGTCCGTCTGCCTGACTACCAGCTATACTTTGCCGTATACCAAGGCCCAAAATACCGAGACTACGACTTTTCATCTATGTACTTGCTCGCCTTCGGATCGGTAACCCAGCCTACCCTTCACCATCCTACCGTACATAATCTTCCTTAACCAATGAATTACATAACCAAGAGCTGAACTCTTCACGTGGTGTATCGCACGACGATATATAAATGAGCTGTGTACCACCACTAGTAGAAAACGTTTGTTTAACATTACATTACATTACATTACATAGCACAGCATAACACTTCATTTCACCTCCTTCGCACCCAGAAAAGGAAAACAAAACGCTACAACTACGCCAACACCAACGCGCCACGCCACCCAATATCCCCATCTCCATCCCCATTCCCATCCCTATCCGACCCTATACCCAACCTCGAACAACACAGCAAAAAATTAAAGCACCAACCCACCATACATCTATCTCTGCATACCTTAAGAAAGGTAGCCGTAACTGAACAAACGTAGCATAGTATAGCATAGCGTAGCCTAGCTTAGCGGAACCTACACCAATACTCTACTATACCCACTCTCCCTACGACATCCGAACGCGCGCGCGCGTGCGTATATATATATATATATATGTGTGTGTGTGTGTGTGTGTGCGTGTGTGTGTGTCTAACAACACACCCCCCACCCGTACCACCCAACAATACGATAAAAAGTAAAAAAAGGCATACAATACACGTACACAAAACCACGCTTCCCCCTTCCCTTCCCAATCCACCCCAATCCAACATACAACACCCACCACCACCACCTCCCCACCTCCCCACACCCACTAAAGCCTAACATTCGCCCCAATTTCCCCCCCCTTAAACCACACATCCTCCTCCCACTCCCCAATCCTAACCCCCACATCCGCAAACGCACTCAATTTCAGCGTCCCCCCCAACGCCCTCCTAATCGCCCCGTACCCAACACTCCCCAGACTCCACTCGACCGGCAGCCGCGGCGTCTCCGATAGCCCAGGCGGCACCGCGAACGGCAGATCGTACAAGATTTTGCCCGCGGGGTGGCCGTCGTAGAAGGCGGTGGAGTTCATCTTGGTGATGTACATGGTTGTGGTGGTGAAGGGGGAGGCGAGTGTGAAGAGCGCGGTTGAGGAGATGAGGTGCATGGTTACGTCGCGGATGAAGTGGGATTTCTTGTCGTCTGAGTCTGGGTCGTCGGGGTCGTCGTCGTCGTCGGGGTCCTTGGGGTTGGAGAGGTGAGGAAAGGGCACGGTGATGGGGAACTCGGACAAGAGAGCTCCGAGGGCGGGTTGCGAGGGGATGGTGCCGTTGTGGGCTTGGAGCGTCATGGATACGTTGTAGCCTGTTTTCGCTTAGTTTATGGTCGTAGGCGTTCTAGTGTCCCTCTTACCGGAGATGTATTGGGAGAGAAACTGTCTCCCAATCTCCTTCCCGTGGTTCCCGCTGTGGGTGAAGGGGTCCCACACTACAGTGATATGCATATCGGTGTTGTTTCCTGGATGCACATACGAATCTTTTACGACAGCCTGTCCAACAACAGTCTCGTTGACAAGGACGTTGATGTTGAAGTAGGGAATGGTAGCGGAATAGTTTGTCGGATTGGTAATATTAGCGTTCATGCTTAGAGTGATGGAGGTTGGTGACGTGTCTATGATAGAGAGGTTGCCAATTTTGGGCGCAAAAGAGCTGACATTGTGGCCTAATCCGCCGTTGCCGTTGCCAATTGCTGAACCGACGTGTTAGCAACTGCTGCGAAGAGGCTGTCTATGGATTACGAACTGGGTCACGAACGTTTGACCGGGACAACCCCTTCTGCGGGGATCTCCCGTACTGCAAATCCGCCCATGGGAGTATCAACCTTGACACCGACAGCAGCCTTGACGTCCATTGTGACGGGCTTGCTTCCGAAGATTAACGCCTGGACAACTTCGCTGAACAAGTCATCGTCCATGATGTTGATCGGAGCTTTCTTGATATCAGACTCAACCAGAAGCGAAGGTCCATCACTACCATGTGCCTCAATTCTGCTTGAGTTTGCGTGTTGCCATTTTCTGAGGTCAAGCTTTCCGAGCCGTTTCCCATGGTAGAAGATGTCCGCATCGGCTTTGATGCGGTTCACATCGAGGGGGAAATTCATCTGATTTGGTAGATTGATGTCTACCTTGACGACGGCAGAAATCTTTGGAGCAGCCTCCGGAGTGTCGGGCTCAGCGAAAGGATCCGGGAGATGGAAGTTTACGTCGGCCAAGGAGAAGTTCTTGATGAGTTTCCCCATTTCATGGCCGGGAAGAGGCACAGGAACAGTGATATCTTTGAGAAGATCGTGGGCCCAACCAGGAGTCTCTGGGTCTGGAAAATCGCAACAGCCTACGTATAGCTTCGCTTCCTGGCCATGCATATAGTTTCCAAGAAAGGCATCGAGAGGTGATTTCGAAGAACCAGGACAGGTTTCCGTGAGAGATTCTGGCAGTGTGTCCACGCGCCCGGTAACATTGACCTCGAGATCAGTCTTTGGCTCTACTTGTAGTTGTGCCGTCTCAGCGGTGCCGACCATGATATGTTTGTCCGATTCCAAACAGCCATCGACAAGTATATCCACAGCAACCGGAGGAATGGTGAGCTGGATAGGAAAGTCGTTCGTCACCATAATGGAAACGTCGGCACCCATGCCCTTGTGCCCTTCTCTGGCTTCTCGAAGATTGAGCTTTGTGATATTGTACCGAGGGACCGAAGGAAGGCTGCCTCCTGCAGACGGGGAACTATTAGCACACTTTCGCATCAGCAACACCGCATCCCCGGAGATGAACTTACTCGAGAATACCAGGGATTCTTCGACAGTTTGGGAACCAAGGCGAATGAGACCAGACCTCAAAGGAACGCCGGCCTTGCCTTTGAGACGGATCTGGCGCAAACGACCGTCCATCCAGTCATTGGCAATGTTACGGAGGTTATCAAACCGTCCGGGCTCCAGGTGGGCAAAGAACGAGACATGGGTGGTATGGCCGTTACGGATATTGACCTTGATGCCAGGGATTTTGGCAGTGGCAACGCGGATCATATCATACTCTGGCAGATAAACATCGACTTTGGTTGGGCCGGTCTCCACTTCTCGTGCTAACCAGGTGCCGAAGCGGCCGAGGTTGCGCACGCTCTGCTTCTTTACTTTTGAGGCGTCCATGGTGAAGTCCCCTTCTATTTGCACCTTGACCCCACTATCCGTCAACGAATCCAGCGACAGCTTCGTAGGCTTGAAGTCGGCCGCCTGCATGGCGTACTCTTCAATGCCCTCGGTCACCAGAAATCCAAACAGTACGAATACCACGGCGAGGACCAGAATGCTGAGGGCCACGATACTGGGCCATCGCTTCTTCCAGAAGGGCGTGTTCACGCGCTTCCCACGTGAGGAGGTGTTGCTTAGCGTGCGCAACAGCGCTGTGGTGGCGGTTGCCTGCTCGGCCTCGTCGTCATTCTCGTCTCTCTCTTCTCTCGCCAGCAAGGGCGTGATCTCGGATGTCCTGCTCGACGTGTGCGATGGTGCTGAGCGCGAGGAGCGGCCTGATTTCTGCGAGGCCGGGCGCGAGCTAGGCGTGCGGGTGGAAGCCCATGGGCCGTCGTCGGGCGTGTCCATGGCGGCGGTGTTTCTGGTCGCAATGCGCAGAGGCCTGCTCTTATACGACGCAATTCATGTAGTCGCGTGTGAGGGCGAGGCGAGCCTGGGAGAAGGGCGGGGGCAGATGGGTGCGAACTTCTTGAAGGCCGCCGGGTGCGAGTCGAGGCGTCATCAGGCGGCTGAGCGGCTGAGAGGCGTGGGCTTGCCTGGGTCGTGCCGGAAGCGCGCTAGCAAGGACTCAAGGAGCAAGGACCGCCTATAGCGAACCCCAGATTCTCGTCAGAAAAGTACGCGATAAGCCGTGACTCAAACGCTGATATAGCGCAACCGTACAACGCTTCAATTGCAGCCATTGGCCTCGAGGCCATTCACAGAAGCAACATGCCGTCCTTTCGCCCAGCAACAGGCGCCTTGCGGAGCTGGCTGCGCTCTCCATATCGCTGCTATGCATCAAGCTCCCCAGCTACGCCGCCCACATCGCCCTTCGCGCCGCGACATCTGCTCTCGATAGCTGACCTCACCCCGGCCGAGCTCACCACGCTCGTCCGCAATGCCGCCAAGCACAAGACAGACATCAAGTCGGGTCATGCATGGCCGCATCTGTCCAGTGCCCTGGCCGGCAAGACGGTGGCCATGACCTTCAGTAAGCGGAGTACGCGTACCAGGGTGTCGACCGAGGGCGCCATTGCCGCGTTTGGAGGAAGTCCTATGTTTCTAGCCAAGGAAGACATCCAGTTGGGCGTACGCATACTCCTGCCGGCCCATGATTCAGACTCACTGTTCGCCAGGTCAACGAGTCCCTATACGACACTTCGCTCGTTCTCTCCAGCATGACTGCTGCCATCGTCGCTCGCGTAGGCCCGCACTCGGACGTCGCCGATCTCGCAAAGCACGCCTCCGTTCCAGTCATCAACGCCCTCTCCGACCTCTACCACCCTATGCAGATTATTGCCGACTTCCTCACCATAACCGAGATCCACCCTTCGAGCTCGACGTCATCACTGGGGCTAGAAGGCATGAAGATTGCATGGATTGGCGATGCGAACAACGTTCTGTTTGATCTTGCCATTGGTGCGGCGAAGCTTGGAGTAGACATGGCCGTTGCAACGCCGCGGGGATACGAGATCCCCAAAGCAATGCGGAGCGTGATCGAGCAGGCAGCTAGTACAGCGCCGAAGCCTGGGAAGCTGACTGAGACCACAGTGCCAGAAGAGGCCATTGCGAACGCAGACATCCTTGTGACGGACACGTGGGTGTCCATGGGCCAGGAAGAGGAGACGGCCAGAAGGTTGAAGGCCTTCGAGGGCTTCCAGATCACATCTGAACTTGCAGAGCGCGGAGGCGCCAAGGAGAACTGGTCGTTCATGCACTGTCTGCCCCGTCATCCCGACGAGGTCAACGACGAAGTCTTCTATGGTCCGAGGTCCGTCGTGTTCCGGGAGGCAGAGAACAGGTTATGGTCTGCTATCTGTAAGTCATTCTTGTCGTGAAAGCCATTCTTACTAACGAGGAGTAGCTGTCCTCGAATCATTCGTGGTGAACAAAGGGAAGATCCAGTAGAGTACTGGTAAAAAGTGCCTGAAGCCGGTCAGTGCAATATCACGATTTTACAAACGTGCATCTCAGGACTGTGGTCGCATAACAGTTGTTGTGGAGTTTGATCATGTCTCTCTTCCGTTGTGCTCATTTCGAGGAAAAATTGGCACTCGAAAAGAACAAGAAGCAAGTCCGAAATCCTGCATGCAATCTTACCCAATACCATTTCGAACACGTGCTGCATGATACTACTCATCTCCTAACATGCGCATCGCTAGCACCGTTGATTCCCAATCCCATCTTACTACCCTCCGTAACCTCCAAGTACCATTGTGATACTCCTTCAAACAAACGAACACTCAAGTCTCATAACCTACACTCCATCCCCCAGCCCCTAACCCACCTCCACAGCCCAAGTTCGATTCGCGGGACAACCCCCCCTCCCGCAATATACACTTCCACTTGGCAGGCACCGCGTACAATTCCACCGTTCCACAAACCGCCACACCGCAGCCTACCTATATCCCCCCTCGAGAAGCTCGGCGATCCTTGGTACACTTCTTCACGAATCACCAATTGTCCTGCAAACCACATCACTCGCCCTTTGTAATATCAGGAGCCCAAGCCCCCGTCACACAAGCATCGCAATCTCGCGCCACCTTGGCCTACGTCTCTCGCGTCATTCGGTCGCCCGTCCGGGGGTATCGCAGTCCGAAGCCCATGTGGAGGGAAAAAACCACCCATCCTTTTTGGACACGGAGGGGATTGCGGGGAAACCTGGTGCATGCGATGCGATGCACTGCGATGCGGTGCTGTGGACGGCGATTGTATTGGTCCGCAGAAAAGCTTGGTCTGCCGAACTAAATCCCCCCTCTACGTTTCACGGCGTGGATAGCGGGCTTGGGA
Source organism: Laburnicola sp. R22_1 (assembly GCA_014281115.1). NCBI lineage: Eukaryota > Fungi > Ascomycota > Dothideomycetes > Pleosporales > Didymosphaeriaceae > Laburnicola > Laburnicola sp. R22_1. The sequence continues at coordinate 1,031,799 of JACONQ010000013.1, forward strand.
ACAATTACGCGACGGAAGAACAACGACGGTGGTAATTAAAATCTGGGATTTTTGCCATGGCCTTCATTGTGAGGAAATATGCGCCATGATGGAAAGAAAGGAAGGAAAGGATCGGAGATGAGATGGTGGTATTACTATAAATGCGGTGGGACGCCGCGGGGAAGTTGGGCTTTTTGCTTGTGCTTCATTCATTCAGTTGGATTGAATTGGAGTGGATTGGATTTTCTCCACGGATTCACCAAGAGGAAATCATGGCACGCTTTTCGATTGTCGCGGCGGCGCTGGCCCTGGTTGCGTCGGTGCAGGCGCAGTGTGGCTCAGGGACGCCGAATGCGAGGGTCACGGGGTCGGGGAACTCGTTCACGGCTACGAGGGGGTCGTCGACTGTGTATTCGGGCTCGGATTACAGAGCAGCCATCCAAGCAGCCATTGACTCGACCAGTACGTAGTAGCCCCTCAGCACGCACGCACTCACTTAACTCCAACCCTCCTATCCCATCCCATCTCCACCGCAACCCCCTCATGCAAACAAAATCCCCCACTAACCTCCCCCCAGGCAGCGGCCAACGCATCTCAGTCTTCGCCTCCGGCTCCATCGGCGCCTCCACAATCACGATCCCGAGCGGACGCATCTTCGAAGGCTGCGGCACCATCAACGTCGCCAACCGCCGCGGCCGCGGCGCCATCGAATCCCTCAACACCCAAGGCGTGCAAATCCCCTACCTCACCATGACGGGAAACCCCTACTTCGGCCTCCGCTTCTACGGCACCCGCAACCTCTCCCTCGGCCGCATCACCCTCAACCTCAGCGGCGGCCTCGGCATCCGCTTCGACCGCGACCAGGCCGCAAACTCCAATGTAAAAATGGACGTCATTACCGTCACCGGCGCGTCGAGCCACGCCGTCGAGACGTGGAATATCGATGGCTTGACGGTCAATCAGGTTATTGCGAGGAATGTGGGCCAGTCGGGCTTGCTGGTGCAAAAGACGACGAATGCGAGAATCGGCCTCGTAGACGGGAATAATGTCGGCGCCGGCACGGGCTATGCCACGCTGCGGTTTGCCAATAACAACGGCCAGTTGCCCAACGGGCAGTATACGACGAACATCTTCGTCGACAGGGTCGTCTCGCGCGGTGGGGGCCGGGGCTTCTTTTGCGTCTCACGGTCTGGTGGCGCGACCATTGCGTCCATCGATTTGGCGAATAACGGGAATAACGCCATTTTGATCGAGAACTGCTATAATGTGCGCATTAATGGCGGCACCGTCAATGGCGGTGGTGAGGTTAGGATCGCGGCGAGGAGCGAGTTCCCGAATACGAGGGATATTTGGATTACGGCCACGGTGAACAATAACTCGGTGAGGGAGTCGCCGTGTGGTGTGAACACAAACTGGAACCTTTCGGGCAATGCGGCGAGGAATATCTGCTAGAGAGGGTGGGCGAGCGGAGATGTGGTTCAGTGGTTGTCTGGACGCTGGTATAACGAGCTTCTTTGTATATAGTGTGGTTTAGTGCTTGTCTGGGCTGTGATATAACGAACTTCTTTGTATATAGTCAAGGGAAACAAACATGTTTATAACGCGCGCAAATGAACTTTCCTTTGGTGACTTTCCAGTGCAGTTTCGGGCGAGTCTGCAGAATAGACTGTAAGCTTTAGTGTTCGTACCAATAGAGCATCGTGTACATACAAAATCAAACCAGGTGCCAATTCTCCTTCACTACCCTACACAAATGAGTCGTGAGAGTCCATTACAGCCCAGAGCGAAGCAGCTGAGCAACACAGGAACCTGGATTTATCTCAAGCTACCATGCAGTAGATGCATCCTCCAAGCGCCAAAAAGAACAGAATACATAACCCCTCGCATGATCCCTTATTTCTAAGAGCCAAAATACATCCATTGTTCCGTTCACTAATACATGATGCTCAAATCGTCATAACTCCTCAAATGCAACACCTGAGCCATGCAATTTTCTCCAATGTAAATGAGAGTGAAACCCAACGCCATCGCTAATATGTTGAAAACGAGAGAGCAGCCAGGAAAGGACAGTTGTTATGGATAGACCGATGCTGTGCATATTTAATAGCCCCTATCAAATGCGCCGGGCGGTTTGACTCAGGAATCGATCGGCACGCTCGTTGAAGTTGATTGTACTTGAAGATTGAGGCGGATGATTCGGTGTATTTGGAATCGTTGCCTGTGCGGCAGCGCCCAAGGCAGCACTCAATGGTGTTGCCGGCACCGGTGTGCTGTATCCTGCAGAGCCCTGGGACCCGATACTGGTTGTGGAGTATGGCTGTGAATATGCTGACGTAAGATTAGTGATAGACGTGTTTATCGGTCCAAGTCCGCCGTTGTTGGAACTCATGGTCGACTTGCTCAGCAACTTGGGTGGCTGAGTCCTCGATGTAAAGGATGAAAGCGAGGATATAATTCCGGGGTTATTCGATGTAAGGTGTGACCAGGGGGAGTCGTTGATCGCAAGACTGGCATCTTTTACTGTTTTGTGGAGCGGCTTCATCAATTGTTTCACCTCGGGGCTTAGAAGACCCATATTTCGACCTTGTCCAGTGCTGGCTGCTGCTAATTCACCCCAGGCCTGAGATATATTAGTCAATTTAGGGTCGATACCATGAAATGGTGGAATCAAGAGAAAATCATCGCAAACCTTTCGGTACACGGTAAAACGCTGCGAGGGAAAGCTGTGAAATGGTGGAATTTACCTTTATAAAACCCATGCACTGCAACCAGAATTCAGGTTGACTACGAGCATAGTGGTCGCCAAACTGCATGCGTCTCAGGCGCTCAGACAACGAATTGGACATATGCTGCACTTCGTTACTCTTGTCGATTAAGCCCAATAATACCTTGATTCTTGGGTGCTCTGAATCCAACTCTTTCGTGAGTAGTTTGCGTGTATTAAGAAGGTGGTCGATGATTCGGGGTATAGAACCCTCGCAGTTCTCACACGCTGCTTTGAGCTTGTCGAAGATTCTCACGAATCGGTGATCCTCGTCAACTTCTTCGTAGGTGCTTGTGAGCGTGTTGGTGCGCGTCATGGTAGTAGCCAGGGTAGCAAAAGACTCGCCCGAGCGGGGTGTTGCGGAACTGATGCTCGTCAAAGTATTGGTTCTACTACTGTCATTGCTATGCAATATGACCGGCGGTGGCATTTGGTATGACCCGTTTCGCTGAGGCGGTGACTGTTGGAAACGTCGCACTTTGAACGGCCGAGCTTTTAGGGTGGCCATATTATTTACGTCGTCCGGCCGTCGAGCGGGCGCGGCTACATCGCGGAATTCGGCACCTAGAATCTGACATGCATTTCGCATTTCTATCAGACTGCCCTGCTGTAGAAAGAGATAACTTCGCACGATCCGAGGATCTGCATATCGTGTAATCTCAAGGCGATTTTCCGCCACCGAGAGGCTGAGAGCCAGAAATGAATCGAGGCACCTCAAAGCGTACTGATACACTGATTTGGAAATTTTTTGGGCGTCTTCTTCATCTTCTTCAGCCAGTTCCTCGAATCGGCGGAGAAGATCGCTCAGAGCGCGGACGTTGAGATATGCTGCAGAATATCGACGGAAAAAATCCTCCTTTCGGCGCATTTCTTCCTTGGACCGAGCTGGCCTCTTGATGGAGCGCATCATGTGCGAAAGACAGTCATGTAGCTGGGATAATGCATATAGAAAATTCTTAGAAGCTTCCACAACGATGTCTGGCGCCTGGGAGCCCCGCCTGTTCTCGTGGACGTCGGATAATGGACGATTTGCTAGGGATCGCACAGTACCTGAGTCACCGTAGCCCATAGCTGTGGCCGGACTTGACATGCCGTTCGACAAGCCATTGCCAGACACAACGTAGCCCTGACTGAATCCACGGAAGTGACTTGTCCTATCCAGCTCATCTACAGACCCGAGCTCCGATGTCTTGTTGGTGTAGATGCCCATGCGTTTCTGCCGATGGCTGGCCGATGTGACGCTCTCGCTCTGGCTTCTGTTTCTTTCGTTGGATCCGGTGGAACCATTTGTTAAGATTAGCGGCGATGGCTGGGGCCTTCGGCCCTGACCGTTCGTCTGCGATGCTACACGGTAGTGTGATCGCGTGGGAATCGGAGGCGCCATGCTAGGTGATTCAGACCGGCCTTCCGGGAATCCTTCGATGTTTCCCAAGCTTGGCTTCACCGGGAATCTTCCGCCGTTGACACGTCTCGAAGGGCGCGGCGTCGCAGGATTGCTTTCAGTCCAGCTGTTCGAGGTTAGCAGAGTACTTTGTAAGGAGCGGAGAAGTACCTCTCGTCGCCTGAAGACTCGACCCGCAGGCGGTCTAGCTCCACACGTTGTTTTTCCTTGGAAACATGCTGCCGCATAAACTTTTTCACTTGGGTCGCGATGTGGGCATCCCGCTCGTTCTCGTTCGCTGGCGACGGGGCATTGCTTTTGATCGTACAGACCTCGGGCGGGGGAAATACCAACTGGTTGCCGTCGAGTTTCAGGACCTGCAAACTGTTCATCTCTCCCAGGCACACGGGGAGCTCCTCGATCCGGTTCTTCGCAATGGCCAGCACTTTGAGAGAGGCCAAGTTTGCAATCTTGGGGGGGATGGACCTGAGCTTGTTCCTGCTGACGTCGAGAATCTCCAACGATGTCATGTCGAGGACCTGGCGGGCATCAGTACATCAGGCTATGGCCGTGGAAGGCGGACAACGCACGACATCGGGGATCTCGCGCATGGTATTGTAGCGCACATTGAGGTAGCGGAGGCGCTTGCACTCGATTATACGGGACGGCAGGGTGGTGAGGAGGTTGTGCGAGAGGGCAAGCCTGAGCAGTTAGCCTGGCTTGCGTGGTACTAGGGCCATCGGGGGCCCTCGGGGCGCCCACCTTTCGATTTCTGCGCGGATGACATCGATGACCTCGTCGGGCAGGCGGGCGATCTTCTTGTGGCCGAGGTCGATGGTGATGCCGGGCTGCTGCGTCTGCAGGTCGCGGGGGGCATTGGGCGTCTCGGCGGCGCGGTGGGTGATGTCGTCGAGCGACTGCTCGAAGGCGGCCTTTGCGAGCGCCACCACCTCGTCGTCGGAGATGGGCGTGTTGTCGTTGCTCATGGCAAGCGGCACGGGGAGCGTTAGGACGCGGCGCGCGGCGAGGGCAAGCTCATGGTGCTCGTGGCAGAGCGAACGGGTGCGAAGTGAAAGCACTCCAGGAGTCCTCACGGTGCACTTGCTGCTGGCGGCTGGGGCTAGGCCGCGTTGGGCAACAAGGCAGGAACCCGCTTCCTGTGACACAACCACCACACCACCACCACTCACCACCACACCAGGTACTGCCGCACCTTCAGCCGGCAGCCTGCAGCCTGCACCACACCACCACCACGGCGAAACGCCCCCGCCCGCAGCTGTGAGCCTCCCCGCACACCAGCCTCAGCCACTCTACCAGAGCGCTCACAGGCACCATGGTCACTCAGCACGTGCGCGGGGCCGTTGGCGTCAAACGGCTCGCTAGCCCTCTACGATCGCGACCAGAACCTCAACCGTCCAGACGACAGCTGCGGGAGGGGAAACCTCGCGAGCTAATTCTCTTGATGGCTCAGAGAACACGGGTGTAGCAGGATCCATGCGGCAACCTCAATCCTTTGATGATGAGGGTGAAGAGGAACCTTCCATCGCTCCGGAAAGCCTCAAAATAGAGAAAACAGTGACACTTGTTCAGCATTCACGGTCCAATTCCTCTGCTTCAGTCATGACCACCTTTTCAGGACCGCCACCTGAAAAGAGATATCCTGACTCATCAAGTAGGCGTACCTCGCAGAATTCACTGTCCAGCAAAGACTGGCAATCGAGTACATTCGATACAAGTGGGCTGAGCGAGGCAGAATTAAAAAAGTGCAGGAAGAAAGGCATCAACCCGGCATTGTATGCTGAAATAAAGGCGGCCCGCAAAGGAAAATTCGTTAGTCCTATCGGCGGAAATACCTTCATATAATACAGGTTTAGACAGCGATAATGATACCAGTTTCATAACAGTATGATCTGTTGTATGTCTGATACTCCCTAACCTAGTAGTGCTGCAGGCCAAGGGTCAAATGCTCCGCAGCGGTTCCTTGACGCTTTACAGCGATTCCCCATGCACACCAGCTTACAATACTTGATTCAATCAACTTTGCCGATTACATCCCTTGATGGCTATCGGTATCGAGTCTTGTCCCGGTCGCTTCGGTCGGTCGTCAGCCTGCATTACGCAGACTTGAACGGTGTACAAGCAAGATCGGTCTTGTCTTCATCTATATTTCCCTTTGCAATCTAAACACACATCGGACACCGCACTAGCATGAGCGTGGCGCCGAGGTGCTAAGTCTGGCTGCACCGGTAGAGTCACCGTACATATGTACCGACAGGGTGGTCCCGCACTTGCTCGTTGATAACCAGGAAACAACAATTCGCTTCCGGGTAATTGCACTTTGTGGTGACCCTCTGTCAGTTTTCGATATTAACTCTGCATGGCATAATAATACTATGCTTTGTCTTTCTCTCGGACGGTCATCGATCCGAACATGACCCCCACGCCCAACAATGGTTCTGAAGCCGTAGCATAACATGAGGAACAAGCCTATAGCCTACTAGTCCGGGAATGCCAGCAAGCCAGCGGGAAATAAAGATCTGTCCACACCACCCACAGCTGTGCTCCAATCGGGCGCGGGCCCCACCAGCACAACCCATCACACCGACACTACGTTCCCACCACCAAATCACCGCCCAGCACGCATGTCCGAAGAATAACCCCATCGACTTATTCTGACCTTGCAGCCCCACGTTGCGATCGTCCTGACGCTCGACGTCGTCAGCACTGGCCCCGCCACCTTCCCTTTCTAGTCCTCTGGATATTACCCTGTCGGCTTTGTAAGGCCCTACTGCCTCGAAACAGCTAGGCTCCACCGCCGTTCCCAGGTCGTGAATTAATCGCCACGCTTGTTACCTGATAGACTACACCTGCGGGATCGGAAACGGTCATTGCGCATACTACTATACATATGTATACATATGTAGAGAAAACGGGTATCGTGATGCATGGCAATCGTGATGCATGGCATGCACGGCGGGCGGCTTTCAAAGCACTCGGTCACACATTGGCGCGAAAAGCGAATTTTCGTCGGCGCGGTGCGAAGCCGCCGGGAAGCGAGTGTCCAATTCGGTTTCACGGTTTCTGCTCCACCAGAGCGTGGAACTACATGGTATGTGGGGTGGCGAGCGGGCGTTCGGCGAGGTTTATTTGGCCTCTACTGCTTTTTCATGCTCCACTCGGAGACTAACAGTCACCTGGGTGCTTTGCGAGCTTGATTCACCCTGTGCGCCAATTGCAGCCGTGGCTAGTGGCAAGTGTAATGCATAGTCGACGTGCCGAGGCTTGGAGGGTGCCGGCGCCGATCATGAGTGCTGCTTTTGCTGGTGAACTGGACGGGCGTTGGACGGGGATGCTGAGCGGGCTAAGCTAGGTGCTTGGGGGTAAGCTGCCAGGCTGGGGGGATGCTGTTTTGTTGGGCCAACACGTTGAGGCTTTTATGTAGGTGCACTATTGCATGGAAATGTGAGGATTAGTGATCGGCTGTATAGCTGTAATTGTGCAGTTGAAGGTTTGAATCTCGCTGTCTTTGAAACATTGTACCGCGCGAGCGCTGCCTACCTGCCCACCATATGTACGGTAAGTATTTTTCTATACGCATATCAACGGCGTTTGCCGTGATCTACGTCGAAGATCACGCTCGGAACATAATACCACAGACGAGAGCAGCACGTTATCGCGAACGTCCAGAACGTGTCGTGTGCGCATTCCCCCAGCTTTTCCCCTCAGCCCCGCACTCCATCGATTGATCATCCCATGGTCCACGCCACAGCACAACATAAGCCCATCCTTCACGCCCAGCCTTCGAGAAGCCTTCTCACAGCAGAGATCAAGTGCTCACAAACACGCTCGCTCACTACACTTCAATCCGCCCAGCCAGCCAGTCCGCCACCCCATGCCATTATTCCAACATTGTATGGATGCCCCATTCAGACGTGCAACCCGACTCAGCCCCAAACACCTCCACTTTCCCACCTACTCGTCTCACACGCGTCCCTGCCCCGCAACGGACACGAGCACATCCGATACGAAAACCTTCCCACCACCTGGTAGATACATACTTTACCCTACCACCTAGTTGCACGAACGAACGATTCATGAGGCGAATCTGGATTAATAATGCGCCCTCTCATTCCGCGGAACAGGCTCCACGTGCTTCCCCTGTGCAGTGTCCTCGTATTCATGACTGCGTCTGTTGTGACCGCGACATGGATGTGCGTATATTCGAGATTTGGCAAACGCAGTGCGACGAGGAGGACCCGATATCTCACGGCGTGCTGCTGCTGCTTTATCTTGCATCCGGGAATCTTGCATCCGGGATTAATAATTATCGTCGTGTGCGGACGGGCCGAGGAGGAGGAGAGAGAGGGTGTTTCCACCAACTCGCGCATGGCATGTTGTGGAGCGTCGAGGGGATGTTGTGTAGGTATCCATGTATGCAGAAATGTAGGTATGTATGTATGTGTATAGTCTTGGCTCGTTTATCACGGCCTACGATTTCCCTCAGGGACCTATGTACCGGCTGAACTGTTTTGCTGTAGATATGCAAGATACGACGTGCTGCTGGAATGGCCGCAGAAGTACGTACGGCTTCGATCGAGTCTCACGCCAAAAAGAAGCTGCTGTGCCTCTTGACGGCCTCGCATTGCGTCTTATTGCCAAGTACAACTTGCAGTGTATCCGCTCCAGGCACCACCCTGTACATCTCCGTGCGTGGCAGTCATAGTACCTAGGTATGTCTCACCACATCCGCTCCTGCACCTTTCTCAATGTAGGTACGAAACCACACAAACAAACCCAGCCACATTCCGAATCCGCCATTCCCCCCACAAACTCCCAGTCTTGAGCTAATACCGGCAGACCAATTGACCGCCATGTACACCAGCTCAGCTCCGCTCAACTCCGTTCATGTACGCGGTACGGTACGATGCGTGCCCAGGTGCTCCCTAGTCCACGGATCCACTTCCAACGCCTCACATGACGTTACAATCGTTCGATCAATGCGTATTGATTCCTTCTCTGCACGAGAAGTAAGACAAAAGGGAAGATATCTAGAAGATTCTAGACTTCTATGCGCACGCGGGCAAGACGTGTAGATGCACGCCTAGGCTATGCAGCAAGTGGTGAGCAGGACCTATGCGATGCAATCGTGCACCTCGCGCTCGCCGCATTGAGCGTCCAGAGACTACCTAGGTATGGTATGGTATGGTAAAGTATCGCACACATTGTTCAACACAACACCATCCATCCATCCACCGCAGCTGGTAAGTACTCATCTCCATGTCCATACCATACCAATGGCATATACATATATGCCTCCCTCCTCCCCATCCCATCCCATCCCATCCCATCCCACTCCACTCCCCATCAACGCACCAACCAACCACCCACCCACGCCACCAACACCCACCAACCCAGCCGAACTCCCAACCCAATCCAACCCAAGCACAACGCACACCGGCACCCCAACCCAACCCAGCACCCCGGGCCCCCGCCCACCACGCCACCACGAACCAACGCCATTGATCCTTCGTCCATCCGTCACGGCCCATCATCCTTCGCGCCTATCTTACACGTCACTCAAACCACCTGCCAGGCTGCCAGCTGCTAGGTAACCCAACGTACAGTACGGTACGGTAGGTATCTACTGGGTATCTAGCAAGGGTGTTCCCGTCTTCCTCCCCGTCTTCGTCTTTGTCTCCGTATGCGTCTCCCGCCGCGAGCAAAGAAACGTACTTTTGTATGTATAGTCTACACTCTACAAGGCTATACACAGCTACAGTAGGCAAGGTACTTAGCCATGTAATGTTATACCCACAGCCTACAGCCTACTGTATACCACCACCACCACCGCCATCACCATCATTCACTCATTCATTCAATCATCCTAGCTCTGTATATACACCTAAACTACACATCCACTCATCTGTACCTACCTACCCATCCCATCCCATCCTATCCCATCCTATCGAGAGAAAAAAATAGAATAAAACAGTCTGCACAGAAGCGCACACCGCCACTTCCCGCCTTAAACGTGCTTACCCTCCCACCTCATCCTCACCCTCACCCTCATCCTCATCCTCATCCTTCTCGCCTCAAGCAAGCAAAACAAAAGCGAGCAAGCGAGCTCGCGACCCACCTCCCCGGGACGCCTTCAAACTCTAGCCCCGGCCCGGCAAGTGCCCGGGAATAATAACACCAGTATCTAGCGGGAATAATAACACCAGTATCTAGCTCGCGCGAGCCCAACCCGCTTCACTTCACAGGAACAAAGAACAAAGCGAACGAACAACATGAGTGACCAACCACATTCAATTCCCATCGATCGCTCTCTGCACTAGTAGAGCATCGCATCCAGTGTCTTCTTCCCCCGACCCGCCGCCGTTCCACCTTCCAGGAACAGCAAAAACTATCAAGCCAAGGAATCAATCTCCCTCCCTCCCCCACTAAATCAAAGTATACAAGTGATACAACAAATAAACCTCCCAATCCCTTCCCTATGCCACACCACCCTCCATCATGATATCAGCGATAAAAATAATACCGGCCCGCAAAACGGGTCTTGCAAAAAGATCAACGCCGTTTCCCAACCCCATCCAATATGGGGTGGGTCTTGTATCCGAATAGAATAGCACAATGATAACCACCCAAAAAAAACGGTTAGTTTTGCAACCGAGAAACGCCCTATGTCTAAAAATGAAGATGCCGTGTGAATCCGAGAAACCACCCGAAAATGTGGTGTATGTAAATCGCCAGTTCGCCTTGCAGGAAAATGTGATGCAAATCCCAAGTTGACGCCGGGGTATGCTGCCCAATGCAATATGCAAATTCGCTCTCATGTGCGCACAGTCGTAATCATTTTTGCTTGATCCACCCAAAAAGTGTATCAAAAGGTGAAGAAATCCAGGACGCGGAAAGTCGAAACGAACTAGAACAAGCCGCCCTCGACTACTCCTTGCTCTTCCTCTCTTAAATGACCTCCGCTTCTCTTCTTCGGCCAGAGCTTGCTGCTCACTCGTTTCCAGCTGTCTCTTGTTGCGTTGGCTAAGCCATTGTGTTCACCGCGGCTTGCCCTGGGGCTAGGCGTTCCGCTATTTGAGCCGCTGTCGTAGTATGCTTGCTGGAAATCCATCATCGGGTAATCGCTCATCGGCGGTGTTCCCGGAGGCGTCAACGGGCCGCTCATTCCCGATGGACTTCCACTTCCGGAGTCATCTGTCAACGCGTCACTGCCGCTGGCGTAGCTGAGATGACCCCGAGAAGAAGGCGATGCTGATGAGGTTGCTGGTTGGGAGTTGAAGCGAGAATGTGAAAAGGGACGACCGTGCATAAAGTTGGAGGTGAGTGATGATGGTGCAGAAGCGCGCTGGTGGGAGGGAGGCTGTTGGGTGCGGGATTGGTAGAGCGTGCGTTCGTCGTAGCTGCGAGTGGAAGAACGAGTGCTCGAGTCGTGGCTATTGTTTCTGGTTGTTGAAGGGAAGGCACTCATTGGTGACGCCGAGTTCAAGAAGGATACTAATACACTCTCTTCCATGAGTTCGTATATCTTCGAGACAGCCTCATCCAACGCCGACGGATGCGGCGGCACGTACGAGTCGGTGAGGTTGAGGAGCGTGTCGCGCACGTCGGCAGGGAGGTTGACCTAGTCCTGTTAGCAAGCACACGACACAAGAGTAGGGAGAGAGCTCACCTCTCGAGGGCCTGATTCCCGGATGTAGGCGTCTATTAACCGTCTCCATAGCATGAGCACGTAGGCGCACTCATCGGAGAGGGGTGAGATGGGCGTACCCGGATGGCGGTTGACCATTTTTGAGTAGTGCTTTCGGTATCGTGAGGCGTCCATTGTGAATTCGAGATTCTCCAAGCAGTGGTTTTGGGACAGGAAAGCCATGAAGGAGCTTAATGTGTAAGGCGGCGGGGCGGTGTTGGCCAGGATCTCGGCGAGGTTGGGTCTCCGGTTGCAGGCAGAGGTGATGCTGCGAGGTATTGACACGGTCAGAGGGCGCGAGGGTGCGTGGTGCTCGGACATGAACATTTTGACGTCTTCGTCGTCGGGCTCAGCCGTCGACGTGGTGGGCGACGAGGCGGTGGAGGAGGCGGAGCGTAATGAGACTGCGGCGCCGGCCTTTGGCGAGGACATGACGCTTCTCCGCAGCTGTTTGTACACGCGACGGACGCTATTTCTACCCTGTCTGTCGAAGCCTTCACAGGGACAGCACTGAGGGCGGAATTGTTGCGCCAGCGTGACGGGTAGTGGCACAAGGTTCGACAGAACCCAGTGGCAAGGCGATGGCGTGGAGGGATGCTACGGCGGCGACAGGGGCATCGAGGGCACTGGCGGCTACGGGATCGCTGGCGGGGTGCGGTGACGGGGTGGGAGTGGACAGGCGTGGGCCAGACTCGCACAGGACGGTGGCGGTTGCTAGTCTGCAGTGTCGTCTCGAAGGGCGGCACGGCAGAAGCGAGCGTTTGCTGTCGGACACGACCAGGCAGGCGGCGGGCGGGTGGTGGTGAATGGAGGTCCGGGTGGCGGCCAGGTCGCACTTGTAGAAACGGCGGGCTGGTGGTCGTGGTCGGGCGGGTGGCCGTCGTGGGCCGGGTACGGTGGTGGGCGGGCGGGCGCAGGTTCGGGGCGTGTGTGGAGGCTCTGGAGGCACGGGAGGCACTGGATGGAGCAGGACGCAAAGGCAGAGGATGCTGTCCCGGGAGCGGCTCAGCGTGGTTTTGACTGTTGGGGCAGCCGCGTAGGGGAACGGGCCAGGAGTCGGTGGAGTTGGGCGGGTGGTCTGGCGCAGGCGTCGTTTTGGCGTGCGGGCAGGGGCGACGGCGGAGCTGCTGGGGGGTCCTGGCACGGGCAGCGCAGCACTGGGGGCACCTGGGACGCTAGCGGAAAGGCGTCAACTGTCAGTCACGGCAGGAGCAGCGCGCGCCGGGGTGAGGAGCGGCCGGGCGAGGGCTTAAAGCGGCAGGCGCGCAGGCGGGGCCCATTGGCCGCACGCGCCATCGAACGAGCATGGAAGAATTCTAGCGCGCCCGCTAGCAGCACTAGCGCCTCTGGCAGCGGCCCCTGCTGAAACGCTGCACAGAGGGGCCATGGCCACCACGCCGCGCCTCGCTCGCTGTCCACTCACGGTCCAGGCAGGCGGTCGTGAGGATGATCCCTCATCCGTGATCCATCCTGCATCCGATCCATCCTCCATCCTGATCCATCCTCCATCCTGATCCATCCTCCATCACTTGCTCCGTTCTGGCCTGTCTCCCGCCGGCCTCGGCCTCGGCGTCGGTGCGTACGTGGGTGCTTGACCCGGCGCTGCGTCCAGAAATGACGCCCGGCCCCGGCCCACCTCAGACCTACCTCTAAGGCCATCCGTAGTGGTCTTGTCTTTTTCTTTGTCCGCACACGGCCGAACATGACCGCTCGCGTTGCAATCTTGCTGCTGCTGCTACCGCTGCTGCGACGCTGCGAGGACAAAGAAAGCCCACGCCCGTGACGCTCGCGAGACCGATGATGCCGTGGTGCGGCATGGAGACAATCGGCGCATGCATGCAAGCGCAAAGACCCCGCCAGGTGCCAGATGCTCATTCGGCCAGCGCTCCAACGCGCGCCCCTGCGCGCCCCGCCCATCCATCGCCACTTTCACCTCTCTCGCCCTACCGCTGAGGTCAGGACCCGCGAGCCTTGCCCCAATCGCTGAGTCCCGCCTCTGACTCTGATGGAATAGTACCGTAACAAACACCGGCCGTATACCGAGTAATGCTGACGGACTGATGAGCAACATCTGCTGCGCTACCCTCACACTACCGCCCTCTTCAGTTCAGTCTTGTGTCCGCACCGTGCTTTTGCGCGGCGCGAAAGAAGAGGGGCCCGTGTCGCCAGTCGTGCCTGCTGACGTTTCACAACCCCCCGTAATCATTGCCGCGCGTCCATCCTTTGATGCACAGAAAATTCCAGGCGTCTTCTAGAAGCTCGCCGCATTCGACCCAAATCCGCTCGCTCTCGTGTCGCCAACACCAACACGGCCACAACACATGCAAACCGCCATTGTGTCCACATGCCGTGACTTTATCGGCCCGTGGCCAGCGCCCAGCCTCAAGCCTGAGCTCCCACGTCGGAAGAGCCTCTTCTGCAGCTACCAGTGCAGAAACTTTTCCAGGCCCACAACGCGGTAGCGAAACACAACAGAAAATTTTCTTCGCCTACAACACGAGAACGCACGCCGGGAGTGGGGGTTTGCTTCAATGCTTGTGCTCTTCGCGAAGACACATCGAACCATCGCCTCACCGCCTCTGAGTCGTTGGTTTATCTTTGTATCATTAGTCGTGACATTGATCAACAGCCGGAGATCTCATCTTGTAACCCCTGTATACAGTACATGCCGCTAGATACCATTCACTCCGACCATCATCCTCATATCGTCTATCCAGTATCAACCGCCTTTCTCCCCGGCATCCCATCATCATGAGAAGACGTTGCTTGCCTGCGTGGGATGGTGCATCCAACCAACACGACGCCTCTGGCATCTTGCACAAGCGTACCAAAATCTCGGAAGAAGGATTCGCATCGCCCGATCCGTGTTGCTGCCGCCCGGCCTTTGACGTCACCATGTACTGCGAAACATCTTCTGCCTATCATTTCGGACCAGATAGCCGCGCTACCAGAGTGAAACGGGACTGGTGGGTCGCCTCTGCCTCTGACATTTGACATGTGGGGGATTTGACTCTGCTTTGGGTTCAAGAGTCAGAATGCTCGGTGAAACATGGGAACGTGGGAGATGCTGTCATCGATCAATACGCTCCGAGCCGCGTCTCACGATCTGGTGACGTGTCCGCGATCACTGATCAGGCTGCCGGAGTCTTACGTAGCGATGGAGACACCTTGTTGGGTACACGGTACACCTTCCTGAAGACATACTGTGTGCTACTCCGGGCCCCTAGACGTTGGCGGCTCCGATTACCGGTCTCACGTGCTCCCCTTCGTACCAATCTCTATCCGCTTGCCCGCTCGTGTCTCTAGGACGGCGACATCCAGATCCCATCCAGCATCTCGTATTTTGGCTTCGTATGTGTCGAACATCTGACGCGCTACGTCCAAGGCGTCTCTGAGCTCAGCTAGCTGTTTGCCTGATGCGTCATGGTCATCAGCATCCATGGGCTGACGGCCCACGCTGGTCTTGCGGGCAAGCAAGAGGGCCTGAGTCCACGCCTTGAGTTGGTCCAACGAAGTGCATCCGTGCTTCAAGATGATTATAGTTTCGGTCCCAGAAGACCAGAGCAGGTACGCCTCGTTCTGGTAGAGCCGCACGAGGTCGGACAATTTGATGGCTTGCAGTTCTAGCGATCTTGTCCATTTTTGGCGTTGTTGCCCAACGTGGCGGAGCATCGTCTCTAGTGGCACTCCAATACTGCAGTGACCGATTACGGCATCGTCAGTCCAGCGCAGTGCTCCGTCACGCTCGAAGATGCGCTCCTTTGTGGTGACTTCGGATGGGGAGAGGATCCGGCCTTCTTGCAGAATGTTGCTCAGCACTATGTTGGCACGTTGCCTGTTCAAGCTGCGCATGCTGACGGATTTGACAGCGGCGTAGTTCATGGTCAAGTGTATGGACAGCAAAGCAATGAGCGTACTCCAGGTTGCCATGGATGTCGAGACCCAGGACACTACTACGCTACCCGCCTGCGTGCCAGTTAGCTAGCAACTAACGTACGAACATCGAGATAGGCTGGGTTGGGGATAGTGGCAACAGGTGCGACCGGTGAGGTCGGACCGATACTTGTCATTAGGGAGGCTTGGAAAGCTTACCAACATGCCCAGCAGCGATATAACGGTTTCCTGGCTAGAGTCTTTCTGCACTAAGATCAGCATGAGCTTATCGTAGAGTTATCCACATGTGCCCGGATAAATGATATGCTCCAGGCATGAAACTCCAGGCATGAGTTATGAGCATCACGCCATGGCTTTCAACAAACGACCACAGCGACTTACGGCATTGAGCTCTCCCAGATTTCCACGTTTGGCGAAATGGGCAGATAAGCTCGCTTTTGCACTCCCTGCACAGACTCCGCATAATGATCGCAGGACGCTCGAGAATGACAATACTAGCACTCTCGCTGTTTTGGGGAAGGCCGGCGACAGACAGTCCAGAATCATAGCCGTGTCGTTGAAAATATCTGCTGCGAGACGGTACATCTTGCACTCGGGCTCCAGGGACGTGCCCAGCCTATGCGCGAAGAGGATTGTTGCTACTCTGCCCATGGACTCTTGCAAGACCGAGAGTAGTAAAGCCGTGGTAGGAGAAGCCGACGCATCCCCGACACCGACACCTATTGTTCCGTCAGTAAGGCCACACTGTTTCTTCCGAGATCATCGATGAAGCACGGCCTGATAACGCGGTCTGTTGATCCGGTGAGGTCGGCATGTACGCTCATGCGGAAGTAATATGTATCCTGGCGTTTGTATGTGTGAAGGACGGCGGATCCAGGGCCATGGTACCGACTCGCTTGTGACTTCAATGTCGTCGTATATTGGAGACATGCATAGTGCATGTTGGACTCACCTTCGAGTACGGCCCGCGAGGACAACAAACCTGCTATCGACGAAGAGAAGGCTTGGAGAGAGTCCTAGTGAAGGCGGATTGGTCAACAGGCAGCCTTCAAGTCGGCCGAGCGGTATGAAGATGCACATACGTAGATCTGGTACCTGTTGATCGCGGGCGTAGGGATCAGCTCCGACACAGTGATGGATGGCATGCAATACATGGGTATTTTGTCGTCGAATTAAGATAGACAGACGGACGTACTGGATGTAATCCTCCGTCACGCTATGTGGGTAGCCTGCCGGAAGAAATATGTCCAATAGCTGTCGTGCATAACTTTTTCTTTCTTGTGGGAGCTGTGGTGGGTGGTCAGTCTGAAACACGCTGTCTGCATACGTAGATCAAATGGGACGCACCACCACGTCGACCCTGCTGGTTCCTTTGTCGGTAGCCGACTCGATATACGTCGAGGTGATGTTGTTGGCATCGCCCCGCTCGATTACCTCGAGGGGGGACTCTACTGGAGCCATTGCAACGACGATCGGATCACTTGGTGGTGCCATGGTGGTGAGGTTGTTGAACTGCGCGTTGATTGCGGGCCCACAAGATTAAGCGCAGGCTATCCCAACGCATACTAGCGCCACTACACTCACAGGTGCTCCAACTGGCAACCCAATCACCTCCACGTCGCTCACATTTCCAACACCACGCCCGCAAGCATCTCACTCAAAGACTGCGCTGCTTTAGCTGCTTCCCATTCCTCTCTACCACGCCACAAACAGCAGTCAGTAATGATTACTCGGTCTGATAACCTAACCCCCCATCCATCTGCCAGCAAAGTACATAATCTATGTTCCCGCGCCAACATCCCCAACGCAATCTATGTTAAGTGCCCAGTAAGTGGGCCCAGCCTCACATCGCCCGTAGACTTCGAACCCACCCGACTATTGAGCGGCCTTGTTCATGCGAGATGAGATGAAATGCATGCTTCCCGCTGTCGCAGCGGACTGGACTCCGTATGCGGGCCAGGCCAATCTGACTGTGCTGCTGTGCGGCGTCAGTGTAACACTCGCAGATGGGGTGGTGGTGTGCTTGGTTCAGAGGCGTGAGGGACCAGACGGATGAGCGTGGGAGGAGCATCTGAATGAGGCTCAGTTGCTGACTGTACTGTGCCTGATGCGGCGGTTCGGTTGTGCGACGGAATGGGGCCTTTGGTTTGGGTCGCTTGTTTGTTGGGCGAGCGCTTGCGATGTGGTGAGACAGACGGTGTGTTGTGTTGTGTTTTGAGACATGCATGTGGTGTGTGTCTGTGTGGATTTGGAACATGGGGGTTTATTGAATGGAGATGCGCGCTTCTTTGTTTGGCGGTTGTAAATGGGGAACGGGAAGGTGAGTGCCGCTGTTGCGTGCGGTGGTTTATTGTCGCATGGCTTTGTGATGTGGCATGTGTGATTGTTGAGGTTTGTGTAGATTGGGGTGTTGCGTGACGTGGTACCTACTACTGAGATTGTTGAGTGGCGATGCGTTGTTCCACGTATGAGAGAGGGTTTGAGACACTATCCATTTTTGTCTACATTTTTAATGATATTGAACGCTCGAGATTGCCTCTAGTAATATATTGGTATGTCGCGCGTTGCTTTCACCTGTGATGGAATCATTCGACTAAGGGTTTAGTCTCACATGATTTTTTTTACAGTATACATCATTCATTCATCCATTGCCATTTGTTTATAGTCAGCTCAACTTTTACAAATTCTAAAACTTACTAGCACAAGAACTAGCCTAACGTCTCAGAGATCAAGGTAGAGGCATGCATACCAATAACTACAGCTTAGAGCTAAATTATGACGTGATAACTGACTGATAAAGGCCGACCATATAGTGTGCGAACTATGGCATAACGACCTCGAAGTCAGTATATATCACTCGAGGTGTTTTCAATAACTTCAACATAGACAAGCTCCATACATCTAATCTGACCAGATACACTCCTCCAGCACACTCCTCATATGTATTTATCACTACAACCAGCACACCAGCACTCCACCAGAAGACTCCCCGCAAAGCGAAGAGGCAACCCAAATTCCTGCACGGCAGTCTCAGCACTAACACGCATGCACCATCTTCCTAGCCCTGTATAAACCTGCCTGTGACATTCTCGCAGAGGTAATACTTATTCCTGCTCCAATCCAATTCGTCACCGATGAGTTATAGGAACGCTGTATTTGGAGCCGTCGAGCTCGCACTTTTTCAAGTAGTATGTTTCTGACATTCTCTTAGCATACTAAAATACTAAGCAACTGGAATCACATGCCGAATGCCGACGCGGCGATGCTCTCTGCGTTCCTGAACGGAGGGAGTGTTCCCGGCGCCTTTGATTCGGTCCCCTGCCACTGGCGAGCAAGCGTACGCGCTGCTTGCGTATAGCGGCCAGACAGGACATCTTCCGTGCCATGATTTAAGCCACTGTGGATTGTTGGTCAACTTGATCAAGCACTTGGATATTTAGAGGGGGAATTACGCTTTCACTGCAACTCTGGACGCTTTGCCGAACTCATCGAGATGTGTCAGTTCGTGTAACATTGTCATGCTCATGGTCTCGAGATGGCTGTAGATCGTGTCCTCGGCGCAATTGCCCTTAGGTCCACCTCTGCTTGGTCTTCATCTTCCTGTGGATACTGGAATGGGTTGCAAATTGAGCTCGGCAAGGGTGTTTAGACTAATTGATCCCGAAGCATTTGACGCCTTCAATCTTGGCTACCTTGACCTGTACCGTTGTTATCCTACATCACTCCCTATCAGCCTTAGGTTATTTCATCCGTACTACTGCATGGACCGCCACCCCCTTGATGCGGACATCCGCGGGCGCAGTGAGATCGCGCTTGTCACAATTCCGTCGTTGGAGTCTGGGAAGGCATTTGAAGTGCGGCATGAGCTGAGCTGGGAGCGCATATTGGAAGACGGAAATATGGATGAAAGCATGGTGACGGCAGGCGAGGAATGGAAGGTGAGCGTCACTAAGCCTGCCTTGCGCTCTCTGGGTTGGTGGTGCTGGGGAGATGTGGGTCCTGGCGGAGACCTGGAAGAAAAGCTGTTGTTAGGGTAGGAGAATAGAGGGTAATTTTTTTTGTGAACAAAGCTGCATCCCGCAACTATACTATAGTAAAAGAAAATCTAGCTATAACCTTTCTTTCTGTGTACTAGCTCTGTAAAATACTATATAAATATATATAAAAGCGAACACCAAGTTAATTTTAAAATTAAATAATTTTCTTTTAATTATGCGATATGACTATGAAGTGCCTGTGGGTCTCGGTCGAGACCGGACAATGGAGGGTATAACGAGGCGGAACTGGAGCCGACGAGGGAGCAGTTGGATGGTGGGGCAGTGGTCAGTGAAAAGTTGTCTGACCTGCATTTGGCGTGTCAGGAGAAAGAGGCCACTTTTATGATAGGACTCCCGGTCATTGGAGAGTAGGAGAGATTCGGTCTTCGATGAAGGGCGAGGACGCTAGGGCAGTGCTAGAGCACACCCGTAGCGTGCACAGAGGAACACTTAATATCATGTGGACATCGTGTTATAGCCGCTTTTGCCCCTCAATAATTATGGAAACCTGAACTATTGTGACAGTTTGAAATGTCATGCCAACCTGCTTGCCATACATCGAATGGAACATGCTGTTGGCACACTATTGTCATGGTCTTGACAAGGCGGTGACATCTCTCACGGAGACCTTGATTTTAATGAGTAGGATGGAGCGTGCATGTATACTCGCCATCAGTCAGCACAAGAAGGCATTGGACGTAGAGTTAATTTACATGCGCAACCATGCGGAACGGTGACTATGGACCTTGTCGAGAAAAGGTCCAGTAAATATTCGGACAATGTAGAAGCTCAACGTAAAAGGCTCCAGTGTGCTCAAAATGTTGCTTGATCTCGCTGGACAATTTTTCAATGGTGCTTTAGACAACATAGGCGAAAGGGGAAAGGTTCCATAAGCAAAGAGATGCTTCGCCGCACAAATGCACCGCTGTTACTCATGGTTTTAATTCAGATTCCCCATCTTATACCAAACGTGTCATTGATATACCCAGTGTACTTACCAGATAGTCTGTAGTATGTACTCCGTTACTAACCATAATTCCCCTTTCCGAGCTAAAGAGACTAATTGCTTCTAAAATCTCTGATTCTTTAGGATCCTCTGCCTTTTCTAAAGCTTTAGTTGTGCGAAGTAGAGACTCTTGGATTTCCTTCATTAGTTTTTACTGCTTATACTGCTTCTCTTTGGCCGTTACTAGATGATCGGGACTGACCTGCCACCCAATAGTAATAATATTATCTTACATATATTTCTAGAAACCAAAGATGTTCTTGATAAGACATCTCAGACAATAATCAAGTACAGGGACGTATACGTGAACATTAATGAAACTACTATCTTTTCTACTCTACTACACTAAAACATTGGGACAAGTGATTCGATTCCCCATCAGCCAAGTCCAAGTCCAAGTCAAAAACGAGCGATTCAACCCACATCTCGTCCACCTCATCATTATGTCAGATTCATTCATAAAAGACGCCCCCCTTCGGTAAACCATTTTCTTATTTTTCTCTGCTTGCCCGTATGTGATTACATTGAATCAACTTTCTTCCCCAACTCGCGGAGTTGCGCGCACCATCAGTAGGTCCTTAATCTAGAGAGCAAAAGATTTTTGGTCTGCCCAGTTCTTACTTTCGTCACAGAGCTCCAGATCAAATTTCAAAAGCAAGGTAGCCATAATCAGTCTCATCTCGTGCATAGCCATATTCTGCCCAGTGCAGTTTCGATACCCATATCCGAATGGTTGACGAGCGTTGAATGTGTCCCCGGCGTACTTGGGATCCCCCAGCCATCGCTCGGGGACGTAGCTGTAGAGATCGGTAAAATTAGTCTCCGAGTGATAGGTCGACCAGTGATGAATGGACACTCGTGTGTCTGGGGGAATCCATTTTTCAAGAATCATCTGGCCCCCTTGTTGTGTGATGCGGAGACTACCTATCGGCACCAGAGGATAAATGCAGAGTGCTTCCTCGAGACCTAGTAGTATGCTGTTAGCATTCGATCACTTACTATTTCGTACGGCGAGATTTTACGTACATGCGTTCAGATATTTCAAGCCCCCAAGGCTCTCAAGAGTCATCTTGTCGTGGCTATCAAACGAGCTTCTGACTTCTTCAACGAGAATTTCGAAATTACGGGGATTCTTGAGCAGATAGTATATGGCACCGCTCACAGCTTTTCCTTACAGCGTTGTACCGTATACCAAAAGGTCTGCGATGTTTCTCTTCCTGATATGGCACCGCTCAGAAGAGTGGCTTTGAGACAGTTTTCAAGTCAGTCACATGTTTGCGCTTGAATCATCTAGATGAAGACTTACCCTTCGTTTCTGAACCTGCCAAAATGAAGAGCTCAAAATTGAAGTGCATTTCCTCTAGTGTCAGACCTTTTCCATCATCGTTTAGAATGAGGTTCCACGCGTCAGGTTTGTTTGATCCCGCTTTCAGCCGCTTATTCACAAGCTCCTCGGAAAATGCACAATGCGGCTTCCTCTGCTCTGCAATAACCTTCGACAGAAATTTTTCAAACAGGGTGACTTGCAGCAATGGGTAGTAATTGGTCATGGTCACTAGAGGTAACATCTTGAGAGAACCGACAATAGATTCCACCCACGGGCTGTACTCAGACTTCTCTTGCATCCTCAGGTTTTGCCCAAAGGTAAGTTTAGCCATGACGTCGAACGTGGTAAAGGTTAGTAGAGCTCCACCACTTGCGCCCCCAGACCACGTCCTAAAACCATCAGATATCAGTATGGATATACCTGTCGCGTCCTGCCATCGACAATGATGCCGTGCAGAACGTAGACGACGAAATTATTGTTATTTTGTGTATATTTTGTTATTACTACTATATACTAGGTATCCTAAGCAGGGCGCTCTGCTTTTCTTATCATGTTATTTGAGATGAAAGCCTTTGTCGTTCTACCCCTAGGTAGTTAATTTAACGCCACATACTAGGTACTAGGTTTTAGTGCCTTTTATGTTACTTCTCTCTGTGTATAGTGCAGACTCAACCTTAGTTAGAATCTTAACACAACGAAGATCTTCAATACATGTCGCGTCACAGCTTTCCCTCGTAGCGTTTTACAGTGTACCGAAAGGACGAGAAGTCTTCTCTTTCGATCTCGCACCCACGTAGTTCATATTACGCGCGACAGCACTTGTCTGTCCTTACTATCCAAGCCCACATCGTTAGACCACCCAAAACCTTTCTACGAAAAACTTAACCCAGCTATATCTCATTGAACGCGCCAAGCTCGCTGGCGAGCTTGTACCGCGCTAACCCTTTTTGTCAATACCTTGAAACGCTTTTCGGTGTCCACAACAGCAGGAGGGATAACTGCCATTATTTGTAATCTTTTTATTAGAAACCTCTTAGTCGCAAAAAAAAAAAAAAACCAATATCTGATTGAAAAATAACCATCTCTTTCACATACGACCATAGGAACTTGAGAGCAAGGCTTCCCGTCCGCTCAGCCCTATTTAAGCAAGTTACCGGCCAGAGAGTACGATAGTGGGTGACCATATCGGAACACTGGCTGTTGTATGTTTTTTTGCCTATTAAATAGTGCATCAGGTGATCTTTCTAACGCCCGGGCGCTCCAGGGCTAAACGGCGACGCGAAGACAATATGAGACATTAAAGGGGCAGGAAAAACCCTTTGGCAAGGGCCGTGGAATACCTGCTATTGTGGCAGCATTTTTTTTTCGGCAGGATTTTGCCTTAACGTGTCCGTGCGCGTGATGCACGGATTCGCGTGATGCACGCACAACACCATAACAGCTCTACAAGAAATGAGGCTATAGAGCCACATATAGTAGCGAATATTGCAAGATTTTTTAGTGGAGTGCTCTATTAATGCTTGCGATTAACCTGCGCTACTGATATTTACTTGGAAGCTTAACGTTGCGGCCGTGCCACGTAGTCTTGGGTGGAGCTGCTGATGCGGCACCTGAGGCCTCCTTAGTAGCTAGAGCGTCAACCACACGTTTCTAACGCTTGTTGCTTTGTATAGATGGCTGCGAGGCCTTTCTTTTACCCTTTTAGGCAGATTGTAGAGCTTTTGCTGCGTTAGCTGCCTCCTTCTAGCAAGCGCGCTCTGCAGCCTTCTTAAGCCTCTCCTTCTCCCTAGCTACTTTAGCTGCCTCCCGCGCTACACACTTCTCCTCTGCAATTTTCTCCTTGTATAGCTTAGCTGCCTTCCTTAACTCAGCTGTCTCAGCTTTTTGAAGCTTCTGCTCCTTCTCCTCTTGCTCCTTCACAGACTGGCGTACGCGAGCCTCCCTAACCTTGCTTAGTGACCAGAAAACTGCTCCCCCATAGTACTCCTGACGTTGTTAAAGATCTAGAGGCTTGCCTTTCTTCTTATGCTTCTTCTTAGTAGCAAGAGCTTCTCTTAATCTAGCATTCTTGTAGTAGAGTAGCTAAACTTTAGCTGAGATATGGTGGAGTGAGCGACTAAGCTTCTGCGCGTCCTTCCTACTCTGTTGCTCTGTAGCTCGTACAAGGCGATCTAGCTCACGCCAGTTGCCCCCACTAAGTACTGACTCAGAGCTCTCTCGTGATCCCTAGTCATCATCCTGTGTGGTTTTCTTGAATCTTTTGAGTATAACTTCTGGGTTGAAAGGTGATATACCAGTGGCCTTAAAAGACTTAAGGATTATCTCTTCTTTAAAGGAGCTTATCCAGGCCTTCTAGAAGAGAGGGAAGAAGTCGCCTTTCTTGATTGGGACCAGGCCTTAGCTCTCTTGGAGGTAGGTCGTGAGCTCAGCTAAGTAGGCTAATAAGAGAGGCTTAAAGAGCACCACATCAAGTGGCTAAAGCGTATGCGTCAAATGAGGGGGGAGTATAGCTAGGAGGATCCTATTCTAATCGCAGTAATTGATAAAATCCATAGTAACGTGAGATCCATGGCCATCAAGGATAAGTAGTCGGTAAGATCGTCAAGCTTTTGCCTTAGTGTAGCGATCAAACACCTGCTCAAGCCAGGCAAGGCTAATATCGTTGTTTGTCTAGCCTAAGGGTGAAGAGGAGACGTGTACGCTATGCTTTCCTGCCTTAATATCCTCAACCCAGCTCAATTGTATGCCGCTGTTAGTAGACTAATAGATAAAGCCTAGTAGTAAGGCTGATCCATTAGCACACACACACGCTAGGAGGGTAATCCATTTACAAGAGCCATCTTAGAGAGATGCTGTAACCTCCTTATTCTCCCACATTTGTCTGCTGAACACTTGTTTTAATCGGCCAACAATACCAATTAAGAAGCCTTTTTCATCTATATTGTACGTGTGACGAGGCTCGATATTGTATTCTTTAATTTTGTCACCTAGGAGATTAAAATACAGACTGTATTTATCCCCTAAGTCGGCTTGGTGGCGATTGCTGTCCATACCAGCTGCCTATTAAGAGATGAGATGGATACTGTGTTGGTTGATAAAGCGCGTAACCCAGCTCTCGCTCCCTAGCTCCTTAGCTATTGTTGACGCGAAATTTCGTATTATCTCTCTTGTAGGTGGCAAGTGACGCGCCGTGAGCCTTTCTATGTATTTAACAAGCTCTACCTCTTGTTGTAGAGTGAGCTTTTGTTGGTTGGTAATCTTTGACGCGTGCGACTGTGTAACTGCGCGGTGCCGCCGCGATAGAGTTGAGCGTCCAACGCCATGCTTGTTAGCTATTTTTGTATAACAAAGTTTATCGCTAGGATCTAGCGAGTCTATCTCTGCAAGCGCATTGTTAATCGGAGCCATATTGGTGGAGTTGTGTGGTGTGGAAGTTTGACTGTTTTCGGGCCGAGCGTGCATCACGCGAATCCGTGCATCACGCGCACGGACACGTTAACGTGTCTGTGCGCGTGCCGAGCCACCCAACACCAAAACGCTAAATAATCGCCTGAATTTGACGCGTTATAACTCCACTAATATGGGGGCAATCGAGGATGCGATTGCAGCTATTGAATCTTTAAATCCAGGGGAATTATTTTCGTACAGAAATATTGCTACCACCTACGGTGTAGATCGAACTACATTATCCCGAAGACACAAGCGCGTTTAGGCACCAAATGAAGCCAAGAATATCAACTAGTAGAAACTTAACCTATAGCAAGAGCAGGAGCTTGTAAAATATATTAAAGGACTCACAGAGAGATATATACCACCTACTAGGGAGATGGTACGAAATTTCGCCTCTATAGTAGCCAAGGAGGCAGTCAGCAAGAGCTGGGTTACCCGCTTTATTAACCGATACAGCATTTATCTTATCTCGCAATAGATAGTCGGCATGGATAGCAATCGCCACAAAGCTGATTTAGGGGATAAATATCGCCTCTACTTTTAGCTTCTACATGACAAGATTAATTAATATTAAATAGATCCTTGTTATACCTACAATATAGATAAGAAAGGCTTTATAATCGGTGTTGTTGGCAGATTAAAGAGAATATTCAGCTAACGAATGTGGGAGAAGAAGGAGGTTAGGGCATCACTCTAGGATGAAAACCGCGCGTGGATCACGCTCCTAGCATGTATATGCGCTAATGGATCTGCTCTGCCTCCTAGCCTAATCTATAAGGCTGCCAACAAAGGCATCTAATTAGTCTGGGTAGAAGACATTAAGGCAGGAGAACATAAAGTCTTTATCACCTTATTACCCTCTGGCTGGACGAACAATAATATTGGTCTTGCCTAGCTTAAATAGGTATTCGATCGCTGTACAAAAGAGAAGACTTGATAAGCATATTAGCTCCTAATCCTAGACAGCCATAGATCCCACATTACAATGGATTTCATCAACTACTATAATAAGTATAGGATCCTGCTTGCTATCCTGCCTCCTTATTTAACTTATACGCTTTAGCCACTTAATGTTGCAATATTCAAGCCTCTATTAACTGCCTACTTAGCCAAGCTCTCGAAATACCTCAACGTAGGTCAAGGCCTAGTTTCTATTAAGAAGGGCAATTTCTTCCCACTATTCTAGAAGGCATAGCAGGCCTCCTTTAAGGAATTAATAATCCTTAGCTCTTTTAGAGCAACAGGCATATTACCACCTAATCCTAATCCAATCCTCGATAGATTTACTAGATCTCAAGAATTAAGAGAAAGCTCCTCATCCCTACTAAGCGATCATGATTGGAGAAAGGTGGATAGGCTCGTACGCTCTGCAGTTAAGGATCAGAGTAGTAAGGATACGCAGAAGCTTCGTCAATCGCTCCACCATCTATCTGTTCAAAATGAGCTACTCTACCACGATATTGATAGGCTTAGGGAGGCACTGTCTATAAAGCAGAAGCCTAAGAAGAAGGGCAAAGCTCTAGATCTCTAACAGCGCAAGGAGTATCACAGTGGGTCAGTGTTCTGGTTACCTAGGAAGGTGAGAGAGGCACGTGTCTGTTAATCTATCAAGGAGCAAGAGGATAAGGAGCAGCAGCTTCAAAAAGCAGAGACAGCAGAGCTAAAGAAGGCAGCTAGACTATACAAGGAGAAAATCTAGTAGGAAAAGCGTGCTGCGCGAGAGGCAGCGAAGGAGGCAAGAGAGAAGGAGAGAGCTAAAAAGGCAGCTTAGCGCGCTGCCTAGAAGTCTGCCCGCGACGCAAAAAAAGCTCTACAGTTAGCTAAAAAGGGTAAGAGGAAGGCCTCTTAGCCATCTCTATAGAGCAGAAAACGTTAGAAACGTGTTGTTGATGCTTTAGATGTTAAGGAGTCCTTAGAGGGCGCATCTGCTGCCCCCAACCGTCTCTACACGTCGCGGCCGCAACGTTAAGCTTCTAGATAGATATAAATAGTGCAAATTAATCGCAAGGATCTATTTAGTGCCCCTCTAGAAAATCCTGTAATAATATTAATTGTGGGTGGCTCTATAGCTTCATTTTTGCATAAGCTGTTATGGTGTTGGGTGGCTCGTCACGCGAAGTGGCTCGGCACGCGCACAGACACGTTAGCGCGAAGTTCGGGTGTTGGCAGACCCACAACCCCCACATAGTACAGACCCACAGTATACTAACTAAGTTAGTTATAATTACTCTTTGTTTATTATAGGGTGTAACGTACCGTCTAGTCTACTACTACGTAAATATCTATGGTCTATTCTATTAAGCTAGGGCGACTATTAATTTAGCTAAAGCATACCGCGACTTAAACTACTTCCGCTACTGCTAGAGTCTTTGTCAAGTAGCAAACTTTGTGGAGATGCCTAGAGTAGTTGCGTGCTTGTGATAGAGGAAGGTAGCTAAGTTAGCGGAAGTAGAGAAGGATTAAACATTTGCGTTCTATTAGTGGGTGTTATGGTTGTGGAGGACTGTGAGATTTTAAGGGAAATGGTCTGAACAATTATAATGTAGGGTCTAGCTAGTTGTAGCCACGTGACTTACGTCAGAGGTGGTGTGTAGAAGGTTCCATCCAGGTGCACAGACCACTACCCTCAAGATAAAGCTCTCGCCCTCTCCTTTCTTCCTCGGTAGACTCCTCACTCCACACTCTTTTCTGCAAATAGTAATATAGCTTGTTGTCCTCATATGCCTGCCCGCCCACACTAGTAGATAGGCGTGTAAAAAGATCTTCCTTAAAGAAAGTTCATTCCTGCAATAGCTATTGCGCTGGTTGGTTGGTTGGTCGTTCGTAAGAGATAAAGGGAAAAGTATAGCCTTTAGTAAGATGCGGCGGATGGCGCGTAACAGGAGGGGTGATACTAGAACAGAACACGCATATATCCAGAGACCAATGCGGTAGAAGATGCTGATAGTCCCTCAAGACTCAGAAGATAGTCTTGCTCTGAGATGACCGTATACACAAATAACCTCATACCTAAGGTATAGAACCACAGGCCAGAAGTTTGAGTACAATTGTCCTTCGTATTGCCCATCCTGGAGTAACACATAGCACTCGGACTTTTGCCCCAGTACTGTATTGTTGCTGCGTTTATGTAACAATTTGTCTAAGTTCGTGCTGTGACCGCAAAGACGGTACGCTTTCAGCTGTGGATGGAGCGCGGAGTGGCTCGGTGCTTTAGCGCGCGACTTCAAATGGAGCTTCATGCGACCAAATGTTGTCGATATGGTGGATAGCAGGCCGCTGCCTGTCGGAACTTCCGAGTTTGTGGTTCGAGAAGCCGCGACGCGATTGGAGTTGGAATCATCAGTGAGGTCTTCCCCTGATCCGGGCTCAAGATACACATGCCCTCCTTCACGGCTGATAAACCACCCGACTTTGTACTGCTTACCCTCAGGTCCACCACCGCAGCTTCCTGCAAGGGCTCGTGTGGGTGGTGAATTCATAGCCAGTGCAAAGAGCTGTGGTGGTTGAGAAAAGTCGCTCACGAGCCCTGGCTGCAGAACAAAGTAAAACAGCATAAGAACATTGAGGAGAAAGGTGGAGATGAGAATCACCAACCATCCTTTAGACGCATTGTCAACTCCACCAGAAGCATGCTCCTGTGTCTTGATCTTGGCTCTGAACCACTGCGTTTGTGGCGTTTCAAGCGATGGACTGGAATAGTTCTTGAATCCGTCAGTATCAGCCTTCTTAACGACCAGGAGTGATAGGCAACGGGTCTTTAAGTTGAAACACTTACCCACTTCTCTACAAATGGTGCGTCCTGCCAGGACGCGAGCAACGAGTCGCCGGCTGTGACTGCCAGTGTCTCGGCTAAGCTTGGATAAAAGTGACTGAGCATGACATCCGAAATTTTGGGGGCTAGTTGTAGCATCATGATAATTCGCGGATGAGAAGCATTACCGTCACCCAGACCTGTATTCAATGACAGCCTGTTCGCCCAGTCGAAAGCTACATCTCGCCAATTCACCACACCTCGGACTGTTGTAGCATTTGCTTTCTTCTTGACGTACGCCATTTCGTCGGCCCGATCTTCGCATAATGCTTCGACTTTACTTCCTGAGACGGACACGCTATGAACGGTGCTACAGCGGGGCGATGTGTCAACTTGGAGTTTGCAAAGCGGATATTGGCCGGTCAAATTTGTGCCATCGTCCATTGGGCCACCTTGCCCAAGCAAGTACACCGCAGCCCGCCCCCAGCCATAACTTGTATGGTTGAGAATTGTGTTGTATGGCTTCGGGTACCGGGTAAAAACCGGTGGATAGTCTAACATCGTCTTGTCCTCTTTGGTCCATTCAAAAAGGTTGTCAACAACTATCCTGTTTGTGGTTGTCGCGTTTGCCCACAGGAGCCCCCAAGTAGTCGTATCCACTTTCTCGCTGTTCCAAGTGTCGTATATGATAGGTGCCAGCTCTGTTTCATTCATAGTAACGCACAGGACATTTATGACGGGCGAAGGTATTGATGCCCATAGAGAGTATGGTTGACGGCATTGAATGTCTCGGATTGAGGCATGGCATTCCTCTGATCGCGTACTGCGTTGGAAACACCAATATGGGGCATGGCAAGTGGAACGTTATTGACCACTCGCTGGTATCTTTTCGAGACTTGCGTAGTGTCGACGATGTTCACCCATTGAGGGACGACTGTTGTATTGACGTACGGTAATCCAATCCAGGCAGGTCGGTGCTCCTGCTCTATCGATGTACCGTTGTTGTTTTGAACCATGTCGTTCCAATTGGTGAGAAATCTCGCAAGATTGTAGTAACTCTTGCCGCCGTACTCAGTCTGCAAACAGGAAGCAACCCCCCCATTCCCTGTCGAGTGGAAGCTGGCAAAGACTCTTAATATAATTATAATTGGCAAAGGCAGTCTTCACTGAACCGACCATTATCTTGTTGTGCCAGTTGCTTTGTTTTGGCATTGGCTGTACAAGCGCAGTCGCTGCCGTCACATACAAGGTAGACAAGATAGTGCTAAGTAAAGTGAGAACACCGAGAAAAGACAGTCCAACGTTTGGCAATCTCGGATTGTGTGATAAGGGTACCAGGTTGGACGACCCAGCGCCCCCAGCGCCACATGGTCAGTTCCGAGAGAGTTACGCCTCGGACGTTGCAGTCTACAGACGCTCTTCGACTAAGGACCTGGCCCAGATAAGCTACAAACACAGTGACGAACGACAGCTCAATGGTCTTAGCTACAACGGAGGTCCAGAGAATGGCCGTGGAAATGTTCATCTTCGCTTCGGGGTTGTTGCCAATATAGCCACCATAGCGCTGACCTTTTAGAGCCAGTAAAACAAAGACAGCCGAGAGAGCGGTCGACACGCTGCATATGAAGACGATAGTACCGTTAAGCCATGTGAATCGCGACGTAGAGGACTCTCGGCGCGCTGGGCATTCCTTGCCTGGATGGAAGTTATCTTTCGTCCCGAATGTTGATCGGGCTGGTCCTTCGTCGCAGTCGAGGTCTTGATCTATGAGATTTCGACGTGAATAGAAGTCAGATCGCGCGTCTTGCAGACCCTTGTGTCGTGACGCTCCGACGTTCCCAGTATTCGTGTTGGATAAGCTGAATCGATTGACTGGAGAGGGCGTATAGACATCTTCGACTGTGACACTGGAATTATTCGGTACAATTCTCCCGTGTGACACGCCTATCGCGGCTTGTTCATCTTCACTGTGAAGCGGACCCGATCCTATAGCCTTGCGGTGTCGCGCATTGAATTCGCCGTCATGCTAGTGTTCGAACAAGAAATCTAGAGGAGTGAACCCGTCTTCAAACCTCGAGTCGATATCATGAGCGTGCGTCATCGTTGAGTACGGCGGGCCAGGGGTAGGGCTGGCAGGATCGCGCTAGCCGAAGGCGCTACAAAGCCGTGGGACCGGGTATCAGGTTGCCTTGTCCAAGTGCCGTCGTCGTCGGTCTTCGAACTTATTATAGTTGAGCCGAACAGTGGAAACGTTCGTCCTCCCGAAAGGCTATAGACGCAATAGCATAGTAGAAAGGCAGCCTGGTAACGGGCACAAGGCTTAAAGCTGCGACTGGGTCGAATCAGCCTTGGGCCTTGATGAAGTGGCGTATCAATAGCAGCCAATACCCCCAATCTCCTCATGTAGAGCTTACGGCTTGCATATGATGTTCTTAAAGTAGCGTATTAATAGCATTCAATACCTCCACTTTCCTCATGCACAGCTTACAGCCTGCGCATATATCCTTGAACTAACCCTGCCCCAAGATAAAACAGCAAGCAGCACACAGATAGCATCATCAGGATACCAGAATACAAGCAAGCAGAGCCTCTGCTCCCCTCCCGACCCCAAAATTTAACCCCTAAAAACGCCAATCTATTGCATTAAACCCAAACTATCTTACCTAACAGCTATTTCTCCTCGCTAAAGTTAGCAAGGTAGCCTATGTGACATGCCTATACAAATTCTTACTCGAACAATAGACTAAGCCTACACCTGCACCTACACCAGCCGCTTTTCCATCCAACGCTATTAAGACGCCCACATACACATAGTAGTATAATTATCAACAATCAAGTTACCTATCAACAGATATGAATAATTAAGAGAACAGTGTTATTACCACCCTCCCTCCCCGAATACCACATTTTTTTGCTCTGAAATCACATCTTCTACCCTCTTTTCCCTCTCATGTTCAGCCATACCAGCGATATATCACCTCCTTTTTTCATTCATTCATATCCGTTTGTAGTTAATTTAATCTTTTTCCCTTCCTTTAATCATTCCCTCCAAACCATTTCCTTCCACCCATCCCCCCCCCAACCAATCCCTCTGCCAAACCTCTCCAAGCCTTAAGTCCTCCATCCCTACCAAATCCACACGCGCCCCACATACTCTCACTAGACGCTAGAAATGGTGTACATATTTTCTCCTGTGCGAAGTTTTTTTGCTTTTGCCTTCGACGTGCTGTGCTGTTGTGCTGTTGTGCTGTTAAGGGTTAGGGGTTAATTTGCCTCTGTATAAAACCTATTAATTACAGCCTCCCATGTTGCAGTCCCACAGCACATTGACGCCCACCGTCGGACTACTATAATTGTTGTGTTGTGTACTTCCAACGCAACGCCAAAAGAGAAAGTAACAACTACAGCACAAGTCTCACCACCAACATTCCTCACATACCAAACCCCGCACACCTTCTACCTCACACTTCACCTTATAACACCACACATCTAATGGAACAACAATAGATTATATATACAAAGGAGGTAGGGAGATAGGTAGTCCCCCACCACGCATCTCTCCAGGACATCAAAACCAACAAAACACACATCGCAACCCCCCCACCCCAACCCAGCACCAACCACCTACTTATTCGCCCCCGACCCCTCCCCAATAACAGGATTATGTCCCCTCGGATACTTCGCATCCGACTTCAGCAGCTCATCCGGTTTATCTGTAACCTCATTAGCAATCTCTCTTCATCGCGTAGGAAACACAACACATACCATGCCTAGCATACAAATGATACTCCTCATCCGCATACCTACCCACCCGCCCATTCTCAACATCCTTCCTCGTCAACGCCAGCTTATTCTTCGGCAACCCCATACTCCCCAGAAACTTAACCGACTCCTTCCACTCCCGCTGTTTCCTCTTAGCATCCCAATGGAGCTCTTCAGCCATGAGGTCAATCACCACAGGCAACGCCTCGAGCGCAGCCTGCGCATTCAAAAACGCAAGCCGCATGCGGCGCGCAAGGACGTCGCTGGCAGTAAGCGCGTACTCGTGTCGCACACAATAGCGCACCTCGCCGTCAATGTACGGGTACAGTTCTGAAATCCGCTTCCCGCGGACAGGGAAGCGCTGCTCCGTCGGCGCAGAGAGCGACGCCACGGTCCACGCGCGGTCCCCGTACGCAGTGCACAGGTACTTTGCGATTTCGGTTTCGAGGCCGTAGTGCTGGACGAGATTGATGAAGAGCGTCTTCGAATAGCCGTGGGCGCCGACCAGCCGGACGCGGTGCGTCTGACATGTACCGTCCAAGGGCGCTTCGTCGAGGACTTCGGTTCCGCTGACGCGGGGCGCGTTGGTGAGCGGTTTGGCGGCGAGGCCGAATTCCTTGATGGCTTCGTCGACTGTCTCCTCGGCCATTTCGCGGTACGTGGTCCATTTGCCGCCGGCACAGGTGAGCAGGCCTGATGGAGACGTGGTGACGAGGTGGTTCCGGACGAGACCTTCGGTCTTGGCAGCCTTGGGATCTCTTACTAGAGGACGGATACCAGACCATGCGGCCAGGACATCGCCTCGGCGCACGTTGATCTCGGGTTGCAGGTAGCGGCGAATTTCCTTCAAAATCCAATCGATTTCATCCTCACCAGCGACAGGGTCCCTGCTCACAGTGGTTGCTGTGTCCGTTGTGCCAGCGATGGTGTTGCCTTGCCAAGGGAGGAAGAAAATGACTCTGCCATCCGATGTCGACGGATCGATCAATCCCATGTTTGCTGGGCTGTAGTAACCAGGTAGGATGACGTGTACACCGGAGCTGGGGGCCACAATCTCTTCTGTGCTCGGATCATCGAGTTTGCGAATCGAGTCGGTGAAAGGTCCGGTCGCGTTGATGATGCCCTTTGCCTTGATAGTGAATTCCTGAGGTGTTTTGCCGTTTAGCTCGGTGATGCAGTCCTTGACTCGTGCGCCGTTGAGTTTTCCAGAAGCATCCTTTTCCAAGCCAGTCACCTCCATGTGGCTCACAATGGTCGCACCGTACAACGCTGCGGTCATGGCGAGGGACACGTTCATGCGGGAGTCGTTGTGTGCGCCATCTGACAGGGTTAGCGCCATATCACCAAAAGGTTGAGCAACCTACCGTAGTAGACCAAAGCACCAAACAGATTGTCCTTTTTCAGCATGGGAAACGCATCAAGAGCCTTGCTTTTAGTCAAAAAGTACGAGCTCTCAATGTTCTCCGCTCCAGCCAAAAAGTCATAGAACTTGGTGCCCGCCCAGAAGTAGGGGGCCTGCCACCACTTCTGGATCGGAATCATAATGGGGAGCCATTGCGAGAGATGCGGAGCCGTGTCTAAGAAGTAGCGTCGCTCACGGAGTGCCTCGACAACAAGCTTGTACCTGTAAACTGCGCTTAGCACGGCCTGCGATGGGGGCCCAATCCGCCTTACTGGTTGTAGTCCAAGTTCCAAACGGCCTTCTCCAGGTATCGCACACCACCATGCACAAGCTTCGTGCTCTTACTGCTCGTTCCACTGCTGAAGTCGTCTCTTTCCACAAGCGCGACCTTCAACCCCCGCGTAGCAGCGTCGAGTGCGATGCCACTACCAGTAGCACCCCCACCGATGATCAGCAAATCATACGGCTCCTCGGCACCCTTCTCCTCCTTTGCGCCAGTCCACCCGGCGATGCTGTTCTTGACCTTGTCCGCAGCACTGGAGAGAACACCAGCGCTTCGCTTGAGATCCGCAATCTGCTCGTCTCTCGACTTGACTTGCGGAAACCTGGGTGGACGGAATACGCCGCCCTCGCCATACGTCGGAGGTGGAACTTGGGCAGCTTCGAGGCCCGGGATTTCGCGAGGACGGTAGACGGTGTAGAGGGCAGCCGATGCAGCAAAACCCGCGCCCGCGGTATAGAGCAGCGGCCTGAGAATGCGACTCGTGCGCGACCTCGTCGCCATGTTGCTGCTCAAAAACAGGGGCTCACAGGCAGTCGAAATACGTCAATCAGCTCCGCGCGCGCGGATGACGGCCGAGAAAAATAAACGCTGTCTAACGAAGGCGCCAGGCCGCTTCCACAAGCAACGTTTTAGCTTCGTCTGGGCCGGATAAATTGTTTGGGGGCCAGACGTACCTCAAAGAGGGTTTAGGAGAGCATCGCGAGCTGCGTACAGGCTCAGAGGAAATTTTCCGGTTGGTTTCGGTTGGATGGTAGGCTGGTGGAGGAGAAATGTGGCTTTGCGACGTGGTTTAGGTGTAGATGACGGAAGACGCGACTTGCGCTGGCTCGGCAGAACCAAAGCCCGATAGTGGGACAGCTATTGCCGACCCGTTGCCGACGGCGTGGTGCTGAATGCGGTGATGATTCTGCTCTTCCCATCTTTTCTTTTTGCTGTCATCTGATCATATGTGATAGCTAGCGATCTAGCTACTACGTTGTGGCGTACATGAGCTTCTCGCGACGCTTTCTTTAAATGTTGAGTTATGCTCAAATCGGCAAGCCGGACGAAACGCCGTCAAGATCGATCGGCAAACCCCACCCCCACGCCGAGCTTGACTCATGTGAAATATACATTGGACTTATCGAGTCATGCTAATAAGCAGGTGCTATCCATGACGATCCACGGACAGACTGCGCACAGCCTCCTATGTACAGAGAATACCTCCACTGGATCCCTTGCAGACGCGTCTGCTTTTCATACGCTGAACAAGCATCATCTCACCATAACCCACCTCAGAACCCCCGAAACACCCACACCAGGTACAGGATATCCACCACAACATTGCCCGTAAAAACCACATACACCACCCCTTGATGTATCCATCCCAGCTTTTCCTTCCGTGTCTGCATACTAATAACGGCGATAACACCCAACAAGAAATTGCAAATCGTCCCGAAGAGCACAACAGAATCAACGACACCCCTCTCTTTCCGTCGGCTCGTTATCGTCATCATGCCTAGTATCACGTCGATAACAATAGCCATCGCTAGACATGCAGTATAAAGATGTTGTTTAATCGTCTCGGCTCTGTGCTGTCTGATCTCAATCTCATTGAGCAAACTCTGGCATTCATGGATGTTATGTCGCCTCATCCTACTGAGAGCATAGAAGTCGCGATGTGGATCTCGTAGCTTTCGAAATAGTCCACTGAAAAAGCCCTCCTGACGCCGTCTGGAATTCGCAGCAACAAATGTCCCATAATGGCTGGCTGGGGTTATTGGGGTCACTGGCGTTTCGTTTATAGTTTCATCGTCGCTGCTTTCCGTCGTTGACAGTGAGCTGTCCTCTTCCCATTCTTCCTTTACTCCAAAGAGTTTACGGATTTTGGCTGCCCACTTTTCGAAAAGTTCTCGGCCAGGAAATGTGATTGCGGCATCAGGGTCCACGTATATATAGTACCCTTCATCTTCAGACTCGGGGTTATCATACTCGTTCCAGTAGCGTTGTGCTTCTGGCTCTGCTTGATGGGCTCCATGGTCCGCATGAGCTTTTCGCTTCTTCCGGAACGCTCGCAAGGGTGGCGCTTCTTCTACAAACTCAGGTGAGGAGATGATAGATGATTCTCCTTGTCGGGGTGTGGTGGATCTCGTCCAGCCATCAGAGCTGGAAGCTCCCGAAGCGGATGTTGTAGGAGGTGATCTGGATGAGCTAGCGATGCTGTTCGCTTGTCGTCGTTGCCGCTTGGTGGGAGGTGGAAGTTTCCGGATATCTTTGTCCAATAGTGGCGTCTAGCATGGTCAGCTCCATTTCAAGCAAAATACTAACCGTTCAGCGTGGACACCCAACATACTAAGCACGAATGCGACGAAACTATGCGACGAAACTATGACTGCGCACGACTTACCCAAATTGGCGCAGACATTGCGCTAGGTTTGCAACATGCCCAAACTGCCTGAGCCTGCAGTGAGAATCCGCGTACTCGCTCCACCTTATGGAATTAGCATACTGTCCTTAAGAAGATGAGTCAACATACCAGATGGCTGTGATCTAGAGCCTGTATTAGTGATGAAGAACCTGCACCTTCCCTGCGGATCTCTAAAATGGCGTGAGGAAAGCTGATGGATCCTGTCCGGGCAGCCGATAGCCACTCTTTTGTGCCCAAGTCTTTGTGTACTGTGCTTTTCATGAAGACGTCTTTGTCCAACGTGGCCCACATCCCTCCGGCGCTGTTGTTACGGAGACCCATGAATCTGGTACGCTTCGAGCATATACCCACAATTGGTCGGACTTTTTTATGCACCTCCAGCCATTGACGAACGGCAGTAATATTTGTCGAAGCGGCCTTTGTTGTATTTGACACTTCCCGTCCCTGTCGCCCTGGTGAGGTTGCAATGGGAAGTGGAGCAGATGTATCGAGAAAACTAGGGAGCTGTTTTCTCGCTAGCTTGGCGGTGAGTACTGCTCGAGAAGAGGCTTCTTCAAGACCGAGAGCCACAACTGCGTCGCCAGATGATGTCCATCGAGCATTACCGGCGGCATTGACCTGTAGAGTACCGGGGGTCTCTTCGTCAGAGCCAAGCGAACTAGCATTTTGTCTGATGGCGAATGACTCCGGATGGTCGAGGACCAAAAGGCCAACCCCATCTTCGCTACCTAAGACCCCGTCCGAACTGGTAGAAGACCCATGTCGCTTGAGGATTGGTCTTGCTTCGGAAGAGTCCTTTGTCGTCGGCGGGCTAGACGCGGTGATGAGGCTCATGTGTTGCAATAAGAGCACTTCAACCTCAACAATATGATCTGGATGTATCCAGTAGGTGGCTTTGTTCCCATTGGATCCCAAGGGAGTCAACGACAGCGCGAGGTCGAAATCAAGTTCACAACCCCCTTGACTAGCTTGAGAGATTCGCACCGTCGGCGATGAAGTATCGGCGCCAATTGCAGGGTAAGATTCACCGAGGCCATCGAACGGCGCGCGCAAGGCACCTAGAACATTAATGTATTGAGTGAGAAGGTATCCGAGGTCCAGCTGATAGAAACTGGTAGGATTACTCGTGACTTGTTCCCTGAACTGGCGTTCTAGATCTGAATCATTCGTCCATCGCTTGTACTTCTTCAGAATCTTGCGGAAGCCTGTCCGCTGGGCAACTTGAAATCGCGACAACGAGCGAATCTCTTCACCGGCCCTAGAAAGTGTCAACGATGTTTCTAAGATGTCACGAGATCAACAAGCTACTTACTTGGCAACATCTGCATCAATCTTGGCATACTTCTCTACTATGCGTGCGGAAAGCCGATCCCCGGAGGCTCGTCGCTCCTGTAGCTGCTGCTCAAGGTTCTTATTAATGTGTTCAAGCCGGCGTTCGATTTCGCCGCTCTTGCTTCGAATGAAAAGATTGACGCGATCATGTTGGGCCTTGAGGGCTTTATAGAAGGTGCTGCCAAAGACTTTCTCGCTCGATCCGCCCTGGCCTGGAATAGATAGCGCTTTACCAGTACCGGAGGTTGTCTGGTGTTTGATGATGTCTTTGAGGTAGTCGTAGTCAATGTTGTCTATTTTCGGGCACAATGTGTTAGCTTTCTAGAATCTGGACGTGCAATGCGTGGTGGCAGTGTCAAATGCTTACAATGACCCCATTCGGGTGTAGACCGCTGGCGCAGGGTATCACCGTATTTCATATCCCAAGGGAGTCTATGGAGATGGACCAATAACGTGCGGCGGGAAGATTTCCCTGTACAGCCTTGTGAGGATAGCTATGCGCGTTAGATCCCTACATGGACATTGAGGAATCGAGGATTGAGGGCCATACCGAGACGTGTGTTGTCAGGTACGGGTGGAGATTTGAGAACGAGAAGCAAGACGACTTCCGTTAGTCAACT
This sequence comes from Laburnicola sp. R22_1, assembly GCA_014281115.1. Lineage (NCBI taxonomy): Eukaryota > Fungi > Ascomycota > Dothideomycetes > Pleosporales > Didymosphaeriaceae > Laburnicola > Laburnicola sp. R22_1. The sequence continues at coordinate 1,070,899 of JACONQ010000013.1, forward strand.
AGCGTTGAAGTCATGTGCAGGGCCCGTATGACGCAAGAGTGGAGGTGAGTCGCGACTGCACGAAGCTTGCAAGCGTGGAAAGAACGGGAGAGCGGCTGGCGCTCGTGTAGAAATTCAAATTGGTCGGGGTAGCAAATTCAAATTGGTCGGTGTAGCAGTGAAGAAGAAGTGGAGGAGGGAAGCGCAGCACGCGGAAGAGCCTATCTGATACGGCGGCAATAGTACTGTATACAACAAGTTTATCGCCGGGAGGCTAGCGCGTGCGGGGACGGGGATCACCTTGCCGCGATGCGAACTCCCGGTCTGCTTCGCATAAAACGTGCCGGATGAAGCCCTTCCTTGCAACACGTGTCGATGTTCTCAAACATCGCCGTGGCTGATGGCCTGGAGCTGGAAATAGCTCTCACAGACTTCTAATTCAGATATGCATCCAGGAGTCCTGTCAAGCGGAAGTCGGCATGGACCATTGGCATCCGCATGGCTTCGTAATCGTTGCTGCTAAATTTGCCGTCGCCCTTGAAAAGCGTCGAGGGCCGTCGTTACAACTGTTTACCCGGCGCCCTGACTCGTTTTCGAAGCAAAGCGTGCTGAGTGGCGCGATTGGGACTGCCTCGTGCGGCACGCTCGATGGAAGCCGGGGAGGGTTCGGGTGGATTCGTTCGTCACGAGGGTGCGATTACAGGCGGAGCGCAGAAGAGGGTGACGGCGCTCTGCAGCTCATGTTTGACTTGGCGAATCGAACAATACACAGGGCCACGAAGGATCAATATGCACAAGTGGGGGGCGTTCATAGATTCACCCGAGTGGTTCGAAGTTTTTTTTCGCGATAATCCATCACACGCTCAGATGCCGGATGCGTGTATGTGCGGTAGACCCCGTGGGATCCTGCATGTCTAGCCACGATACGCTTGCAAGCTTTCATTCGCGTCCATGCAGCTGGGACAAGGTTCTGGAAACATTCGAATTCAAAACGGTAAAGATAAGCTTCAACCAGCCAACCATTTCACTTCATTCGCAAGAACGCCGACCGTTTATGTACACTGCATGACCGCCTACATGGTCTAGATCCGCAAAGATTCCGACAAGATTAACTGGATTAACTGGATTAACCCGGCGGGAGGGTGCTCTGGTCGACGACATCTTGAGCGTCCTTCTCGTCGGCCTCGTTCGGGCCGTGGAGCGGTGAGCGTGGTAGCGCCATGAGACCTGCAGATGGTCAGTTATACATGGAAAGACATCTTTTGCGAACCGTCTTACCTGTCCTGGCAGATTCCAAGATGCCAAACGGAGCGATGAGCTTCATAAACGCATCGATCCGGTACGACTTCGCAGAGACTTCGACGATGCAGTTGTTGGTGCTGATATCTAGCACCTTGCCGCCGAACTGATGGGTCAGAAACGTGATGTCCTTGAGATGCTCGTGTTTCTGTCGAAGTGCTTGGCTGACGGGCAGATTGCCAGGATGGTAGTCCCTCTTCAACGTTTCGCGGGCTGCTGCAGTGGCAATAGCTTCGCGATCCTGCTCGGACAAGTCGTCTAGCGAGACACCCTCTTCCAACTCGGGCACTTGAGCCATCTCGCGGTGATGGGCGAGGAGCTCCTCAAAGTACTCCGGGCCCAAGATGGAGACCTTGGCGAGGAGCAATTCACGCTGCACAAGGGGCGACTGGGTGTAGTCAAGGACAGCCCATACTGGGACGAGGTCTTCGAGCTGGCGCCTCGCTTGCTCTATGACGCCATCCTGTCCCTGGAGCACAATCGTCATGCGCGACAGGTCGTCGACCTCGGTGTTGCATACGACCAAGCTGTCGATGTTGAAGCCACGAGCCGCGAGAATTCCCGAGACGCGGGAGAGCACGCCGGGCTCGTTCTGGACCAAGCAGTTCAGGATATGGCGCTTCGGGGGAGCCTGCGAGGGCAATGGCGTTTCGTAGAGGATGCTGCTGACGGCAGCCTGCGCAGACCACGCTGGGCGGTCCTCGGTCGGGAGGGGCGCAATGCGACGGTGGAGAGCCTTGTACGCCAGAGCTTGCGTGGACGAGGAGCTCGAAGCTCGGCTTTGGTGACGGACGCCGTTTGCGCCTTGCCGGCTCAGTAGGCTGCGGAGAGGCAGCGCCTGGACGGCCCGCCGGGAAGCCATGGTGAAGGCAATGGCCGCAGCGAGGGCAACTGGGCTGCAGAGATGCTGGATGGGTCACTGTCGACGGCGGAGGTGGTGACATGCTCCATATTTCCAGGAACTTTGGAAGCCCGCCGATCACGGGGACAGGGTGGGCACGGACCCGGCTTGGCGCTGCTCGCTACAGAGTACTTTGCGCGCCTGCTGATGAGCCTCCACCGCGACCTGCGACCATCAACCTCGCCTCTCCGCGCTGTCATCACACCACCATGTCTGAAGACTCTCGCCCGCGCTCGCGCTTCGACAGGGACGAGTCCGACCGTCCGCCGCGCTCGCGCTTCGATCGCCGCTCGCGGTCTCCTCCAAGCAGGGAGCGCGAGTCGCGACGCACGCGCACGCGCAGCCCTGTCGGCCGTGGCGTCTCAAACAGCCCCGCCAGCGCTGAGGCGAAGAAGGCGAAGGTGACGGATGCTGCTGCAGCAGCGGCCGCCGCGGCTGCGAGGATCAACGCGCAGATCCAGGCGAAGAAGGGCATCCAGCATGTCGATGTGCCCCCCATTCGCGCTGTAAGGAGCCTGCCCGCCACCGGACTGGCGTTTACTGACACACACCGCAGGCTCCTAGTCCTCCAGTCGTCCGGTCCCCAGCTGCGAGCACCGGCAAGGCCACCGCAGGCGAGATCTACCAGCAGGACGGCGACTTCATCAAGGACATAGAAATCAATGATCTTAAGAACCGATACACACTGACTAAAGGAGCCGAACAAAAAAGGGTAATTAAATTCTGCCGTCACTGATCCTCCAAGGGCGTTTTCCTGCACCCCCGCTTCCGGCTGTTCTATATTCCTAGCTTGCTAGACTGCCAGAGTGCTACACGCCAAAGCGAGGGCCCCTGTTGTTGAGCGTTTTCAGAGCTTACAGACTTCTAGCCGCCCCGTACATTCTGCAAGTGCTGACCTCTACTGTGACATTTAGATCAAAGACGAGACAGGCGCCGGTACGCTATCCCTGAACATTGTTTAACCGTGTAGATTCACCTGCTTATACATTTACAAGATGTCACTACTCGAGGCGAATATTACCCCGACAAGGCCTTGGCCACAGCAGTCGTAAGTTTGAGCTCTTTATGTCCCTGATGTAGAAGCTGACCCAGATAGCAACCTCCGCTTTACCTTCGCGTTACTAGCACCTCGAAAGAAGGCCTCGAAGCGGCCGTGAAGATGATCAATGAACTGATGCAGCGAGAGTTGCCCGACTTGGTTGATCAGCGTAGATTCCGTCGTCGTGAACCAGAGCCATTTGAGCGCGACGAGTTCGGTCGGGTATGTTGTCTGGATGTTCCCAATAGCGGAGGCTAACAATCATAGCGCAAATGGCCCGAGGAAAAGATTCCGGTCGACCTAGAGCCGATTCATGGCTTCAACTTGCGCGCGCAGGTGGTTGGTCGCGGTGGAGACAACGTCAAATACATCCAACAAGAGACCGGTTGCAAAGTCCAGATCAAGGGTCGCGGCTCGGGCTTCATGGAGCAGCAGTCGGGCGTCGAGAGCGACGAGCCCATGTTCCTTCACATTGCCGGACCGAAACCGGAGGGAGTGGCGCAGGCCAAGGAGCTGTGCGAAGAACTGCTCAAGAAAGTGAGGGACGATTACCAGACTCACAAAGAGAACGCGTCGCAGGGTCGGTTCGGCGGCGCAGGCGACCGCTATTCGAACGGACGCCCAGGATATGGAGACCGCGACCGCAGCCAGAGCTACGGACCGAGCGGGTACGGAGGTTACGGCGGCTACGGCGGCCACCACGGCGGCCACAACGACGTCCAATCCCCCGTTGTTGCGAGCGACGTCAATCAATCTGGCGATGCGAGCAATCAAGCTGCTTGGGCTGCCTATTATGCTCAACAAGCCGCACAGACCGGACAGGCAGATCCGTATGCGCAGTACGGCGGCCAAGAGGCGTACATGCAGTGGTACTATGCCCAGTACTATCAGACCGGTCAAGTAGGTACACAGCAGTCGCCTCCTCCTGGGACTGCTGCCGCCGCCCCTCCCCCTCCTCCTTCAGAGCCTGCTCCTCCAGGCGCTGTACCCCCTCCCCCTCCTCCTTCCGGGTCGCCTCCCGGGGGTTACAATGCGGTGCGTCTGAATTTCATGTTCCCTTCCCGTCGCTAATTCAAATTCCTGTTCCCTTCCCGTTACTAATTCCTCTTAGGTCCCACCGCCCCCTGGTATGTAAGTGCACAGGGAGCAGACCGTAGTTTGCATGGCCGGATTTCGATGTTTCTTTATTAGTCGGAGTGCAGTTGTGGTTTCATTTCTTCCGATGGGTTATTCTTCGGACAGATACCACCAGTTTCATCTTCTGGCTTGTCGGGCTTGTCTGGTTGGTTCTTGGTCTTAAGGGATTCGTAGCCGATCAGGATAGCCCCAAATTGATTGCATTCTTCTCGTGGTTGAATCAGATACTGGAAATGTGCGCATATGCACAGTAACCTGAAATCGTGATGGTTGAGTGCAGAGGTCGTAAGGGTCGAGGTTCTCGAAACCTTGATGACTCCGACTCCGCGCCGATTGGTCAGAGCTTCGTCAGGTCCGACTTCGCGATCGACAAATTTCTAGTGTGAGAGGTTCAGCCTCCAGCCTCCACTGCATTGTGCCAGATTACGCCGTGAACATGCTGGCGCAGTCGATGCGGGTCGGGCAGGCTGCCAATTGCAGGGTGAGTCAGTCTTGAATTCAGAATGCAGGCGGGACTATCGGAACCTACGACGGTGCAGAGGAAGAGCATGCGTCGCATCTTCAATAACATTAAGCGCTAATTTTACCAGTCGCTACTATACACCCCGCTTCAAAATGCACGTATATCATCGCGGAGATGCCTAGCCACCTCGCACGACGTTTCCTACCGCAAAGTCGACCTGGCCTCCCGCACGCCGCCGTACCGGAAGCTGCTCTCGCGTCTTGAGGAAGTCCGACGCGTGCTCGGCTCAACCAGACAATTGACGCTGGCCGAGAAGATTCTCTACTCGCATCTCGATAATCCTGAGGAGTCGCTACTCTCCGGCACGAATAATGGCAAAGACATTAGGGGAAAGACAAACCTCAAGCTCAAACCTGATCGCGTGGCCATGCAGGACGCGTCGGCGCAGATGGCGCTGCTGCAGTTCATGTCGTGCGGGCTGCCGAGTACAGCGGTTCCGGCGAGTATACACTGCGATCATATGATTGTGGGGGAGAAAGGTGCGGATGTGGATCTGCCGGAATCAATCAAGGGAAATAAGGAGGTGTTTGATTTCCTGGAGAGTGCGGGGAAAAAGTACGGAATTGAGTTCTGGCCGCCTGGTGCGGGCATCATTCATCAGTCTGTGCTGGAGAATTACTCGGCTCCTGGATTGATGATGCTGGGTACGGACAGTCACACGCCGAATGCCGGTGGGTTGGGAGCAATCGCAATCGGTGTGGGAGGTGCGGATGCGGTGGATGCTCTTGTGGATGCCCCTTGGGAGCTAAAAGCGCCTAAAATTCTAGGTGTCAGACTAGAGGGCGAGCTCAGCGGATGGGCGTCTCCGAAGGACGTGATCCTCAACCTAGTCGGCCAGCTCACCGTGAGGGTAAGCCAGTGCAACTCTCAGATGCGATTATTTTGCTAACACGTAGCAGGGTGGGACTGGATTCATCATCGAATACTTTGGACCTGGTGTTGAGTCACTCAGTTGCACTGGCATGGCTACAATATGTATGCAGGCTATTCTGATTTGGCTGGCTTGTATAAACTAACTTCCTTGCTAGGTAATATGGGTGCTGAAGTCGGGGCCACGACCTCTCTTTTCCCGTTTTCGCCTGCCCACGTACCGTATCTTGAAGCCACACACCGAGGACCCATTGCCCAAGCAGCATCCAAGATCGCTAGCTCGCCCATGGAACGGAATCTCCTGCGCGCTGATTCTGAGGTAGAGTACGACAAGGTCATCACTATTGATCTCTCGACCCTCGAGCCTCACATCAACGGCCCTTTCACACCCGACCTTTCCACGCCTCTATCCAAGTTCAAGTCTGTTGTTGAAGAGAAGGACTGGCCCAGGACGTTTGGCGCTGGCCTTATCGGCAGTTGCACGAATAGCTCGTACCAAGATATGACGCGTTCTGAGGAGATAGTCAAGCAAGCTACTGCTGCTGGTCTCAAACCGAAAGCAGACTTCTTCATCACCCCCGGTAGCGAGCAGATTAGGGCCACTCTCGATCGCGACAACACCCTCTCCACCTTTACGACTGCTGGCGGCACTGTTCTTGCCAATGCATGTGGAGTAAGTATATTCTAATCCTCTATACAGCCACTGGGCAAAACTTTGAGTACAGTTGGCCTTGGTATTGCTCATCCTAGGGTAACACATGGTACTCAATCTTTTGTCCTAATACTATACCTACTATTACACGACTAACTTATACTTATAGCCTTGCATCGGAATGTGGCGGCGCACAGATTCGACAAGCCCAGATGGACCCAAGAAAGGGGAGGCCAATGCGATCTTCACCTCATATAATCGCAATTTTCCCGGACGTAACGATGGCAACCGAGGAACGATGAACTTTCTCGCCTCTCCCGAACTCATCACAGCCATGACATACTCAGGCTCAACCACGTTCAATCCCATGACCGACAGCATACCCACACCATCTGGTGAGCCCTTCAAGTTCTCCCCGCCGAAAGGCTCTGAACTCCCCGCTGCTGGCTTTGAGGAAGGGAACCCAGATTTCCAGCCTACACCGGGCGTTCCCGACCCGAGCGTCGAGATCAACGTTGACCCAAGCTCCACTCGTCTGGCATTGCTCGACCCCTTCTCCGCGTTCCCCAACTCGGAACTTGAATCCCTCCGCGTGCTTTACAAGGTGAAGGGTCAATGTACAACAGACACGATCTCGGCTGCGGGACCTTGGCTCAAATACAAGGGCCACCTGCCCAACATTGCCGAGAACACACTCATCGGGGCTGTGAATGCGGCGACTGGCGAAGTGAACGTGGCGTACGACGTCGACGGCAGCAAGGCAGGCATTCCTGAGCTCGCCAAGAGATGGAAGGAGAAGGGCCAGGAATGGCTCGTTGTTGCCGAGCACAATTACGGAGAGGGCTCCGCGCGGGAACATGCAGCCCTTCAGCCTCGCTATCTCGGAGGCCGCATTATCCTGTGTAAATCCTTCGCGCGTATCCACGAAACCAACCTCAAGAAGCAGGGCATTGTCCCTCTGACGTTTGCCAACGAAAATGACTACGACCTCTTTGACGCATGCGACGAGGTGGCTACACGTGGATTGTTGGATGTGTTGAGGAGCAGGGGCAAGGGGGAGGTAGAACTGGTGATCAAGCAGAAGGACGGTAGCGAGAAGGTGGTCAAGACAAAGCACACGCTGAGCGAGGACCAATGTGGATTCGTGCTTGCTGGCAGTGCTTTGAACCTACTGGCGAGAAATGCGCAGGAGCAGAGGGAGGAGATTACCAGAGCTAACGAGCTGTCTGATTAGAGGGAAAAGAGCTAGGCGGATTTGGTGTCTTGGTGTTTTCTGTATGTATACGTATACTTACATTAGCGTGAAGTTTGAGCAAATGTAAAACTGTCAGCGATGTCACTTAGGCTTGGACTGTTATTACTAGGACAGAGTCTGGATACTGTGTCTTACCCCAGGATGGGTACTCAAACTTTTGTCCGGTAGTTGTATCTCTTTGGGCAGACGGTGAGGCAGCGGAAATGCGGCTCGACTGCCTCCATGATGCGATATCTGCAATGGTACCCGAAGGATTCCCTTCTCTTGCAGAGATAGCCTTATCTTGCTGCACGCGCCCGGGAGAAATGGCACAGGAGCCGGTCATTCCGTCTGACCGCAGTGACCGGTGACAAGCTCGGAACCGGGCTACGTGCCGGCGAAACACCCCAAATGACAGCCACACGCATCAGCCACGCAATCAAGCGGCAGCGCTAAACCGCATGCGGGCGGCAGTCGGAACAGTCGGAACAAAGGTGGGCAATGGCAGCGCGGCCGGGGATCACGAGACCGGCTGCCTCGGGCACTAGCGCAGCGCTTATGTCATTGGGGGCGGGAGCCGTTCGTGGAGAAGCCGTGTTGCCGGGCGGGTGCTGGGGTCGAGTGGCTGGTGACCTGTTTTGGAACGGGCCATGGTCCGCTGCACGGTTACGCGGTTCGCAGGGTGTGTGTATAAGAGGAGGATTGGGCCCGGTTTGGGGACATGATATCTTTTCTGTCGCCATCTTCAGAGTATACGTCGGGAAGATTATATACAAAACAACAAACAACATCTTTAACTCAGACATCCCAATCACCCAACATCCAAACATCTCTCGAGCTCATCACTACACCACACCTCCGCTCCAGCAACAGGTGATGAATGACCACTCCACCCACCCCGTCGACTCCCACGACCTAACCAAACGCCTCACCCGCCTGCAAAAACACCACTCCGTCCCCAGCCATGGCGCCTTCCGTACGTCCTTCTCCCCCCTCTTCTCCTCCCCACCCCAACCCCCACCCCAAACTAACATCTCCACAGACCTCTCCCGACACACGCACTTCACCACCCCCCGAACCCCCTCCACCACCTCCATCTCCTCCCACACAACCCTCTCCACCCTCAGCCTCCCCACCTACCGCAAATCCACCTTCTCCAGCCGCACCACCTCCATCGGCTTCGACCCCACCAGCCGGAGCACCGTCCCCGTTGCGCGGGCCTGCAAAGAGAGCGTCGAGGTCGCACAAGGCGAGTTTAGCAAGCCGAGGGTTGCAAGGCGCCATAGGAGGGTTGTGTCGGAGGATGATGCGAGTAGTGCGAAGACTTGTGTTAGTGGGAATGGGAATGGGAATGGGGGGAATGGAGGGCATAGGGGAGAGCCCGAGTTTCGGTATTATGGACGGCATGCGAATAGTTGGTTGTTTAATGATTTTAGTATTCGGAGGAGTGTGCGGAGGGGGTTGGGGAGGGTGTTTGCTAAGGGGGAAGGTGGGGAGAGGGAGGGGGTTTGAGGGGGTAGAGATGGAGGGGGAGGGGATAGGAATGCAATTACTGTCGTTATTGGAAGTTTTGCGACTTGTGCGTGTGCGCGTGTGTGTGTGTGTGTGTGTGACTGTTTTCGTGCATGGGAGGTTCGTCCGCATGCAGCGGCCACGGAGATCTCCCTAACTACCATGTCGACTCCTTGCCATCGCACCGCCCAAGTCCCTCTCCACGCCTCTGCCTCGTTTTGCCACCGCCCGGGTACTCTCCACCCACCTATTCCTATCTCGCAACCATGCCCTCTCCGCCTTTTAACCGGCCTTCCTATTCCAGTATCCGCACACACAGCCACTAAAATCCACATGGCGATTTATACAATTCAACTAGATTCAACTAGTACGTGCCTTACCGTAGCATCATCACCAGCTGATCCAAGACGCGTATAGTGCGGTGCCGAAATCTTTCTCGCGCGATATGTGCGTCACAACGAGCCGAAGACATACCTTGGGTATGGCGCGGAAGATACAGCTAGCTAAGTTGGTAAACAAAGAAAAGAGCACACGGACAGTTAGTTAGTATGTCTTGGAATTGGGATTGGACTTGGACTTGGTTGTCAAGGTCGGGGTAGGCTGTGGGATTCAGATTTTTTGTGCTGGGATTGATTGAACACGTGGGGTTGGATGGATGGGGGAGGGGGACGGGAGAGATGGATGGCGTGACGTGGCGTAGATTTGAGGAGGGTGCTGAATAGATAGGGCAGCCTTGAGTGGGTGGGCTGTAGTGGTGTCGTAATCTGGGGTTTGGGTGTCGGGGTTATCAGACACCCGCCGCAAAGGACGATGGGGAAAAGGCGTATTACGTCTGTCTCCATGTAGAGGCGGAAGTAGGCATGGAAAGATACGGAGGATGGTTGGGATGGGTGGTTTTGTTTTAGAGGTGAAGGCGGAGAGTATAGTGTGGTATAACAGAGACTAGACTGTTGGTTACGTTTTTTAAAGGGTGGTTTACATTGGCTGGTGATTGCGATGAAATATAGTCTGGGATATAGGCCGAGGAAATCAGGGAGAGGTTGGGTTTATGGTATGCTGGTCTGCAACAATCGATTTTGTTTTAGCCTTGAAAGAATATTAGTACTGAATTCATACCATTAACTTACGCACTATGTTTATAGTGTTAATTGAGACAGCATTAAATTCAATCATCTGCTACGTGATTAAACACTTTGTCTTATGAAAGTAGATTCAAATCATTGATCTACCGTGTTCGCGCACTGTCAAGAATCAAAGAAAGCTTCGCAGGCACCAAAACCCCAGACATAAGGTAATAAAACCCAAACCTAACCATCGCCTATACCAAGGTTACTAAAACCTACCAACATAGCATGAAACCGACTCCTAAGTTCCTTGTGCACAATCCAATACACGGTAACAACCTCCTGCGTCTCCAAAATAACATAACAATGCGGATCTTCGGGAAACCCAGCAGGCAAGTGTCTATTAGAAATGCCTATCTGCGTAGCGCCTCTGCTGATTTCATAGTCTCGAAGTCTCTCCATGTGTTGCTGCGCATCGTCCAAGTGCTCGTACAGATCCTGGACCACGCCGCGCGCCTCGGCTCGCTCGTTGTTCTCAAGAAGGTCGAAGATGACTTGGCCTTGTTGGTCTGTTGGGTTGCAGACGCCGCGGTAGAGGAGGTAGCAGTATTTGGGTGGGATCTCGGGGTCGCCCGGTCGCCGTGGTGGTCCTGGTCTTGGTGGAGGTGTTGGTGTGTAGGGTGTGTAAAGGTCACCCGGCAGCACTGGGTACGGAGTACGTTCCATTGCTATATTTGGGAGTAAATTGCAAGTTTGGGATTTTGGTTGCTTGTGGTAGGGTGAAGTGTGGGGGAATTTTTGGTGGATCGGGTATGGATGAGCACTAGGGTTCTTTAAAAGAAAATCTAGGGTTTGATTGTGCTGCCCGATTGTTGTGCTTTACAGAAGAGGAGAGACATGGAAACACGGGGCTAGGACTTCTTTGTGAGCTTGGGAACTTGATGGAGGAAATAGGCAGTTTGATACGGAAAACACTCTTTATCAGGTTGATTTGATAGAGTGAGAACTCATGTGCTCGGTCAGCAAACTTCGTATCAAGCACAAGGTCAAAATGCAAGGTGCGTGACTAGAGACATGACTGATCATCTCTCAGGTAACATGACCACATACCAGAGCGCACGCTGGATTTTCAGCTGAACTTCGCTTGTGTTACTCTCCACGATTGTACCAACATTTTCGTAAGAAGTACGCGTTTTACTTTCTCATCTAGTGAGCACCCACCCGCTTTCTGCATCCACTCTCACAGATCTAGATTTGTTGCATGTGGCATTAAGATGCATTAGCTGAGGGTATTTACAGACTCTTCGATGTTTGTACATGCCAAAAAAGCTTTGCACAAAAAAAGAAGCCTTGCTTTTAGAGTGCAGGCTAAACAATGCTTGATACTAACTGCCTGCTAAAAACTCAAACATTTAGCAGCCAGGGCGCAAAGTCCACCGCTTCTTGAAAGTCAATGAGCACGGTTGCGGACCAGCGGGCGCCGGTGAAACTGTTTCCCTCGCCTTACCCGTCTTCACCTTGTTGATGACCCAGTCAACCACCTCCTTCTGGTACTGCTCAAAGTACGTAAGATGAAACTCAATATCAATCGGGCTGCTTGACTTTGCGCAATACTGATCGCCAGCATTGCAGTAGTCGCGGAGCACACTGGCATACTGGTCGAGACCCTGCTTCTGTTCATTGGTACGCACAGCTTCAGGTTGAAAGTCCTTTCCTGGGCCAACGGAGTACGGCTGGCTTGGTGAGCGGCGGACGGTGCCAAAGGTGACAACTGCAGCGACTAAATTTACTGTTAGTATATGTTCGCGCCTCGTCCCCTCAAAAAACTCACCATTCTTCCCCGGAGCCTGCGACCGATCCAACCCCTTATTCGACTCCTGCGTGCACTTGTCAAACAATGGTCAGCCACCCCCACCCAGCAAATCCTGCGTCGCTGTAGCGCCCTGCGAATACCCGAACAAAATGAGCTTGGTATCCGGACACTTCTTCACATAGTCGGTCATTTGAGCCTGCCCGTCTTTTACACCTTGTGAGACAGACTCGCACCACGAGCTATCTGAGATATAGCGCCTCGCCGCAGGGTAATTGTTATCTTCCTAACTGCACTTCTCAACGCCGCCCAACTGGTCGCAGACGAGGCGTGTGATGTTGCCCAAGCGCCCGGGCTTGACCTCATCAGTGCCGCGGGTCACTATGATGTGGTAGTCGCGGCAGTTGGTGGTGCGGTATTTGGCAATTTCGGGGACTTCGTTGCAGTTAATGGGCGGATGTGCGGTGTCGCAACGGTCCTGCGCAGCTACCGCAGTAGCTGCTACAACCACAATTGTCAACAAACAAATCCAGTCCAAATCCACCCGTTGACTTGATTTGATGTGCCTCAACAGCGCTAGAGGACTTGATTGGGAGGTCTTGGCAGCAGTTTGTACTTGATTTGGAAGTCGGATTTGCAAATATTAATCTAAAATTATAGTGTTGTACTGCAGTTTGGCAGCTAATCGTCCCATTTAGATACACTATACAGAGTCTCAATTGCTGCGTCAGTGAGATTGCTCTCATCAACCTCATTGTCGCTGCTCATAAAACCAGCCTTTAGCCAGCTCCGCACACACTGCAGAGCAGCTAGTAACTGTGAGCTCATTTTGCGCCGCTTCGGCTCTAAGCTAGCGTACAAGGATCCTGATCACCCGGTGTTTCTGATCACCCCATCAAAACGCGACACCTGAACAAAACACGCGATATCTCTCTACAACGCTCATCAATATGGACGCCCGCGAGCATGCTATACAATCCGCTATTCGCGATTTCGCTGCAGGTCTTTATACAAGTCAGCGTGCAGCTGCAAAGGCGTACGGCATCTCCCAGTCTACGCTATCGATGCGACTCCGTGGCGTAACAACGAGCTCGCTCAGTCACCAGCACCAGCAGCGATTAACTCCTCGACAGGAGGACTTTCTAGTAGAATGGATCCTTGAAGAAGACGCGCGCGCCTGCCCTCCCTCACACGCTCGCGCGCGAGAAATGGCCAATCGAATCCTACGTATGAACGGCGACGATCGTCCTGTTGGCAAGCACTGGCTATACCACTTTATCAAGCGCCAGCCACGTATCGCCTCTGTAGTCGGCAGAAAGCTAGAGGCTCAGAGAGCTGATGCAGCGACTCCAGAGCAGTTGCGCGCGTTCCTAGAGCGCTATGAGCAGACTCGACAGCGGCTCAACATACAGGCGGAGAATACATACAATATGGATGAGACTGGCGTTGCTCTAGGAGTATGTACAAACACTAGAGTACTCTCTAGTAGTCAGAAAAAGAAGGCTTACATTCGGTCTCTAGAGAATCGCGAGTGGGTCTCTATAATTGAGTGCGTATCGGCGACAGGGCAGAAACTACGCTGCGCAGTTATCTTCAAAGGCCAGAGCCTACAGACTACCTAGTTCCCAGCTAAATCCGTGCCTAGCTGGCTCTATACAACCTCTGAGAACGGATGGACGTCGAAAGCGATAGGTGTTGAGTGGCTACAGCGTATATTCATACCTGAGACGGCTATAGGTGATGGCCAGTACCGCCTTCTTATCCTTAACAGTCACGGCAGCTATATTGATATAGACTTCCTTTAGCTCTGCAAGCAGCATCGAATCGAGCTCTTATACCTACCTGCGCACTCCTCACACGTCCTACAGCCTCTAGATCTTGCTCCTTTCTCTGTAATCAAGTCTAGTTACAGACGTTAGATCCAGGAGCTCGCATCACTCGACGACGCTGCGCCTGTTAAGAAGGAGCGCTTTATCACCTGCTATTATCAAGCTAGGGAGGAAGGCTTCACAGAGCGTGTGATTCGAGCTGGCTGGCAGGCATCTGGTATCTGCCCATTCAACATCAATCACGTGCTCAGCTCGTCGCAGGTCTCTCAGAGGCCTACTACGCCTACACGTCAGCAGCAGCCTCAGCAGCAGCTCCAGAGCTTCCTCTCGACTCCCCAGGGCCCTCACGATCTCTATATAGCGCAGCGCAGCGTCCAGAGCGTTGAGAATCTAGGTCGTACGACCCGGCTGCTCCTACAGAAAGCAGGTAAGGCTCTAGCAGCTGCAAATACTAGAGCTGCAGGCCTAGAAGCAGAGAAAAGACGCCTTAAGCAGCAGCTAGAGATATCTACCTCTCAGCGTCAGCGTAAGCGCGTTCGAGTAGACCCAAATCAACGCTTTGCAGAGGTAGAGAGTATTAGGGAGGCTATGCGCGCAGCTGAGGCTTCAGCAGTCCAACCACGTAGATCTACTATATCAAGCACCTCAGAAACAGCTGCTATAGCTACAGCAGCTGCAGCGCTTGAATCTATGTGTAGTCAATGGCAATTATAAGCAGCGTTGCTGAGATATCGCGCGTTTTGTGCAGGTGTCGCGTTTTGGTAGAGTGATCAGAAACACCGGGTGATCAGGATCCTTGTACGCTAGCTTAATAAGTCGCCAAGTTCGCTAAACAAGCGCTCACACTCCGCGCTGGAGGCTAGAATACTCATTATATCAAGCGCAAACTGCGCCAACGCTAGGTACTTGTTGCGTAACCCAAGCCAATAGCGGACTGGGTTACCTTCTCGATCGAAGTCGGCGCGGCTCCAACGCGGCTCACAAGCCCGCCAGCGCTCGTACTCATCGCCAGTTTCTTCATCAGAGTCGCTCTCCGCCTCGATAATCGCGTCAACGGCGTCGTCAATGGTGTTGGACCGCTTAACCAGCGGGCGTGGAGGCGGCCGGGGAGCAACAGTACCGCTATAGAGGCGCCAAAGTTGCTGAAAGGCAGCGTCGGCAGCCGCCAATTGAGCTGGGTCACCCGCCCAAGCGACTTTACAGTAGTTACGATAGCGCGGGTGGAGTACAATCGCAGCGTAATAGGCAGTACTGTCCCTCAGTTTGCTGTAATAGAGCTTTAGTTTGGCGACAGCGCCGCGCAGGTTGATGGCCAAATGGTCTTCCAGAGCGTCTTCTTGCTCAAAGCCAACATCGCGATAGGTAATTAAGCGCTCTTCATAAGCGCTTATAAGCTGCTCAAAGGTAGGGATAACCTCATAAATGGCGCCAAAGCGCCCATTAAGCTTGCGATCGCCTGGCTGCTTGCTCTTGCCGCGACCTTCCAGCCGCTCTGTGGCTGCTTTAAGCGGCTTCAACACATCCACATACTCAGTGATAACTGCCCAGTCTGCTGCTTATAGACCAGTTAATCGCATCTACGCCAGAGCAGCTAGCGGCTTATTAGTTTTTTAATCAAGCGCTTCGATCCGTGAGATGTGGTGTTTGGCGTAGTCGGTGATGGGACGTTAGAGGATAAGCCCACGCTCAAAGGCAGCACAATAGCTGTTCCAGCGTGTAACGCACGCCTTAACGACGGCCAATAATAAGGCCTTGTTTGTGGGGTCTTCAGCTAACGCGAGGTGCTGGAAAGTAGAGAAACTGGAGTACTGTTTTGGCGTACTGATAAAGTTGATGATGTCTAGAAACACTCCCAAAGGCCCCAGCCGCCGCCACTTATTCATAAACTTCTCCTCATCCTTCTCGTGCTTTGGGTCATTATCGTAGGCGTCTTTATCCTTGCCAAACATGACAGTTTGGCCGACGAGGTTGATAGTGTGGCAACTGCAACAAAGGCGGCGTTGAGCGGCAGTAAATCCATACTGTTTACTCAAGTACTCCACTGCCACATTGTTACTTGCAGCGTTATCTAACACAAAGTAACCTAGCTTCTCCGCCGTTATATCGAACGCCTGCAGCGCTTTGTCAACACATTCGCCTATCCTCTCGCCGCTGTGGACGCCAGCGAGCTGCGGCAGCGCGATAGGTAAGTCTCGAATCCTGCCCGCGGTGTCAACGTAGTGAGCAACGACACCAAAGAAGCCGCGCTTGCCACCTTTTGCAGTCCAGCCGTCAAAGCTAACGTGCACCTTACTGCTCGCAGTCGCTAATTCTGCTTTAACAATAGGAACAAGGTAGTCGTAGAGCCGCAGTACGAACCTCGACACGCTGTTGTGGCTTGTCCACAGCGCTTGAACTGCCGCAGGATTGGCGAACTGTAGCATGCGCCGGAAGCTCTCAGTCTCGAATTCGCGCAGCGGATGGTTATTCTCAACAAGCCATTGCACAGCGGCGAGCCGGAAGCCTTAAACATCAAAGTTACTCAGCTCATTAACCACAGCTTGCGTGACAGGTACGCCCTTCTTCATCGCGTCAAAGATAGTTGACTGACCACCCAGCAGCTGTGGCAGCTGCTTCCCGCGCACAGTTAGGCGATAGCCGCGCCTTTGACGACCCAGGTGCTTCGCCACGGAGCTTGTGGCATCCGTCACCTCGATTATGCTGCTCGTCGGCGCGTTGTGGTGGCAGAAGCGGCACACAAAGAAGGTACGCTCAGGCTTATTAGCCGCAATTTGTGCAGGACTTTGCTTTAACGCGACGCGATAGCCGTACTAAAAGACCCAGCTCTTCTTGCCAATAAGAGTACGCTGCGGCACCTGGTACCAAGCCAGCTTCTCCCAATCAATGCCATCGTAATTGTCCGCAAAGCGCTCGTCAAAGCCGCCGCCAACAACATTATCATCCTCCACAGTCGAAGCCTCCGTGGCTGCCTTCGACGCCGACGATGGCGTTAACAACGCCTGCGACTCCAGCAACTGCAGCTCCCACAGCCGCTGTGAGGCATCTATAACCTGGCCGACAAGCGGGTCTTCGGCGGGCATAGCTAGCTGGCTGGCTCCCCGTGATGGCGACGATTGAGGCGACGGCGGCGCAGTTAGCTGCGTTTCGGGCAGCTCTATAGGCTAACTGGCAGTGCCAGCTGGCAGCGAGTCGCCTTCAATAGCCCGCTGGGTGCGTACTTTCTAACGCTTACCGCGACCTCCACCTTCATCGGTCACCTCTACGGCGCCGTTGGCGCGTACTCCGGCGCGTGCGTTGCCATCGATGGCGCGTTTGGGGGGCATCTCGGGCTATTAGCAAGCCCACAAAGTAAGCAAAGGCAGCGAAAAGTACGCAATAAGTTAACTGCAATAGCTAAAACACCAACAAAAGTACGCCGATGGATAGGCGATAGTAACAAAACAGCGCGTCAAGTGCGCGATAAGATGGCTAGGGGGCCTAGGCGTGATGCCGGCAGTAAGTTGTGGCCAATCAACAACTCCAAATAAGCCAACTTTTGCAGCAACACCCGCTCGCTTCTATAGCTAAACAACACTATTAAATCTATTAAATCTCCAAGTCAAATCTTTATTTTGGACTTGATTTCCGCCTCAATTTATACGGCAAAGACTTGATTTACTTGATTTGGCAACTCGGCCGTTCGAAGCTCGAGATTTGGAAGTATATTTGATTGTTGACAATTGTGGCTACAACAATAGCTACCAAAGAAGATCGCATTATTCTCTTGGATTAACGCGAAAAGCAAATGCAAAACATAAGTAAATACAGAACAAGTGTAGTGAAGGAGTGTAGTGAAGAAGAAAAAAGTAGTCGTAATGAAGAAATACAGAAGTGTCCTCAGGAGCGAGTCATTAAGAAGTTGTAAGCAGCCTAGAGCTATGTCACATGACGACATTAGTCTCATGAGTCAGCTCGCCTACTATATACGAGCCTCTAATCACTCCATGTACGATACACAGGCATATACACATCTGAACACAGATACTTCTATAATATACACTTTCTACACATACTACCCAACTGCTTACAGTTATAAGCCCAGCCTAATCCGCGCTTATATACATACATTGACTCCCTACCTACCTATCCATTAATCAAGCCTACTCTATCTTGCCATGTCAAAGGCCAGCTCTTCGATCATCCTTTACGGTCCACACAACTAGGAACTATAGATCTATACTGTCAAAAGGCTCGCAGAGGCTAGAGACGTATAGGGATATATTAATCCAGATCTGTCACCCCTATCAACGCTCAGCAAGCCTCAGCAACCTGCCCAGCTTCAAACTGTTAATAAAGACGGATCGCTAGCGACAGAACCTACTACTAAAGCTCAAGCGCAGTACAATCAGGAAATAAGTCTCTACTATAGGGAGCTTAAGGAATACAGACAAACTAAAGATAAGATTGGCCAAATTAAAGCGCACGTAGCTAACACTATTACTTAGGACCTAGTCTATCAAATTAAGGACCAAAAGTCCCTCCACAATCAGCTCAAGATGCTACAGGAGCTCTACAGCCCTACAACAGCTGATCAAGAATATTAGGTCCAGAAAGCCTACAATACTGCTAAAGTACTGCATGCTTATAGAGAGAATCTAGAGGAGTAGTATAGCACCTTTCTTGCTGCCTACAATAGGGCCAAACAACTTAAGCTACTAGAGACGCATGGCTACTAACCTCACAAGGACCTCATTCAAGCTATTAGGCAGATCAACCCTGGCTACGCTGCTACTATCACCATTACAGTATTCAACGCGGAAACTATCTCAACTGCCTCAGATAGCGACTCTATCCAGCCAACACTACCTGAACTACTAGCAGGATACCTGCGCTACTATCGTACGACCGCAACAAAATCAACTATCCAAGGCGAAGCATTTGCAGCTACATTAAATCAAGAGGAGTCTCCATATAGACAAAACAACAAAAAGAGACCTCATTAGAACAAGCCATCAAAGCCATTAAAGCTATGTCTCTGTAGGGATCTACACTATTAGGGACAGTGTCCGTACATCAACACCTCACAGCGCAGAGGAGGATTCGTCGAAAACCCTAAAAAAGCCAAGAAGATAGTTGAATACGAAGCCAAGGATACGAAAGGCATACTAAACAAGATTTGGGAAAAGAATCAGCGCTATAAGAAGCGTAGGGTTTAAGGGAGCTATAGGTCAGAACCTAATTCAATAGAAATCGACGCAGGCGATACACCTGCAGCCGACCTTCCCCATAAAGCCTACGCTGTCTACTTATTGGCATTCAATAACAGGCCAACGCTACAACACTTCCCGCTCCTCCACTTATAGACACTAGATCCAGCCACTAATATCCACATCTGCAACAATCCTACTAAGTTCCAATAGAAGGCTCCTGCATCGCCAGACGATATTGTCCTCGCAGGAGGCACAGAGATGGCTATTTAGGCATAGGGAGAAGTTAAGATACTCCTATCGACGCCTTAAGGATAGAGAAAGACAAAGCTCAAGCGCGTCGCCTTAATACCAAGCTTCTTTACAAGCCTAGTCTCTCTAGCCTAACTATTATCGTTAAACGTCTATTTTAACTTAGGAAGAAACACTCTATATTAGTCCAACTTATTAGGGTCACGAGTTGAAGACATCGCTAGCCTCACTAGGCTAGGTGGTTACTGGCTAGTAGTCCATCGAACTGATCCTCCATCTACCCAATCTACTCAGCTTCAAACATTCGCTACCCATTAACGTCGGCCATAGTACTCAGCCCTACCGCCTAAATTAAGATCGCTAAGCAAGGCCCAGCTCCATGTCCTTATGGAACATCCAAGTAATAATGCGATCGACTAACTATTAAGTCACGTGACAGGCATACAGCCAGCTACTAGAACTGCTCCTTAAACAGTTAACTACGAAGAATGCCTACAAAGCAAAGCATATTAGATTATTTCGCGTTAAATAGGCTATAAGATAGGGGCAACCTGAGCCTTTAAAACTATCGCTATCGACCTAATTAAGCTTGACACAAGAGCCTACAATGGTGATTAATATATTATCTATGGGTTTAACCTATTCTTAAAGTTCCATTTTGTCTACACAATACCTAGACAAGACAAGCCTACGCTACTATCTATTATTAGATGACTAGATCGAACAATTAAACGAGAATTTAACACAACTGTTACCTTTCTTATTACTAACAATAAGCAAGAATATGGCCTGGCAGATGACTCTGCTAGAGACTACTATTAGAGAGAAGGCATTAAGCTATAGATTAGAGCTCCACACACTAAAGAGCAGAACGGCTTAGTAGAGCGCTTAGGCAGAAGTCTTATTAAGAGAAGTTGTTTAATAAGGATCACCTCAAACCTACCTCTAGCACTTGGCTCTGAGATCTACCCCATAGCAGCATACCTGCTTAATCGCACACCTACGCGATTACTAGGCTAGAAAACACTATTCGAAATTGCCTATAGCAAGAAACCGTCAATTGCTTACCTACGCGTCTATAGCTGCTAAGCATACGCACTGCGCAAGCAGATACCACGAACAGACAAGCTTAGTCCTTAAGCTTTAGTAGGATACCTAGTTAGCTACAACTTGTTAAACATCTACTAAATCTAGATGCCTAAGGCAAGAAGCCGAGCTTATGGAGGCAAAGTCATTTGTGTGAGAGATGTTACCTTCTAAGAAGACCTCTTCTATTAACCACACAATAAAGCAGATCCGCTCCTATAAGGCTCTAAGCTAGAGCAATTCGCCCACAAGTATTAACTACCTTTAATACGCAGCTAAGACAGCTCTATAGAAGATTTATCTAAAGACAAGCTCATATTAGATCTAGACTAGTCTAGCCAGACTACTGCTATTACAAAGCAAAGCCAATTAACGCAAAGAGTAATAATAATCTAACACTAGACAAGAAGTCACTATTAGCAGCTTCTAACACTAAGTTGAATAGAGACTACTAAGGTTCATAGCAGCTTATGGGGCTCACCTTATAACAACTCACTATGCTTACTATTAGCTACACTAACTAGCTCACTACCGCTATCCACATCTTTAAAGAAGCGCAAATGTGAAATATTAGATTCTGTCTTACAAACAGACTTAAACTAAGCAGAGAATTAAGAACTAATTAATAGCAACCTTCATTAGTCTCACATACTACCTAAAGGGTTAATAAGATCTAGAAAGCCATCTTAGAAGAGTAGTAGCTTTTTTATTAGCACATACTAGTCAGCATACGTAGCAGCCTTAGCTACAGCATTAAAAATACGATTTTACTACACTAAGCTACCTCCTAAGCCGCGTCTCTATAGAGATGTAATAAAAATGCCATCTCCACATAGGGAAGGCTTCCTCTAGGCTATAAAACAAGAAATTAGCAACATGAAGCAAAAAGGCACGTATGAGAGGATTACCTAGCAGGAGTTCAACCCGCAAGACCAAGAGGTCCTCCCATTAATGTGGGTCTTTAAGTACAAGCTTAATAATTAAAGCTACCTTACGAAATATAAGGCCCGTATCTGCGTACGAGGCGATCTACAGGCGACTACCGAGGATACATACGCAGCCACTCTAGCGGTTCGAATATTCCAAGCTCTAGTCGCTATAGCTGCCTACTTTAACATAGAAATCCATTAATATAATGCTATTAACGCATTTACAAACGCTTAGCTCGTGACACTAGTCTATTATTACTTACTAGAAGGATTCTCTAACCCTAACTATCTATAGAGACTACGTCGAGCTCTATACAGCCTAAAGACCTTACCACTACTCTAGTATTAAGAGCTTATTAAGACGCTTACTAAGCTAGGCCTACGCGAAGTCAAAGACGTTCCTTGTCTATAGAAGAATAACAAGCTTCTAGTCTTCTTCTATGTGGATAATATTGTCGTACTCTGCCTACTAGCCTATAAGGCTGCACTATATAAATTCAAGCAGAAGCTCCTGCGCTAATATGAGATTCGATCTCTAGGAGAGCTTTAAACGTTCTGTGGCATTCAAACGCATAGAGACTATAAGAATAGCTCTATCTGGCTATTACAAGCTTTATATATTAAGAAGCTGGCACAGAAGTATTCTTTACTAAAGCTATATACAAAGTTACTAGCTACCCTACTACCTCTAGAAGAGCTATTACTGTTTAAGGATTAGGCAAATGACTTTACTAAGCACAGATATGCCTAGCTTATAGGCTCTATAGGCTATATGGCTAAAGCTACCTAACCTAATATCTTAAAAGCTTATTCTAAACTAGCTAAGTTTCTTACAAATCCATCTTTACGTTATCTTAATGCAGCCTACTAGATAATTGCCTACCTGCTAGGCACCAAAGATCAAGCTCTCTACTACACAGCCTCTATCTTAAACGAATCAGTCTATATAGCCAACTAGACTCAGCCTAAGTTCTTTAGAGCAACAGATGCGTCGTACACCAATAATAAGATCACACGCAAGAGCTTATAAGGCTACATCTTCTTCCTATTTGGCGGACCTATAGACTAGAAAGTAACACTCCAACGCTGTATCACCAAGTCTACTACAGAAGTAGAGCTAGTTGCCGCATTGTCTGCAGGCACTAAACTGATCTAGTAGTGGAGAGTCTTTGAATAAATTAGCTTTAATCCAGATTATGAACGCCTTCTATACTATAACAATTAGCAGACTATCCAGCTTCTTACCTCTACTACGCCTTGTCTTAAGACTACTGTACGGCACGTCAATATCCATCATTACTGGCTACGCCAAGAAGCTCAATCCAACAACATTAACCTCTCATACATCTAGACAAGCTGTCAACTAGCTAACGGCCTCACCAAGCTGCTACCTAGGCAGAAGCACGAAAACTAGGTTTCTCTTCTTTATTTTTAACTATTTCCTTCTAAATGAGCTTTCCTATAGTATAGTACTCTTCCTAGTTTCTCCCATGTGGTTTTTACAGGTTTAATAAGGCTATATATTTACTAAGCTCTATCCTATACATAGCTCTACGCTGTACCCCTACACTTTACTTAGCTCTATTATGTACTTAGCTTTATGCTGTATTTTACCTTTATATATAGAGCAAACATACTCGTATTATGTATTAAGCTCTACCTATAAGGCTTATTAACCTTAGCATAGAACGCGAAGCAATAAGGATCTTAATACTGGCTCTAGGAGACATCCTACTATTAGGGACGCCTGTAGTATAGAGCGAGGTCTACTAACACTACGACGGCGGATGGCTACCTACCTAGGACTACACTAATACAGAGACTAGTTCTTAACCTAAATACAGCTGCCACACAAAGGCAGAGGGGGACCTATAGCTAACATTAGCTTCAAACATGCGTTTAAATTTAAAGGGGGTGTGTAAGCAGTCTAGAGCTATGTCACATAACAACATTAGTCTTATAAGTTAGCTCGCCTACTATATACGAGCCTCTGATCACTCCATGTACGATACACAGGCATATACACATCTGAACACAGATACTTCTACGATATACACTTTCTACACATACTACCCAACTGCTTACAGAAGTAGTTAGAAAAAAACGAAGATCAGAATTAAAAGGGCGATGTAAGGCTATGTCCGTTAGTTTCAGCGTTTGCATAGCCGCAATGCTCTCGCTTGGGCCGAGATTACAATTCTCCACCGTCTCGTGCGGGATACAATTTTGATTGGCTTGTTGTTTTGGATATACCGTGTACCCAACGTACGCGAAGGCTTCTTGATCATAGTTGTTTTGGATAGGCGCCCAGCCACAAGGCGTACTCTTCTAATCGCTATAAGTTCTCCTGCCTGGTCCACCGTCTGTCATGGTACTGTTTTGGTAACGTCGTTGTGCGCCTTCCTGTTTTCAGTATCTACGGTATGCCTGCAGAAACATGGAGTTTGCGCTCCGTCAATTGCAAAAACATTCTTAGGTTGTGTTCTCCAGATCTAAGGCCGCCAACCTATACTACTTTAGACCAATACTAGAGGGATAGAAGACTTGTACCTCTGTTTGAGTCATCGCTGGGGCAACTCCCACTTGATTCACACTACCAGCACCAACCTAACGAAGCACGAACAAGAGATCCCTTTCTATAGCCTGCCTCACACGTCTAAAGACCGGATTTGGCTGGCCCATGGAAAGATATCCCAGTCTTCGATCTAATGTGGAGCGCGCGAAGATATAGTAGTAGTAGTAGTATTGATTAACGTCCAGGAACCTAGGTTCTAGCCTCCCATGGGGCATGGGGACGCGCCGAGTAGCCATCTGGGGCCAGCCAGATGGTAAAGGCGATTCATGCTATAAGCTATTGCCGTCTCTTGCAGCGGCTCGTAAGAGTCCGCCCCCCTCCGTGCGGGGGCTGAATCCGTGTCTTCATGCCTATAGGCTGAGATGTCGGGGTGTAGCTATTATACATATAACAATCCAAAGCAGGGGCAGCTTCGGCTGCCCCAAAGCTGTGTTGAAAAGTGCCAAGACCTTAGCGTAAAACTAGTATAGGAAAGGTAAGGATCGTGTAGACAGTAAGGAGAGGTAAGGAGAGTAGGAGAGCGTAGGGGAGGTTGCCTCGTGTGGCAAGATGTCAGGATGAGAGGCACCCCTGCTGGGAGCTCAGACAGAGTCGACGCCGGAGGAGCTGTCCCAGGTTATTGTCGCGCCCGCCAGCATCTGTGGCTTAGTAGGCAGTCCATAGAACCAACATTTATTTGTTAGTGTCAGTGGGGTTGGCAAGCTCTAGCAAGAGTTGAAAATCTTCAGGCTCAAGGGTCTTTAAGTATTCAACGCCCTCCCGTGTGGTGCTAGGAGGGAGAGGGGGTCGTTTCGGCCAGTAGCGGAACTTCCGGACCGCTCGTGGGCAGTGGACTATGTGGTCTGGCGCGAGGTCTGCCCCGCAGCGCGCGAAGATATGAGAGGCCGAACAAGTGGCAGGCCCCATCCTAGTCATAGGCGGCAGTCGTGGACTGCGTCTGGATGTACAAGAAAGTTTCATACCGGCCAATAGAATGTATGCGTCCAGTGGCCGAAGTCTTATACGTCAAGACGGCTCCACTCAGCCCAGATTCCGTTAAAAAACTAGAATGTGGCTTTCAGAGACTAAGGGACGTGTTATAAGCGCGCACTGTACGCTGCTTTATGACTCCAATCCTAATTTTAAGGATTAAAGATATCCAAAATCAACGCCATGGCTTTCATATCTTTGAACCATCCACTGTCAAGGCTTTCGATCTTGGCAGACAAGCGGGATTTTTATCTCGTTAGGGTTTGGTATATTACCCTGACTACAAATAGTGGGAGAACAAGAAACCCAGCCTCGTAAAACTACTGCTCATATCACTCGAATGGCGATTGAAGAACAGGGCGACTCGATCAATAGTATCCAACAGCTGTTCCTGGTGCTACGTTGTATAGACAACTAATAGGGACTAATCCAAGCCTTTCTTCGCCACTACGAGTATTCTCGCCATAGCTTTGTCAGCAGGAATCTGTGTCATCTTCACTGCCTAAAAGTAGATACTTTCTAGCCTTTGATGCCCTTTGCGTCTAGATACTCGCACGCGCCCCAGACGTGTGCCTGCTTAGTAGTTTCGTGGTGTTCGTAGCCAGAATGGCTATTCTGAGTAAGCTGAACTAATCTAGCACGCGTTAAGGCATATTGATAATAGGTTGTTTGTTGATTGTTAGCAAATTAGGTGGTGATGCAGACTTCGACGCACCACGGTAATGTGAAATATCGCTTACCTAGGTGCTTAGGTACCTAGACCTGTCCACCACGTGACCTGGCACCCCTCCAAGGTTAGCGCGACAAATGCCAAGATTGGCTGCGTCTAACTAAGAAATATCTGGCTTTACTTGCTCCGAAGGTGCTGCAACCCACAAGACTTTGCAAAAATCTATCTTATACCTTTAGATCTCACGAATAGCAAAGTTATAGTCTTAGTTAGTACTCTCCTCTTCTACACTAATTATAGAGACCTATTTAATAGGGAGAGTTCCTATATAAAAGAAATTACCTATCGAGTCTACTATTGCGTTAATTTAATTAAGATTAACACTTTAATTATATATTGCTAATAAGGTATAGACAAATAGCCATTATTAATATAAATAAGTTCTAAGCCTAATGCCTTTAAATTAACTCTTTAGTATAAGCATTCCGAAATAATCCAAATAATAGATCTAAATACTATAGATAAATAGCCTATAATATCCCAAACTTACTCTCGCTATAACTATTCTAAGATATACTTCTAGAAGATACAACTTTATAAAATAAATAAGAGTTCTACTATTTTCTATTACTATATAAAGTGCAACTATATATAAAAAATAAAGAATTTTGCATAATTTATAATCTAAAAAATACTATAGAATATAACTAGATAATTAATTTGCCTATAAGCCATAAATATAAGCGATAGTATTACTAATTTACTATAAATTAGTACTATTAAAAAGAACTAGTAAAGAGTAAACTCTAAAACCGGCGCTAGTAAGGGCTATAACCTATAAGTCTATTTATATATAGATTAGCAAAGGGATAAAAAGCATACTAATAGTAAAGATAGATTAATTAAGTTTTATTATAGACTATAGCATCTTTAATTAGCTACATTTAAAAGTCTATAAATTAACAAATATCTAAGCAAAGTAAATAGAGATGTAGATAATAAATATATAAGATATTTTATATAAATCTAGCTTTATATTATATAGACTAGTAAATAGGTATAGGTTAGATTAGGGTTAGAGTCTTACATAATTTAACCTAACTCTAATCTAACCCTACTTATATAAGACCTTAACTCTTTTTCCTAGAATTAATCCGTAATATTACGTAATCCTAGGCTAGCTATTTAACCGACTACTATATTATATAATTGATATTTTCTTTAATAATTTTTTTGCTATAATAATAATAATAATAATAATAATAGCAACTAATTTAACTATTTTATCTAAGTCTCTCTCTATAGTAAATCTTCTCTTATAACTAGTAAGCTATATACTACTATCTAGAACCTTACTATTACTACCTATCTCCTCTATACTCTTACTATTACTACTTACTCTTACCCTTATTACTTAGTTATAGTCCCCTATTTTAATAGCACTTTAAATAATTATTACTATATCTATAAGCTTTTTATGCTATAGCTACACTTTTAAACTTCTATAGTTTCTAAAAACTACTACTTATTATCTAGTAGCTACCCTATACCTTTACTTTGCTAGTCCTTATCTTTAAGCTTCTTTAGTAATATCTTTACTTTATTCTATTATTATAGTATAAATACCTAACCTAACCTTTTATCTAGATACTAAAGAAGTGCTTTGCACTTTAAGATTTAGAGTTATAAAACTAGCTAACAGGGCCTAAATAGCTAGGGCTAGGTATTATTAAAGATATTAAGATTACGAGGCCCCTTTAATAACTCTACTTGCTGTATAAAATTGCTAAATCTCTAGAAATTATTCTTAACTTTACCTAGCTAATTCTCTATATACTTTTAGAACTTTATTATAGCTATACTACCTTATATAAAAGAAGTAGTGTAGTTAGACTACTAGAATATTATTATATTACTAGATATAATAGATAAAGAGCTAGATTTAAAAGATAGTAGTAGTAGTTATATATTAAAAATAAAGATTTAGTATACTAGGCGTTACTAATATTATAAGAATAGATAGACTTTATATGCTATAGCTGCTAGATTATAAACATAATAACTAAACTATAGTTAAGCGTTCTATTGCCTACACTACTTTTATAGCTACAACTTTGTAGTCTATTACAGCTCTATAATAGTCTACTAGTTAAGAGATAATTTATAACTTAGTTATACTAAATAGTAGACTATTTATTAACTACTATTAATAATACTACTATAAAGAACGTTAATAATAAAATTATTATTATTTTATATATATTTTATTACTACTACTATATACTAGATACTAGGTTTTAGTGCCTTTTATTTTACTCCTCTCTATATATAGTGCGAACTTAACCTTAGTTAGAATCTTTACATAACGAAGATGTTTAATAAGACCTTAACCCTAACCTAACCTAAATTATATAAGACTCTACCCTAATTTAATCTATAGGATACCTATTTAATTCTATAATAAATAGCTATGTGGCGTTATTTTATCTACCTAGAGATAGGATAACAAAGGCTTTTATCTTAAATAATATAATAAAAAACGCAGAGTCCCCTACTTAGTAATTAAAAAAGGCGTAAAAAGGTAATAAAAAAGAATAAATAGCTATAATAATTAATTATTAACTAAAATTAAGTTTTACTTAATTAGGTTAGGTTAGAGTAGGGTCTTATATAATCTAGATTAGGTTAGAGTTAGATTAGGGTTAGAGTCTTATATAATCTAATCTAACTCTAACCTAACCTATACTTAAGGTCTGTGCGACTCTAACCTAACCCTATACCTAAGCTAGATACTTCGAACCTATTTTTTTTATTTATTCATATTTATTTATAGTTAACCTAACCTTTTATAGATTATAAGACTTAATAGTAAGTATAACTAAGGTTTAATAGCTAAAGTACGTAAAAAAAGAGCGTAATTAGGATTTACTATAGTAGGAAGCTAAAGTATAATATATATAATTAGTAAAGGGCTAATTATATAATAGCTATAGCATAATTAAACTATAGAATAGTAATCTTAGAGTTACTATTTAACTATAGAGCTCTAAAGGGCGACAAAAATAGTAGAATTGCTATAGGTAATAAATAGCTCTTTATACTATATCTATACCTTAGTACTTTAATTCTATTCTTAATGTAAGTCCTCCTATTATTACTACTACTAGTAAGGTAGTTAGCTTTTATATAAAAACGCGTAGTAATAGCTATAACTAACTTAGAAAGCTTTTTTTTAAATTATAGAAATACTATAAGCAAAGAAACAAGATTATTAGTAATAATAAAAATAATAAGCTTTTTAAAAAGCTCTAGCTGCTATAGCTGCACCTTTAGATTTTGAAAAATTAAGCTAATAAGAATATCTATCTAAACTATAGCACTATCTCTTATAAAAATAAAAGGCATATATGAAAGAAAAGATAAGGACTATATTAAAAAGTAATATAATACTCTTAACACTATTCTTATAAAATAGCCTTATAGCCTTACTATTAGTAATAAGACTATAACGTACTTTGCACTCGAGTCGATTATTCTATTAAGTTAATTACTGTGCCAAGACTCTACTAAGTTCTATACTATTTACAATAGTATAGAGTTAACACAAACTATTTTCAATAGTCTAAATAGGCTAATCTATTTAGAATCTACTTCTATAGGCTGCCTATAGGTTGTTTTATTATGCCTAGGCTTGCCGCAGCGTCTACAGCGCTATTAAGCAGATTTGCCTCTATTAGCGCGCACCCTCTTTTTTACCTTTTGCCTATTACTGCGCGCCCTAAACTCCTTTAGAGTGGCTAGCCGCTGGCCCTCTTTAGCTATAAGAACTCCTTTACGCTATACTTGCTTTCTTTTATACGATTTATATTATGTGGCGGCCTTATTAGTAGCTTAAAGTTTAGTGTTACGTTTAGTTATTAACACTAAAGAATACCCTATTAGCTTAGCGCCTTTAACGAGCTTTTTAACCACCTTAACTATATAAGTTAGGGAACTATCTATATGCCTTTAAATTCTCTACTTAACTAGCGTTAATTGCGACCTAAGTTTTATACTATTTTGCAGAGTTTATAACTTCTATATACTATTGTAAATAGTATAAAGTGGAGGCGTATGTAGGCGGACGTTAAGCTGCGATATTATAACTTCTAGGTTGTGGGGCACTAGGCTAGCACCTTAAAAGTCTTCTTTAATATTACTTTTAGTAATTAAAGTCTTAAAAGTAGTAATAAAGTAAGGTAGAAACTTAATTTTAGTAATGTGCATAATATAGTTACGTATTAGATTCTTAGCTTAGCGCCTATACGCCTTCTTTAACAGGGCAAAACAATCTATATTAAGTGGCTATAAGAGGTGCAATAAATATAAAGGCATATAGAAAGTAATAATATTACTCTTTTTATAGTAATCCTAAAATTTAAGCGAGTTATAACTTTTGTGGCTATTAATAATAAGCAAACGTGCTCTACTAGTAGTACGCCTCTTTATATACTTATTAAAGTGCTTTAGCTATTATAGACTAAGCTTATTTATTATCTAGCTATTTTTAGAGACTATAATAATCTAATTATAAGGTAGATTCTTCTCCTTATACTAGGCGGAGAGGTAGTGCTTACTCCTAAAGATAATAAAGAGTGAGATCTACCATCCTATTACGTTAATGCCTTAGATAACTATTATCCACTTTCTATTACCCTGCTGCACCTACTTTGACTGTCAACACTTAGAGCCTATAACTATTACTCTAGTTAATATTATGCCTATTATAAAGCCAGACTTAGTAAAATTATAAGTGTCCTTATTTAGAATACTATACTTGGCCTTTATATTCTCTATAAGCTAGAACTAGCCTTATATTACCTTAGAATCCTTCTAAAGGGCTTTTTTATAGTTGTACTTTTAATTAAACTTAACTTAAAGCTTTAGCTAGCGCTTAACAAAGTTATAAGGCTACCTCTAGCTAACTAGCTTATAGTAGCGTGTAGCTAGTAAAGAATCGGCTATATTTTTTATAGTATTAAGCTAGGGCAGAAATTCTCACACATCTAGGTTAAGTATATACTACACAATTACCTACTCCTCTCTTATAGTAAGTCTTATTTTATTAGGTGCATAGTCGCGTCTAAACATCTTTTTAGTGCGTTAGTTGCTAAGTGTACTTTAAGAAATATTATAGAGAGCTATAGCGCGTCGCTAAAAGAGTGTTACATCTTATTTAATAGCCTAGATTATAAGCTATATACGCGCTTTTTTTAACACTAGTAGTTTATTATATAGTTAAGGCATCGCGTTATACTATTACTAATAGTACGTTTTAGTAAAGTCTTGGCAAAGTAATCGACTTAATAAAATAATTAACTCGAGTGTAAAGTACGTTAATTAGCTAAATTAATAAGTGGTAGAAAAATAGTATTAGAAAAGTTTTTTCTAGAGAGGCTAC
The DNA here is from genome assembly GCA_014281115.1 of Laburnicola sp. R22_1. Lineage (NCBI taxonomy): Eukaryota > Fungi > Ascomycota > Dothideomycetes > Pleosporales > Didymosphaeriaceae > Laburnicola > Laburnicola sp. R22_1. Next base: position 1,101,855 of record JACONQ010000013.1, read on the forward strand.
TTAACTATACGCAAACGTGCGCAGATGTGCACATACTTACACATTTTTATATAAGCAATTTGCTAGCATAAAAATACTTAGAAATGTATAAATATACGCAGACTTACGTAGATGTGCACAAATAGTTTAAATAAGTAATTTTTTTAAAGCTTTATAACCTTTTTACTAGTAAAGCTATCATTTTAATTTTTTCATAGATTTATAGAGAAAATACTAGTCTTTAATTATTTAATTTAAATATACTATTTTTATTACGTAATTAGTTAGTAATTAATAAAAACTCTTTATTTTACTAGTTACTATATATATTACGTAATATTTATATATAAAAATATAGTACTAATAATATATTATTTAAACTTTTAAAAAGTTTTAATAAAAGTAAAGTAGTTAAAAAGTTATTAAAGTTTATACTTTTTAAAATAGTGTTCTTTACTAAGCTACTAATTTTCGCTTAATCTAATTCTTTTATTAGAAAGAGAAATATTATAGATCTTTTAGTGTATAGTATAAAACTATAAGAGAAAGCTATATCTAATTCTTTTAAATAATTATAAAACTATTTTTTTATTTTTAAACTTACAAAACCTAAAATTTAGGGTTAGATAAAAGTTCTATATAATAGGCTAGTAATTAGTACTATTATATTAACTAGTAATTACTATCTAGTAAGAGACTTTAACTTTATACTTTAAAAAATCTTTTTTAAAAGCTTACTAAGCTTTTTTAACTTTTAGCTAATTAAAGAGCTTTATTTGCTTATTAATTAGTATTTTATAGGTAGTATAGGCACCTAGAGTACCCTAGCTACCCTAGCTGCTCTAGTTGCACTGGCGACATAGGTACGCATTCTTACGCAACCTTACGCATACGCACACTAAGAAAAAAGTAGTATTACTAGTGTGCTCTAAGCGTATTTAGTGTGTAGGCGTGCACAGTCTTGCACAGGGCCGCTTAGTTGCCCTAGGTACTTATGCGCGCACAAAAATTTTCCTAATAAGGTAGATTTAGAACCTTAAGAACTTAAAGTAAAGACCTAAATAATTAATATAATTATTAACTTTAAACTATGCACTATATAAAACTTAACAAAGTACTTAATAGGTCTATATTAAAGACCTTACCCCAAACCTATTTCCTAGCCTATTTAGAATCATATGTGTTATGTTTTCTTTTAGCTATTCTTACTACTAAGAGGAATGTTAGCTAGGTATAGTAAGCTTATACGCTTAGTTATTAATTATATAATATTACTTAAGTATACTATACTTACGCTTTTTTAATTACTAAGCAGAGGGCTCTGCTTTTTTGTTATGTTATTTAAGATAAAAGCCTTTGTCGTTATATCCGTAGATAGTTTAAGTTAATTAATAACACATATATATTATTTTATATATAGTATATAATATAGTACTATTATATAAAAGTGTTAATAAAATTATTTCTAAATAGTCTTAAAAGCTATTATTATTAGTTCACTATCTTGCCCCGTGCGGTCCTGTAAGCGTAAACTGCCTTTCCGGCAACAGAGATTGCAAGTAATCATGTCCGAAATGTATATACTTACACTGTACGTTTGCGGTAGGACGAGGCTGCCTTACGGACATGCACTGGAGAGTTAAATGCCCGCTACATGGCCGCAAGAACTCGAGAATTCAAATGTCGAGTTAAATGACGAAGAGTCGAAGACAATGACAATGATGACGCGCAGGTCGGATGTGTGAGATCCTGTACTGACTCATACCTACCTTAGGTACCTAATATGCACACGGTGTGTAGGCGCGTCAGTAAGCCATTTCCTTCGTTAGTACTGACAACTAAGCTATAATTGGACAAAACACTAATTATCTACGCGGGTCGGTACTAGGGGCATGCTCTCGTGCGTACATAACGACGTGGGCGACAAGCTAGGTTCTGTTTTAGCAGGCGCGGTCACTATTTTGGTTCTTGTGGGTATTAGTTATTGCGCAATGCGTTGCAACGTCTGTTTCGAGTTTTCTGAAGCACGCAACATCTTCTGCATCTGTGGGGTTTGGTATAGCAGGACCCTTACTACGTACGTCATATAACTTATCTGCACGCTAGACATTAAAATGGATAGGGGGTAATTTTCCTGATGCTGTAGGAGTAGATGTAGTAATCGTGCATGAAGGTATTGAGGTAGGTTGGATTCAGTCTTCTTGAGGCGACAACAAGCGATGTGCCCTCTGGGACACTGAGCTATAGATGCGTTTAGAGCTCCTTTTTCACCTAATACCGTTGGTGAGTGCTGCCTCTCGACAACTCCGGTGAGATAGGGTTGAAGATCGCTAAAATTAATGACGTGTAGATGAAAAGGGCCTGGAAGGTTTGTGGAACCGCGTGAGAGATTCTTTGTTTTTTCGCGACTGCTTTGTTTCCGGTGGCCTAGAATGGAAAACCAAAGAATAACGCACAAAGCTTGCTGTCCCGTGAGACGTTCTTGACAAAGAACGCATTATTTGGAATGGAGGAGGATCAACACACCACAAAGGCTCTTATTTATTAATTTCCACGGGTTTGTTCTCAGTGCTGGGGTGATCCGATCGTCGTGAGAAGGGTGAACACCAGACCTCTACACTATCCTACAAACCTACCTGAATAGAAATCTCCTATCCCATAAACCTTCTTGAATAGAGCCACGCAAGCGGGTAGTCACAGTGCATCGTTATTAACATAAATAGAGGCATTTCCTTGATGGCAAAAGATCATCAGTCCGCAGCACTGCGCAGCCGCATACCAACCATCCACGATGAAGATCTTCATTCTTCTCAGCTTTCTCATCACGCTCGTGTTCGCCGCTCCGCCAGCCAACTCTACTACGTTGCCAAAGCGTGGCGTTCCTGGCGGTCTTTGGACCTGCAACCAGGAAGGTTGGAGGGGCTATTGCGATTGGTTCCCACCTGACAGCAACCCACCTTGGAACCGCTGCCACATCCATGACTACAACAGGTACCGCTCTATGGGTCCTGACAAGGGTGAGTGCTTCCTCAATTATCACGTCGTCTTGCCCGTAGTCATTTCTCTCTCTAATGCCTCCCTGCACACATATCCATCTCCGTATTATGTAGATCACTACTAACTGTTATTGTTAACTACTAGGCACGAAGTGCCAACTCTACGAGGGCAGGAGCTGCGACGTTCGCAAGGCAATCCGGTGGATCCAGTACCCTGGTCTGAGCAAGAACGTGCCCAGCAAGATGCGCAGCTTCAAATGTTGGAACGCATGCCCTCCGCATTTCTTTAAGGGCTGCCCCAAATAAGGCAAGGACATGTCTACCCCGAGGTGGTAGTTGCGCTGACTCGTATAGCGTGTTGTTCAAACCGATCAACAGTGTTTTTGGTGATGAACTTTGGCTAGGACAAAGAGGGAGCGTGCTCAACGACTACAGCGGAGGCTGGAGATGTTACTTTCTGAGTGTGTTGATATATATACCCGGCCGAAGCTACTTCGGCCTTTTGTTTTCTTAGATCATGGTGCTCCGTTCTTTTGTTTTTGTGAATGCTCTGAGCTTCCATGTTCGTGTTAATATTGGTTGTGAAGTTGTCACTATATCAGCCGTGCCTCTACAAAAGACGATCAAAATTCTGATAAGACGGGTGAATTGTAAAGTAAAAATTAGCCCCGCATTCACTCATGTAATATGACCTTGCGCTAGGCGGCAGGAGCCTGGCCGTGGAACTTTGAACAAGGCCAATTGTTCGCGAATGATGAAGAAGGATCATAGGTTGTGGTAGAAGATACGGACCAGGCCTAACGCTTTTAGTTGCATGCATCAAACGTAACTGTGGCCGTACAAACAATCGATTCGGCCAACCAATCAATTTATGACTATTTTTTACATCTGTGAAGAGCCCGGCAGCGTGATGGTAATTTCCCTGTTTTTCAAGATCCAGTAGAAATGGAAGGAGCACTTCAGTGAATTACGTACACAAGACTAGTGCCCGGCACCTTACAAACGGTCCGCCGGTCACTTCGTCAGCTCCTCAAAACAGGCCACGACTCACCGAATTCAAATTTCAACCTCACCTCACAACTGCACGTCTCGCATTCACATCCAACCATGATGAGACTCTTCCTCCTCCTCAGTCTCATTATCACGCTGGCTTACACCTTTCCAACCGCCAACCACACCGTAACTTCCAAGCGCGGCGTCCCAGGCGCAGTCTACATGTGCGATGGCGAAAAATTCAGCGGTCGATGCACATGGTTCAAGCCCAGCATTGAATGCCGCAAAATCGAAAAAATCCGCTTTATCGGCCCAGACGAGGGCACCGTCTGCGCCACATTTCACAAAGAGAATTGCGATGCCTCAAACGACAAAGTCACGTGGTACCATTACCCTGGGATGACGGGTTCGCTTGCTTCCTGGAAAAGCTTCCAGTGCTGGGACCATTGTCCTTGGCCTCCCGCTATCTGGGGTACGACGCCTTGCTCTAATTGAGTGTATGAGCTATGGGCAGATGCGGAGCGTTGTTGAGTTTGCGTAAGGTTGTGGATACTGTGAAGTGCTAGCTGCGCTAACTTGTTTAAGATTCTGTTTAAATGCCTGGCTAGAATTTGCTTCCCGGGGTCGATAATTGGCTGGATTTTGAGCGGATGATTCATGATGAGGCTTTCTTTTGTATGATCGAACACACTTTCTAGCCGGAAGCGAGGCGTTGCATGTAAGTGACGCGACTCTAGAAGATCGTAGAACGATGGAAGCAATCCTAAGACAAATTATTGCCAATAAATGAACTGATTCAGAAAGTCATAAAGTTGGTCTGTCCATTGAATGCGTCATATTGGAGTTGCAATCGGTCAGCTTAAAAATCATAAACACTTCGTCGAGGAACAGCTAGGCTGATCTTCTGGACCATGCACAATACTTGTGGTACACAGGCTCCACAGTACATGGTACAGAAACCAGTATACCATTATACGTAATTGTCTATGTATACCCACGACCTGAATGCCCGTCTTTTTGTCACCCATTGCGATCTATACACTTTTACTCCATGTCACTGTTATAACTACCATGCCCGTCATTAATTACCTGGTAGAGACAGAATCAAAGCTCCCTCAGAGAACTCTACCAGTGTTTCTGAGCTGTCTGAACCCGCTTTAGGCTGTGGCTGAACGATATCCTCCGCTTTATCGTCCTCTGGTGCCTGACCTCCGTTCTCTTTGATCCAAGCATCAACCTCTCCTAACGCCCGGATTGGATCGCCAAGACATAGTTGTAAGAAGCCCTGGATCTGCGCGGCCGTGAAAGTATCGGGGGGAATCTTTTGACTGAAGGTTGTAGCGTACTCTTCGACCTCCTCGTTTGTATAGCCAAGCGACTCAATTGCGGCACGGCCAATCAGGCGCTTGAAGATATCGTGAGCAGCCTTGGGCATCATTTTTCCGAAGAAAAACTTGCGGTCGATACGGCCAGGACGGGTCAAGGCTTCATCCAGCACATCCGGGTTATTTGAGGTCATGATGAGCAGACGTCCTTCGACTGACGTGTTGCTATCGATCGCATTGAGGAGTCCAGATAGTGTTACCTTATTCCGCGGCCTAGGAATACGACCTAGCACTGGAGGAGCATGTGCAGGAAGAGGTACTGGTGGCATTGGTACGGTAGATGAAGGTCCCTGCTCCCGGCCAATGCCTGCAGTGTCGATATCCTCGATGACAACAATGCACTTGTGAGGCAGTGTCCGAAACAAACGATGAAGCTGCCCGTCACTGGCATAACCCGTCGCCAGATTGATAACGTAGACATCGCAGCAAAGGTGGCCAGCAAGCGCCGAGCAGAAGGACGACTTGCCCGTGCCAGGTGGACCATGGAAAAGATAACCGCGGCGATAAGGTACACCACAGTCTGCAAGTAGCTTCTTACACTTTGCGCTGTAGTAGTACTCCGCGTCGCGGATAAGCTCGGCCTTTGTATCGTCATCCATGTCAATAGTGTCGAGTTTTCGTGTCGCCTTCATAACCGATGACCACATTGCGTTGTAATGCTCTCCTCCGCTTGAGAAATAGATTGTTGTCTGACCAGCATTGTTCAGGACTTTATAGTCGTGACACTTCTTCAGAAAAGCATCGAACGGCTGTAGGGACCAACCGGGGGTATAAAGCATGATTGAGTTCGCGGGTGTGCCGGACTCATTCATAGTGTGGTCTAGACGTGTTAGTAGGGTGATGCGGGCATGAAGTCCGGATACTTACATCTGCTGGACTGACTCCTGGGATCCATGGTACCGGTGCGAGTGAATAGAAACGGACGAAAGCCAACCCTAATCCAAGTAAGTATTTGAAGAAATCCGTGTATTGCCACATGGTAGAGAATACCAAGGCCGAATGTAGTCAAGCTTTGGCCCAGCGGCTGTACAGCAAACCATAAACTTACCAGAAGATCCTGTTCTTCCCTAGTGATGGAAGCCATCGCGACTCTTCAGCCTGACGTACTTGTGAGCGACCGCCCAATTCTAGCATCATGTAGCCTCTCATCGAGATCGATGGGTCGATCATGTCCCCATACCCAGTCACAACCGTGGCGCTAGTGGTAAGGCTGTTCTTGTTGATAACTTCTGAAGACATCCACAGAACAACTTCTTGGGCTACGGGATCGTTTTCGGATATCGAGATTTGACTTGTGAACGTGTGAAGGAAGAAATTTTTCAAGTGGCGCCACACAGGTGCAACCGCCTTGTAGAGTGCGATCAAGGCGACTGCTTTCTCGACCGTGGCACCCATCCCAGGCTTCAGCTGAAATAGGAACCGCTGTAGGACCTCAATGAGAGGGTAAGCATTAGCAGTGGCTCGCTTAAGATGCTGGGGAATAAGGCCCGGGGTGTCGACTGGTTCGCGGTATAGCGTGAGCTCTTCTGAGACTCGCTCGGCAGGACGCGTTTCGTCCATTATAACGGTCGGAAGCCGCTGTTCTGTTGCGTCAGCATGTGTAATAAGAAGGCTGAAGGTGCGCAGATTGTTCTCTTGCGGCTGTAGCGAGCTATAGGCCCAGTACGGCTGTACTTTGGTGCTTGACGCACGCGAGACCGACGAAGAGTCACCGGTTCAACCAAGGTTGACACTTGGTGAAATGGCGGTACCGGACGATGAGCGCGCTATTGATTCGATCATATGTATATTTGCTTCCCTATCAAATACAAGTGTAACCTGGGAGACTAGTTGTGCTGCAGTGTGTGGTATTTGCTTAGCGCGAGGCTAGCCCCTTTTGGGATGGTGTGGTTATAAAGACGTCATGTGTGAGCGTCTTTATAACCTCAAATAAAAAAAATTAGATTTTGAAACCTTCCTTCGCACCGATAGACCCACGGCATCCGCAATATTGGAAGCCACATCTGATCTATTTGATCATTCACACCAACATATCGCCATGGCCGCAACACACGATATGAGAGTTGAGAGGCTTTTCTCAGTCAAGGACTATATTTGCGTAATCACTGGAGGAGGGTAGGTAAATAAGGCCCAGCTGCGTCGCACATGATAGCTGACGAAATGGATCTGCAGGTCTGGCATCGGCTTGATGTCTGCCCAAGCTTTGGCGGCGAACGGTAGATCGACCTAAGACCGATCTTGTTCTTGAGCGTGGCTGACCACGTTAGGCGCTAAGGTCTACATCACCGGGCGACGTAAGTGCACCACACCATCGCGACGTTAGGTGCAAGTTATAAAGCTGACATTTGCACCAGGCAAAGAAGCTCTCGAGACCGCCGCGAAATCTCATGACCCCCCCGAAGGAGGCCAGATCATCCCGTACGTGCCCCCGCTTCACCAGTGAACACCGATCCTGATTACTAGCAGTCTTGGTCCCTGCGACGTCACCAAGAAAGATGACCTCGAGAACCTCTACCAGGAACTTTCCAAACGTGAGAAGTACATCAATCTCCTCATCGCCGCAGCTGGCATCTCTGGCGAGAAGGCTGAACCTGACACGGAACACGCTGGCACCCTCAAGGAGAAGCTTTGGAACAATGAGTCCTTTGAGGGTTGGAACGAGACCTACAACACCGACGTGACCTCTGTGTACTTCAGCGTTGTCGCCCTACTTCCCCTCTTGCAAGCCGGCACAGAAACACAGGGCCATCTCTCCGCTTCCGTCATCGTCATCTCATCCATGTCGGGCATCATGAGCCATGCACAGGGCCACTTCAGTTACAACGCTGCGAAGGGCGCCACCGTACACTTGACAAAGTTGATGTCAGCGGAGTTCCAGAAAGCCAAGGTTCGGGTGAACAGCATTGCACCAGGTTACTTCCCGAGCGAGATGACCGCTAAGGAGAGCGACGAGAAGCAGAAGAGCCAATTGCCTGATGAGAAGATCCAGGAGAAGGGACACGTGCCGATGGGAAGGGCGGGAGCGGACGAGGAGATGGCGCAGGCGGTGCTCTTCTTGACCAAGAACGCTTACGTCAATGGGGAGATCCTTGCAGTTGATGGCGGTGTCTTGAATGTTGTTGCCGGAAGGTAAGCGGTGGAATTGTGAGGAAGTGCTCTCGGAGGCATGTCACGGCTGTATCTCATGTTAATTATGATATATGTATACAACTTGCAAACCAATCAAGTTCTACCCAGTCTCTTCCCTCTCCCAATCCATGGGTGTCGTGAATTCAGCACCTCCATCTTCGCCACGCTAGGAATTGATATTACCCACCGTCATCTTGCCATCACCCGTATCATCTGCAACTATCTCATTGTATTCCGTACCGAATCTGGGCTCAACAATGTCGATCATTTGCCCACCCTCGCAGATGCATGGAGAGGAGAGGAATTGGATGTCCGACAGCAAAAGAGAAAACCGAAAGGGCGCCGGATGATTACCCTGTCTCGGCAGTCAATGCGCACCGTCACTCAATGCGCAACCCCAACGTAATCGCTCAGCCAGCAATATGAGGCTATAGAGCTCTACACAAAAGCTTTTATCGCGAGATTTTCTAGAGTTGGCTTCTCATAGAGCTATAGATGATTGCTAGCTAGTCAGATTATAGATATCTGCTTGGTGTTCTGATTATACGGCCACAGCGCGATGATGGCGTTGATGGCGCAGATGCCGCCGCATCAACGCGTACAGGTGCTGGCGTAGATTTCTTCCTCTTTGTAACTGTATGAGTAGCTTTTGAAGCTTTCTGACTTCCCTTTTTGGCAATTTTGAGACGTTTTTGAAGTTGTTGTTGAGTCTTGCGAGCCTGTTGACGGAGGCGTCGCTCAGCAGCTTGATCAGCTTTCTCCTTGGCGCGCGCATCTCTGGCTGCTGCCCGCTTAACGCGCTTCTCCTGCTGTAAACGAGCTTTAAGCTGTTTATTAGCTATATGGATCTCTTGCTGCTGAGCTTTTTGGAGTTGTAACTGTTGTTTTTCAGCCTCCTGCTGGCTGAGCGAGTTACGCGCCCTCTGTACGCGGGCAGGTGACCAGAAAACTGCTCCTCTATGCCACTCCTTAGGTTGCTCTAAGGGCAGAGTCTTTCCTTTTGTTTGACGCCGTTTCTGGTTTGCAAGAGCTTCTCGGAGACCCTTATTTTCATGCTCTAGGAGCTGCTTTTGTACAGAGATTGAGTGTATCGTCTGGCTCAGCTTACGCGACTCCTCAGTCGCGATATCCTTCACAGTGGAGCGTAACAGTCGCTCTATTTTACGCCAATCTGACGCGCTAAGTACTGAGGTAGAGCTCACTGGTGATTCTGGCTCTGGCAGAGTCTCTTTGTTAAACCTTTTGAGGATAGGCGTTGGATCTGGCGGCGAGATACCTGTACACTCAAAAGCTTTGGTAATCAACTGCGGCGTAACTGACGTCGTCCAGGCCTTCCAGAATAGCGTAAAGAAGTCTCTTTTGGCGATTGTTGACAGTCCTTGGCTCCTATACAGGTATCCGGAGAGCTCGTCAGAGTAGGCAGCTGAGAGAGACTTAAATACGCAGACGTCAAGAGGCTGCAGCGTATGAGTCGCATGAGGGGGAAATATCGCAAGGAGGATCTTATTCTGATCGCAGTAGTTGATAAAATCCATAGTAACGTGAGATCCATGCCCATCAAGGACTAGGAGTCGCCACTGCCGTCGAGCCTTCTCCTTTGTACAGCGATCAAACACCTGTTTAAGCCATTGAAGCCCTATCTCATTGTTTGACCATCCAGAGGTTGATGAGGTGATAAAGACTCTGTGAGAATTGACGTTGATTTCTTCAACCCAGCTTGATTGTAGAGTCGCGGCGTCAGATCGATAGATTAGCGCTGGATCAACAGTAGATCCGTCGGCGCATATACATGCGATGAGCGAGATCCACTCACGGCTGCCGTCCTGTATAGATTGCCTTACTTGGCGACTCTCATATAGAGGCCTATCGAAGATCCTTTTTGAGCGGCCAGTGATACCAAGGAGGAAGCCTTTCTCGTCCATATTGTACGTATGCTGAGGCTCTACACTATACTCTGTAATTTTCTTGTGTAGAAGCTCAAAGTAGAGCCTGTATTTTGCCTCTGAATCAGCCTTGTGGCGATTGCTGTCAACCCCAGTCGTCCATCGTGAGATCAAGGAGTCGGGGTTGCGCCTAACAAAGCGATCAACCCAGGACATGCTGACGTCTCTTTTTGCCATGTAGGAAGCAAAATTTTGTATCATCTGCCGTGTAGGAGGAAGGCCACGCTCAGTAAGGTAGGTGATATATTGTAGAAGCCCCTTTTCTTGTTGTGGATGGAGTAGACGACGTGTACCATCAGTGATAGTACGCGCCTGCGTGACGCGTTGGTGCCTGCGCGTCAACGTAGAGCGTACAACACCAAATTCTTTGGCGATTTTATTGTATGATAAAAATTCTCCTGGTTCTTGCGCTTCGATTGCTGCTATCGCGGCGTTAATTGGGTCCATATTGGTGGAGTTGGGGCGCGTCAAAGTTGGGGCGCGTCATGTTGGGGTTGCGCATTGAGTGACGGTGCGCATTGACTGCCGAGACAGGGTAATGAACAAGCGTCTTGGCGAAAACAAGCCTCGCAAGCTCTTCTACTCCATCTTCGCTATCATTGCCCTAGCACGCGCTGTACTTTGAATTTCCATCTCAAAATCTTCGTGCTCTACTGTCCTTCATCATCATGTGCTAATGTTTCTATTTCTGTCTGGCGATCTTGCGATGGACAGTCCTGCTGCATGTCCGGCGCTTACCCGTGGCTGCGCCTGCCCTCGGGAACGCAGCCTCAAGGTAGAGTCCGACTGCGACGCTCGCAAGATAATCTTCCTCCGTCCAAGTTCTTAAAGTCTAGATCGTCCACCAGATCGTACAAATCAGTTACAAGGCCGAGTCCTTCCTGCACAACCTTCGACCTAGACAAGACCGGGCGATGGGCGATGGACCGATCATCGCATGAAACTGTGTCCAGAACTCTTAGTGTCTTCTATGACTTACGTTGTGGCGGAGAACATCTTGCCTGTGCGTTATTGCGAAGAAGGCGTCCAGCCAGACACTCGTAGAAGATGGCCCTCTTCGCGCGGGACAGGTTTTGCTGATTGGTTGACACACGTTCACCCATTCAGTCAGACACTACGCCGCAAAGAACGTGCCGCACGGGAATGTACACAGCAAGTTTACGGAGTGTGGCGTGGCGGACCGATCCCAATGTGTTTGCGGCGCCGTGTAGAATTAGCCCTACAACGTGGTCACGCGTCACATACAGCCATCGAATGGGTGAATGGGATGCAAAACTACGGTGGTGGAGCTACGGCATAATGATTACATGCTCTCCTACGGTCGGCGCGTCTCTCATCCATCTGATTCAGTCGCCTCTTACGGGCTTCGCTAACTTCACCACGGTTGAGGAAAAGGATCGCCGCCAAACCTGGAGTATATCAAGCAGGTCTCGGGCACCGAATCTATCCCTGCACTCGCCACTTTTGGGGCGCTTCTACGCCCTCTGCGAAATATCTGACCAATAGACCCTGATGACACCCACCAGCCAAACCCGCGAACTTGGCTTTCAGTCTTTAGTACTTTGTGCGCAGTACGATGGATCCTTCGATCGTCGTTTTACCAACCATCGAAAGCATATCCTGATGTCCGCACAGGGCCTGAACGTCACATACTAAATCTCTTACATGCACCAGGTCGTATACCTGCACGAAACGAGCGAGGATTTCTGACAAGAGCAGACGCCCGTGCCTTGTTGGCTGAACGATTGCGGACAAGGCCCAATCTGCATCCGAGTCTCGCCCTGGAACCCACATTATTCCGCGGCACAGGGCTGACAGGCAAGTTTTGTCGACACCAAGGAAGGACCTAGGTAGTAGTACGCAGTCGAAAGGCACCCCGTTAGACCCGAGGGATCGTTTATCTTAATGCGAGATCAACTTTGACTGGGCTGCTTCCTCACTCTAGCTGGGATGTCCTCCTAAGCATTTCGATTCCTTCTTGCCATAGGAAAGCGAAGGGCTGCAGAACCGTGATGCCCACATCATCTGCGTACGGCCTCGAGGATACCGCGGGAAAAGCTAGCCAGCCACTGTTGAACGTCTGCATCATTTTCGCCATATTGGAGACCGTCTTCGTCATCGCCTTCGTCTTCTCTTGGCATTATAACAAGGGCAACAACAGCAACAACACTAAAGGCGTATATATATTAATCCTTGTCGGCTACATCTTTTGCTTCAGTGGAGTGATAATTGGCGTATGTAAGTATTCATCATCCAAGCATGAGACGTACATTAATAGAGTGAAGTGAAGCTCACCCTTGGCGGAGCTGGACAGCATACGCATTCTCTACGTCCCCAGACAGTCCAACGGATGCTCAAACTTGTCAAAACACACGAATTTGTATACGTACTTTCAGTTCCGTTTCCGAAACTTGCGATCCTCTGCCTCTACTTTCGGCTCTTCACGGGAAAAGTGGCCAAGCTAATCCTATACGCAACTGGCCTGGTCATCATTATCACTTCGCTCTTTGGAGTCATATCGGCTTTCGCCAACTGCAGGCCTTTCAGCGCCTTTTGGGACTTGTCGCGTTCTTCTTACTGCACCATGGATCCTACTACAGCGTTCAGGTTCTTTAGTGTTCCAAACATGGCAACAGATGCCGCCCTGCTTTTGATCCCTCTACCAGCACTTTTCCAACTGAACAGCGGAATGTGGAGAAGAGTTGGCGTGGCTCTTACTTTCATTGTCAGTACCGTGTAAGACACCTGGTGCAATGTACTGAGCTGAACTGACACCTGATAGGGGCATCGTTACCGCTGTATTGCGCTTCACGGCTTTTCTTAAAACCGACTTGTTCGAAGACGTCACCTACTACTCTGTCTCTACAACGAGCTGGACCATAATCGAGCCTGGCGTTCACTTGATGGGAGGCACGGTGCCAACGCTCAGGCCCCTGATTCGGCGGTTGTTCAGCCAGATGCAAAAGCCGTCCATGTCGACTTCGCGATCGGCGACGCAGCCTTTCTCGCCCAACAGTCCTTCGGTGCCTAATACGGCCGCGATGGAAGGTCCAAGCCTGATGAAGAAGTCTTCGGCGAAAGACATGGTCCCCACGATTGGGCGAGCACCAAGCAGAGCGATGCGCTTGGACGACTACCATTACATGCAGTACGGGTCTGGTGTCCACAGTCTACGTTCGGAGGATGAAGAGAGCATGGTGTGCGCTGACGTGGTTTTGCACGAGACGATGAGGAGACAGGGTAGAAACCCAGATGGCAGTCTCCAGACGTGGTCGTTGCAGCCTGTGCAGTTTAGCCCATTGCGGACGTCGTTCTTTTTCGAGAAGGGTTGAGGTATGACGCGCTCATATGCTAGATATCTGTCATAGTAATGGTGCGTTTTAATAGTCGAACTGCTAGACTGACTGGTCGCGTGCGGCGTTGCCTTTTCTGTACATAGTGCGAATGGACGCGTACCGGAGAAACGACCGAAAGGCGATGGCATGCAGCTCACATTACACGTCGATAGGATGCTCCACTGCCGAGTGCCTGCGTGTTTACCACGTACATAGGATTTGGAGCGTAACAGCGGCAGCCTAGCTGAAGGGAGTCTGGAGCCCAAGCCAAGCGAGTCGGAAGCTGCAGGGCAGGGCGCAACCTCGACTCGACCTCGAAACCTCGACCGGCGCCCAAAAGAGGATTCTTTTTCCTTTTCACCCAGCGCCCGCACGACGGCTCCTCCAGGCAGGCAGGCCCCAACGCACCGCATACGCCGCATGGTTGGACGCAGGCTTCGCCCAACGACGCGTGCTGCAGCCCCTCCCACTGTCTGTCGCCCGGCAGAGCAGCGGTTGGAATTGGGAAAGTAGCTACACGGCCTTCCCCACGGCGACAACGGCTCCACGCAGCAGCCCGAGCCCACCACGAGCAGCGCCCTGCCGCCGCCCGAAGCTGCGAACGAACGCGCGCCCACCACGAGCAGACGCCCTCGACCGCGAGCGCCACGGCGGCGAGTTTAGGCGCCCGAGGAGCTCGATGCCGCAGACGACGCACGCCCGTGGCCGCCATTGAATTCGCCCCAAGGGAGCCTGGACGGTGCCCAAAGAAACATGGTCTCGCACCCGCCCAAGGCAGCACACGCGCACTCGTCGTCGCGCTCCTCGCAGCATCAGCAACAGCAGCGCAGCTCCAATGGCCCGTCCGGCCATGCAAAAACGGCCTCGTCCTCGTCGTCCCACGGCCGCGACCCGAGCAGAGACGACCGGCCGAGCAGGGAGGGCACCGCCCAGCGAGCCGCCCAGGATGTCGCGGGCCTCAAGGACTACCAGCTGGGGGACTGCCTGGGCCGGGGCGCCTTTGGCAGCGTCTACCGGGCGCTCAATTGGGGCACCGGCGAGACGGTCGCCGTCAAGCAGGTCAAGCTGGAGACGCTCGGCCAGACGGACCTCAAGACCATCATGCTCGAGATCGACCTGCTCAAGAGCCTGACGCATCCCAACATCGTCAAGTACAAGGGCTCCGTCAAGGCCGCCGAGAGCCTGTACATCATCTTGGAGTTCTGCGAGAACGGCTCGCTGCACAGCGTCTGCAAGAACTTCGGCAAGTTCCCGGAGCCGCTCGTCGGCCTGTTCATGGCCCAGGTGCTGCAGGGGCTGCTGTACCTGCACGAGCAGGGAGTCATCCACCGCGACATCAAGGGCGCCAACATCCTCACCACCAAGGAGGGCCTCGTGAAGCTGGCAGACTTCGGCGTGGCTACGAGGCAGTCGGGACTCGACCAGGCGAGCGTGGTGGGCACGCCCTATTGGATGGCCCCCGAAGTCATCGAGCTGTCTGGCGCCACCACGGCCGCTGACATCTGGAGCGTGGGCTGCACCATCATCGAGCTCATCGACGGCAAGCCGCCCTACCACAAGCTGCAGCCCATGCAGGCTCTCTTCCGCATCGTCAACGATGACCACCCACCCATCCCCGGAAGCGTCTCCAGACTGCTGCGTGACTTCCTCATGGAGTGTTTTCAGAAGAACCCCAACCTTCGCATCGATGCCAAGCGCCTGCTCAAGCACCCGTGGATAGTGAGCGCGAAACGGACTGCGCCTGCTGTGGCCTCGACCGGTCCGGAGTTCAATGAAGCAGTGAATCGGTCTGTACAACAATACAATGAAGCCCTCACTTCAGAGCCTTCACTGCGCAAGACCTCCGCTGCTGGCCCCCCACCACGCCGAGTGCCGGTGAATGTGAATCTGAACATCCCAAAGCAGCGACCCACCGCTGAGTCCTTTCGGTCGCCAGAAATGGACAAAGACGACAACTGGGATGACGACTTTGCTGAGAGCATCTCGCCTCGTGCATTTCACCAGCCGCATTTGAAGCCCCAGGACAATTTCGGTGGCCTCTTCTCAAGCGACAAGCTCAAAGCATTTGCCAGTTTCGATGCCGTCGTCGAGGAGCCATCGAATCTCGATGGCGAAGCAACTGTGAAGAGTCCGCTAAACCTGCAGCATCTGCGAGGCCTTCCGAGTGCCTTCTCGCAAAGTGAAATGGCACCGTCATCATCAACAAGGGTGAGAGCGTCCACGTCACGATCGACGTCTACATCCACTGTAATCGAGGAGTGCCAGGAAACCCAACCAAAGACCGCATTTCTTCGCGGTGTACCCAAGGTGTCGAATCCACCGAAAACGAAGGTGGCCGCCCTTGCTAGGCCATCGCAGATGTTTCGAGAGAACTCAGTTGAGGACTATTCTGACCTCACGCCAGCAGATGAGAGCGCTTTCGAGTTGAAGCTCAGAGCCATGCAAGTTGCCAATCCGCCTTCCATGTTTCCCAAGGAAGACACAAAGGTATACTCGACCTCGCCAGCGGACACGTTCTCGCCGAAGCTGTTCCACCCTAGTGATTTGAAACAAGCGCCCAAGTCGACAAGAGACGCGAAGGTCAATGGCGCACGGCAGCGTTCAGTTTCTTCTACGTCAACGCGCAAGATGCAACGGTCACAGTCGGAGATTGAGATACAAAAATATGCGGAGGACGACCGCGATGACTTTTCAGACGTGTTTGGTGACATCAGACCAAGTAGGGCAGAGAGCGATAGTGGCTCGGAGCATAGTAGCATGGCCATGATCACTTCTAAGATGTCATCGTCTTTTGTACGTATCATCCTTGAAGATTTAGAGTCGCTCCTCATTAACATGAATAGATGCTGGCTGATGACGACGACTTGGATCCCTTCGCCAATATGGACGAAGGCCTCGAGAATATCAATCTTGAAAACAATGTTGCACGCGACCGTGATGATCGACTAACGAAGCAAACGGAGAATCTCGTCGGCTGTCTGAAGATCAACCAGTCCGACGACATTCTGCTCGAAATCGCGGATCAACTCTTGGAAGTGCTCTACGAATCGCCGGAAAAGCGCTCGATTGTGCTCCGCTCCCATGGCATGCTACCGATTTTGGAGATACTGAGCCAGATACCGCCGAACGAAGTAGTGCTACCTCTGCTGAAAATCATCAATCTGATCATTCATGAGGATTCCGAATCGCAAGAGTCGCTGTCCATGCTCGGCGGCATTCCTATTATTTGTACATTTGCGTCTAAAAAGTATCCTAGCGACATTCGCAAGGAGGCTGCTGCGTTTGTGCGACAGATGTACCAGACCAGCACGCTTACACTGCAGATATTTGTCGGTTGCGGTGGCATCAACGTTTTGGTAGACTTCCTAGAAGAAGACATAGACGAAGAAAGGGACTTGGTGCTTATCGGTGTCAACGGTGTATGGAACGTGTTCGAACTGCAAGGGTCAGCGCCGAAGAATGACTTCTGTCGGCTTCTGTCGCGCAGCTCCGTCTTGTACCCGCTTTCACTCGTGCTGAACAGGGTGATCAATGAGAGGGACGAGGTTGCACAGCTCATCCAAGGTCGTATCGTCAGTATTTTCTTGATCTTCTCGCAAGCGGAGAGTTTTGTGAAAGATCTAGTGGCGGATCGAATGATCTTGAAGCGTGAGTCGTTCTTTCATACCCAATACTTGTCTGCCACGCATTCACCACTAACAACTCGCAGGGGTCCTCAAAGATCTCCCCAAGATGATCCCCGTTCACCAAGTGACGATGCTGAAATTCATCAAAAACCTCAGCATGCTTTCATCAACCCACGAAGCCCTGCAAAACTCGAATGCGATCGACACGCTCATCGAGCTTCTTAAAAATACTCGCGACCAGAAGAACTCTCGAGAGATATCCAATCAGGTCCTGAATACGATGTACAACCTCTGTCGCCATAACAAGAGCAGACAGGAAGAAGCCGCCTTGTCTGACATTATTCCGCTACTCAAAGACGTCGTGAATGGTGGTGGGCCACTGAAGGAGTTTGCGCTGCCGATACTGTGCGAGCTGGCGCATAGTGGGAAAGTGGCGCGCAAGATGCTGTGGGATGCGAAGGGGCTGCAGTTTTACATCAGCATGCTTTCGGATCGCAACTGGCAGGTCACAGCGCTAGATGCTATTTTTGTCTGGTATGTGAAGCCCCTAGAATGCTCCAACCCGCCTTGCTAATTCAATCCCAGGCTTCAGGAAGAAACTGCCCGTGTGGAGCAGAGTCTGCTATCGTCCAACTTCAGCACCGCTATTATCTCCTCTTATACCTCGCCTGAGCTCTCGCAGTCAAATTTTGAGAACATGCTCGAGCCTCTACAGAAGCTTGTTCGACTCTCACCTCCGATTGCGGCGTCGTTGGCTGTTCCTGAAATTTTCACACGCACAGTGCAGAAGTTGGGGCACAAGGATGCTGTCACCCGCCTGAACTTACTGCGCATCCTCCGCACTATATGCGACGCCACCGACGACGAGTGTACGCTCATTAGACATTTCGGCGTGTACGATACCATTGTGCATCTCTCAGAGCACGACCACGCGGTGCTGGTCAGACAAATGGCTGGGGAATTAGTTCGAGCCTGCGACGGCGTGAGCAAGCGTAGCACCTCCCGCGCTTCTGGATTCCGACGTCCCCCTTCTAGCTCAGGTACTCGGGCAGGATCAGGTTCCAGCAACGGGTCGACACTCGTATCGGGCATGACACCACCCACACCGAACAGTCTCAAGACAACCTTTGCCATGCCGCCGATTCCACCGATGCCACCTACCCCCACCCTGATCGGGAGCAACCGCGAGCGCATCGCTCGAAGCCAATCGACGACGGGCATCTGGAATCTCCAAGAGGAACCCCACGCTAAACCTCCGGTATTAGGTCGCTCCTCTACCACACTCGGCACACTCGCCGTCCCGACGTCCTCCTCCTCATCATCGACATCTCTCTCTTCCCGCTCCCACGGCAGCAGACCCCCCTCCCGCGATGCCTCCTCCATGGCGCGTCTCGACACCACAAAAGACGCAACAGGGAAATCGCGGCTTCCCAAAGCGCGCCCAGGCCGTCTCAGCGAAGCGGTTAGTCGGCGCCGACAGAGCCAAACTACTACTGCGGGCGAAGAGAATCAGACGCCTAGCTCGGCTGCGGGGAGTGGGAATAGTACGCCGTTGCCGAGGCTGCAGATTGTGAGGAGGAGGAGGGAGACTAGTGGGGGGGAGATGTCGAGTTTAGCGGGTCAGGGGGCGGGGATGAGTGGTAGGGAGAGGGAGAGGGAGAGGGAAAGGGAGAGGAGGGCTGTGGATTAGGGATCCAAGTATGATGTTAGGTGGTGGGGGCGGGTGGGGAGGGAGAGGGGGTGGAGTGATTTTGAGGGGTTTGGGGGAGGAGGGGATGAGAGTGGTGATGGGTGATGGGGTGCGGTGCGTGGTGTTGGCATTGGCATTGTGATTAGCGGTTGAAGCGAGGGAGCAAGCGTGGTGTTGAGGCGTTCTTGTTCTTTTTTTCCTTTTTTTCCTGCTGGTTGGCTCTTGTCTTGCGTGGTGGGTGGATTGCGTGTGGCTTACTGTGCCTTGGGCTTGGACCCTTTTTCTTTTGTTTTGTTTGGCGTGGCGTGGGAATGGATTGGAATGGATTAGAAGGGAAGGGAAGGGGAGTGCATCGTTTGTGAACTGGGTATTTGCATAGCATAGCATAGCTGTGGCGTAGGGTGGGCTTGGTGGGAGTTTTTGTATGGGAGAAGTTGTTTTTGTGAAGTTGTGTTGTGTGGTTTTGTGTGGTTTCAATTTAAGTGGTATAGGTAGGTACTGTGGTGTGTGTTGGGGAGGAGGGGTGGTAAAGGCGTGGAGCGGTTGTATGGTGCGGGAATGGTGGGGTTGTTTGGTAGAGACGTATAAAGTAGAGACAGCTTTCCATCTCGGCGTTTTGCCGTGATCCAAAAGGTTGCGAAGATTTTCTCTCTGGTATAAAGTAGAGTAGAGAAGTATTTATGGATCTCTCTCTCTCTTTAAAATCAAAAGAATATACGAGGGAAAGGTAAGATAAGGTGGTTTAATACGGAGCGTCGTAGTGGAACGATGTGGAATATTAAGATATTAGAATGGATAGGCGTGATGAGCGGGGGCAGATGAGTGGTGGGTTGGTAGGTAAAGATGGCTTGTTTTAGTGTCTGGCTAAGAGATTATTAAGGGCTTTAGATGTGAAGGATAGGGCTAGGGGTCTAGTATGTACGTTAATGGGTTGGGTTAAAGTAGGTTTTTTAAGTGTAAGTAAGGGAAGGTGGTTTGTAATAATAGATAGAGATGTGTTATTAAAAATAAGATAAGACACAAGGAGAACTATACGGTAATAGGTGGGTGAGCGTAAGAAATTAAAATTAGGTATATTAGATATATATAGATACATCTTACTATTTATAAAAGTAAGAAGTTAGATTAGGACTTCTTATAGGTAAGCTTTAGTTAATTAGAATTTAATAGCTTGTGTAGATATACAGCTTATCTAGTATAATATTACCAGCGTATAGGTATTAGATTGTAAGATTTCTAGCATTAAAATAATTAGTAGTAAAATAGCAGATATCTTACCTTTTCTTATATACTCTAACTATTAATCCCTATAATTATAGAAAGGATAATGTTTTTTAAGTATATAGCGTTAATTAAATCTACCTAGAAATAATATAATAAAGGCTTTTATTTAAAATAATATCTTTTCTAGGCAAGAGTATAAACTGCCTCTACTTATTTAGTTTTTAAGTAGCCCTATTACATTTAATTACTATGTTTTTTTATTACGTTATAGTACCTATATAATACTATATAATATTATATATACGCTAAGTCTAAAGTATATTAAGGTTTTTCTAATATCTTCTTTAGTTTCTAAGATAACCTATAATAATAACACTCTATCTACCTACCTACTATATTACTAGATAATTAATTCTACCTTATAATCTTTTACTATATTACTAGATAATTAACTACTTAGAACTTTTAGATATATACTTTGCTACTATAATATATAATAAATTATACACACACTTTGTATTTCTAGTACTAAATAGTACTTTATATCTAACTATTACTCTACCTATTTTTATAAAAATTCTATAGTATAAGTGTATACTTATATATGCCCAATACTTTTTATAATTATTATAATAGTTCGTGTCTACTTTTCTACTAGTTATTTACTATTTTCTTTTCTTTTACACCCTAATAGCGCCTTTTATCTTATAGAAGACGCCTTTTCTAGTTAGTGTTAGCACGTAGTTAGTGTAGGCCTATACCCTACACTATCTACTATATAAGTAAGGCCCCTCTAGGTCTCTTCTTTATTCCTTATCTTAGTATAGTCTTAATTTAGTTATTTCTTTTAACTATACTAGCTATTTCTAAGAGGTTTGCTCTATAAAGCTATATACCGCCCTTATATTATACTAAGATTAATATTTTCTTTAGCTATAAACAGTAATATAATACCTACTTCTTCTTTAAGATACTACCTATAGGTAGTTAAATTAGTAAAAGTTTTACTTTACTAGTTACTAGAAAGGATCCTTAGCACTAGAAAGTTTATATTTTACTACCCTAAGGTCTATTAAGAAAGGCTACTTCTAAGTACCTTCTTTGCTTATTATATAAGAATAGGAACTTTATTAGTTACTAGAAAGGATCTTTAGTGCTAAGAAGTTTATATTTTACTACCCTAAGGTCTATTAAAAAAGACTACTTCTAAGTCCCTCCTTTGCTTATTATATAAGGGTAGAAACTTTATTAGTTATTAGAAAGAATTTCTAGCGCTAAGACGTTTGTGTTTTACTACCCTAAGGTCTATTAAGAGAGGCTACTTCTAGGTCCCTTTTTTACTTAATATATAAGGGTAGGAATTTTATTAGTTACTAGTTATACTAGGTAGTTATTATACTATACTAAGGTCTATTAAGAGAGACTACTCCTAAAATCTTATTATTTTAAAAATAAATAATAAATAATAATTAATAAATAGCAACTATCGCGCTATGCTCTATAAAGCTAACCTGCTTAATAACTACCTTCTAGCGCTATTATAGTAATAGCATAAGGTATAGAGCTAGGGGATTAGAATTAGACTATAGTAGTAATATAGAAGTTAAAGTTTTATATATTTTATCTTATATTATATCTTTTATCTAATCTTTTCTTAGCTTAGACTATACGCTAGCTCGCATACTATATAAGATCTACTACCCTAGGTTTATATACTATACCCTTTTTATAACCCTACTTTACTTAACCCTACTACTATTTATACTATAGTAAGCTGCTACCCTTCTATCTAAAAGACCCTTCTAGCCCCTAAAGTATTTCCTAAGTCCTCTTAATATAACTCTATAATAAATAATATAGTAGCGGATATTTATATGCACCCTGATAATAATAGTTTATATAATATTTATTATAGGATTTTTCTACTTAACTCTACCAGTAATCTATTATTTATTAAGTATAGAAAGCAGCCTATAGTTATTTTTAAAATAACTAGTTGCTTTACTCCTAGCCTTATAAAAAAGGAGAGTATTATTAAACTACTAAGAAAGGGCTACCCTAATAGAATTTCTTATAAGGCTTCTAAGTATAATTAAAATATTACTACACTTAAAGTAGATTAGCTAGGCAATAAATTTTTGCTAGTAGACTTTAAGTAGCTTATACACTAAGGTAAAGCTAAACTTAAAGCTACTAGAAAGTTTAGCGCGTTTTTAGCGTAATTTAAACTAGACTTATTACTCTAGCCTAAGCACAGCCTAGAAATAAAATAATTACTTGCCACCTATTAGCTTTAGGCTTAATATTGCTTTTCTTAAGGCCTAATTTAAAGATAGTACTAGATTTAGTAGCTAAGGCTATTATAAAGTGTAAAAATAACTCTATATAAAAAAGTATTATTTAGACTTTATGCAAGCGCGCTAATATATTTAAATAAGCTTTTACTATACTTAATATATAAACACCTTACACTATAATATATATAATAGAGAATACATTTTAATTCTAGTCTAATAGTGCTAATTACGCAGCTATTAAAGAAGACTTATTTACCCTTAATAAAGGTCTCCTTTCTATTAAAAATAATTCTAATTTGCAGCGCTATATTTAAGTTCCCTTAAAAGCTTTTAGTCTAGAAATACCTAATCTACTATATAGTTTACGCTACTTTTATATAGCTAAGTAAAGCTTATTCTACCTAGTTACGCCCTAACGTGCGTCTTATCTAGTGCTCTAATAAGAGCCCTAATATCCGCCCTAGCTTATAGTGCCTACTTCGCACCTAGATAAAACTCTTTATTACTTTCTAGTCCCTAGATATATATAAACTAAGTTTGCTAATAGTAATTAGATAGATATACTTTAGAATAGATATACTTTTACTACTTTTTTAATATATTTAAGCTAGGATTCTCTATAAAGCTACCTAATATTAATAAGTATTATAAAAAAGGTTAGTTTAGCCCTAGTATTAAAGATTAGCTAGAGAATATACGTAATAAAATCTAGGTTAATATAGACTACTACTAAGGTAATAACTATATAGAAAATTAAGACAACCTTATAGAAGCTATACTTAGCCGCCTTAAAAGACTACGCGAAATTAGTGTTAAATAAATTAGGCCCTCTAGAAAGTTTATAGACTTAACCTACTCTTTAAATTTCTAGAAGAGACTTACTATAATTCTTTTGCTTTTTAATAGGTATAATAGTACTTACTAGCCTCCCTACTAAGCACGCCCTATTACCTTTCTTTTATATCCTATTTTCCCTATTTGCGCCTTTTATCTTTTTAAAGGCGCCTTTTCTAATTAGTATTAGCGTAGTAGTTAGCGTAGGCCTATACCCTACACTACCCTCTATATAAGAAAGGGCCCCCTATATCCCTTTTTTATCTACTATTTTAGAATAGTATTAATTTAACTAGCTCTTTTAACTATTTTAGCTATTTCTAATAGGTTAGCCCTATAAGGCTATACACCACCCTTATATTATTCTAAGATTAATCTTTTTATTTAGCTATAGATAGTAATATAATATCTACTCCTTTCTTAAGATACTACCTATAAGTAATTAAATTAGTAGAAGTTTTACCTTATTAGTTACTAGTTATACTAGATAATTATTATACTATGCTAAAGTCTATAAGGCTGCTATTATAACTTCTCTATCTACTATAAGTAGGTAAAGATATATTAGTTTGTTAGTTACTAGTTATACTAGGTAGTTATTATACTACGCTAAGGTCTATTAAGAAAGGCTACTCCTACACTTCTCTACTTACTATAAGTTAGTAAGAGTGTATTAGTTTATTAGTTACTTTAGTACTAGGTAGCTATTATACTATACTAAGGTTTATTAAAAAAGGCTACTTCTAAGTTCCTTCTCTATTTGTTATATAAGGGTAGAAACTTTATTAGTTACTAAGAAGGATTTCTAGCGCTAGGGAGTTTGTGTTTTACTACTCTAAGGTCTATCAAGAGAGGCTATTTCTAGTTCCTTCTCTACTTAATATATAAAAGTAGGAACTTTGTTAGTTACCTCTATAAGAGACTAGTTTAATAGGTTGCGCTACTATAGTCTATTAAGAGAGATTGTTCTAAGTTATAAAAGTAGTAGTATTACTTTATACTAGTAGAATTAAGAAACTACTAAGGCCTATTTAGAGAGGCTAAAATTCTAAGTTTACTAGCTACTAGTTATAGCGTAAGTAGTAGAAAGTTCTATTAGTTACCCCTATAAGACTTTATACTCTAGTTTAATAGGTTACACTTAGATTTACTAAAAGAAATCCCTCTAGTCTATTAAGAGGCTACCCTAAATATTCTTAAATAATAATAAATAACAACTATATTACATCTAAAGACTAATTTGCCTATAATACCTAACTAGCGTTATACTATAAGGGCTAAAGGCACTAAGTAAGGGGAATTAGAATTAGGCTCTAGAGGCGCTATAGTGCCATCCGCAAAGATTTTATATAAGTAATACTTTTACCCTTTTTATAAGGCGTCTTACCTTACTTGCTAAGCGCGCTATTTTGCACTTATAAGATACCTAGACCTACTAAATCTAGATATTTTACTACGCCTAACTATTAACTTCTTAGGCATTTCTTTTTATTTTTCTTTACTTTTTTTATAATAGACGTTCCTTATAAACGGCTTAGCTACTTAGAAAATCTAGATACTAGATTACTCTAGCGCTAATATTACTAAGTGACTCTATTTAGTTTGCCCTAATCTTTCGCTACTCTACCTTACTAAGTAGCCTTATACCCTTTACTCTAATCTTTTACTATCTTAGACTTTAGTTAAGCTTATATTTAAACTAGGGCAGCACTAGTTATAGGAATCTATTCTCTTTACTATAACTACCCTAGCCCTTACCTATTGCTCATTAAGTATTTAGCTAGGCAACTAATTACTAGACTATTAATATTACCTAGCTACCTTCTAGTTTAGCTTATTAATAAATTATAGTTAAACATTTCTATTATAACCTTACTTCTACCTTAAACTTACTAGTAGTTAGTCTTTAAATCTAATAACTCTATGCTATTATCCCCTAAGGGTCCTAAGATGAATATATATTAGGCGACCCTAACTACTTTTTCTAATAATGATTTTTTTTGCGACTAAGAGGTTTCTAATAAAAATATTACAATAATAGCAGTTATCCCTTCTGCTTTTGTTAACACAGAAAAGCGTTTTAAGATGTTTAATAAAAAGGGGTTGTCTAATAATAAAGACTCAAAAGTAGAGCTTAAGCCTAATTACTTTAGCTAACTACCTTTTACTACTCTTTCCTAGCTGTCGCTAGAAGACGTCTAACCTAGTAAGGACTATAGTAATTACACTAGAGAAGAGGCGCTTAATAAGAATAATCTTTATAAATTTAGTATTACTTATTATAATAATAGTCTAGAAGATAATAACGCTGCCTATTATAGTAATAGATTAGAAGATAAAGAGCCTATGTATTATAATAACCTTTCTAAGAATAACTTTGAATTTACTAACTTAATTAATCCTAAGCCCTTCTAGGCAGGAGTATAAACTACCTTCACTTATTTAGTTTTTAAGTGGCCCCACTGCATTTAAATACTATGTTTTTCTATTGTATTACTAGTGCCTATTTAATATAATATTATATTACGTTATATATAAGCGTTAAGCCCTAGGACTAGAGCGTGTTAAAGTTTTTCTAACGTCTCCCCCTAGCTTCTAAGACAACTAACTCTATAATAATAACACTCTAACTTACTTGCCTATTTACTATATTACTAGATAATTAACACTACCTTATAATCTTTTACTACATTACTAGACAATTAACTATTTAGAATTTTAACTCTACTCTACTACTATAATATATAACAAGTTGCACATGCGCCTACTTCTAATACTAAATAGCACCCTACTATTCTTTACTAATAACCTCTTAACCTCTAAACACTTAGCTATTACTTTACCTATTTTCTATAAAAGTTCTATAGTATATACACGTACCTATATACTCTTTACACCTCTAGCACCTACTTAGTATAGCTGTTACTATTATTATAGAAGTAATAAGCTATTAATTAGAAATCTAATATTGCTTGTAGCCCTTAGTAGTAATTACTTCTATAAGCTATATAGTAGTCTATAGCAGCTAGCCTAGATTCTTACTTTATAAATATCTATATTCTTCTAGTCCTTATCCTTAATAGTTGTAAGTACCTTGCACCTAAACTAGCATAGAGGTAAGGGCAGAAATCTAAATACACTATACTATCTTACTTACCTCTTGCTTTAGCAATCTATATTATAAGGCTTATCCCGCCTTTAATTCTAGACTTCTACTTAAGAAGATATATCTTCTTCTTAATATAGCAATCTAACTCTATAGCAGCTATTTACTCGCCGCATAGGTCCCTAGCAAATACTATATAGTTTTTAATATCTAGCAGCGTCTAGCTATTATACCTAGCTATATTATATCTAGCTGCGTTATTATTTATATCTCCTAGGTAGGGGCGCAACACTATATATTTAGTAGTAATAGTGTCTTTAAGGTAAGGGATAGATATAGTAATCTTAAGATCTTACGCAATAATTAAATATATTATATAGTAGATAGATAAATACTTAATTTATATCTAGTTATAAATTTTATATTATATGCGTGTAAGTAACTACGTATTATATTATTAACTACTTCTAGTATATGGCGCTAATTTGCATATGCTAATAAATAGTTATAATAAATAGGTCCTAGCCTAACCTATCTCTAAGCTGCTTTACATTTTTTAATGCGTTTTTAGTATACTTATAGCTTTCCCTTACAGTGTTATACTATATACTAAAAGGTCTACAATATTTCTCTTTCTAATATTAATCCTAAGTCTAACTTTCTATAAAAAGGATACTTAGGCAATAAATTTAATAGTAAACTAATTAATAAAATCTTCTAAAACGCTAATAATTAGAAGCTACCCTCTAACTATTAGCCCTTACTCTAATCTACTAGTTACCTAACTTATTTTGCCCCTAAGAGCACTCTAAGCTACTAAAATAGGTAGTCTAGTTTACTACTAGTTAAGTAACTTCCTAGCTAGCTTACTATATATAGGCACCTATCGCTTTTAGTACTCTTACTTCTAGCTATCTTTTCTCTAGCTAGCTTACTACTAATTTAGTAGCTTTTTAGCTATTACGTATATAGGGCACCTATAGCTTTTAGTACCTCTACTTTACTATACTAATAGTCTCTATAGCTTTATAAACTACCTTACTCTAAATAAAAACTATATAGTTAGATTAATATATTTTTTTAAAACACTTTTCTATAGTACTAGGAAACCTTATATAATATAATTACGCTAGCGTGTAATAAACTAACTAGAACTTTT
Organism: Laburnicola sp. R22_1; assembly: GCA_014281115.1. Taxonomy (NCBI): domain Eukaryota; kingdom Fungi; phylum Ascomycota; class Dothideomycetes; order Pleosporales; family Didymosphaeriaceae; genus Laburnicola; species Laburnicola sp. R22_1. The sequence goes on from JACONQ010000013.1 coordinate 1,129,551, forward strand.
TTAGCTAACTATATTTTTATATAGTATTAGAGCTAAGAATGCGCTCTATTAGTAAAACGCTAAATGCTAAGATATAGTTTCTAACCTAGCACTAATTTATTCCTAACTACTTTTCTTAATATCTCTACTAAATAGTACCTAAATTAAAAACTAAGGCTATTACTAGAACTATAAGGGCCTATTGCCCCTATTCTAGCCCTTTTCAGCCTTAAAATAGTGCTAGTTATATTAAAAATCTTCTAAAACACCCTATTTTTATATACTTTCCTTTTTATTTTTAGGCCTTAAAAGGGGGGTTATATAATAGTACCCCTCGTAAGCAGAAGTATAAACTGCCTCCACTTATTTAGTTTTTAAGTAGCCCTACTATATTTAATTACTACGTTATTCTATTACGTTACTAGCGTCTATATAATATAATATTACGTAATATTACGTATAAGCGCTAAGTCCTAGAACTAGAGCGTGTTAAAGTTTTTCTAACGCCTTTCCCTAGCTTCTAAGACAACTAATCCTATAATAATAATACCGAAATTTGCTTACCTATCTACTATATTACTAAATAATTAACACTACTTTATAACCTTTCGCCGCGTTACTAGATAATAAACTACTTAGAACTTCTACTCTACTCTACTACTATAATATATAATAAATTGCGCGTGCGCCTACTCCTAATACTAAATAGCACCCTATTATTCTTTACTAATAACCTATTAATCTCTAAATACCTAGCTATTACTTTACTTATCTTTTATAGAAATCCTATAGTATAATCGCGTACCTATATATCCTCTACGTCTCTAGCACCTACTTAGTATAGCTATTACTATTATTATAGAAGCAATAAGCTATTAATTAGAAATATAATATTACTGTGGTGGAATAAACTCCACCACACGGGTCACGTGGTAAGCCGGTGCCCGATCGGCTCTCAAGGATTTAATAGGCGGTTTCTTTTTTCTAACACGCACAACTTAATCTATCTTTCTACTGAGTCCCAATCAGGGCTGGGTTCCCCCACAAAATTGGCGACCAACCCGCGACTAGAACCTCCAAAACCTTGACCTTAGGAAGGCCATCGCATTAGTACTCCAATATGGACGAGCAGTGTTGCCCAAGAAAAAGACAAGATAGAACAATAGCGGCGCGCAGCGGTGTGCGGAACAGCGCATACTGGGGACAGAAAGAAACCCCAAAAGAGACTCAGGGGCGAAATTAGGCGCAACCAAGCACAGCGCTAACCTTGAAACAGAAATACAACCCAAGCTTTAATTAGCTGCCGCACTAGCCCTTATCGAACCGCACTACCAGGAATAAATAACAAATAACGAACACTAATGACCCTAGCATATGCACAAATCAGGCATAGAGCGTGGGCTCCAGGACCAGACCAGACCAGACCAGCACCAGACCAGACCAGAAAACAACCAGAACCAGGCACCGAACGACTCTTAGAGTTGGAACATCGAGCCTCTAGGAACGAATAACGAACACTAATAACCCTAGTATATGCACAAATCAGGCATAGAGCGTGGGCTCCAGGACCAGACCAGACCAGACCAGCACCAGACCAGACCAGGAAACAACCAGAACCAGGCACCGAGCGACTCTCAGAGTTAAAACATCGAGCCTCTAGAAACAAATAACAAAAAATAATAACCCTAGCATGCACATAACATTATGCGCAGAGCATGGGCCCAGGCATAAGGAGCACAGAAATAGAACAAAAACAGAAGCCTAGATTAAGAAGCAGTTAGAACTAGGCGCCAAAAGACGCTTAGAGCCAAAATCACCCCACCAGGACTAGACAACTAAGCAATTATAAATAGACAAGAACTGAGAACAGACTAGGGCACCCAGACCTAGACCAAGGAAAGGACCGAAGCTAGACACCGCATCACCCTCAGAACCAAAAACTGAGGCGGAGTTAGAGAAAGCTAAGAGATAACAAGTACAGGTGCGCGGAGGCAGAAACAGAAGCAAAAAAAAGAAGAACCAGAACACCAACTCCAACTACCCAAGAAACTAACCAGACAACTAGCAACAACAATGTCCGCCACTAGAAGATCAAACAACCATCAGCGATCCCAGTCAGAGGACCCAGATCACAGCAAGATGCGTGAGTTCCTCAACGTCCCAGCACTTGGGAAGCGCAAGAACCCGAGCCCAAAATCCCCTTAGGCCGTCAGTTTCGCAGAGACAACAAGCTTAACTAATGAGGGTATCTATACACCCGCTGGAGGGTCTCCGCCCCTTATAGAAAGCTCCTCGCAAGGATCTAAAGGGAAAGCACTAATGCCGCCTTAGCCGGCCAAAGACGCCAATGCCCTTATGGCGCAAATGGTGATAGCCCTGCAATCCCTTACCAACAAAGCCACCTAGTGGAACCCCGTGCAGAGCCTTGTTACGGAACCCGACCCATTCTCAGGCAAGGAACTGCACTTTGTGGGAGACAATGTAACCTAATTCCTTCAAGACTACAAAAAACGTGCGAACCACTACTAGTACTCTAAGAAAGACAAGGTTGTTAGAGTTAAGGAATATTGCAGCCAAGAGATCCAGGATGTGCTCAACTTCTCAATGCCAGAATACTCCAAGGCAGAAGAAGAAGGGGCATGGCAGAAGCTGTGGGTGGCTATGCGCAGGCGTTAGCGGAGTTAGGATCGGGCCCAAGCTAAAGAGACGGAGGAAGCATTAAAGGCGTAGCTATCGCAGTGTCAAGCAATAACAAACCTTAACATCCGTGATTTCCTAGACTAGTTCGCAATTAGGTTTGGGAAATGCCTAAGGGCAGGCACGGTTATGAAAAGCCAGAAGGGTATGCTTCTTATCTATGGCCTGAGCAAACAACTAGCGGGCAATATCCTAATAAAGAACAACTGGTTAATAGAGAGACCTATGGAGCTTGACTTTGACATAATAGAGAGATGGCTTTTAAGTAGAGCTCGAATCCAGTTAGAAGAACATATGCTAGATCTAACATACCAAATCTAAGCGCTGATGCCGTCTTAGACTGTCGAGCCGCAAGTACCACCAATGCCGCAGAGTGTTTTCTAACCCACCAGACTCAACCCGAACTTTTAACAAGCAAGACCATAAGGAGCTCCAGGCGCGCGAGCAACCCCAGGCTCGACTATCTCTTAACACAAAGTGGACGAGCTGACTAAAAGGCTTAAGGTTATAAGGCTTCAGAACGTCCTAGTTTAGAACTGGGACCCTCGAGAGATGGAGATTCTGTCGGACCTAGTTATCCGCCAGGAAATCACTATGAGGGTAGAACAGGCCCTAAAGCAGATAGTACCACAACGACCTCAGTACCATGCACCGACCTAGTCTTAGGCCTACTCAGCAGCGCCGATGCGAGTCAACATGCACGTGGCCGCGGCAGTGATAGACCTAACACAGCAAGAAAACGACCGTTTTGAAGGATGCTTTGGATGTGGGAAGGACCACATTATCGCGAATAGGGAATGCGAGGGAAGGAATTTATGGTTGTTGCTAGGGACTATACCTCTAGATGGCCTAAAGCGAAAGCGCTCACCAACGCTAACTTAACCGCAGTCGCCCAGTTCTTAGAAGAATCCGTCTTTAGCAGGTGGGGCATCCCTTTTTGCCTGTTAGTGGACGGAGGACTAGAGAACAGAGGCTTAGTGGAGGACTTGGCTAAACAGTTTGGGATTCAACGAGTGGTATCCAGTGCTTATCACCCACAAGGGCAAGGTCTGGTGGAAAGAGGCCACCAAGAGCTCGTTGGCGCACTGCGGAAGATGAAGGGCGACTGGGTCCAGAACCTACCCAAAGCTCTGTGGGCCGATCGGGTCACAGTGAAGCGATCCACAGGCGAAACACTAGCCTTTCTGATCTGCGGGAGAGAACATGTTCTTTCTATTGAACTTTGCATCCTGACATGGCAGACACTTCTATAGGAATAGGTTCATACTACTAAAGAACTCCTAGCTGTTAGAGCGGAGCAGTTTAAGAAGCGTGATTATCGCCTCTAAGAAGCTATTAACCGAACTATCCGACTGCGCGAACAAGGAAAGGAATGGTTTGACAACCGGCGCACTCTTAGGATGGAGCCACTGCGACAAGGCGATCTGGTGTTGGTGCATGATACTTTTTAGGCCAGCAACATAAGTCGCAAAGTCAAGCTCGCCAGAAGGTACCAAGGCCCCTTCAGGATCAGGGCCATTCCACCGCACGGTGAAGGATGGTACATACTCGAGGAGCTCAATGGGACACCCTTTCGCAATAGAACGCCAGGCGATCGCATCGTTCGATTCCATCCGCGCACGACAACAGACCTTAACACAATGCTAGAACCTGACGTCGTGGACACTAATAACCTCTTAGAAGAAATTACTAATTCCTTGGAGGGAATTAATCCTGCAGACCTTAATGAAGTTACGCAGACGCCTAAGCCTAAACATCCTATATTTGCGCGCAGATTACGGAGGCTGGCGAGATATGCACAGGACGTCCCCACGAGGATGAAGCAAGTGGGGATTCCGCCGCCACCAGCAAACTTTGACCCCTCAGACTTCGCCCATTGGGAGGAGTAAGCTAGCCGGAACATCGGCGCATTATGAGCTAAGGGACAGCTCATTTCTTAAGGGGGGGGGGGGAGGAAGTAGTCAAAGAAGAAAAGTTAGAAAAAGAAGATGGAACAACAGCATCAGTACCAAGTTAAATTGAAGTCTAACATACATACATTATTACTAGGATAGGATCACAAGTTACAAGACCCTGACAATGGAGCCTAACTGACAATTAGACAGCTAGAAAATTGAAAGCTAAGAACTACTATGCTGACCTCCACGAGAATCTGAGCCCCCGCGACCGCCACGGCCTGAGCTATAATTGGGGTTCGGATTGCGACTCCAACGGGAACGAGGCATAGGGCTACCTTGCTTTGCAGCTTAAGTTCCGCTGGAGCCTAAACCTAAGCGTGCAGCTTGGGCGGAGAGGTTAGAAGGAACGGAGGACAGACCTAAAGAAGGAGGAGAGGAGATCATGCCGCGGCGGCCAAGCGGGGACAAGGGAGTACGGGCGGAATTGATGGACTGTTGGGAAGCTGGATGTATGGGGGAAGGCGAGTGGAATGGAACTTCAGGAGGATTGTCGGTGGCCTGAAAGGGAGATAAATTGGAGGATGAAGAGCTAACCTGCAGCACCGCATCGAGCAAGACCTGGCCTGGAGAGGAATTGGGGCCGGAGAGCAGATGACTGGGAGTAGGAGTGGTCTGGCCCTGAGACAGGGAAGGGCTGCCGCTGTCGCTGCTGGAGAAGACAATGGGTTAAGAAGGATGGGAAAAGAGTGCGAAGTTGTCTTGACCGTTCACCCGGAGCTGCAAACCGCGAGGCAGGTCATTGTCGTTATTAGTGCTCTGCCTGAGGGCTGCGAAAACTTGGGCCATGACATTGAAGCTGATACGAGCATCCAAGAGGGGAATCACTTCCCAGGGGTCAGCCTGAGAGACCATAGGGGTGCGGGGAACTCACGCAGAGACAAGAAGGTGATGAATGCGCTAACAGAGGGCTTTTTGGGCACCAGTGGGAGGTCGAAACCACCAGAACCCGCATTATTGTCGCCTCGATGAGGAGGCTTGCCGCCGCCGCCGCCGCCACTGGAACTGAGGCGGCCAGATGCGTAGGCGCCTGGGGCATAGTCGATCTAAAGATGGGGAGGCATGATGAGGCAGGCTGAGTGAAGGCTTGAGAATGGTTTAGGGTTTAGGAGGACAAGAAGCTAAACTGTAGGAAAATTGTAAGAGTGCGGAGAGTAAGTGGAATAGGCGGGTTAGTGATGAAAATGGGTGGGCGTTTGTGGGCTGTTGTTTGAGGTTACACGAAGCTAGGTGATTGGCGGAGCTCGCTATCAGAGGCGGGCCTGACCTCTGCTCACCGGCAGGAGGCGCTGTGGAACATTTGGAGTGTTTTCTAGAAGGGTGTTTAGCATGAAGCTTGATGGGGCCAAGCTTCTGTGGGTAGGGAGGTATGTGGTGGAATGAACTCCACCACACGGGTCACGTGGTAAGCCGGTGCCCAATCGGCTCTTAAGGATTTAATAGGCGGGTTCTTTCTTCTGACACACACAACTTAATCTATCTTTCTACTGAGTCCCGATTAGGGCTGGGTTCCCCCACATTACTTATAGCCCTTAGTAGTAATTACTCCTATAAGCTATATAGTAGTATATAGCTACTAGCCTAGACTCTTACTTTATAAAAATATCTATATTCTTCTAGTCCTTATTTTTAATAGTTATAAACATCTTATACCTAAACTAGTATAAGGCAATCTATATTATAAAGCTTATTTTACCTTTAATTCTAGACTCCTACTTAAGAAGATGCGTATTCTCCTTAATATAGCGATTTAACTCTATAGTAGCTATCTACTTGCTATATAGGTCCTTAGTAAATACTATATAGTTTTTAACATCTAGTGGCGTCTAGCTATATTATTATTTATATCTTCTAGGTAGGGGCATAATACTACACATCTAGTAGTAATAGTATTTTTAGAATAAGGAATAGATATAGTAATCTTAAGATCTTACGCAATAATTAAATATATTGTATAGTAGATAGATAAATACTTAATCTTTAGTTATAGATTTTATATTATGTGCGTATAGGCAACTACGTATTATATTATTAACTACCTTTAGTATAAAGGGCTAATTTGTATATACTAACAAATAGTTATAATAAATAGTCTTTAGCCTAACCTGTCTCTAAGCTACTTTACCTTTTTTAATGCGTTTTTAGTATACCTATAGCTTTTCCTTATAGTGTTATACTATATACTAAAAGGTCTGTAATGTTTCTCTTCCTAATATAATAGTACTTACTAGCCTCCCTACTAAGCACGCCCTATTACATTTCTTTTATACTTTATTTTTCCTATTTACGCCTTTTACTTTTCTAAAGACGCCTTTTCTAGTTAGTATTAGCATAGTAGTTAGTGGATCTATACTCTACGCCGCCCTCTATATAAAAAAGGCCCCCTATATTTTTTTTATATACTATCTTAGAATAGTATTAATTTAACTAGCTCTTTTAACTTTTCTAGCTGTCTCTAATAGGTTAGCCCTATAAGGCCGTGTACCGCCCTTATAATAGGCACGTGAAAAGTTCTATAAGCTCTTCCTCTCTAATAGAATAGACGCCTAGACATTCCTATAGGCTTTTAAGAGTCTAGCTAGGAAGGATAAACTAAATGTAAAGACCTAAAAGGATAAATTATAATTTAAGCTAACTAAGAGTCTTAAGATAATACTCTAAAGAGAGATAAAAGATTCTAATATTAACTACCTAGGAATTAAACACTAGATAGCCGCAGCTAGCTACACTCTCTAAGATAATAATATAATAAACCTATTTTAGGCGCGTATATAAATCTCTTATAAGGTACTACTCTCTAAATTAAAGCCTTTATACATAGTAACTAAATAATAAGTATTTTACTTTAGACTTACTATTCTCTTTTTACTCCTCTATAACTATAATAGAATATAGTATATTAAGTATTAACCTCTTTTTATTAATACTACCTTGAAACGCTTTTCTATATTAACAACAGTAGGAGAGATAACTGCTATTATTATAATAATTTTATTAGAAACCCCTTAGTCGCAAAAAAAAACCCATATTAAGTATAATACTTATTTTTAGTGTAGTAAGATAAGGAATAAATACTTAAGCCGCTATAACTATTTTTAGAAGATAGCTATATAAGCAAATATATAAGTAGTAGATAATCTTAATTTAAATAAACTTAGTATTATCTACTATTCTAATTTAGAGGTAGGTAATTTATTAGATAATAAAGCTTTAAATATAAGTTACTAGACTACTCTAATCTAGTAGCTAATATAGAGGCTACTAAACTAATTAATCTAGATAAGCTATAATTTTAATTATAAAACACAAATACTAAACTAAAATTGCTACCTATAGGTAGTAAAATAGTAAGGGTTTCTAAGCTATTTAAAGGCTCCTAGCTAGTTATACTAGTGCAAATTATATTCTAAGAATTAGCTCTTAGGTTATAAGTCTTAATAGATACTAGTGCTAGCGCTTATAACCTTATTACTTTAAGATATATAAAGGTAGTATAAAAATAGCTTAAAGCTAAACTCCTTTACCTAAAGATATTAATTCCTCTTAAGAACTTTGTAGGGAAGAGAAGCGTAAAAGTAGATACCTATTTTATAGTCTAGCTTAATATTAATAGATATAGCTTTACTATATAGTTTTTTTATAAAATAGGGGACTATAATTTTATTATTAGTAGGAAATTTTTAAGTAAGCTAACTATCTATTTAACGCTTAGGACTACTGTCTTTATTAGAAAGATAATACGAATCTAACTTTTGCTAGTAATTTTATCCTATTATAGACTTTCCCTCTACCTAACTCTTCTTACTAGAACAACGCTACTTAATAGAATAAACTACTTAAAAAGTAAAATTATACCTACTAAAAGACTTACTTACTAAAAGCTAACTAGAGTGTCTTTAAGGAAATCTCTATTTAGCTTCCTAACCCTACTATCTTAGTTATTAGAACGTACTTAAAGGCTTACTAGAAACTAAACTATAAAAATAACTTTAATAAAGATAATAGTGTTAAAGCTAAAGAGCTGCCGTTTTTAGACCAAGAACTATTAGATAATAAATTGCCTATTAGTTACTCTATCCCTACTTCTTAAGGAAGTTACTAGTAAGACTAGCCCCTAGAAATTATGCAGTAGGATTTAGGTATTATCTCTAGTCCTAGACCTAAAGACTATAATCCTACTAGAGAAGCTAATTTATAGATTAGACAGCTCTTATAGAAATTAACTATTTAATTAAAACTACTCTAGCTAGAATAATCTATATTAGCTTCCTTCTATCCTACTAAATTGCTAATATAGAAAGAGAACTTGTAGAAGATAAATAATAAATTATATTTAGTAGATCTACTAGCCCTATACAATCTAGCTAACCTCCTAGAACTTATTTAGGCGCTAACGCGTAAATAATTATATACTATTAGCTTTAATATTAATATAGTAAGCGCTATAGCCTTTACTTTTAATAGTGGCTATAAGTTTAATATAATTATTAGTTATACTAGCCCCTATAAGCTAGCTAAACTTATTAAGAACTATAAGAATAAGATACATGGCCTAGAAAATAAGTTTTAAGCTAACCTACTTGCTAAAATAGAATAAGCGCTCCCTTAGCTAAGATACACTAAAGTAGAGCCTGTCTATTTTTTAAAATTAGATTTTAACACTCTTCTACTTTACTAAAAGAGTGTTAATTACTATATTAACTTTACTAAAGCCCTATCTACGCTTACTACCTTGCCTTTATATAGTATATTCTTAAAGTATCGTAAACTTCTTAAAGCCTATATTAATAACTATATTAAGCGCAGGTTTATTATCCCTAGTAACACTAGCTTTGCTTCGCTAGTATTATTTACTAAAAAGCTAAGTAGAGGTTAATGCGTTTATATTAATTATTACTAGCTTAATACTATTACTAAAAAGAATATTACAGTAATTCTACTTATTAAGAAGACACTTATATGCCTCCCTAGAGTAAGACTTTTTACTAAGCTTAATATTTACTAAGTATTCTACTAAATTTAGCTTATCTTAGAGACTAAAGCGCTAACTATTTTTTAAACCTAGTATAGAAATTATAAGTATAAAGTCTTACTCTTTAGTTTTTATAATAGTTCTACTACCTTTTAATAGTTTATTAATAGTGTTCTAAGTAATTATCTAGACAACTTCTATACTATATATATTAATAATATTTTTATCTTTTCTAAGAATCCCTAGAATATAAAGAATATATTTGTAAAGTTTTACTCTACTAAAAGGACACTAATCTCTAAGCTAATCTTAAGAAATATAAATTTACTATAATAGAAACTAAGTTCTTAGGATATATTATTAGCACTAAAGAAATCTATAAGGATTCTGCAAAGACTACTATGGTTTAGAAATAAAAAGAGCCTATAATACTTAAGGTATTGTAGAGCTTTTTAGGCTTCTATAACTACTATTATTTTTATTTTTATTATAGGTAGGTTATTCGCCCCCTACTTAAGCTGCTAAAAAGTAGTGTCTTCTATACTTTTAGAGACTAGAAACACGCTGCCTTTAAAGCTGTAAAGCAACTTATAGCTAGTAATATTCTAGTTTTATAATACTTTTTATTTTAAATTACTTATATAAAAACTAACTCTAGTAATAGCGTTAATATAGGCTCTCTTAGTTAACTATAATCTAATAGTACCTAGCGCCTAGTTATATAGTACTCTAAATTATTAAAGCCTACTAAGTTAAAATATAATATTTATAATAAGGAAAGATTAACAATTATATAGAGTTTTTAAAATAGAGAGTATAACTAATTAGCCTTTAAACTGCTAAGCCCTTTAATATTATTACTAATTATTAAGCCCTTAATTACTTTAGCACTAACTATAAGCTCTCTTTATAGTAAGCCTAATAGTTTAAAAAGCTATCTAAATACTATTATTAAATTACGTACTAACTAGGAACTGCAAATATTATAGCTAATACGCTATCTAAAAAATAGAATAAGTTAAAGTTATAGAAAGAGAAGAATTAAGAGGCTTAAATCTAGTTCTTTCTCCTATAACTACTAAATACTACTAAAGCAGCCCTTATAGCTATTATAATTACAAAGTAGAAGAAAGAAAAAGTTAATATAAGCCCTAAAGAAGCCTATTCTTGTATACTTATTAATTGCCTACTATATACTAATTAAATATATAAGGTGCTTAAATTGCTTTACGAAGTAGCCTATTTAGAATTACTAGATTTTATCCTTACTTTTTCTAGATTGCTTCTTTATAAAGACTGCCTAGTAGTTCCCTCTATAGAGTTTCTCTAGACGTATCTAATTTAAATAATATATACTTATTAGGTTACTGCCTATCTAGGTCTATAACAAACTCTTTAGTTTTTATACTAGTTATATTACTAGAAGGGCATAAATACTAATATTAATAAGTATATCTCTAATTATTAAGACTGCTAGTAGAGTAAGCCCTTACTAGATAAAAAGCTAGGATTATTATACCTACTTCCTATTTCTAAAAATATCTAGTAAGATATCTTAATTAATTTTAAATTATTCTCTAATAATAAGAAAGGGTATAATAACGCAATAGTCTTTTACTACTACCTATCTAAGTGTGTTTTTTATGCCCTACTATAAGATAGTTCCTACTAAATAAGCTGCTAATCTCTACTATTAGTATATATTTAGAGTCTTTAGCCCCCTTAATTAATTATCTCTAACTGCGACCCCTAATTTATTTTCACTTTCTTAGCTACTTTATATAAGCTTATAGGTATTAAGTAACTTTTCTTTATAGTATAGTATTTACAAACTAATAGCTAAACTAATATTATAAATTAGTATTTTAACTAGTGTCTGCGTCTATTTATTAACTTTTATTAAGATAACTAGTTAAATTTGCTACCTAGTATAGACTAGGCCTAGGCAATACTACCCTTTAACAGCACTAGAGTTTTTCCTTTTAAGATTAAGTTTAAGTATTAGCTATATCTTTACTAGGACTAGTGTACCTAACTAGTTACTAAATCTTTAGATAATATTACTTTAGAAAAGGCTAAGGCGAAAGTTAAGGCCTATATAAAAGCTTACAAATTTGTCTATAATACCGCCCGCGCTAATATATCTACTACCTAGAAAATATAATTAAAGTAGGCTAATAAATATAGATAAGCTATTAATATTAATATTAGAGACTAGGTCTTTATTACTCTAAAGGGATTTATTACTAAACGCCTATTAGTTAAGTTAGATTATTAAATAAAAGGACTATACCAAATTATAGATAAGAAAGGCCACTTTTTTATACTTAAACTTCTATACTATATAAGAGTTTATCTAGTGTTTTACACTAATAGACTTTAAAAGAATTTAAATAATTTCTTACTAGGTTAATTATAACCTCTAGAACTATCTATTAAGATAGATAAAGTCTCTAAGTAGCTAGTTTTTTATATTCTTAATAGTAAAGTAGACTATAGAACACTAAAGTACTAGACAGTGTAAGAAGGATATAACTCTAACTTAACCTACTATTCTACTAATAACTTTGTTAACTCTTCTCTACTAATTAAAGCTTACTATTAAGAGTACTTTAAGCGAGCTAGTTTACTAAAATAGTTGCCTATTTAGCTAGACGCCGCCCTTTAAGACACTTTTCTAGAGCCTATTCTTAAAGATAATATTTCTATAAAGATAGGGTTAAAGCGCTATATTAGGCGTACTTAGCTAGGTGCCTATTACTTTTTAATACCTATACACCCTTAGGCTTACACGCATAATTAGATATCTACTACTTTTTAGTACTTTTACCTCCTAATAGCCTCTTTACCCCTAGATATCCCTACTACTACTAGCAGCCCCTATAGCTTTAGGAGCTACTTTACCCTGATTAAAAACTATATAGTTAGGTTAATATACTTTTAAAACGCTCTTCTATAGTATTAGAAAATCTTATATAATATAATTTTTTTGTCATTACCTTTTTACGCCTTTTTTAATTACTAAGCAGGGGGCTCTGCTTTTTTATTATGTTATTTAAGATGAAAGCCTTTGTCGTCCTACCCCTAGGTAGATAAAATAACGCCATACATATAATAAAATTGCGCTAGCGTATAATAAACTAACTAGAGTTTTTTTATCTAATTGTGTTTTTATATAGTATTAGAGCTAAGAATACACTCTATTAGCAAAATACTAAATACTAAAATATAGTTTCTAACCTAGCACTAATTTACCTCTAACTACCTTTCTTAATATCTCTATCAAATAGCACCTAAATTAAAAACTAAGGCTACCACTAGAATTATAGGGGCCTATTACCTATATTCTAGCCCTCTTTAGCCCTAAAATAGTGCTAGTTACGTTAAAAATCCGCTAAAATACCCTATTTTTAGGCCTTAAAAGGGGGGTTATATAATAGTTTATGCCTAACTTCTTACTAGTTATTTACTATTACCTTTTCTTTTATACCTTAATAGCGCCTTTTACCTTATAGAAGACGCCTTTCCTAGTTAGTATTAGTGTGTAGTTAGCGTAGGCCTATGCTCTACGCCGCCTACTATATAAGTAAGGGCCCCTTAGGTTTCTTCCTTATTCCTTATCTTAGTATAGTCTTAATTTAGTTATCTCTTTTAACTATACTAGCTGTTCCTAAGAGGTTTGCCCTATAAGGCCGTGTATCGCCCTTATAATTATTTTATATAAATTCTACTTTAGTAATTATACTATAGCTTTTTTAAGTTATATAGTTTTACTTTATTCTTTTAAAGTCTTTTATAGCCTTTATTTACTCTTTTTATTACCTTTAAAAATATATCTAGTAACTCTTATTAATATAGCTAAGTATAAAATAACTAAACTAGTAGAGAGTAAGCTATAACTTAAATTCTATACGTATAGTCCCTATATACTCTAATTAACTATCTAAGATAATTTATTTACTATACTAATTATATGCTACTATTATATAGTTAGTAATATTAGGCGTTTAACCTTTGTAATACTAATTTTAGCTAGCTTTATTATTGTTATTATTTTTATAATATATATCTAGATATATAACTGCCTACCTAGTAGTAATAGTATTATTAAGGTAAGAAATAGTTATACTAAATTATAACTTTAAGGTTTTATATAATAATTAGTCTTTTTAATTACTAAGCAGGGGCTCTGCTTTTTTGTCATGTTATTTAAGATGAAAGCCTTTGTCGTGCTACCCCTAGGTAGTTAATTTAACGCCATATATAATAATTAGTTATATTATGTATATAAGAATAGATAAATAAAGATAATTTATATTTAGTTGCAGATCTTTATACTTTATATATAGGCTATATTTTATTATTATTTTTAACTTTAGTATCTATAAACTATAGAATTAACTACCTTATTAGTATAAGGGGCTAATTTGCACATGCTATTCGTAGTTTAACCTATCTTTAAGCTACTTTATTTTTTTAATATATTTTTAGTATACATATAACTTTTCCTTATAGTGTTATACTATATACTAAAAGGTCTATATTATTTTTCTGCTAGATTTTAAATAGTATAATAAAAAAGCAGAGCCCTTTACTTAGTAATTAAAAAGAGGGTAAAAAGTTAGTTTTTAGATATAAAAGTGCTCTTTGTATATTATATTAATCTTAAAATATAATTCTATAGCAAATATACCTAGATTAGAAAAGAGCAAGGAGGTAGCGGCATACCTAGGGGCTAGAATAAAAAGCTCAAATTGTTCTTTCTAGATGCTAAGTTTAAAATTAGGTCTCTATTTTCTCTATTCTAGTGTATTAAAACAACACCTCTATTATTTTAAATAGTAATTATGAGTTTTAATGTGGCGTTAATTTATCTATCTCGAGGTAGGATAACAAAGGCTTTTATCTTAAATAATATAATATATTAAGCAGAACCCCTTGCTTAGTAATTAAAATGAGCGTAAAAAAGTAGTGATTATAAAAAAGCGTAGAGTTAAGTTTTAATAGTATAAATCTTTTTCTAGAGTTACTTTTAAATCTAAAAAGACGCAAGTTTATATAAAAGTAGATTGGATTTTACTTATAATAGCTTAAGGTTAATATGTATATGGCGTTAATTAATCTACCTAGGGGTAGAACGACAAAGAGCTTTTATCTTAAATAACATAATAAAAAAGCAGAGCCCCCTGCTTAGTAATTAAACAGAGCGTGAAAAGATAATCACAAAAAAAGGTTAATATATAATTATTAGTTTATAATTACTCTATATAGTCTAAGATATTTTAAAGAATAATAAGGCAAAGCTATAAACTTCTAGTATAATAGTTTATGCCTACCTTTCTACTTAGTGTAATAGTACTTACTAGCCTTCCTACTAAGCACGCCCTATTACCTTTCTTTTATACCCTATTTTCCCCTATTTACGCCTTTTACCTTTCTAAAGGCGTCTTTCCTAGTTAGTGTTAGCGTAGTAGTTAGCGAAGGCCTATGCCCTATACTACTTTCTATATAAGAAAAGGCCCCCTATATTTCTTTCTTATCTACTATCTTAGAATAGTATTAATTTAACTAGCTCTTTTAATTATTCTAGCTATTCCTAATAGGTTAGCCCTATAAGGCCGTGTACTATCCTTACACTAAGCACACTCTATTACCTTTCTTTTATACTTTATTTACTTCCTATTTATATTTTTACCTTTTTAAAAGTGCCTTTTTAGTTAGTATTCGTATATAGTTAGTATAAGTCTATACTCTAAATTACTTTTATATAAAAAAGCCTCTTATATTTTTTTGTCTCTATTTTATAATAGTATTAATTTAACTAGCTTTGTTAACTATTTTAGCTATTTCTAATAGGTTAGTCATATAAAGCTAGTATTACTCTTATATTATTTTAAAACTAACAATTTTTAATTTAGTTAAAAATAGAGATATACTATATACTTCTTTTTGAAAATACTATTTATAAATAATTAAATTAATAAAAGTTTTTATTTTACTTACCTAGTTAGATAAAAGGTTTATTAGTTACTAGTTATAGTAAGTAATTATTATACTATAATAAAACCTCTTTTTATTAATACTACTTTCCTTATAACGCCTTTTTATATTAATAATAGTAGAAGAAATAAATACTATTATTATAATATTTATATTAGAAATTTCTTAGGTGCAAAAAAATAAAAAAACTACTATTAACACTATCTTAAAACGCTTTTCTATATTAATAATAGTAGAAAAGATAACTACTATTATTATAACATTTTTATTAGAAACGCCTTAGTTATGTATTATTAATTAACTACCTAGGAATGGAATAATGAAGGCTTTTATCTTAAATAATATAAAAAAAGTAGAGTCCTTTACTTAGTAATTAACAAAAGTATAAAAGGATAGTTATAAAAAAAGTATATTTAAACTACTAAGCAAGCTTAGTAGTCCTAGTATATAGGCTTTTATAAGTAAAGCTTTTATAAAAACGATACTTAGGACTTTAGAGAAGATAAAACTTTAGCGCTACTATACTATAAGCTATCCTTTTTCTATTATTCTAATTATTATAAATAATATAAGTTAATATATTAATAGGTACGTACTACTATACTTATAAATAGAAAAGTAATATATACTAATTATACTATTACTTTATTACTATATTAAGATTATTCTTAGTAAATTTTCTATTATTATCTTTCTACGCTCTACTATTTATCTAGATATTAATATTATTCCTAAAAAGTACTTGCTGCAACTAAAGAGTATATACTATAGTTTTATACTACTATAGTCGGCTTGCCAAATATCTTTTTTAACCTTTTTTTTTAGTTTAAGGTCAAAGTAGGTTAAGATAGAAGGTTATTATATACTACTATATACGGCACCTAATTTTAATTAAAGTCTAACCTTAAACACTACCTAATAACGCGATAATAGTTTAAACTTACTTGCACTTTATCTATATCTTATAAGCTTCTAACCTATATAAGGTTTACTTACGTTATATATAGTACACCTAGCTTATTACTACTACTATTATTAGTTATCTAAACTTACGCTGCTACGCGGTGTACTTACTTAGATAAGCTAACTTAATAGCAATAATAGTAATAATAGCTAAAAGAATCTTACAGATCTCTATAACGCTTTTATTACACTAGAGTCTATTAATAAATATCTTATTCTTTACCTTTTATATTCTCTACTAGATTCTATTACTAACGCAGAGTAATAGCATTTACTAGAGTAGGAATATAGGCTTGCTAGTCTTTAAGAACTAGATAAGCTACTAACCTAGCTAGTATATAAGAATCGTCTCCTAAATAGTTAGGTATACTAGACTCCTATAAATAATTATCTTATAGATAAAACAGAACTTTAGTGTTATTACCTTAGTAGCAGCAGCATAAAACTGCAGCGTATGCTTATTAGTAATAGCGAGTACTTCTTTAAGAATAATGTTAATGCCTAGAAAAATAGCAGAGTATAGAGAGATGATAATAGGAGATTTGTTAAAGACAACCTTAATATAGTAATAGAGTAATAGTGTATCTATATATATTACTCTTATCCTACTACTTATAAGAAATATACCTTTTAATATGTTAACTTGTATTATTTATAATAATCTAGATAGCGGTTTGTAATAGTTAGGATAGCAAAGAATAAATAGATAACTTATAGCGTGGCTGCGCTAAAGCCTTTATTCCTCTTTTAAAGTTTTAACTATAGCCTTTTCTTATAAATTAACTTTGCATATAGGAGCTGTACGCGCTAAGACTACTAAGCTTACTTAGTAGTTTAAACGCGCTTTTTTTGTAATTACCTATTTTACGCTCTTTTTTTAATTACTAAGTAGGAGGCTCTGCTTTTTTGTTATGTTATTTGAGATAAAAGTCTTTATTATTCTACCCCTAGATAGTTAATTTAACAACACATACTACTACTACTAAAATAATTATATTAGAGTTCTATTCTATTTATAAAATACCTTTGTGATTATCTTCTTACGCTCTTTTTAATTACTAAGCAGGGGGCTCTGCTTTTTTTGTTATGTTATTTGAGATAAAAGCCTTTGTTATGCTACTTCTAGGTAGTTAATTTAACGCCACATAGTTTAGAGTAAGGAAAATATAAAATTGCGCTAGTGCTGCAACTAGTATAATACTATAACTATTATCTCTCTCTACTATTATCTTTAAAGATTGCTAGAAGCAATAGCTATATTAGTAGGTTTGTACTATTATAAGATATATACTAGGTAGGAGCTTATATACTATAGGTATACTTACGCTCTATCTTTATATTAAAGTTAACCTTAATAAGATATTATCTATTACTATTACTCTATTTTCTACTATTCTCCTAAGCCCTAATGCTAAAATTATGATTAACGCCGCCTAAAAGTACGCTCTAATCTATTTACTTAAAGTTACTAGGCCCTATTATAGACTAAAATACTACTTTATCTAGAAGATTATTAATAGGTTAAAATAGAAGGTATACCTTACCCTATATAAGGCGGTTCTAGTGTACTAGTTAGTCTAGTAATAGATTAGTAACTATAGGCACTATAATAGACGTGTAAGGCTTCTACTATAGTTTCTTATATTACTATAGGTTAGAATAGTAGTAATAAAAGACAAGGTTAAAGGGTAAGAGAAGGTATTTATTAATAAGTTACTAGGAGAGAAGAGTATTATATAGATTTATTAGATTCTTATAGTTATTATAGTGTTAGATAAGCGTAATACGTAAGCGGCGTAATTGCTAACAATAGCGATAATAAAGTAGTTTACTATGCACGCTTTAAGTAAATTTAAGTTAGAGCGCTTATAGATATTAGGCGAGTGTATTTTATAAACTATTCTTATAAACTATTATTATATTAGTAGGGGAGACTAGGAGTAGACTATATTTTTAGGCGCTAGACTAGGGGAGGCATTAGAAAAACTTTAACGCGCTCTAGTCCTAGGGCTTAGCATATATATAATATTATATAATATTATATAGGCGCTAGTAACGCAATAAAAAACGCAGTAATTAAATATAGTAGGGCCACTTAAAAACTAATAAGTGGAGGTAGTTTATACTTCTGCCTAGAAGAGAACTTATAATAATAATACTCTAGTTTACTTATCTACCTACTACCTTACTAAATAATTAACTTTACTTTTTAATTTTTAATTATATTAGTAGATAATAAATAACCTACTATATAAATACTATATATTAACACCTTAAAACACTTTTATATATTAATAATAGTAGGAAAAATAACTACTATTATTATAATATTTTTATTAGAAACTTCTTAATTGTAATAAAAAAACTATATATACTCTACTACTACTACTACTACTACTACTACTACTACTACTACTACTACTACTACTACTACTACTACTACTACTACTACTACTACTACTACTACTACTACTACTACTACTACTACTACTATAATATATAATAGTCCTATTGTTTATTTAGTGTTAATTACTCTTTTTAACTATATTCTTTTTAATTTAAGCCTGCGTAGATTAGGATAGAAAGGCCACTCTAGTCTAGCGCCTAAAAATATAGTCTACTCCTAGTCCCTACTAACGTAATAATAGTTTATATATAAACTGCACACTTACCCTTTATTATCTATAAGCGCTCTAATAGCTATTAAATTTACTTAAAGCGTGTATAGAAAACTAACTTACTTTATTATTACTATTAGTAGTAATTGCGCTACTACATAGTATACTTATATAATACGCTTACTACCTAATGCTATAACTATAAGAATCTAATATATTTATATAACACTCTTCTTTCTTAGTAACTTATTAATAAACACCTTCTTTTACCTCTTAACCTTGCCCTTTATTACTACTATCCTAACCTATAGTAATATAATAAACTATAGTAGGTGTAATAGTTTATGGCTGCCTTTCTACTAGTTATTTACTATTATCTTTCCTTTCACACCCTAATAGCGCCTTTTACCTTATAGAAGACGTCTTTCCTAGTTAGTGTTAGCGCGTGGTTCGCGTAGGCCTATGCCCTACGCCGCCCACTATATAAGTAAGGGCCCCCTAGTTCCCTTTCTTATCCCCCATCTTAGTATAGTTTCAATTCAGTTATCTCTTTTAACTATACTAATTAGCTATCCCTAAGAGGTTTGCCCTATAAGGCCGTGTACCGCCCTTATATTATACTAAGATTAAATTTCTTTGGCCGTAGACAGCAATATAATATCTACTTCTCTCTTAAGACGCTGCCTATAGGCGGTCGAATTAGTAGAAGTTTTAGCTTACTAGGTTAGGCTAGAAGCGTGTTAGTCACTTTAGGGCCAGGCAGTATTATTACACTACGCTAAGGTGGGTTAGGCTATTGCTTACTAGATTAGATCAGAAGTTTATTAGTTACTTTAGTGCCAGGCAGTATTGCTATACTACGCTAAGGTGGGTTAGGCTATCGCTTACTAGGTTAGGCTAGAAGTTGTTAGTTACTTTAGTGCCAGGCAGTATTATTATACTGCGCTAAGGCCTACTTAGAGAGGTAGCTTACCTAGTTAGGCAGGGAGTTCCTAAACAAACAAACAATAATTACTAAATAATAACTACCGCGCCACATTCTATAGAGCCAACTCGCCTAATAACCTCCTTTCGGCGCTATTATAGCAAGGGCACAAGGCACGGAGCTAGGCCACAGAGGTAATACGGAGGTCGAAGTTTTACACATTTTATCTTATACTTTATCTTTTACTAAATATTTTCTTAGCTTAGACTATATGCTAGCTCGCACGCTATATAAGACCTGCCACCCTAGGTCTATTTGCTACACCCTCTCCGCAACCCCTACTTCGCTCTACCCCACTACTGCCCGTACTATGGCAAGCCGCCACCCTTTAATTTAGGAGACTCCTAGAATGTTCCTAGCGTCCTCTCTACCCCTAGACAGTTCTAGGATCGACGATATAGAGGTGGACGTTCGCCCGCACCCCGCTAATAATAGTCTATACAATACTCGCCTTAAGAAGATTTCCCCACTTAATCCTACTAGTGAGCTGTTATCTGTCCAGCGCGAAAAGCAGCCAATGGCTGCTCTCTAGACAACTAGTCGCTCTGCCCCTAGCCTAACAAAGAAAAAGAGTATTATTAAACTATTAAAAAAGGTCTACCCTAAAGGAATCCTTTATAACACACAGCATAATCACTATATTACTATACTTAAAGCGGACTAGCTAAGCGATAAATTTTTAATAGTAGACCTTAAGTGGCTTACGCACTAAGGCAAAGCTAAACTTAAAACTACTAGTAAGTATAACGCGTTCATAGGATAATTTAAGCTAGACTAATTAATCTAGCACAGCTTGGAAATAAGATAGTTACTTGCTACCTATTAGTTTCGGGCTTAATATTGCTTTTCTTAAGGCCTATTTTTAAAGATAGTACTAGATTTAGTAACCAGGGCTGTTATAAAGTTTAAAGAAGACCCCAAATAAAAGGTCCTTGTTTGGGCTTTATGCGAGCGCGCTAATATGTTTAAATAAGCTTTTACTATACTTAAGGCAATAACACCTTATACTATAGGGTATATAGTCTTAGAAGATTCCTACTCCTAGCCTAATATTGCCAATTACGCAGCTATTAGACAAGGCTTATTTAGCCCTAAGAAAGTTCTCCCCTCTGTTAACGTGTTTATAAGCGTGCCGTTAGTACAAGCGAGCCGTTAACCCCACCAACTTTCTGTAACGCGCGATAAGCAAACTATAATGCCTTAACTAACTACAACTTAATTGCCCTATAACGAAGGAGATATCTTCCTTACTATCTCAGCTATTAATAAAAATCAGATTCAGAGCGAAAATCGCGCTGCCTTAACGTTTAACGTCCCTCGATTAACGCTGCGCGACCGACGCGCCGGAATGGCTGCGCGACGCGATTACTAGCCTAAATTAAAGAAGCTTACTAAGCTAGAAGAGGAGGTGATTGTTGAGCAAATACTTAACCTAGATTCGCGAGCTTTGTGCCCACTCTAGGTGCTGTACGAGATATGGCGAATAAGCTGCTCCACGTTGGCTAGCAGTGGCCTAGGAACTTTGTTAAGCGAACAGACAGCCTTACAACGCGATTTAATCGACCCTACAATTGATAGCGAGCCCTCTGCGAGGACCCGACAGTTATACAGGCCTGGTTTGAGCTAGTAGCACGTACAAAGGCCACCTACGGTATCTGCGACGAGGATACCTTTAACTTTGACAAGACTGGCTTTCTAATAGGTAAAATATCCTCCTAGCTAGTCGTTACTAGCTCAGAGAGGCGTGGCCGGCCAAAAGCGATCTAGCCAGGCAATTGTGAGTGGGTGACAGCGATCCACGGAATCAACGCTGCTGGGTGGGCAATCCCGCCCTTTATCATCTTCGCTGGCCAGTACCACCTCTCTGCCTGGTACGAGGGCGACGATATACCAGGTGACTGGGCTATTAGTCTCAGCGACAATGGCTGGACTACGAACGAGCTTAGTGTTGCCTGGCTACGGCATTTTATTAAGCATATAGTAGAGCGTAGAGTGGGCGCGCGTTAGCTACTAATACTTAACAGCTATAAGAGTCACAACTTGCTTAAATTCTAGGAGATCTGCAAGAAGAACAAGATCTACACTCTCTATATGCCGCTACATTTGTCACACCTTTTGCAACCGCTTAACGTTAGCTGTTTCTCGCCGTTAAAGCGGGCGTACAGGCGCCAGATCGAGGGCCTAATACGCGACCACATCAACCATATCACTAAGCTTGAGTTCCTACCAGCCTTCCGCGCCGCCTACGACCAGTTAATTACAAAGGAGAATATCTGCGCAAGCTTTCAAGGCGCTGGGCTAGTCCCACACAATCTAGAGGCGGTGATATTAAAGCTTAATGTGAAGCTTCGTACGCTGTCGCCAGCAGCCCTACTAGAGACCCTATAGGAGTCTGCAACACCAAGCAACACGCGCAAGCTAGGCGCTTAGTTAACTCTAGTTCGTGAGCGGATCCAAAGGCATTAAGGATCCTCTCCTATATTAGTTATCTAGTCGCTTAATTAGCTTACAAGAGGGGCTAAGAGAATGGCGCATTTAATAGTAATTATGCGCGATAAGATAGCTAGTCTATAAAGGGCAAATAAGGCAGCTATAACACATAAACAGCGCAAAAAGAAGCGGATCTAGAAGCGAGGCACTCTATTAAAGGCAGAGGGAGAGGATATTATTGCTCAGAAGGCTGTTGAGCAGCAACTAGAGGGAGAAACGCGGTATAGCCAGGCGCGGTCAGGTGCGAGCCGGCAGGCTTCAGCGCGCTGCACGCGCTGCAGGGAGCCTGGGCACAACTCACGTACGTGCAAGAAGGCTTCTATAGATACTACTTGATTTAGGAAAGCTATTATATTAATAGAATTTTAATGTGTTGTTAAACTACGTGGCTTTTTAAGTGTAGAAAGTTAGTAGGGTTAACGGCTCGCTTGTACTAACGGCACGCTTGTAAACACGTTAAAGATAGTTATAATCTACAGCATCGCACTTAAGTCCCCTTAAAACCCCCTGGCCTAGGAACGCCCAATTTACCACATAGTTTACGCCGCCCTTAGGCGGCTAAGCGGAGCTTATTCTGCCCTACCGCGCCCTAATATATACCACAACATCCGCCCCAGCTTACGATACCCACTTCGCAATAGGACAATACCCTTTACTACTCCCTAGTCCTAGGACACATACAAACCAAGCTTGCTAACAGCGCCTAGATCGACGTGCCCTAGGGCAGACACGCTTTGGCCGCCCTATCTAGTGTGTCTAAGCTAGGACGCTCCGCGAAGCTACCTAATGTTAACAAGTACTATAGAAAAGGTTAACCTAGCCTTAGTATTAAAGATTAGCTAGAGGATATGCGCAATAAGATTTGCGTAAACGCGGACTATTACTAAGGCAATAATAATAAGGAAGACTAAGATAACCTTATAAAAGCCATCCTTAGCTGCCTTAGAGGCGCGCCTTAAGAGGCAGCGCGAAATTGGCGTTAGACAAATTAGGCCCTCTAAAAAGATTGTGGACCTAAAGCACTCTTTAAATTTCTAGAAGAGACTTACTACGATCCCTTCGCTCCCTAATAGGCACGCAAGAAGTTTTATAAGCTCTTCCTCTCTAATAGGATAAACGCCTAGACGTTTCTATAGACTTTTAAAAGTCTAGCTAGAAAAGGTAGACTAGACGCAAAGACCTAGAAGAACAAATTATAACTTAAATTAACTAGGAGTCTTAAGTTAATACTCTAGCAAGAGATAAAAGATTCTAATATTAACTACCTAGCAATTAAACGCTAAATAACCGCAACCAGCCGCACTCCTTAAGACAACAATATAACAACTCCTTTCTAAGCGCACATAAAAACTTCTTTCTAGGTATTACTCTCTAAATTATAGCCCTTATATGTGGCCCCTGCCAAATTAGCACTCTACTCTAGACCCGCTACTAATAATTAATCTGCTATTTCCTTCTCTACCCTCTATAATTAGACTAGGGCGTAGTGTGTCTAAAACTACGCCTGTTTTAAGTGTAGTAAAGTAGAAAATAAACACTTGCGCCGCTGCCCCTACACTAAGAAGATAGTCACACAAGCAAATGTGGACATAGCAGATAATTTGGATTTAGACAAACTTAGTATTACCTACTACTCTAATTTAGAGGTAGGCGATTTGTTAGATAACAAGGCTTTAAATGCGCGCTACTAGACCACTCTAATCTAGTAGCTTATATAGAGGCCACTAAACTAATTAACTTAGACAAACCGCAGTTTTAATTATAAAACGCAAATGCTAAGCTAAAATTATCGCCTACAGGCGGCAAAACAGTAAGGGTCCTTAAGCTATTTAGAGGCTTCTAACTAGTCCTGCTAGTGCAAATTGTATTCTAAGGATTAGCTCTTAGGTTGCGAGCCTTAATAGACACTAGTGCTAGCGCTTATAACCTTGTTGCTTTAAGGTATATAAAGGCGGTACAAAAATAGCTTAAAGCCAAACTCCTCTGCCTAAAGATACTAACCCCCCTTAAGAACTTCGCAGGGAAGAGAAGCGCGAAAGTGGACACCTATTTTATAGTCCAGCTTAATATTAATAAACGTAGCTTTACTATATAGTTTATTTTCTATAATATAGAGGACCACAATCTTATTATTAGTTGGAAATTTTTTAAGCAAGCTAATTGCCTAGTTAACGCTTAGGACCGCCACCTTTATTAGAAAGATAATAAGAATCTAACCTTTGCTAGCAACCTTGTCCTACCGCAGACTTTTCCTCTATCTAACTCTTTCCACTAGGACAACGCCACTTAATAGGACGGCCTACTTAAAAAATAGGACTATACCCGCTAAAAGACTCGCTTATTAAAAGCTAACTAGAGCGTCTCTAAGGAAATCTCTATCTAGCTTCCTAACCCCACCATCTTAGTCATTAGAACGTACTTAAAGGCTTACTAGAAACCGAGCTATAAGGACAACTTTAATAGAGATAGTAGCGTAGAGGCTGTAGAGCTGTCTTTCTTAGATAAAGAGCTATCTAACGACGAGTCGCCTGTTAGTTACTCCATTCCTACTATCCAAGGAAGCTACTAGTAAGACTAGCCCCTAGGAATTATGCGGCAGGATCCGGGTATCACCTCTAGCCCTAGACCTAGAGACTGTGATCCTACTAGAGAAGCTAATCTAAGGATTAGACAGCTCTTATAGGAATTAACTATTTAATTAGAACTACCCTAGCCAGAATAACCTAAGATAGCTCCCTTCCGCCCCACTAAATTACTAACACAAAAGGAGAACTTGTAGAAGATAAACAATAAATTGCGTTCGGCAGACCCACTAGCCCTATAGGATCCAGCTAACCTTCTAGAACTTATTTAGGTGCTAACGCGGGAATAATTATACGCTGCCAACTTTAACGTTAACATAGTAACCGCCGCAGCCTTTGCTTTAAACAGAGGCCATAAGTCTAACGTAATTATAGGTTGTACTAGTCCCTATAAGCTAGCCAAACTTATTAAGAACTGCGAGAGCGAGATGCACGGCCTAGAAAACAAGTCCTAAGCTAACCTACTCGCTGAAATGAAATAAGCGCTCCCCTGGCCAGGATACGCTAGAGCGGAGCCTGCTTATTTTTTAAAATTAGATTCTAACGCCCTTCTATCTTACTAAAAGGGCGTTAATTACTATGTTAACCTTACTAAAGACCTATCTATGCTTACCACCTTGCCTTTGTATAGTATATTCTTAGAGCACCTTAAACTTCTTAAAGCCTATATTAATAACTATATTAAGCGTAGGTTTACTATTCCTAGTAATGCTAGCTTCGCTTCGCTAGTGTTATTTACTAAAAAGCTAGACAGAGATTAGCGCTTTGATATTAATTACTACTAGCTTAATACTATTACTAAAAAGAATATTATAGTAATTCTACTTATTAAGAAGATACTTATGCGTCTCTCTAGAGCGAGACTTTTCACTAAGCTTAATATTCGCTAAGTATTCTATTAAATCTAGCTTACTCTAGAGACTAAAGCGCTAACTACTTTTTAAATCTAGTATAGAAATTATAAGTATATGGTCTTACCCTTTAGTCTCTATAATAGTTCTACCATCTTTTAATAGTTTATTAATAGTGTTCTAGGCAATTATCTAGATAACTTCTATACTATATATATTAACAACATCCTTATCTTTTCTAAGAATTCCCTAGAATACGAAGAACACGTTCGTAAGGTTCTACTCTACTTAAGAGATGCTAATCTCTAAGCTAATCTTAAGAAATACAAATTTGCTATAATAGAAACTAAGTTTTTAGAATATATTATTAGCACTAAAGGAATCTATAAGGACTCTATAAAGACCGCTATAGTTTAGGAATAAAAAGAGCCTATAACACTTAAAGCATTGCAGAGCTTTTTAGGCTTCTATAACTACTACTACTTCTTTCTTCCTTACTATAGGCGGGTTATTCGCCCCCTAATTAAGCTGCTAAAAAATAGTGCCTTTTACACCTTTAGAGACTAGGAACGTGCCGCCTTTAAAGCTGCTAAGCAACTTATAGCTAGCGATGTCCTAGTCTTATAGTACTTTCTATTTTAGATTATCTATATAGAAACTAACTCTAGTAATAGTATTAATATGGGCTCTCTTAGTTAACTGCAATCTAATAGTACCTAGCGCCTAGTTGCATAGTACTCTAAATTATTAAAGCCCGCTAAGTTAAATTATAATATTTATAATAAGGAAATATTAGTAGTTATATAAGGTCTTTTAAAATAAAGAGCGTAACTAATTAGCCTTTAAATCGCTAAGCCCTTTAATATTATTACTAATTATTAGGCTCTTAAGTACTTTAGTACTAAACGTAAGCTCTCTTTATAGCAAGCCTATTAGTCTAAGAAGCTATCTAAATACTATTATTAAATTACATACTAACTAGACACCGCAAATGTTGTAGCTAATACGCTATTTAGGAAATAGGATAAGCTAAAGTCGCAGAAGGAGAAGAATTAAGAGGCTCGCACCTAGTTTTTTCTTTCGCAACTACTAGATACCGCTAAAGCAGCCTTTAGGGCTGTTATAATTACAAAGTAGGAGGAAGGAAAAGTTAATATAAGCCCTAAAGAAGCCTATCCTTATATACTTATTAATTGCCTACTATATGCTAATTAAACACATAAGATGCTTAAATCGCTCTAAGAAGCTGCCTATTCTAAATTACTAGGTTTCGCCCTTACCCCTTTAGAGTTACTTCTCTATAAAGACTACCTAGTAGTTTCCTCTATAGAGTTTCTCTAGACGCATCTAATTTAAACAATGCATACTTATTAGATTACTGCCTATTTAGGTCTATAAAAAACTCTCTAGCTTTTACGCTAGTTATATTACTAGAAGGGCATAAACACTAATATTAATAGGTATATCTCTAATTACAAAGACTGCTAGTAGAGTAAGCCCCTACTAGACAAAAAGCCAGGCTTGTTATACCTGCTTCCTATCCCTAAAAATATCTGGCAAGATGTCTTAATTAATTTTAAATTATTCTCTAAGAATAAGAAAGGATACAATAATGCGATAGTATCTTGTTACTGTCTGTCTAGGCGTGCCTTTTCTATGCTCTGCTGTAAGATAGTCACGGCTAAACAAGCCGCTAATCTCTACTATTAGTATATATTTAGAGTCTTTAGGCCCCCTTAATTAATTGTCTCTAACTATAGCCCCTAGTTTATTTCCGCTTTTTTGGCTGCTTTGTGTAAGCTTATAGATATTAAGCAACTTCTCTCTATAGCACGGCATCCGTAAACTAATAGCTAAACTAAGATTATAAATTAGTACCTTAACTAGCGTCTACGTCCGTTTATTAACTTTTATTAAGACAACTGGTTGAATTTACTGCCTAGCATAGACTAGGCCTAAGCGATACTACCCCACGACAGCACTAGAGTTTCGCCTTTTGAGATTAAGTTTGGGCATTAGCTGTACTTTCACTAGGACTAGCACGAGTGTACCTAACTAGTTACTAAATCTCTAAACAACATTACTTTAGAAAAGGCTAAGGCGTAGATTAAGATCTGTACCAAAGCCTGCAAATTCGTCTGTGACACCGCCCACGCTAATATATCTACTGCCTAGGAAATGCAATTAGAGTAGGCTAACAAATATAGACAAGCTGTTAATTTTAATGTTAGGAACTAGGTCTTTATTACTCTAAAGGGATTTATAACCAAACGCCTGTTAGTTAAGTTAGATTATTAAATAAAAGAACCATACCTAATTGTAGGTAAGAAAGGCCACTTATTTGTACTTAAACTCCCATAATATATAAGAGTTTACTTAGTGTTCCACACTAATAGGCTTTAAAGGGATCTAAATAATTCCTTACTAGGTTAATTACAATCTCTAAAACTACCTATTAAGGTGAATAGAGTCTCTAAGTGGCTAGTTTCTCGCATTCTTAACAGCAAAGTAGACCGCAGAACACTAAAGTACTAGGCAGCATAGGAAAGGCATAACCCCAACCTAACCTACTACCCTGCCGACAACTTTGTTAACTCTCCCCTACTAATTAAAGCTTACTATTAAGAGTACCCTAAGCGAGCCAGTCCACTAAAACAGTTGCCTATTTGGCTGGACGCTGCCCTCTAAGACACCTTTCTAGAGCCTATCCCCAAAGATAATGTGCCCGCGAAGATAGGGTTAAAGCGCCGCATTAGGCGTGCTTAGCTAGGTGCCTGTCGCTTTTTAATACCTGCACGCCCTTAGGCTCGCGCGCGTAACCAGATACCTATCACTTTTTAGTACCCTTACCTCTAGACGTCCCCACTACCACTAGCAGCCCCTGTGGCTTTAGGAGCCGCCCTGTCCTAATTAAAAACCGCATAGTCGAGTCAACACGTTTTTTAAAACGCTCTCCTATAGTACTAGGGAACCTCATATAACATAATTACGCCAGCGCGCAATAAACTAACTAGAAATTTTTTGGCTAACTGTGTTTTTATATGGCGTTAGAGCTAAGAATGCACTCTATTAGTAAAACGCCGAACGCTAAGATGTGGTTTCTACCGCGTTTTTTTCACTAATCTACTAATTTATCCCTAACAACTTTTCTTAATATCTCCACCAAATGGCACCTAAATTAAAAACCAAGGCCACCGCTGGAACCGTAGGGGCCTATTGCCCCTACTCTAGCCCTCTTTGGCCCTAAAATAGTGCTGGTTACGTTAAAAATCCGCCAAAACACACTATTTTCACGTACTTTCCTTCCTATTTTCAGGCCTTAAAAGGGGGGTTATGTAACGGTTCGTGGCTGCCTCCCTACTAGTCATTTACTATTACCTTTCCTTTCACACCCTAATAGCGCCTTTCACCTTATAGAAGGCACCTTTCCTAGTTAGTGTTAGCGCGTGGTTTGCGTAGGCCTGTGCCCTACGCCGCCCACTATATAAGTAAGGGCCCCCTAGTTCCTTTCCTTATCTCCCATCTTAGTATAGTCTTAATTTAGTTATCTCTTTTAACTATACTAGCTGTCTCCGAGAGGTTTACTCTGTAAGGCCGTGTACTGCCCTTATAGTAGGAACCCTACATATCTATTATAATGCCTATAGTTACTAATTTATTACTAGCCTAACTAGTACACTAGGACTACCTTATATAGGGTAAGATATACCTTTTACTTCCTATTAATAATACCCTAGATAGAGCAGTATTCTAGTGTAGGCCTGGTAATTTTAAGTAGACAGATTAGAGTATACTTTTAGGCGGCGTTAACTGCAATTTTAGTATTAGAGCTTAAGAGGATAGTAGGAAATAAAGTAGTAGAAGTCTTCTTAAGGTTAACTTTAATATAGAGATAGAGTGTTAGTATACCTATAGTGTATATAAGCTTCTACCTAGTATATATTTTATAAGTAGTATAAACCTACTAATATAATAGCTATTGCTTCTAGTAATTTTTAGAAATAATAGTAGAGAAAGATAATAGTGTAATAAGCACTTTCTTATCCTTTTTCTCTACTCTAAACTAGTACAGCGATATAGCCTTACTATGTTTTATATATAGATTTTTTTAGTTAGAGTAGACGCGCTAAGCCCGCTAAGCTTACGTATAATACACTAACCCCTTTTTATTAATATCTTAAAACGCTTTTCTATGTATATAATAGTAGAAGGGATATTTACTATTATTATAATATTTTTATTAGAAACGCCTTAGTCGCCAAAAAAAACCATAATATATAATAAATTACACGCGCACTTTCTACTTCTAACACTAAATAACACTCTACTCTTTTTTACTAATAATAACTTATTAACCTTTAATATTCTTTTCTAGCTTTATTTTACCTATCTTTTATAAAAATTCTATAAAACTATTATATACCTATATATACCTTATACTTTTAGTAACTATTTATTATTTATTTCTTTATGCTAGTAGAACTATAAGTAGTCTATAATATATTTAACTTTTTACTTTTAAATTTAACTAAATCTTACTTTTCATTTTCTAAAAGTGCTTTAATAATACCTATTACTAAAACAGCTAAGTACTAGATAGTTAAACTAGTAAAAAGAAAGCTATAAGTTAAAATTAATAGTCTTTAAAGCACTTAGATATTATTTAATATAATAAAATAAACTAGCTATAGTAATTTATTTGCTATATAACTTATACTATATTACTATATATATATTGTATAAAGATAATAGGTATCTAATCTTTATAATACCTATATTATATATATATATTATTAGTATCTAGATTATACTCCTTATTATTATATATCTTATTATTCTCTTCTAGGTAGAAGTATAAACTGCCTCTACTTATTAGTTTTTAAGTAGTCCTACTATGTTTAATTACTATGTTCTCTTATTATGTTACTAGTGTCTATGTAATATAATATTACGTATAAGCGCTAAGCCCTAGGACTAGAGCGTATTAAAGTTTTTCTAATATCTCCTCCTAGCTTCTAAGATAACTAACCCTATAATAATAATACCTTAAATTGCTTACCTGCCTACTATATTACTAAATAATAAACAACCTACTACACGCACATATATACGCTTTACTATGGTCTACTACGGCTCTCTAACAGTCCACCGATTAAGAAATAATATGTGACTTAGTTATGCCAGATGGCAGACTGTCCATTAACTGCCGTCGATAATACTGCCGTGAAGAAAGTCGACGACGAAATTATCGTTATTTTGTATATATTTTGTTACTACCACTGTGTGCTAGATAATGGATTTTAGTGCCTTCTGTTTTACTCCTCTCTGTGTATAGTGCGGACTCGACCTTGGTTAGAATCTCCACACGACGAAGATCTTTACTACGCTTTACTACTACTACTATTACTATAATATATAATAAATTACGCGTGTGCTTCCTACTCCTAATACTAAATAGTACTTTAACACTTTTTTAGCCTTACTTTACTTATTACCTATAAATATTCTATAGTATAATTGCATATTTATATATCCTTTATATCTTTATTACCTACTTAGTATAACTACTATCTTTAAAGTAAGTAGCTATTAATTAGAGATTTAACTTTAGATAGTAATTCCTATATAGTATATAGTAGTATATACCTACTAACCTAAACTTTTACTATATAAAAATATTTATATATTTTTAGTTCTTATTTTTAATAATTATAAGTACCTTATATTTAAACTAGTATAGAACAATCTACATTATAAGGCTTATTCTGCTAGTTTTAGACTTCTACTTACTAAGATCTATATTCTCTTTAATATAGCGATCTAATTCTATAGGAACTATTTATAGATTCTTAGTATATACTATATAGTTTTTAATATTAAGCGGCGTCTAGCTACTATACTTAGCTATATTATTATTATTTACGCCTTTTAGGTAGGAGCGCAATGCTATATATTTAGTGGCAATAGCGTCTTTAAAGTAAAGAATAGATATAGTATCTAATTTTAAAGTCTTAACTAGTAATTAAATATTTATAAGAATAGAAAGGTAGTATAAATAGGTAATTATTATCTAGTTACGTATTTTATGCTGCGTAGATAGTAGGTGTATATTATATTATTATTAACTTTAGTACCTAGTATATGTTGTAATTAACTACCTTATTATTAGTATAAGGGACTAATTTACGTATGCTAACAAATAGTTCTTAGCCTAACCTATTTTACTACTTTACTTTTATTAAATACATTTTTAGCACACCTATAGCTTTTTCTTATAGTGTTATACTATACACTAAAAGGTCTATAATATTTCTCTTTCTAATAAAACTATATTTTTTCTATTTTTAAACCTATAAAACCTAGAATTTAGGGTTAGATAAAAGTTCTATTAAATATCTTTATTGTGTGAAAATTCTAACTAAGGTTAAGTTCGCACTATACATAGAGAGGAGTAAAATAAAAGACACTAAAATCTAGTATCTAGTACATAGTAGTAGTAATAAAATATACACAAAATAATAATAATTTTATTATTAACTTTCTTTATAATAGTATTATTAATAGTAGTTAATAGTAAAAGTTTTATATAATACGCTAGTAATTAATACTATTATATTAACTAGTAATTACTATCTAATAAAGGACTTTAACTTTATACTTTAAAAATATTTTTGGCTTACTAAGTAGATTACTAAGTAAATTACTAAGCTTTTTATTAAATTTTAGCTAATTAAAGAGCTTTATTTGCTAATTAATTAGCATTTTATAAGTAGTATAGACACCTACTAGTAGAGTACTCTAGCTGCCCTAGCTACCCTAGGTGCACTAGCGGCATAGGTGCGCATTCTTACGCAATTTTATATATATGCATACTAAGAAAAAAGTAGTATTACTAGTGCGCTCTAAGTGTGTTTAGTGCATAAATGTATGTAGCTTTATATAGGGCTACTTAGGTGCCCTAGATACTTATATGCACATAAAAATTTTTCTAATATAGATTTTTCTTACTATAGTTTTTTTTTGCGTCTAAGGAGTTTCTAATAAAAATATTATAGTAATAGTAGTTATTTCTTCTGTATTATAGACACATAAAAGCGTTTTAAGATGTTAATAAAAAGGATTAGCACGAAAGCAAGCTAAGCGAGCTTTTTACTATAGTATAGTTATAGAATATAGCTTTAATTTTTTTAAATAAAGTATTAGTAAAATATTATAATTAAGTTAAAAAATAGTAAAGTTAATATAGTAAGATATAAAAGTAAAGTAATTCTCTCCTAGAGTTAATTCGTGATATTACGTGATCCTAGGCCGGCTGTTTAATTAACTACCGTGTTACGTAATTAATAATTTCTTTAATAATATTTTTACTATAATAATAATAATTTTAATTATAATAGTACTGTAACTAACCTAATTATTTTATTACTTTCTTATAGTAGATTTTTTTCTTATAACTAGCAAGCTATATACTATCCTCTAGGACCTTACTACTATCGCCTATTTTTTCTATACTTCTACTACTACTACTTACCTTTTCTCTTACCCTTATTACTTATAGTCCCCTATCTTAATAGTCCTCTAGATAATTACTACTACCTTAATAAGCCTTTTACACTACTACTATGCCTCTAGTGTCTTATATATTATAATAAACTCTTTCTCTCTTTACTTTAGTTTTTATCCGTATAGTCCTTATTATCTTTATTATTAGTTATATTTTTAAACTTCTATAGTATAATTTTTATATTATGCTATTATTACGTTATAAATATAAGGGGCTAAGCGCCCTTCTATAGTTACTTAGCCCGCTGCCTTAGAGTTCTAGGTCTATACTCCTACTAAGCTAGAAGTATATATAAGTCTATAGCTAGAGTTACTATTAAACCCTATTAAACTTATAAGTTTACTTAGGCAACTCTAACCTTATAGTCTAAAGCCCTTATATTAAGTTTAATTAACCTCTTATA
This sequence comes from Laburnicola sp. R22_1, assembly GCA_014281115.1. NCBI lineage: Eukaryota > Fungi > Ascomycota > Dothideomycetes > Pleosporales > Didymosphaeriaceae > Laburnicola > Laburnicola sp. R22_1. Next base: position 1,163,610 of record JACONQ010000013.1, read on the forward strand.
ATAAAAGAGCTTATAAGATCTCTCTAATACGCTAAGAATAAATATAAAAAAGAAGTTGCAGTACACTTCTTTACGCCTAAACAACTCTACGCCCTAGCCTTAAGAGGCGTAGAAAGCTATAACCTAGTCTATTATAAAGAATACTTTGCGTATATTCTGTATACAGTATAACACTATAAGAGAAAGCTATAGATATGCTAAAAAACGCTATAAATTAGAGTAAAGTAATAAGACTAGTTTAGTAACTATTTAGGGACACTATTTATAAGCATGTGCAAATTAGCTAGCCCTTTATAATAGAGTTAATTATAAGCTATACTATAGTCTATAGGTACTAAAGTTAACAATAATAATATAACGCAGCTGCCTGCGCACAAAGTATAAAAATTCGCTACTAGATTAAGTGTTTATCCACCCTTACACACAGAGTATATTATCACGTAAGACCTTAAGGTTATAATTTAGTATAGCTATTCCTTATCCTAATAATGCTATTACTACTAGGTGGGCAGTTATACGTCTATATATATATAATAAAAAAAGATAATAATAATAATAGAGCTAGCTAGAATTAGTATTGTAAAGGTTAAACGCCTAATATTACTAACTATATAGTAGTAGAATATAAGTAGTGTAGTAAATAGATTGCCTTATCTAGTTTATTAGAGTCCTACTACTTTAATAAGTATATAGGGACTAGATATATAGAATTTAACTTATAGCTTATTTTCTTCTAGTTTAGCTGCCTTATACTTAGCTATGTTAATAAGGATTACTAGATATATTTTTAAAGACAATAGAAGAGGATAGGCAAAGATTATAAGAGGCTCTAGAACAACTAAATAAGGCTATATAATCTAAAGAAGCTATAGTATAATTATAAAAGTAGAATCTATATAAAATAGCTATAAAAGGTGTTAGGCATATATAAGTACACGCTTGTTCTATAGAATTTTTATAAAAGATAGGTAGAGTAATACTAGATATCTAGAAGTTAATAGGCTGTTAGCAAAGGATAGTAAAATGCTATTTAGTGTTAGAAGTAGAAAGCGCGCGCGTAATTTATTATATATTATAGTAGTAGTAGTAGTAGTAGTAGTAGTAAAGTGTACGTATAGTAGGTTATAAATTGTCTAGTAACGTAGTAAAAGGTTAAAAGGTAGGAGTTAATTATCTAGTAAGGTAGTAGGTAGGTAAGCAAGTTAGGGTATTATTATTATAAGTTATTATTTTAAAAGCTAGGGAGATAAACGCTAGTAAAACTTTAACGCGCTCTAGGTCCTAGGGCTTAGCGCGCATACAATATAATATTACATAATATTATATAGGCGCTAGTAACGCAATAAAAAAACGCAGTAATTAAATCCAGTAGACTACTTAAAAACTAATAAGTGGAGGCAGTTTATACTTCTGCCTAGAAGGGAAATCTAGTCTAAGCTCGGCCATATAGTGTTCGGCCACATATAGTGATCGGCCACCCCACCACAACGCGTTACTCACTTTTTGATCATCTATACTCTCAACACCACGCGTTCAAAATGGATCCTCGTGAACTAGCAATACAATCTGCTATTAGCGATCTTAATTCTGGTGTTTATACAAGCCAACGGAAGGCTGCTAAGGCCTGGGGCGTGCCCCGATCAACTCTCCAAGAGCGCATCAACGGTCGCCAACCCAACGCGATAGCTCACTCCAACCAACAGCGATTGACTCCAGAGCAAGAGCGCTTTCTAGTAGAGTGGATACTAGAAGAGGACTCACGCGCACAACCTCCATCTCATCCCCGTGTGCGAGAGATGGCCACCCGAATCCTGCACATGAACGGTGACCACGAGCCTCTGGGGCAACTATAGGTACCCCATTTCATCACACGCAACCCACGCGTCGCCTCTATTGTCGGCCGAACAATCAAGAGTGCAAGGACTACTGCAGCCAGTCAAGACACTATACAAGCCTTTCTTAAGCTATTTAAGCGGACAAGAATAGAGCTGGGCATACAGTATGAAGACATGTGAAATATAGATAAGACTAGGTGCGCACTAGGGGTATGTACAAACTCCTAGGTCGTTGGCAGTTCATCAAAGAAGAAGGCTTATATCAAATCCCCAGAGGATCGCGAGTGGGTATCAATTATTGAGACTATCTCAGCTGTCGGCGTCAAGCTTCAATGCCTAGTCATCTTTAAGGGCAAGCATTTACAGTTAACGTGGTTTCCAGCACAAGGCACACCAGATTGGCTCTACACAATGTCAGAGAATAGATAGACGTTAAACTTAATTGGCTATAAATAGTTGCAGCGTATTTTTATGCCAAATACTTCACCATCTAACAGTGGCTGGCGGCTCCTCCTTCTTAACGGCTATGGCTCCCACATCCCTATTAACTTTATGTGGCTCTACAAGGTCAACAAGATCCACCTCTTGTATCTTCTAGCTTACTCCTCACACCTGCTTCAGCCGTTAGATCTTGCTCCTTTCTCAGTACTCAAATCCAAGTACTGTGGTGAGATACGAGCTCTCTCAGCCCTTAATAACGCAGCACCTATCAAAAAAGAGCGCTTCGTTATATCATACAACAAAGCTAGAGAAGAAGGACTCTCAGAGCGAGTTATCCGAGCCGGCTGGAGGGCTGCAGGGCTCTGCCCATACAACCCAGACCTTGTGCTGCTCTCATCTCAAGTAACTGGCCAGCCAGTCACCCCTCCAGCGAGCAGTCAGGGGCTAGTAACTGCAGATCAAGTCTTCAACACCCCTCGGAGCTCACAGGCTCTATATAAGGCTCAACAACAGCTGCTGTTGTCAGAATCTCTCTCACAAAGCACCCGCGTAGTGCTTGGCAAGGCAGGCAAGGCTATTGCAGAAGCCAACACCAGGGCAGCCCAACTTGAGGCTGAAAATCAACGACTCAAATATCAACTAGATAGTGCTAAGATCACCCGCGTCAGAAAGCGCGTTCAAGTTAATCCAAATGAGCGCTTCAGTAATGTTAAGGCTATAAAGGCTGCTATTAACCGAGCAGCTGCTTTACAGGCTCAACAGGCAAGTAGTTCACTAGAGAAAGAAGCTCAAAAAGCAGCAGCAGCAGTAGCAGCACTTGAACTTAGTTCTATGTGTACTGAATGGCAATTGTAATTGTTGTTGTTAAGAAATCGCGACTCCAAACTGTGTGGCTGCTTTGGGTGGGGTGGCCGATCACTATATGTGGCCGACCACTATATGGCCGAGCTTATAGTACTTTTAAAATAGGTCTCTAGTAAGTAGTTAAGTTAGATATTAAGATCCCTTAACCTTATAAACAAACACATAGTTTAGATAGATATTAAGATTCCTTAACCCTATAAAATAAACATAAATATAATAGAGAGAACACTAGAATCTTTTTATAAAAAGAAAAATATCTTTATCTCTTACCTAGCGTAATAAGTTACTAAACTCTAATAGCAAGGAGCTATAGAGGTAAATATTACTGCTAACCTTACTAAGAAACTATATAGAGGGTTATGATAAGATAGAATATATATAGAAAATTAAGCTAGTCCGCTAGTATCTATAAAACTAAAGGTTAATAGGACCCTAAGCACCTATCTAAAGAAGGAAGGAGGCCTAGAATATAGAAGAAGACGCTCTCTAAGATATACTAATGTAAATTATAAGCTGTTTTGCTAGCTTAAAGCAACTCTAAGTAATATTAGTAGCTTAACTAAACACTAATAAATAGCTCTAGACCTTGCTAGAAGTAATTACTAATTAACTTGCCTAATTAAAGTAATATGCTAGAGTAGAGACTGTGCCCTTAGCCTCTTTTTAAATAATAGTAGTAATACTAGCGTCTAGTAAAGCGCTACTAAAGCGCTAACATCTCTAACTCTCTAATCTAGAGTTATTCTTTAGAAGCTATTATAATTACTAGTGTTAGGAATATATAATAAAGACTAAGATCTATAAGAATTACTCTCTTTTAGGAAATATAGTTAATTATATTATAAATATGCTAATAGGTAAGGTAGTAGATATTATACTAGCCTTTATAGAGAAAGGAACCTATACTAGAAATAAATTCTAGGGTTTCTTAAATATAAGCTTCTATAATAAGTTAGTAAAGAAGTAAGTATAAAATAGGCTATTTCTTAGCTAATAGGGTAAAATCCTACTAAATAAGTTTAATGCTAACTTTATGCGCCTAGCTACTAAGGCTAATAAAGATAATTAAAAGAACTTAAAAAATATTTACTAGAGAGCCTTACGTATAGACTTATAGAATAGGCTAATTATACTAAAGATTCCTAAGAACTAGGACCTTATAATACTTATAAACAAAGTTAATATAGTTAAAGAGAGTATCTATTATATAAAGATATTAAAGCTCTTTTACGCAGTAGCCTCCTCCTTTACTAAGTCTACTAATACTATAGATTAGAAACTTATACGTTTTAGCATTATAAAGACTACTAAAGTAAACTCTTTAAAGACTAAAAAGTGCGCTAAATAGGTCTCTAAAAAGGAGTTAAAGAAGCACTATAAGAAAGGAGCATACTTTTGCTATAGTAAAAGTTATTAAAGGAAGAAGTTAAAGTGGGTTAAGCTAAAGAAGAACTTTAATATATATAGAAAGGAGCATACTTTTGCTATAGTAAGAATTAATACTAATTACTATAAACACTTTTATTAATAATATTACCTTTATATATACTATACTTAATTTAGGGTATTTAACTACTACCTTTATATCTAAGAAGTTTACTAGAAAAGCTAACCTATAATATATTAGTTTAAATAATCCCTATTAAGTAATAGAATTTAGAGAAGTAACCTCCTTAGTCTATAAAGCCGCTTGTATAGAGATAGATATTAAGGTGTATATTAAAATAATATAGGAGTATATTAATAGAAAGAAGAAGGACTATAAACTAGTTCTTAGTTTGCTATAGTAGAAGAAGAACACTATATTAGTAGCTTTAGAGAAATACTCTATATATATAGGGTCCTTCTATATAAGGATTAGAGATAAGTAGGGGAGATAAACTTCTACTCTTAGTTAAAAAGTCTCTGCTATATTATTTATAACCTTAAATAGAAGAAATATAAAAGAAAAGAATAGGCTAATAGTCTTTACTATCTTCCTTAAGAATATCTAAAAGACTCTAGCCCTAGAGGTTAAGGTAAACCTAAGAGACTACCTCTCTAAGTAGCTCCTAGACTAGGTAGAAGTTTTCTTAAGGAAATAAGCTAATAAACTTCCCTTATTATAAGGCTCTAGGATTAATTACTTAATCCCCCCTATTAAGAAGAGTAAAGAGACCCTAGAGATCCCCTTTAGGTCTCTCTATAGTATATTAAAAAAGAAACTACTAGTTCTTTATAAGAAACTAATAAAGTACCTTAACTATAGCTTTATTTAGGTAAGTAAGTCTAGCTCTATAGCACTAGTATTATTTGTAAGAAAATCTAAGAGAGGTCTATAATTTTATATAGACTATAGGGCGTTAAATGCCCTATTAAAGAAGGACTGCTACCTCCTCCCCTTTATTAGAGAGATAGTATAGCTTCTTACTAAGGCTAAGTAGCTAATAAAATTAGATATAATTTAGGCCTTTTATAAATTAAGAATAGTAAAAGAAAAGAAATAGAAAATAGCCTTCTAAACCTAGTTTAGATTATATAAGTAGTTAGTAGTCCCTTTTAGACTAGCTAATACACTAAGCACCTTCTAGAAATATATTAACTATATTTTAAAAAGTACTTAAATAACTTCTACTCTACTTATATAGATAATATCCTTATATTTTCTACTAGATTTTTAAGAGACTATTAGAATAAAGTATAATAGATAGTAGAGAAGTTAGGTAAGATAAGACTACACCTAGATATTAAGAATTGCGAGTCTATAGTTACTAAAACTAAATACCTTAGATTTATTATAAAGTATAAGAAGAGGATTAGTATAAATTTAGAGAAGGTTAAAGCTATCTAGAATTAGGTCCCTTTTATAAATATAAAGGGTATTTAGAGTTTTTAGATTTTGCTAACTTTTACTAGAGGTTTATAAAAACTTCTTAAAAGTAGTATTTTTATTAATAAAGTTAACTAGAAAGAAAACTCTCTTATTATAGGGGTAGAAATAATAGTAGGCTTTTAATTATCTAAAGAGAGTATTTTACACTAAGCCTATACTAGTCTACTTTAATTTTAAGAAAGAAGAAGTATTAGAGGCTATTTCTTTAGACTAGGTCTCTAGAGCCTGCTTCTTGCAGTTTAACATAGAAAAGTCCTTAGGCTAATTATCTACTTTTTTACTAAACACACCTTTATAAAGGCAAACTATATAATTTATAATAAGAAAATACTTATAGTTATTAAAGCAACTAAGAAGTAGTATAATACACTCTAGGCTATTTCTTATACACTTATATATACTAATTATAAGAACCTTATATACTTTACAAAGTCTAGAAGGTTAGATAAAAGGTATATATACTAGGCTAATACCTTTAGTAAATATAATATAATATTTTAGTATAGACTAAAAACTATTAACTTAAGAGTAAATGCCCTTTTGCAATACTACTGTGTCCGTGCACTCAACGCCCGGATTCAGTCAACGCCCCGCTGAACACCATAGCAGCTTAACTAAAATAAGGCTGCAGAGCCACACAAAATCGCTATTATTACGAGATTTTGTAGTAGAGTACTATTTTGATGCTTGCGATTCACCTGTGCTACTTATATTTACTTAGAAGCTTAACGTTGCGGCCGTGCCGCGTGGTCTTGGGTGGAGCTGCTAATGCGGCACCTGAAGCCTCCTAAGTAGTTATAGTATTAACTACGCGTTTCTAACGCTTGTTGCTCTGTATAGATGGCTGCGAGGCCTTTCTCTTACCCTTTTAGGTAGATTGTAGAGCTTTTGCATCGTCGCGAGCTTCTCTCTGGCGAGCACGCTTTGCTGCCTTCTCAGCCTTCTCCTTCTCCTTGGCTACCTTGGCTGCCTCCCTCGCCACACGCTTCTCCTCTGCAATTTTCTCCTTGCATAGCTTAGCTGCCTTCTTCAACTCAGCCTTCTTAGCTTTTTGAAGCTTCTGCTCCTTCTCCTCTTGTTCCTTTACAGACTGACGTACGCGAGCCTCCCTAACCTTCCTTAGTGACCAGAAAACCGCCCCCCCATAGTACTCTTGACGTTGTTGCAGATCTAGAGGTTTTCCCTTCTTCTTGTGCTTCTTTTTCGTAGTAAGAGCCTCTCTTAACCCAGCAATCTCATGGTGAAGTAACTTATTTTGAACTAAGATGTGGTGAAGTGAGCGGCTAAGCTTCTGCGCGTCCTTACTACTCTAATCTTCTACTGCGGATTGTACAAGGCGGTCTAGTTTACGCCAGTTAGATCCGCTAAGTACTGACGTAGAGCTCTCTCGCGATTCCTGCTCATTTAGGGTAGTGTTGGTGAACCTTTTGAGTATAACCTCTGGGTTGAATAGTGATATGCCTGTTGCTTCAAAAGACTTAAGTATCGTCTCCTCCTTAAAAGAGCTCGTCCAGGCCTCCCAGAATAGAGGGAAGAAGTCCCCTTTCTTAATAGGGAGGAGTCCCTGGCTCTGGTGGAGGTAATCTGATAGCTCCTTTAAGTACGCAGTTAATAGAGGCTTAAATAAAACCACATTAAGTGGCTGAAGCGTGTGGGTTAAATAAGGGGGGAAGATGGCTAGGAGTATCCTGTTACGGTCGCAATAGTCGATAAAATCCATAGTAACGTGAGATCTATGGCCATCAAGGATGAGTAACCAGTAAGACTGTTAAGCTTTTGCCTTAGTGTAGCGATCAAACACCTGTTCAAGCCAGGCAAGGCCAATATTGTTATTTGTCTAGCCTGAAGGCGACAAGGAAATGTGTACTAAGTGCTCTCCTGCCTTAATATCCTCTACCCAGCTTAATTGTATAGCCTTGTTAGTAGCCTAATAGATAAGGCTTAACAGCAAGGCTGATCCATCAGCGCAAACACACGCTAGGAGGGTAATCTATTCACAAGAGCCATCTTAGAGAGATGCTATAACCTCCTTATTCTCCCACATTCGTCTGCTGAACACTTGTTTTGATCGGCTAGTGATACCAATTAAGAAGCCTTTTTCATCCATATTATACGTGTAACGAGGCTCGATGTCATATTCCTTGATTTTAGCACCTAGGAGATCAAAATACAGGCTGTATTTATCCCCTGAGTCGGCTTAGTGGCGATTGCTGTCCATACCAGCTGCCTATCGAGAGATTAGATGGATGTTGTGTCGGTTAATAAAGCGAGTAACCCAGCTCTCGCTCACTAGCTCCTTGGCTATTGTTAACGCGAAATTTCGTATCATCTCTCTTGTGGGTGGCAAGTGACGCGCTGTAAGCCCTTCAATGTATTGTACAAGCTCCTGCTCTTGTTGGGGACTAAGTTTCCGTCGGTTAAACCCCGCAGTTGCACGCGTTGTTTGAATCGCTTGGTGCCATCGCGACAGCGTACTTCAATTAACGCCATGCTTGCTAGCGATCTTAGTATAAGAGAAAGATTCTTCTAACCTTAGCGATTCTATTTCTTTAATTGCAGCCTCAATTGAGCTCATATTGGTGGCGTTATGGCGTGTTGAAATTTGGGGTGGTTTGCGTTCAGCGGGGCGTTGACTGAATCCGGGCGTTGAGTGCACGGACACAGTAGTAGGATATAACTATAAATACTAAAGATAACTAGGTTAAGTTCTATAAAATTTAACTTCTTAAGAAAGTTTCTTTAGAGAATAGAAATATTAGGCTTTAGATATCTATAGCCCTAGTAATATAAGCTCTACCTAAAAGGCTTAATCCTCCTAAGAAAGAAGAGAGCTAAGCTAAACGTAAGAAACACTAGTCTCCTTCTTCCTACTTACTAGAAGAGTTTTCTTTTAAACTAGAAATACACCCTTTAGTAAACTTAAACTTAAATAAACTATAGTTTTATAGCTTAGAGGAAGATTTTATATTAAGAGAAGTAAAGAAGTATATTCTTTACTATAGGCGTACTTTTTTCTCTTTTCTAAACCTAAAAGTTGCTATATAAGAATATATAAAAAATTACCCTCGTCCTACTTACAAAGTAGTACGTACCTATTAATATGTTAACTTGTATTGTTTGCGACAATTAGGATAGTAGAGGAGAAGAGAGGATAACTTGCAGCGTAGCAGTGCTAAAGCCATTTTATCTCTTTTCTACTAAAGTTCTAACTGTGGCCTCTTTATAAAAAATTTACTTATAGGAGCCTCGCGCTAAGACTACTAAGCTCGCTTAGTAGTTTAAACGCGCATTTTTATAACCACCTTTTTACGCTCTTTTTAATTACTAAGTAGGGGGCTCTGCTTTTTTTGTTATATTATTTGAGATGAAAGCCTTTGTCGTTCTACCCCTTAGTAGATAATTTAACAATACATAAGAATATAATATTAATAATGCTAGTTATCTTTAGTAATAGAAATAAAAACAAGTTCTAAACTAGAAACTTCTATAAATAGTACTAGTTATTATAGTCTATAACTCCCCTATATTTAGGTACCTAGGAAGAGAAATTACCTATAAAATAGTTGCTAAATTATACTTCTTTTTAGGGATATTAAATTTTATCTATAAATTTATTAAAAACTATAATATATACCTTTTTACGCTCTTTTTAATTACTAAGCAGGGGGCTCTGCTTTTTTGTCATATTATTTGAGATAAAATCTACTCCTAGGTAGTTAATTTAATAATACATAATATATATAAAAGAACTAAGCTATAAAGAGATATAAAATAAGGGCCACTAAAACTTCTCCTCCTTCTAAACTAGATATAGAAGGAGATTTCTATAGACTTTATTACTAGGTTTTTATAAGTAGAGAGAATACAAATATAATAGTAGTGTATAATAGACTAGGAAAAGAAATAATCTTAGTCCTCCTACTAGACTTAGAGGTAAAAACTATAGTAGAGATATTTCTCTATTATATTATAGCTTACTATTGGCTTCCTAATACTATAATCTTTAACTATAGAGGTTAATTTGTAAGCGACTTTTAAAGATATCTATATAAGAGAATAAGAATCTAGAGGATATTATTCTCCTTTAAGTATTTAGAGACTAATAGTACTATAAAATATATAAATTTTATAATTAAGGCATACCTCTACGCTATTATATAATAGAACTAAAAAAATTAGGCCCTATACTACCCTATAGTACAAATAGCTATTAATAGGCAAGAAGCTACCTCTACTAAAGTAGCACTATTTTTCTCTAGTATAGATATAATATAAATTTAGCTAAGCTAGATATAAAGATAAAAGCTATTAACTATTACTAATAAAATTTGTAACTAGTAAAGTCTACTAAAGCTTTACTATAGAAGTTTTAAAAAAATTTATATTTATTTAAGCTAAAATACCTAGGTTTTTATAAGAGTAGAAGCGGTAAGCAAACTAGCACTAGAGAGATACTCTAGTATTAAAGAAAGGAGATAAAGTTTAGCTCTAGTATAGAGACTACCTATTTAACTTCTATCCTAATAAGAAGTTTAACTAGAAAAATATAAAGTTTATAGTTATATAAGTAGTAGACTTTTATAATATAGAACTAAATATTCTATCTAAAGTCTACTTAGTATTTTTAGTAAATTGTCTACGCCTAGCTAAAGAAAATTCTCTTCCTAGGCAGGTTATAAATAATAGAAAACTAGAGGCTATTATTATTAAGGAAGAAAAGAAATAAGTTATAGAAGGCATTCTAGCTAAGAAATTTACTTAAAGGAGGAAGAGGCTATAAAATTTATTTTATTAAGTTAAGTAGTTAGATAATATTAACCTAACTTAGGAACCTACTATAAATTTCTCTACTATAGAGGTATTAAATTACTAGAAAATATACACCTTTCTATTTTAAAGTAATTATAGAGAGTTATTTATAAACTTTTATAAAAACGTCCTAAACTAATAAATATACTATAGCTTTTAGTATAGGAGTTATATTTCTAGTAAAGAACTTAGAAAGCTTCTACTAAAGAAAGGTTAGAATAAGTCTAGACCTTTAGCCCTTCTTACTAATTACTTAGGGATTAGTAAAAAATAAAACTATAATTTGCTTAAAAAAGTAAGGAATACTTAAAAAAGTACTATAAACTATTTAAGAGTGTTAGCCCTAATATAAGTAGATATAAGAAGGGAGAATTATCCTCCTTATAATAAAATAATATAGATCCTAAATAATAGAAAATAGGGCGATTAGGAAGAGGAGAAGGGAGGGCTATTTAAAGGAGAATGTTATAAAGAAGGGGGAATAGATATAGTATAACTAAAGGAACTAAATATTTAAAGAGCTAAGCTTATAGCTTAGCTATTTTTATAAAGTTGTAGACTATATAAAAACGCCTCTAGACTTCTATAATTGGACTAGATATAAATATAGAAAAATTCTAATATTCTAAAAGAATAAATAAGAATACTACTTCTTCTTTATAAACTCACTCTTGTCTAAATTAAAATTAACGTTTATCCTTTTAACCTTCTTATAAAGGATAGCAATCTAATTAGGGCTAATTACTATAAGATTTAGAACTCTTTTAATACACTTTAGAAAAGTAGCAATTTTATAACCTTCTAATATCTTACTAGTGTAAATAGTCTCTATAATATCTAGAATAAACTTAACTAGATTCTAATAGGAAGGCTCTAGAATAGGCAGAGTAGGAGAGGCAAGCGACTATAGCACAATATTAGCTAAGAAAGACACACTTTAAAATTTAGAACTTATAGTAGGTTTATTAAGAAGAGCTTAAAAAATAGTATAAGTATTCTACTAAACTATAAAAATCTAACACAGAAGCTTTATATCTTATTTAGAATATCTAGTATTAGTATTATCTATTTTTTACAGCTTAACTTAAGCACTCTAGATAGTAGAGCTATATTTATAGATAAAAATACTAAGACAAGCTTACTAAAAAGTAATAAAAGGCTTACTAGTATAACTATTACTATAAAGAATATATTTTAGAATAAAATTAGTAAACTTAGTTTTAGCAAAGTCCTTTTATAAGCTATCTTAGATCTAAGATATAAATTAGTAAAAAGAGATTTGCTAAAGAATTATTATATCTTACCTAAGCACTTACTAAAGTAGATAATGTAAGCCTTATAATTACACTTCTTTTTTATAAGCCTTATAATTACACTTCTTTTTTATAAGCCTTATAATTACACTTCTTTTTTATAAGCCTTTATACACAAAGAATAAACTACTTAAGGTAGCGCTAGTAGGACTTTTTATAAATATAGGTAGCTTTAAAAATAAAGTTCTTAGATATTATATAAATAGCCTTAAGGGTTGTCTAATTATAGCTTAAGTTCTTAAAGAACTACTTAAAATTAGTAAGGAATAATATAAAAGAACTAAGGAACTAACCTTATAATAGTTCTTTATAGTCTTGTTATGCATAAACTTCTTAAGATTTTTAGCACTATAGAAAGCTAAAGTAGAAAACAAAGGCTTACTATTATAAATAAAAGTACTATAAGTTAAAATCTTTATAGAAGAATACTAAGTTATAGTTAAGGTAGACTTTAGATTTTTACTTAGAGTTATAAGAGCTAGCGTAAGGCGTTGCTTATTAGCTCTAACTATAATAAAGATTAATAATAAGGAAGATAGTAGAAATAGTATAAAAATAAAAGTAGTAATTAGGAGTGTAGCGTAATATTAATAGGGAGTGTTATAGATATAGTAGTAGAGTAGAAAAGAAAAGTAAAAATAAGATAGAAACCTTTTTATTTACCTTAGCTAAAGCAAACAACACTAGCACAAATCCTTAGCTAAAATAGGTAGCTACGCTATAGAAACTAAGAAATATAAATATAAATATATTAAATATAATAACTAAATTGCTTTATAAAACCTAAGAGATATAAATATAAACACGTTAGATATAATAATTAGGTTACCCTACTAAAGGTAGAAGAATAGAAGTCTAGTGCTCTTTATAGCTAAGGTACACTTAAAATCTTATAGAGGCTTAGAGCACTATTACTAGTATATATAGTATTAAATTTATTCTTAAGACTTTAGGCGTGTAAAAGGGGGATTAGTGCTATTACTATAGAGAGTATAGAATATAACACTAGGATTTTTTAGGAGGGGGGGGAGGGGGAATATATAAGGGGCTGAGCGCCCTTCTATAGTTACTTAGCCCACTGCCTTAGAGTTCTAGGTTTGTGCTTCTGCTAAGCTAGGAGTATATATAAGTCTATAGCTAGAGTTACTATTAAACCCTATTAAACTTATAAGTTTACTTAGGCAACTCTAACCTTATAGTCTAAAGCCCCTTATAATAAAGGCTGCGTCTCTTCTACTAATATTTAGGTACTAAAGAATTATCTTACACTCTAGGATCTAAAGGCATAAGATATAGTAAATTAGCCTAAAGATATTACTAATAAGGTACTTAAAGATAAGCTCTAAAGGCCCTTTTAATAATTCTTTTAGTTGCATAAGATTACTAAATCTTTAGAGATTATTTTTAACTTTACCTAGTTAGTTATCTATACCCTAACTAAATTTATTAATAGCTATGTTGCTATAAGTATTAGACTTAGATATAATATTAAGTTGCTAAAATATAGTTATTATATTGCTAAGTATAATAGATAAAAAGTTAGATTTAAAAGATATAGTATTATATATTAAAGTAAAGATTTAGTATACTAGGTGTTACTAATATTATAAGAACTCTATATACTATATATATAGTAAATTATAGTTATACTATAGCTATTAGGTTATAAGTGTAATAACTAAACTATAGTTAAGTGTTTTATTATCTATACTACTCCTATAGTTATAACTCTGCGTAGGTCTATTATAGTTCTCTAATAGTCTACTAGTTAAGAGATAACATATAACTTAGTTATATCTAACTATTTATTAACTACTATTATTAATACTACTATAGAGAAAGTTAATAGTAAAATTATTATTATTCTGTGTATATTTTATTACTACTACTATATGCTAGGTACTAGGTTTTAGTGCTTTCTATTTTACTTCTCTCTATATATAGTGCGAACTTAACCTTAGTTAGAATCTCCACATAATAAAGATCTTTAATAAAAGTAAAGTAATAGAGTAAAGAATTTTATAGTAGGCTAAGCTAAAGAAATTAGCTAAGCTTTTAGCGTAGTTGGCTCCGCTACGCCCATGTAATTTAACTTAAACCTAGTTAGGCTTTTCTTAGCTATTAACTTCTACTCTTTTGCTAGTAAAGCTAATCTATTAGTTTAAAACACAATACTAATACCTATTAACCTCTATTAACACACTAATTTTTTATGTAAATAAAGCTATATTCTGTAACTATACTATAGTAAAAGAAAATCTAGCTATAACCTTTTTTTCTATATACTAGCTCTGTGCAAAAATCTTAAATATATGTGATTAAGTGCATATAACTCTTTCTACGGCGCAAAAAGCAGGTTCTTTAGAACAACGCCAGACCCTGATATTGAATTCCAATTATAGCCGGACGCTTGAATCTCCACCCTTGCCTCGCTACCAAACAACAGCGTGCACCGTTGCAGCCAGATTGCCTCGTGAACCACGAAATGGACATCCGCAATCTTTCAACTTTCCTAGGACGGCAGTTTTGGGGTTAAAGTGTCGATTGCAGTGAGAATTCTATGGTACGGGGCTTCGCGTATTAAAGCGCCATGGATTGGCGTTTCCATGGATGAGCTGCGGGAGGCGCAAATGAGAGAGCCACGGTATGGTTTCCAGTAAAGATATCCCTGTTTGCGCTTGAGAATACTAGATGCTCGGGTCCATCGAGTCTGAAGTTGTGTAGAGCACAGTTAATAAGTTTGTAGTCTTTCCCGTAGCTTCCAAAGGTTGTTCGTTCTTCCCACAGTCTGCGATGACCTTGCCACTCAGCAAAAACCTGTGGTGCACTTGAAGAGAGCATGCTATTTCCTAGATCCCTTTCGGTCGTGGTTTTCGCACAGTCATGCAAGCGCATTGTATATGACGGTGCCTCGTTCAAACCAAGGTTCAGCATTGACCGGCTCGAGTGCGGCTTTTCGCTGTCGGGCCGATTTCCTGTAGCAAGCGCAATCCTCATACAGTACCGGTACCTCTACCCACCCACTGTCACCATCGCTTGTCGAACTGCGCTGTATACTCACTAAAAGGTCCCTGCCAGAGAACTTGGTCTGCAGAAGCATTTACCCACTTCACGCCCTATTGTTGTGCCCTATCCGGGTCTCCTCAGCAGGTGAAGCAACCTTTAAACCTTTGTTGTGCCGTCTCCCTGCCCACTCTTCGGCCCTATCATGGAACAACGACATTGTGCCAAGTACCTAAGTAGAGGCTCCTCAGAAGACTAGCAATTCGGAACAGCTCTCCGGTGCTTTGCGATATAATAAGTCCATGTCCGGGCCGTGGCCATTCTAATTGCCGTGACGATGTGTACGCCGATCGATTTGGCGCTAGACAGCGGGGTCGTTCTTCCACATCGAAACCGATCATCTCAACTTATGACAATCGCACCTAACACTGCATCATATATATAACCAAACATGTCGATGCTCGAATCAAACATCAGAGGCGTTCTAGCTCACCTACTCCCCAGCATCCAAGCTCTTCACCAGCACACCGCACGCCCCATCATCCTAGGCATATCCGGCCTCCAAGGATCCGGCAAATCCACTTGGGCATCTACCATCGTGCGCATTCTCACCTCCGAGAATAATTTCCGCACCATTACCATCTCGCTAGATGATTTATACAAGTCGCACGACGGCCTCGTAAAGCGGCGGGAAAAGGACCCCGAGAACAAGATTTATAGGACGAGAGGTCAACCAGGGACGCACGATGAGCAATTCGCAGCGAAATTTTTTGAGGAGTTGAGAGAGTATAGGGGCGAGGGGGTGTTGAAGATTCCGAGTTTTGATAAGAGTCGGTTTGGTGGTGAGGGTGACCGCGTGCCGGAGAGCGAATGGCCTAGTACATCGACCAAACCGGACCTTGTCATCTTCGAAGGCTGGTGCGTGGGTTTCCGGCCTCTCTCCGATACGGCTGTCAAAGAGAAATACGAATTAGCGCTCGCGGGCCAATTGCCTGTGAACACGCCCGCGAACCATAAACTCGAGCATCTGCTAGAGGTAAACGAGAGCCTTAGAAGATACTGCGACACGTTCATGGGACCGCAGCATTTTGACTTTATGATCCATATCGATGCGGATGATTTGCGGAACGTGTATAGATGGAGGCTAGAGCAAGAGCATAAGCTGATTGAGGCGAAAGGGACGGGTATGAACGATGAGGATGTGGAGAAGTTTATTGATGGATATATGCCTGGGTATGAACTTTACGTGGATAAGCTGAGGGGTGGTTTCTTCGACGAGAAGGAGGGTCGGCAGGTTAGGGTTGTGTTAAATCTGGAGAGGGGGCTGGAGAAGATAGAGGTGATATAAGGTTCGTCGCATCTATCTAGGTAGGATCTCTGCGCAGCGCATGTGAAGCCAGGTGTGAGGTCAACATTGAGTTCCTGTAGAATTCATGTGCTTACTTGATTATATAGTACCGAAATAGGGGTTAGTGTTTGTATTGCCTATCACGGACAAAACATAACACAGGAAAATACTTACGTTGGCAGATTTCTATAGCTGCCCCCAGAAAAATTACCATTGTGCTTCTTGTTTCCTCCGAGTTGTTATTGTGCATCTATTGTAAGCCCTTGCTAGCCGCTAGTGTATCACGCATTTACTACTATCTCTATTGTAGCTATTGTCGCTATTGAACAATAGCAATGTCATCGTTCGCCTTCACGCCTGCTGCCTGGCCGTTATTCAACCGCATTCCCCTGAAAATCTCTTTCGTCGATATTTTCTTCGACACCACTTCTCTATTATTAGTTGACCACCACACTCGCTTGAAATATCCACACCCAGCACCACCCAACATGCCACCCCGTCGCCGCATCAAGCAAAAACGCGGCGAGCAGCGCAGCAAGTCTACTCCAATCCCCTTCGAGGAGAAAGAAGGGCTCGCACTCGATATCGCCATGCGTTCAATTCGGGATAATCTCCTTCGCGACTTCACGTTCTACGAGGAGGCCTTTTGTGGTGTTCTCGAGGCAGTGAGGTATGTAGGTGATCCATCACCATGGTGAGTTCCACCTCCGCTCCATCTTATAGTTCATCATTTGCTAATTGTTGTTGAGGCTCCGGCAGATGCAGGATCTGGTCAAGGATAAGCCTTTCGCGCGAATAAGCCATGAGGGCTTGCTCTTCCTCTTGGATGAGACAGCGAGAACAAGACCGCCACCGCCACCATCGCCGGGTGCGATGGTGCCTCCGTCGCTTCCTGCACATGTCCAGGGTCAGGTTATGCCAATGGGACCCCCGCCGCTCCCTGTACATGCTCAGCGTAGATCTATGCCAATGGCGCCTCCACCACTGCCTGCACATATCGCTCCCGCCCTCTCCCGCACCTACGCCTCGCCAAAAGCATCCAACGTCTCCAGCCCGCAAGCAAGCAGCCAAGAAAGCCAGTCGGTCAACAAGTCGCGCGCTACCGAAACAGCAAATCAGCAAGATGGCGGTTCGGTAGCGAACCCAATGAGCAACCCTAAGTCGGCGGGCGTAGGACAGCAAAAAGAGCCAACGGAGAGCCAGGACCATGTATTCAGCGATCAGAAGAAGTCGGATAGGCAGAAGGAGGAGACGTTGAAGTATGGGCAGAAAAAGAAGCTGGACCCTGCGGATAACTAGATCGCGGGATGGGCATTGAGTAAGAGAGTAAACTACAAAAATCTAGGGCACCGACGTAGTCTCTGGCATGCATACCTGTAATTTACGATTCGGGATCGTATCCCTGTTGACGGGATCTCGACCAACCTTTTGAA
The DNA here is from genome assembly GCA_014281115.1 of Laburnicola sp. R22_1. Lineage (NCBI taxonomy): Eukaryota > Fungi > Ascomycota > Dothideomycetes > Pleosporales > Didymosphaeriaceae > Laburnicola > Laburnicola sp. R22_1. The sequence continues at coordinate 1,181,528 of JACONQ010000013.1, forward strand.
CATTCGTCTCCTTCAGCCCCATCTGCATCTCCAAATCCACTTCCTCACCCACAATCTGTTTCAAGACCAATATCTCCGCTCGCATCATAGTCCCGCACATCTACACTGCTTATAAATCCTTCTTCTCCTCAAAATCTGCCAACAGTTTCCGCACGCCGCTCTCAACAAGCCTTCTCACCATCAACCCATGCATCCACCTCCCAACCACCCCCTCCAAAACCCCAGCACTCCCTTCCCCTTTCTCCCGCCACATAACCGTATGGTTCACAAAAGTCACCTGATCTCCCCCCTCCGTCACCTCAACAATAAGAAAGCCCTCCACCCGCGGTCCAGTATAACTCATCGGCGCGTTCAAAGCCAGCACAATGCGCTCTCCATCCCTGGAACTTCGGCTGGGAGTCACCACGTAAACTCCGCATACGCGATCCCCCGGCAGAAACTGCAGGGAATAAATGTACGCTGGATGGAACGTCTTCCGATTGTCGACATCCTTGATCAAATACCAGATACCCCACGCAGGCGGATATCTCGAAAACGTGACCATCGTGTGTCGCAGAAAGCGCGTCAGCATGTCCGGTTTCGAGATCGTGCCAAGGGATGCCGTGGAGATTGTCTTTCGCGCAGACTCGTGGTGGATGATGTACTTCTTTGGGCTGCGCTGGACGGAATCGGGTATGGGGATGTCTTCGTCTTGCAGGTATGGCGTTGTGCGGCATTGCACTTTGCGGGAGAGGGTGAGGTGCAGATATGCTAGATATAGGGCTGGGCCTGCGAGTGGGAGAGAGATTAGGAGAAGTTTGTAGGCCATGTTGTGAAGGAGTTGAGTCTGTGTGTGTGTGTGTGTGCGTGGAATGTGTTGTTGAAGGCGGGGCGCGGGCGCAGCACCAGCTCGTATCTTCGAACCAAAGCTATCACCATCTGGGTTAGTGTGAATCTATTGTATTGTATTTTACAGCCTGCGAGGAACAGCCTCTCTTGACAGTTCCTTGCTTCCACATCATAGTTGGCGATTCTCACCCTCACTTTTGTTTTACGATATACCACCAATGTTTTGGATAGGAAACCTCGTCCGGCTTGTCTCCACACACCGTAAGCGAAGGAGACATCCCCTTCCAGTTATTTACTTCAGCGTCCTTAACAAATTCAGCGCCCAGATGCTTCCAAACTTCCATCTCTCCCCAAATCTCAAAATACCTCGCCGCAGTAAAGAGTGTTAGATGTGGGGCATGTGCAAGATACTTAATGGTTGGATACCAATCCGCTTCTTCGTCTACCAAGTACCCCGACTAGAAGGCTGCTGCTAAATCTAGCGTCTTCTATAATTTGGTGTCGATGTATGCGTGATATAGACTTCTCTAGGTTGTAATAGAAATTTCCCGCCCCATCTTAGTACACGTGGCGCAGCACTGTAGTGTGTAGGTATTGTAAGGTTTTGTGGCGTCTTCGGGGCCCATAGCCACATTGAGACCCACAACTAATAGCTCAAGGGCTGCTAGCGATAGTAGAAGGTGCAATAGTTCCTCAAATGCAGGACCAAATGCATATTCAAATCCACCTGCACCTATAATATGTAGATTAATTAAACGCTAAGTGCTCATATTAGGTATGTGTGGCGTTAATTTATCTACCTAGGGGTAGGACGACAAAGGCTTTCATCTCAAATAACATGACAAAAAAAGCAGAGCCCCCTGCTTAGTAATTAAAAAGAGCGTAAAAAGGTGGATATTAGGTATAATCGCCTCCAGAGCAGCGATTAGGGTGAGCTGAATTGTTATTTTATTCGTGCCGTATCTCTTATATTCGACGAATTCTCGTTCTTTAAGGTCGTTTGCCAGGTACTTTAGATCTTGGGTCATCTTAGCCCTGAAGCCATCCATGTCTAAGTGCTTCGTATAGTAGTCATACCAATCCGTCTTAGAAGAGAGGAGGACATATTGTTTTCTAGGAAACTAGGTAAAAGATATAGTTAACTTCTTTCCCGTTTGCTAGTAGAGATTTATTAAGATTCTGTCATCGGCGACAATATTCTGCAAGGTGGCGCACTCCGCTAATACATGTGTTTGCTGACAGGAGGGACAGAATAAGATAAGATGGTAGTGTTGGCAGGCGTTTAGTTTCGCACGATCTTTAAGTTAAGATTCTCTTCTATACTAGTAGCAGTAAACTGCGCTTTTTATAATTACCTTTTTACGCTCTTTTTAATTACTAAGTAGGGGGCTCTATTTTTTTAAAATAAAAGCCTTTATTATTCTACTTCTAAATAGATTAATTTTTTATAATTACCTTTTTTACGCTCTTTTTAATTACTAAGCAAGGGGCTTTGCTTTTTTATTATGTTATTTAAGATAAAAGTCTTTATTATTCCACACCTAGGTAGTTATTTAACAACACATAGATTAAATTAATACTATATTTAATCTACCTAAAGGTAGAATAATAAAGACTTTTATCTTATATAAGAAAAAGTAAAGCCTTTTACTTAGTAATTAAAAAGAGTATAGAAAAGTAATTATAAAAAAGTGTATTTAAACTACTAAGTAAGCTTAGTAGTCTTAGCGCATATATATATAGTAGTAATAAGTATTATAACTAATATATTTTTATAGTTTATTTTTTAACTAAGAAGTTTCTATTAAAAAGATTATAATAATAGTAGTTATTTCTTTTACTATTACTAATATAGAAAACTATTTTAAGATATTATATAAAAAGATATTTATTATATAGAAATTCTAACTAAGATTTAGTATCTACTATGTATAAAGAAAAGTAAAACAAAAATACTATAATCTAGTACCTAGTACCTAGTAGTAATAATAACTTTATTATTAATATTCTTATTATAAAACCTAGGTATATACTAAGGTTAACTAGATTAAATAACTTCTAGTATATAATATTATCTATAGGAGGCCTTTACCCTATAGTAATTTATCTTATTTATTGCTACTATTGTTAGAGAATGGGTAGCGGAGTAATATAGAGCTTAATAAGAGATAACTAAGTATATTAGATAGTAGTAATAAATAAGACAAATTGCTATGGGGTAAAAGTCTCCTATAAATAATATTATATACTAAAAATTGCTTAACTTAGCCAACCTTAGTATATATCTAGGTTTTATAATATTATTCTCTTTCTAAGATTACCTTTATTCTAAAAGCGTTCTAATATACTAAAATAGATTTTATAGTTACTAACTAGTGCTATATATTCTTTTTAATTAAGAGATATATTTAGTTATGCTCTAAGAACTTAACTATACTTATATAGGACTATAGTTATAATTAAAAAAGTAACTAGCTATTTAAATTTACTAAGGTAAATATAAAAAGTTAAATAAAAATTTAGTAAAAGTAAGTAAGAATAGGTAAAAGGCTTAATAAATAGATAAAGACTATTTTTTATTTTTATCTAGATTGCGTAATAGGTAATATAAGTATTTATAATTATAGCTTTCCCTTACAGTGTTATACTGTATACTAAAAGGTCTACGATATTTTTCTTCCTAATATAAGTGTTTATAATAAGAAACTAATAAGAAATTACGCTAGTCTAAACTAGGTAGATAAAGTATTTATAGTATACTATATTCTACTCTTTTTTTCTAAATACTATACTACTAAATTTTACTAAGTAATCTAATTTTTACTATATTTACTTATAGTATAGTAGTAAACTAAACTAATTAGTAGTAAAGTGTAGTTATTACTAAATTCTTAATTCTTCTACTAGCTTTCTAATTTTTCTTTTACTTACTTACTAGCTTATTAGTTCGCTTTAAAGCTACTTTATACTAATTATTAATTATTAATAGTTTTTAAACTCTACTAGTAATAATCTTTATTTATAGATTTCTAAATAAATAGAAAAGGGCCTATTAGTAGCTAACTAATACTAACTAGTATAGTTTTTTACTATTAGTATAACTAAAAAGTAAAAAACACTAAGCTTAATATAACTAAGCTAGTAGATACTTTTACTTTAAGTATATTAGTTATTATACTACTAAATCTATTAGTGTAGTAGACTATTACTACCTTTTATTTAGTTATATAATTTTTAATTCCAAGTAGTGCTTTAAAAGTAAAAGTAAGGCCTATTATAAGGCTTATTAGTTTAGTAGTAAGAATTATTACTTAGTAAGTTTTTTACCTAACTATTATTGTCTATTAGGTGCTAATTAGTACCTACTAGTACTAATTAGTGCTATTAGGCCCTAACTAACCCTATTATAAATAAACTTAGTAAAAAAGACTTTTATAACTAGTTAAAACGCAATTTTAAAGACTATAATTAGCTTATTCTCATAATTTAATAAGAGGTATTTACTAAGAATTAGTAAAATTGTCTATACACCATATAGGCAAGGGTACCTAAGGGTGTTAAGATTTTAATATTATCGCATAATAGTATTATGTGGGGATTATATAAGGCCTATGCACTATAGCCTATACGCTATAGAATCTTCTTCTTTTTATTTATACTCCTTTTAGATATAAGTAATTTATACTAAAGTCTATTATATTAATCTTTTCTTGTATAATTATTCTATACACCCTCTACACTTACTAGTATAGAGTATTAACTATTAATATCTATATAGCTAGCTATAGAGTCTCTATTTACCACTAATTAGTAGTTAACTAACTCTTAACTACAAATTAGCAAGAGTAAAGATAGATTATATAAGTTATTATTAGCTATATAATTTATTTTATTATATCCTATCCTCTATACGTAAGAGGATAGTAAATTAAACCCTTATAGAGTTAGTAAGTAGATATTACTACTATAAAAATAAAGGAGGCGATTGTATAAGATATATAAAACCTATTATAAGATAGTAGAGATCATAGTAATTTATAGTGATATGGGTTAACCATAAGAAAAGAGGTGTCTCATTACTATGAAGGACCGAGGGCCTGAAGATGTATGGGTGAGGCTAGGCATAAGATTATTCCGGCCGAGGTCATGTGACTAAGGACCGACCACACAGCCATGCGACAGTCTTACACCTATTCTTATTTATAAAAATAGTGGATTAACTCTTTTATTAAGTTAGTAAGTAGATATTACTACTATATAAGATTTATAAAAAGATAGTGTACTAAGCACACTACTAGTAACTATATAAATATATAGTTAGATAATAATAAACTCTAATAAAGCGTAACCCTCTATATAACTAATGTATTAAATAAACTAGTTATATAATAGCTACTTTTACTACCTAATAAGAAGCCTCTACTACCTTATATAAAGTTCTTACTATCTTATAAAATAATACTAATATGCCTAAGTATACTAGACTATAAAATTAGTATATTAAAGGGATAGGAATATTAAAGGAAATACTACGTAAGGAAATAAGATCTATATATTAAAAGAATAAAATTAATATGACAAACAATTCTTCTTAGATAGAAATATAATTATATATAGTATATAGTATTACTAAGTATTATATATTATACTAGAAAGGGATAGCTTTCTTAGAGTTATTCTAGAAAGACTTTAAAGGATAGAAAGAATACTATTTTTTAGAGTTAGGCTATACATATAAGAGAGAGCTTATAGTAATTCTAGAAGAAAAGGGCATTAAGCTAAGAGTAGATACTAGAGTTATAAATGCTAGTAAACTATATAAAGTAGCCTAAGGTAATATAGATACTACTTATACAATACTACCTTTACTAGCTTACTTAACACCCTATATATAAACACTAAGGCTAATTCTAAAGACACTAGAGCTAACTAAGCTATTATATAAACCTAAATAGAGTAAGCTACTATTACTATAGGTACCTATATAGCTATAAGTCCTATTAACTGCTATCAACAATGCTATTATAGAAAATATTAATAATAAAATTATTAATATTTTGTGTATATTTTATTACTACCACTGTGTGCTAGGTACTAAGTTATAGTGCCTTTTATTTTACTTCTCTTTATATATAGTGCGGACTCAACCTTAGTTAGAATCTCCACATAATAAAGATCTTTAATAGCTATAGGTCCCTATAGATATCTTAAGAGAACCTTTATATAAGTACTAAGGATAATCTTATTTATATAAATAACTAATTAAATAACTACTTTTCGTATATAGTATCTAACTACTATGTTGCCTACCTATTTGTAACTATTAAACACTATATAGAATAGAGCTACTACTAGTTAAACGTAAATTATAGGCACTATACCAATCTATACTACCTAAGCCTTCTCTCCCGAGGTTAATTCGTAATGTTACGTGATCCCGGGCCGGCTGTTTAATCGACCACCGTGTTACATAGTTAATAATTTCTTTAATAAAAATTTTCGCTGCAGAAAGTTAATAATAAAATTATTATTATTTTATATATATTTTGTTACTACTACTGTGTGCTAGGTACTAGGTTATAGTGCCTTCTGTTTTACTCCTCTCTGTGTATAGTGCGAACTTAACCTCGGTTAGAATCTCTACATAATAAAGATCTTTAATAAAAGAATAGTATAACTATACCTATTATATATAAATAGAAACATCTTTTCTTTAATATTAGTAAGGAAGAAAGTGTATCTTTTTTACTGAATAAGAACTTCGCCGCCTTTGTTAATAATTTAGACATTTCTATATAGAAAGACTTTAGAAGATACTTACTAATACTAGCTATAAAGTTAATACTACTATACTAAATAAAATCTAAAAGTTTTGCTACTATTACTAATTGTATAAGCAAGCCCTATATTACTTTAAGTTTACTATTAAGGATAATACCTACTTTAACTATAAGATTAATATTAATATTATATATATTAAAACTAAAAACGCACTATATACTATAAATATTGATATATTATTTTAAGCTATAATCTTTTAATATTAATATCTATATTAGGAAGAGAAACATCGCAGACCTTTTAGTATATAGTACAACACTATAAGGGAAAGCTATAGGTGTGCTAACAACGTATTAAAAAAGGTAAAATAGCTTAGAGATAGGTTAGGCTAGAAACTATTTATTATAATTATTTGTTAGTACGTGCAAATTTGCAACTAGAGATTAATTATTTATCTATCTACTATATAATATATTTAATTATCGCACAAGATCTTAAAATTACTATATTTATTCTTTGCTCTAAAGATGCTATTACTACTAGATATATAGTGTTGCGCTCCTACTTAGAAGATATAAATAGTAACGCAGCTAGATATAACACAGCTAAATATAATAGCTAGACACTACTAGATATTAAAAACTATATAGTATTTGCTAGTAATCTATATAGTAAGTAGATAGCTACTATAAAGTTAGATCGCTATATTAAGGAGAATACACATTTTCTCAAGTAGAAGTCTAGAATTAAAGATAGAATAAGCCTTATAATATATATTACCCTATACTAGCTTATATACAAGGTGCTTGCAACTATTAAGAGCAAAGACTAGAAGAATATAAATATTTTTATAAAGTAAGAGTTTAGGCTAGTAGCTATATACTACTACGTAGCTTATAAAAGTAATTACTACTAAGGGCTATAAGCAATATTAGATCTTTAATTAATAGCTTATTGCTTCTAGAATAATAGTAATAGCTATACTAAGTAGGTGCTAAAGGCGTAGAGGATATACAGGTATACGCTTATATTATAGAACTTTTATAAAAAATAGATAAAGTAATAGCTAGATGTCTAAAGGTTAATAAGTTATTAGTAAAGAATAGTAGAGTGCTATTTAGTGTTAGGAGTAAGCGTGCGCGTAATTTGTTGTATATTATAATAGTAGAGTAGAGTAGAAGTTCTAGGTAGTTAATTTTCTAGTAACGTAGTAAAAGATTATAAAGTAGTATTAATTATCTAGTAACGTAGCAGATAGGCAAGCAAGTTAGGATGTTATTATTATAAGGTTAGTTGTCTTAAAAGCTAGGGGAGACATTAGAAAAACTTTAATGCGCTCTAGTTCTAAGGCTTAGCGCTTATGTATAATATTATATAATATTATATAATATTATATAGGCGCTAGTAACGCAATAGAAAAATGTAGTAATTAAACATAGTAAGGCCACTTAAAAACTAAAGAAGTAGAGGCAGTTTATACTCCTACCTAGGAGGGATTAATATCTATATAAGATGCGTAGAACGCTCTCTATAGATACTAAATTAATATCTACTAAGGTCTATCTAACTATATTATATATAACCTAGGTATAAACTTTATATTAGATAAGTTTAGAAACTATATAAAGATAATTAGTATAATCTATAGGCAGATGCCTATAGAAGTATATTAAGTAATAGAGAAGATTAAGTGTTTATACGCACCTCTTTATAAAGCCTTTAATATTCTTAAAATTAAACTAGAAGACTATGTGGCGTTAAATTAACTACCTAGGGGTAGCACGACAAAGGCTTTTATCTTAAATAATATAACAAAAAATGCAGAGCCCCCTGCTTAGTAATTAAAAAGAGCGTGAAAAAGGTAATTACAAAAAAAAGCGCGTTTAAACTACTAAGCAAGCTTAGTAGTCTTAGCGCGTATAGCTCCTATATATAAAGTTTTTATAAAGAGGCTACTTAGAACTTTAGGAAAAATACAACTTTAGCGCTACTACACTATAAGCTATCTCTCCTTTACTATCCTAATTATTATAAATAATATAAGTTAATATATTAATAGGTATGTACTATTATTTCTTATAAGTAGGATAAGATTAACATATACTAGATATATATCTATTACTCTATTACTATATTAAGTTGTTCTTAATAAATCTTCTACTCTATACATACCTCTACGCCCTACTATCTACTTAAGTATTAACTCTAAATTGTCTAATACTAATATACTCGCTATTATATAAGAGTATACACTAAAGATTTATAACGTTGCTATTAAGATAGATACGCTAGAGTTCTATTCTATTTATTAGATACTTATCTAGTACGAGAGGTAGGTATACTTAACTATCTATAAGGCAGTCCTAGTATACTAGTTAGGCTGGCAGCTTATCTAGTTTATAAAGGACTATAAGATTAAATTTCTGCTCTAGTAGATATAATTACTTCTAGTTAGTAATAGAATCTAAGAGAAGAGGCAAAAGGTAGAGGATAAGATGTTTGTTAATAATCTCTAGTATAATAAGAGTATTGTATAGATCTGCGAGATTCTTCTAGCTATCGCAGCCACGTTAGCTTATCCAAGCAAGTAGATAGTTAATAATAGCAATAGTAATAATCTAGATAGGCTGTGTACAGCATAAGTAATTCTTGTATAGGTTAGAAGCTTATAGAGTATAGGATTATTAAGGTATTTAACATATTCTATCAGTAGCCCGGACAGATCAGTCCGCCGGACAGTTTTTCTTGGCAACTTCGAGGTCCCTCATAACTCATTATAGAACACCACCAACGTTACTTCATAGTGACTCATAATAACCTACTATAACTTACAATATACCAAGTTACTATTTAATCTACTTTTTACATCGTGCAGCCTCTTTGCGCGGCTGCTGCAGCCGCGCAAAGCTAAGGAGTCTTTCTTGGCAGTACGAACTTACAACAAGACTCCCTATAATATACGATATATTATCTACCATACTATACGTAGGCAATATATAGTATACTTATTATGATTCGCAGTGAAGCATACTATATCTTAAGTAGTACTTTATCTAATTTTCAGTCACTGAGTGCGTACTATTGCAAGATAAAGTTAACCCGTCATTTTTGGCCTTATAGTAACCTATAATAAAGTCACTCTGATTTACTATCAACACTATCTGAAAATAAGCCGCTAAGGGTAACATCTGACTCCTCCTCTATCTCTTTATCTATCTGACAGGTCCTTGCGTTGTGCCCAGGCTCTCCGCACCTCCCACAGCGGCGTTGTGTTAAGGGACCTGCCTCTCCCTCACCACTACCTCGCGCCCTTTTCGACAACTTCACCCCAATAAAAGGGCTTTCTACTCCTAAATCTGCTCCCTGAGCAAAGCCTAGCGTCCCACCTTTCTGAATGCGCTTTCTTTTACGCGTTTTTCGCTTTGTTAGAACCTTAATTTGCTCCTTAAGTTCCTTAATGCGGGTCTCTTGAAGTACACTATGGTAGAGCATAAGTTCAGCACCTTTTATGAGCTGTGAGTAGCTCGATTTAGCATCGGGTGGAGACCGAATAAAAGAGTCGCGTACGATCTTTGACTAGGATCCAAACTCGAGGGTATTGCTTGGGGTCCTGGCTTGCCATGGTGTATCCGGTGGGGTACCCTGAGGTGGAGTGTGAATACGCACATCAAGGCGATCTACCACCACCAACGCATCTAAAGGAACAAGCCCAGAGGCCTTAAAGGCTTTCTTGCAGTTTTCTAGTGTAAACATATTAAAAAACGCGTTGCGAAAGGCCGGTAGGAAGCCCTCTTTGTTGATATGAAAGACGCGTCGGCGCGCTAAGTCCCGCACGCGCTGGGAGTACTTTAGCTTTAGTGGCGCGAAACAGACCACATTAAGCGGCTGGAGGATATGAGATAAGTGCGCTGGCATACAGAGTGTTAGGATCTTCTGTTCCAGGCAATAATCCTTAAAATCCTAGGAGTGGTGGCTCTCATAGCCGTCTAGAATAAGTAACCTCTATAACCCCACCATGCGCGGCCTTGTATACGCGTCAAAGTGCTTCAACCACGCGACTCCAAGCTTGTTGTTAGTCTAGCCGGTCTCAGAGACTAAGAGCTTCCAATCGCGGGGGATACTAGTCTCCTCATACCACGCTAAGATATGGACTCGCCCTTTGTAGATAATAAAGGGCGGGGCAGCATACCTAGCAGCGCAAATACTCTAAATCACTGTAACCCACTTGCGGTTGCCTAGCTAAACAAGCGTAGGTTAAGAACGTCTTTCTGAACCAGTTACAACCTTTATTAAGCCAATAACTCCTATCTGGAAGCCTATCTTATTGAAGTTATAGATATCTTCATCCTGCACTCTATACTTAGCTTTTATGTCCTCCACTAGCTGAAACTACGCGTTTATAACCTCTAGGTCTTCCTATTATATCCTCTGTTAGTCCTTCGCTCGATTAAAAGCCATTTTAAGCTCAGGTACGCGCTTTACGAAGCGCTAAGCCCAGTATTATCCTACAGGGTCTCTGTGCCGCGCAGCCAGCAGTTTGTTGGCCATATCTTCCACCTCACCTAGCTAGGGTGCAAATCCTCGCGAATCTAGGTTGAGGATATACTGTATGAGCGTCTGCTCTTCGGTCGCGGTGAGCTTTGCCATGCCTGATCGTGTATCTGCTTGGGCGGTGATTCCGTTGATTCGATCGCTTAGTGTAGACTTTGGGATATTATATGCTGTAGCAGCGCGTCGCAGGCTTGAAATTTGCTTATTCTAATAGGCGTGAAGGGCAAGCTTAATTCTGCCTTCTTAATTAGATGATAACGCGTCGTGTTGTTGAGACATTATGATTTATAGTGAAGTGTTATAGTCTTGGCAAAAACTGTCCGGCGGACTAATCTGTCCGGGCTACTAATAGAATATGTTAAGGTTAGTCTTTAATTAGAATTAGGTGAGGTATATAGTAGTATATATAACCTTCTATCTTAATCTACTTTAACCTTAAACTAAAAAAAGGTTAAAAAAGGTATTTGGCAAGCTAACTACTAGAAGACTATATAAATAAGAAGGATATTCTTTAAATAGCTATTAAAGCTATTAATAATACTATAGGCCTAAATAGCCTTATACTTATACTGCTAGTCTTTAGCGTATATTTTAGAATTAGTATAGACTCTCTCCTATTATCTTATATTATAGTACACGCAAATACTATATAAAAGGTAATAAAAATACTATTAAAGAAAAAGATAAAGCTAATATTAATTATGCGCTAAATACCTATAATAGTCTATTAGCTGCGCATAAAGTCCTTAAACTCCTAGTTAGATCTAAGGTTATAGTCTAGAGAAAGAAAGATAGATAGATAGGCCTATATAAAATTAAGGGTATTAAGGACAAAGATATAATTCTTAATCTAGAGAATAGTGTAGTAAAGTTTTAATATATATAGATTAATCTATACTATTATAAAAAGATTACACTTTTCTACTATTATATAAAGTAGATAATATTGCCCCTATATAAAGGGATTCTCTAGAGAAGAGGAAGAGAGGCTATCTAAGAAAGTATGCTATATTTCTTACCTAAAAGAAGACAAGTGATTAGAAACTATCTCTAAAGCTCTGTATAGAAGGTATAATTATAACATCTTAATAATTACTATTAAAGTATTAGTAGATCGCCTTAAGTCTACCTACACAAGCTCTTTCTAGCCTTTACACAACACTATTTCTTTATTATTTATTTATTCTTTTACGTAATATATTTATTTAATTCTTTTACACGTATATATTACTTAATAATACACTTTCTCCTATCTAATTATTTATATAGAAAAAGAAGAGATATAGTATATATTTATTTAAAAAGAAGTTTTTATTTTAGTACTTATAAATAATGTCTAGAAGTGGCTACCCTACTATCTAGCCCTATCCTATATAATAATTGCACCTAGCACTATAGCTCTACTATATACAGTAGGATCACACAAAAAAGCGCCTAGTAAAAAGATACCTTTTTAAAAGTTATATAGCTAGGTGAGTTTTAATACTATGTAAATAAAAGGTATGCCGTTTTAAGGGAAAGGTTTAGGAGATTTAGTATAGAAGGTTAGTAAGAGCTTAGTTATCAGCGCTAACTAGAGGTATCTTAGTAAAGTTAAGGGAATTTTTCTTAAAACTTTGACCCTATATAACTTTTTTCTACGTAGATAAAATTCTATAACTTATATATATTATAATTTAGTCTATAAGGACTATATAACTCAATTTTTATTATAGGTTTATTCATAGAAATAATAATTATAAGAAAAAAGATAGAAATTAATTAAATTAAACAATTAGATAGAACTAGTAAATAATATATAACTAGTACTTAGTATACCATCCTTTAGCCTCTATAATGTCATTATAACGCTTAGGCAAAGATAGTATACAATAATCTATAGCCTCCTATGGAATTAAATCCCACTCCTCTTGTATAGCTCTTTTAAAGACTTCTACACTAGATTTACTAGTGCCAAAGCCTAAAGAAGCCCTATTTCTTTTTCCTAGCCTATCTTTTAATAGACTCCAAACGTTTTCTATAGGATTTAAGTCTGGTGAATAGGGTGGATGCCCAAAAACAAAGACTTTATTTCTAGAAAACCACCTTTTCACCTGTGGAGTTCCGTAGATCTTCGAATTATCCTGTTGAAATTTCCAGCCTAGTTATAATTAGTATAAAGAATAAGATTATGAAAAATATAATATATATATATATATTATATATATTAAAAGAAAAAGAAAAAGAAAAAGAAAAAGAAAAAGAAAAAGAAAAAGAAAAAAGAAAAAGAAAAAAAAAAAAGAAAAAGAAAAAGAAAAAGAAAAAAGAAAAAGAAAAAGAAAAAGAAAAAAGAAAAAGAAAAAGAAAAAGAAAAAGAAAAAGAAAAAAGAAGAAAGAAGAAAAAGGAGTACTTTACTTACCTCTTTTTAAAAGAGGTTTTAAGACAGGATTTAAACACTCCTGTATATATCTAGTGTTATTAAAGGTCCTAGTTTTAATAGGGTCCCTTAAAAACACTAGTTTAGAACGTCCTCCTATCAAAATACAGCCCCAGACTGAGATAGAAATATCTCGCGCTTTCAGTAAATTAGTACTAGCTCAAAAAAAAAGATATAAAAAAAGTAAAATAGCCCAATTATAGAGAAAAGAGGGCTCTATAATTCTAGAATTTAAAAGAAATTAATAGCTTACTAGTTGTTCGGTTTTTGCGCTGTTTAGGCCCAATTTTCGATTTTCCCCTTTTTCTTATATATTCTTGCCTATTACCATGCCCCCTTTGGATAGTAGACTCGTCAGAAAATATAACTTTAGCAAAGTTAATATTTTCTAGCTCCTTAACTATCTCTTTAGCCCAGAATTCTCTTCTTTTAGCTCTTTCTTTAGTTAAATAGGCCTTTTTCTTAGGGACGTTAAAAGAATAGTCTTCTCCTTTTAAAACTCTCTGTAACGTCCTCTTAGTAAAGCCAAAACTATTCTCTTCTAATAGCCTCTTATTTGTCTTCTTAGGGCTTTTAGTTAAATCCCTATTAATAACTCTTTTCTCCCTAGAAGTAACCTTAGTTACTCTCCCTTGTTTTACCCCTTTTAATAAGTTATCTCCCTTATTTTTCTTATTAATACGTCTAATAGCAGTCTTAATAGATTGTAGAGGCTTATTAAGGGTAGTAGCAATAGTAGAATTAGAAGTATTTGCTTTTTTAAGTAATCTTTTTCCTGGTGTCGCTGCATCTGGAAATGGAGGTTTCCTGAGCGGGAAAGGGCTGCTTGCTTGGCATCTCGCCGCTTTTATATGGCCCGTGCGCCGACCATTCACATAAAACCACGCCGCCCTCGCCGGCCTACCCTCCTCCCTCCATCGTCTCTTTCCTCCCAACCTGCCCCTTTCTCCTAATTGGTCGCTCGGACTCGCCCGTGAGGTATTTTCTCACCTCTTGGCAATCATGCGACTTTGCACTACCCGGATGGCTCCAAGCTTCCCCCCTTTGTGGACCGACGATGAGGGCGCTGCGCCATGTCTAAGGCAATTCTTATATTCCCTTTAATGCTTCGCGAGCAGTTATATTCCACTCTGGATTTTGGCCGCTCTGAGTCCCTCGCCTTCCCTATGACTTAGCAGTGTTCATAGCGTCTCCCCTCTACTCTGGCACCACCTACAAACCAATTCCAGCCATTCCTTCAGTTCCTCCTTTCAGGAGAAACCGCATACTTTCTCGTCTCAGAGATTATCAACCTGCCACGTCATCAATCACGCGAGACCGCAATAGAAGCGCCTTGCACGCCTCAATAGCGTCTAAGCGGGAGGGGGTCAGGCCCGTGCAATCTCAGCTGGGCCCTCAACAATTTCACGGAACTGCAATCCTCGGGAAGATGATTGGCCTAGAATGCCGTTGCTGCAAAGTCAGTTTCACGAGAGTCAAGTGAGGCAGACTCAGCTAGGCGACGACCCGCTGTTTAGCCATGCAGGACGGTACTGGCATATACTCGCCCAGTCTGCACTCGACACCGATTGGTGGAGCCTGGCTTCACTTAACTGCTTGCATGACAACAGGTTGCGTTCCGGCGTCACAGATTAAGCGGAGGGACCGGCTAGAGCAGCCTCTCTCCTTCGCCTTCACCGGAGCGAAAGTGCCAGCGAAATTGCCTCCTTCCGTATCAAATTCGCCAACTCTCAACTCTCAATTCCAACGAACCCACTTCCTTGGGTCTTCCAGGCTCAGATCGGACTTGCGCTCTCGTTCATGCTAACGCTGCAAACGCTCGACCCGCCACGTCACAATTCAACAATACGGCAACCGAGCCGCCTTGGGACGCTTTGCTAGTGTCTCAGCACGGGGATCAGGCCTGGAAATACCATCAGCTGGATGCTCAGAGAGCTCACGGGAGCAGCTTGCCCCGAGGAACCGATTGGTCTCAAGCTGCCCAGTTCATGTGGAAGATCACGCCAGACAAGCACGGCAGATTACGACCCACAAATCGGGTGAACAAATAGCGGTCAATCCTGCACCAGCCTCAATTTCGCCGGATGATTGGCGCTACGGGCGGACACGACGATCTGCGATACGGCGAGGTTACATTCCGGCGCTTCAGCTCATTGAAACCGAATGGCTAGAACGGTCTCTCGGGCAAGAAAGGGGAATGTTCATACGTCCACTTCCCTGCAAAGCCGGGCTAGCGTTACGAGAAGCATTCGAGAGCATGCAAGCCTAAGCGTGGGTTTCGGCGTCGCCGAGGGTGTGAATGTGACGACTGCCCTGAGCGGCTCACTGGGGACGGCGCAGGCGAAATGATCTCTGCTTGCACGAAAGTGGAGGAACTCTCGACAGGAAGACCAGTTGTATCTTGTGAACAGCCCTGCTTCGCACAGAGCTGGCGCTGCAACCCTTCGTACCCGGTATGAACATCAGCGATATATTTACCAACATCCTCGTTTAAGAAGAAAAGGGGCTCCAGGGAATGGTTGCACCGCCCTCGCCACTAGACCCGACCCCGACCTGACGCTTGATGGCGTCTCGACTATCGTTTCGCATGGAGTTCCGACTGCTGCCTGCTAGAGAGTCCAAGCAGCGCAAATTGGCCTTTTGGGCCACTGAATTGTCATATGACCGCGGAAGCCGTTGCCTACTTAATCTGTTCCAGCTCCCCCTTCTTCGACACAGCAAAGCTCTTTGGAGCACTGACAGCAACAATGGGATCGATCCTCCCGCCTTATTCTCACATTCCGTTCGGGTCTCAATACGTCCATAAAAGATTTTTTGAAGCAGAGCCAGCCTCTCAGAGCCCACAAAAAGTGTGCACACTGTCTAACGATGACAAAGCCCTGGGTATCACCGACATTCCGGAAAGCCAGCCTGTCGAAATCGATGGCTTGTTATACTCAGGTAAGAAGTCTTGGAGCCGATGGAAATTT
This sequence comes from Laburnicola sp. R22_1, assembly GCA_014281115.1. Classification (NCBI taxonomy): domain Eukaryota; kingdom Fungi; phylum Ascomycota; class Dothideomycetes; order Pleosporales; family Didymosphaeriaceae; genus Laburnicola; species Laburnicola sp. R22_1. The sequence continues at coordinate 1,198,074 of JACONQ010000013.1, forward strand.
GTCCCAGTCGGAGTAGCCTTCCCTTATAGCTAACGTGCCCACAGATAATGCATCGAACGGTGAGATGTGCAACCTTGGCGACCGCGTATGGGGATGGAGGGGTTGGTCTCGCCAAACGCGATGACGATTGGGCTCTTGCTCACCAAGGGGAAAGCGTCCCCTACGAGCAAGATGGTTATGCAGGAGATTTCAGGACGGATGAGACCCCACATAAAGGTCCTATCGAGCATGGCAGCCAAGGCAAGTGAGCCGCTCCAATCAGTATACTTGTCTGTGAAGGGTCTAATATCGCGCAGAGATCGCACCGGGCATTGGTGATCACCACTTACTATCGATGGCTGGTGATGATAAGGGGGATGATTGTCGCTCGCAAAAGGTGGGCGCGAATGCACGGAATACGCTGGTCGATCCCGCACCAACGCTAAATAGAAGCGAAGTCACCGACTTGACAAATCTAGGTAAGCAAGTTTCTTGCACAAGGTGGGAACGAAATAGAACTGATATGGCGCTTCCAGGTGTAGATGACGAGAGCAGCGATGATTCCGAACGTGGAGGCGAGGGCAGCCGCCGCTTGCAAGGACCAAGGAGTAGCAAGGCTTTGCAAGGTGTTCGCATTTCCACACAGCCTGCATCCGTTGGAAGCCCGTCACTCTCGCCCTCAAGCAGCAATACCCAGGCGGAGGAAACAATGCCTCACGACGATCCACTGTTCGTAATGGATACCAGCATCTCGTCCAGCGACCAGCCACTCCAAAAGGCTAGCAGTCATGCAATCCAGGACTCCATGGTCGATACACAGCGGCCGCGGAGCTCTCAGCAGGCGAGCGATCAAGGTAAGCGCCCACGATGAGTAAATGCATCTTCAGTACCTAATAGGCGCAAGGCGACTTTGAAACGCTTAATCTGAGCAGTCGTAGCAATGACGATAGCGAGAGCGATCACGATGAAGATGAAAATCATAATTACAACCGGAGGATGAGTGGCGAATTCTTCGGTCGAAAACGGAAACGCGATGCTTCGGTCAATGCTTCGGGCCGCAAGCGTTACAATCGCGCATCGAACGAAATGTCAGAGGAGCAGTCGACAGATGCCGCACACGCTCCGACGCAACGAGAACGCGACTTTTCCCTTCGTCCTCCAGAATCTCCTCAAGAAGTACGATCGTGCAGCGATGTTGCTGAGGTACAGGCCGACGAACACACTGGCCCCAAAAGCAGCGACAGCGCAAGACACGATGCCCTCACCTGTTCTCCCAACACCAAAGAGTTGCAAGGATTGGAAGGAACGGATATCAACCACATAAACGCAAGTGACGATACCGAATACGAGGTAGAGCGGATTCTGGCAGTCCGTCTCCGTCGCGGGAGGACGCTGCAGTATCGCGTCCAATGGCTTGGGTACGAGGCCGATTCGGAATGGTACAATGCGTCCAACTTCAAGAATAGCCCACACAAGCTCCGCGAGTTCCACGAGGCCACTCCCGCCAACCCAGGCCCTCCGGCAAGGCTCAGTCACTGGGAAACGTGTTGGGAAGAGGACAGAGAAGCAGATGATTATTTCGACGATGACAAGCCCCAAAGTACCGCGCATAGAGGGCGGAGGGCTGTCAAATTGAGCTAAGCAAAGGTCTGTTTACTTAGTCCCTATTTAAAGTCATCTAGATTCCAGGTGCAGTCCTATCTGCAGTAATGTTACTCGCAATTGTGCTGGATGGAGGACAAGAGTTGCGAACGACCATTCCTCTATTGCCAATTATAATTGGCTGCGGCTGTGATAATAAGATCCAATAGGTGGCTATGATCCTTGTAGTACTCACACGATTTGGGACCTTGTGTTCCAACTAGTCCTTGTCATCCGTCTTTGGGGTCTAACCAGGTCCTTGAACCACGTTAGCCCATAAAGACTGGTTCCCCAAAGCGGTCCCCAACCTCTGCCTAAAAAAAGACTGGACCCCAAAGACTGGTCGACCCCAAAGACTGGTCGGACCCCAAAGACTGGTCAAGCCCAAAGACTGGTCGGACCTCGAGGACTAGTCGGACCTCGAAGACTGGTCGGATCTCGAAGACTGGTCAGACCCTAAAGACTGGTCGGACCTTAAGGACTGGTCAGACCTCGAGGACTGGTCGGACCTCGACTGGTCTGCAAGCTGGTCGGTACGAAGGACTAGTTAAAGGACTAGACCCAAGGACTGGTCGAAGGACCGACCAGGTCCAGCAGGGCTTTTAGTAGCCGGTCGTTGCCCACCCTGCATTGTTGGTGCTCCTTCTTATTAAACGATTTAATATATAGGAAATTCATGTCAGGGCAAAGTATTTGTTTGCAGTCTAAACATCACAGCTTAGTCTTAAAGAGCTAACAGAATTCTAGAGAAAGAGAATAATACTTAGCTGCGGTGGGGCTGAATTGAGCAAATACAGTACTTGTGGTGCACGCGTGCGTGGTGAATACAGAACCCCAGGAGTGAATGCCCATGACCCGCTGATGAGAGGGCTGACCGGATCAACCTCGGCAATTGGACCTGATCTCCGAACGGCAAGAGCCCGCGCGCTGCTGGAGCCCTTTCTGCCACCTCCTGCTGAAATCTTTTAACCCCACGACTCGATCTTCACTCGATTTGCCAGAGCCTGAGATCCAAATCAATCCCTCTGTTAACATCGACTTTCTCTTCAGAGCTCAGTGAGCGTGCGGTGCTCGAAGTCTAACTAAACCCACTACTGTACGATGAATGGCCAATCTGCAGGTGCCGATAACATCTCAACAAGGCTCCGCCTCTCCAGCTCGAGAACAGATGCCTCTCCTGCAACGTGCCCCTTGATAATATGAGTCTTATCGCCGCCGCCGCCGCCGCCACTTCGTATTTACTGACTGACGGTCTCCGGCTTTGTAGTTTTGTCACCACCTGTCCAAACGCGGATTCACCACTTACACACAAAACCTCCGTTCACCGAGCACCGAAGCCAGCACCCAGAGCCTTCGCCGAGGGAATAGCCGTTTTCCCACAATGCCACCTCACTACCTATCGCATACCCGCTTATACCGGAACAGTGATAAGTAGGCCGTTGAACAACGTTTTCGTGGTAACTGCGGCAGCAACGTATAGTGTTTCGAATCATGCATACATCCTGCGGTAGGCGCGAATGGACATTATAAAAGGAGAGGTGGTGCAATGCATGATGGCTGGTAACGAAGGAAGGAGCACTCTAACGTCGCAATATGATGGCCATGGTGGGGAAGTGACGCACTGATGCATACACCCTCATTGTCGCGCTTGTGCGCTGGACCAAATGTCTGGAATTACTAATTCAATCAGAAGTCGATGATATAGCACACGTTCCCGACTATCTAGCGATCCCCTCGCTCCCTCGCATGCTCCTTTCCAGACGCCGAAATCGTTACACACAACACACAAATGAGGAGAATATCGTCAGGCGTCAAGGGTGTACTAGATTAATCAGCGCGTAGCTGGGCCTCGCTGCCCGCATTAGTGCTGCGTCTCTTGCGCTTGTTTGACTGCTTCGCTGCGACTCTGGTATCTGCGAGTGTCTCTATCGAGCCGTCGGATTCCTCAAAGATACCCAATATGTTGGAGTCTTCATTTAGGATAGTCCGAGACTCTTGACTCATGGAGTAAGCTTCCGTATCCGACGCTGCTGTCACAAAGCTCAGCGCCGGGCTTGCGCTTGCCTCATCATTCGTTGACGTCTCAATCTCCGCAAGAGCTACTCGCTCATTCCCCTGCCTGATTAGGTCGTCCCTCTGCGCTTTTGCCCAATCTCTCAAATTCCTGAATGCTCCTGTGCCTCGTCTGAATGTAGCTGCGGTATCGGTCATAGCAAAAGACCTCAATTGGGTCATGTGGTACTCTGGACGGTTTCCAGGGTTGCTGGGTTGCGCGAGGTGGCTGGTATACATCTTGAGCTGGCTGTCGTGGTAGGTCATCGAGATAGTATAAGCTTTGCCGTAGACCGTTTCGTCTTTCTTAAATGAGTTCAAACTTGCCATGCCTCTTGCCCCTAACGCACCATCGTAACACGCTTGTCGTCTAGCCACTGCTGATGATCCATCAGGGCCTTTGACGGCGAGAAAGAAGTTTGGCACGATGGGGAGGTCATGCTGTGTTGAGGGAATGATGCAGCCACCCAGTTCGGTGCGAATCTCTCTGCTAAGCTGTTCTGGGCGAGCGCCATAGTAGATATCTGGATTGCCGGGTTTAAGTGTGCCGTCCGTCAAGGGTTCGAGATTGGTGAATGGTATCCCGCTTGAGCGACATTTTGCATCTTCGATTCTCCCTTCGAAGTATGGGATCACCAATTCCGAGACCTGTTTCTCTTTCAAGGCGTCTGCATCTGCTTGCACAAATCTTTCAGTCTTCTTCATCAAACCTAGACGGCGAAAGAGAAGGTCGAGGCTGCCCCAGTATTTCATTGATATCCTCCCAATTCGTTGGTTTCGTTGGTACGCCGCCATCTAAATGTCTGTACCCATGCGGATAGATGTTATGATCGACAAGGTGCTGTTGAAAGTCCCGGTCATAGACCCCAGTGCTTTTGGTCCTTGTTGAATTCGTAGTGGGTCTAGTGCTCGCAGAGGCAGAGTCTCGTTGTCGGCTTTGCGTGTCCGAACGGCGTGAGGTCATGGTGCGTTTCGTAGTGTGGCTAGGTCCAGGAAACTAAAGCGGGCTATCAGCAGAGCAAACAGATGAGATAGCATTATGACCCTACACTCCTCAGGTCCGACAGATCTGGACCACCGTGTCTGGAGAACAATTTCAATTCCTTAGGTGTGCTCGGATCGGGGCTACTGAGATTGTCGGCACTCCCTCGTTCACTTGCAGTAATTGGCTGCCTCTGCGGTGGATGAGATGCGCTTGGAAGAGCTTGTTTAGACCTCCTGTCGAGTTCTCTCAGTGCTCCTTTGGTAAGCCAGATCTTGGATAGATTATCCCAAAACGCCGGTGGAGGTTCGCTAGAAGGGCTGGCTTTCCTTCTCTTAGTCGAAAGTAATGCTTCGCTTTGTTGGTCTGTGTGCGGCTCCGAACGAGCACGCTTGCGTGGGGTAGAGAGGCTTGACTCGAGCATGCAGTTCTCTTCAAAAGCCGGATCGTTAATGTGTCGGAGGTATCGAGGGTCCTCAGCATGTGCAGAGGGGCGCGCTTTTGTCGTGAGCGGCGCCATAGTAACTCGCCGATCGTGTCGTTGGCGCTATCATCTTTCTGGTGTAGCTGTAATGCATTCTCCGCACTCGGCGGCAAGTGAGTCACATCTGAGTTAAGGTGCAGAGGGCGACAGGAGGGTTGGTGGGACGAGGAGCTGAGCATTGACGATTTCCTCCATCCAATCGGACGCAGCCCCGCCAGAAAGCGCGCGCTTCGGGATCGCGCCCACATCTGACACTGCGTCGCAGCCCGTTTGATGATCAAGGAGTCGCTGATAGACGCGACAAGGGCGATCAGCGCGCTCAAGTGTCGTCGCGACACAGAATTGTCGTCGTATGCATAGGAGCGTTTGTGAGGAAGCGATGGAGGCGCGATAACGCTCGCCGAGAGGCTGGTCCGGAAGAACGTCGGCCTTATTCGCCGGCCCAGCAGCGAGATCTCACGCATGGACCAGCTGCCCCAAGAAACAAATGTCTGCAATAGCCTCATCTCAAGGTTTTGACTGAGTGCATTCCCTTCAGGAACAAATTTTGATTACGCATAAATCGTGTGCACACAAAGCAAAGGGCTGATTAGGCTGCTAAGCGACGCCTCATTCAACAGGCCTGTAGGACATAAACTCAACGTCGCGATCATATCAAATTATCCTAAAAAGATAATAAGAATGCTTCAAATTCTCCTCGTAGATCCGTTAAGAAGAAACAGCCTCAAACCTGAGTAAATTAGCTAGCGACTATCTACAGGCCCAGGAGATCTACTGCAGAAAGTCTCGTGATAATCGGTTCCGTATAGGCCTCCATAGCCTCAAGTTGTGGCTTTGCGCGTGCATCAGTGCATCAGCTGTCAAGATACGGTGTGCGCTAGCTTAAAGCGGAAACGGGAAAAACTGCGGCGCTATTAATAACTTATCTCAAGATCGCTACGGCACGACCCTTCTGTGTCGTAATTGGTCGGTCCTGCTACAGTACGCCGGGACTTGCACTCGCCAACCTGGGGGTATTATCCTAGGCTATCTTATTAGAGAGCTGCTTTCAGTGCGGGTATTACGGAAACTATATAGCCAAGCTTACCGTAGTGCCCAGCGAGGGTATTGGAAGGCTGCCGACATTTCTCGCACGCACATTCGCACTTCATCCTCCTCAATCCCTGCCATTCATTCCCTCTGCACTCAACGAACATAGTCTTCAGCCTCGGTTCAATACCATTCAGACGACGCAGATCTCGCATCTCGATATGTCCCAGCGAAGCCGCGACGAAAAAGAGCTCTCTCGCTCAGAGTATAAAACGTACAACTTCACGCCTACAAGCTTCATCAAACGCGAGATCCCGGTCAATGAGCGTAATCAGAAGCCGGATGGCTCGTACATTGATGATCCAAGGCTTGCACAACGCTTCTTCAACGAGGCTGCTGCATACAAGCTGCTCAAGGAGATGACCTCTATCCCTGTTCCGAACGTCATTTCACATGGCTACGACGAGAACCGCCGACTTTTTCTGGAGACAGAGCTGATTGCTGGGACCGTTCAGGCCTCTCAGGCAGCCAGCGTGTGTCGGATGCCCGCTACCCATCACATAACGCCTGGCTCTGGCCCCTGCGATATTTGTCGCAGCACTGTAAGCCAGAATGTCGAGAGTTTCGTCCAGAACACGGTACTGCCTCAGCTCCGCAATCTCAAGAGCTATTCCACAGGTCTCAACAGTTATGTCATGCCACCACGTTGGGTCATCGATACGGACGATAGATTGGAATGGCCAGTAAAGACATCTTCGACAGCTGAGTTCGTCTTTGTCCTTCACGACTTGGTCGACCACAACATCCTAGTCGATACCTGCACGTTACAAGTCCGGGCACTGGTGGATTTAGAGGAGTCGGGGTTCTTCCCGCTGGAGATGCAGCAATGGCGAGTCAACCGAGAGGGTCAATTTGCCATCTATGAGGACCACAGCCTTGTCAGGAGCCACATTCGTCTCTTACAGTGATAGAAGTTTCAGTAGTACCAAGTAGCAACATCGCGGTATCTATCGGGTGGAACACGTCGACTCAGGCACACATTGGAAGTCGCTCGTTGAATAGAACCTACTTTACCTAGTAATTAACACTGATGCTTCTCACTTGAAATCTTGACGCGGGCAAAAATGATCACGTCAAGGTAAAAGCAGTCATAACTGTCACTCCAAAACAGAGCACACGATTTAGGGCGCCAAAGGTGTTGTGATTGAGTAGGAAAGTATATCTAAAGTTGCTTGGCCAAGCAGGGACAAAGAGTCTCCTTTCGTATCTTGGTTCTAGTTCTAAGCCCACTTCATTATCTAAATCCCCCCCTATTGCACAATCACCAATAACCGACTCGGAAGGCTTCGTATACTAGGCTGGGTAGGCTTTTGACCAAACGTAATGCTACGCAGGTAGTATACCGCTTGTCACTTATCCTGTGCCGCTTGCCGACATGATTATGCTCCCTGATCCTCACATGCCGTCTAACCTAAATAAGAAAATGAGCACAAAACAGTGCCTTTACCTCATTAATCTCCCGTTGCTCGAGACCCACAATGAGCCTTTCAATCCCCCACCAATAGTACTAGCGCATGATCACATTGCGCCAAGGTTGGTTCTAGCCGAAAACAGATATGCGCACAGAAACATGCTCCTTTCCAGCTTGGTTTCCATATAGGATGCGGTGATACGGCAACGTCACATATTTCCGGCAATGTGAGCGGCGCTTCTTATCTAAGGAAAAGCAGTTGAATGCGCTCCAACCCTAGTTTAAGTGCACACATCCAATATTTTAGTAGCTAAGTCGGGAATCGCGCCCTACGCAATTCGGCCACGCTAAAAGTAATTGTAGGAGCTTGCACATGGTTACGCGCAATGTTCTTCACTAACCCGCTCAAGAAAGCTAATAGTCTATGACACTGGGTTGGACAGCTTGCTGCGACGTAGACGAAACGTTTGTCGTTCATTGCCCTTCGTTTGAGCCTCTCACAAGATCAGGCTAGGTCGAGAGTAACACCACCTCAGGCACCGTGGCACCTTAAGAGGCGAAAGGCTTCTGTTACAGTAGACAGTCGTTCTCCGGTCAAGCCCTCCATTGCTGAAGGCATGCATCTAAGGTAGGCACGAGGGTGACCAGGGTGAGTGGTGACGAGGAAGAAAGGGATATACGAACAAGCAAGGGCGACAAAGTGATGGCCGGTGAAGCATCACGAAGCGGCTTAGCGAACTTACTCCTCACGTCAAGGGTGCGCTGTTGCCTAGTTTTTGTATATTGTGGCGGCGGGGCAATGAGTGTGTGATAGGCTGGGTGCAGGATGAACTGCTAAGCTGACAGACATGAGTTATGCATTCGACCAATGCCATGTGGATCTCTATGGGATGCAGAAGACAATAGGAATGAATACCCACTCATTGCCAGGTGAATACATCCGGTCTCTGCATCGCAGAGGCACAGCGAGACCGAGAGCAGGCACGTTGATCAGGGAAGGCTGGTCAAACCTCAGGACCGAGTAGACAAGGCTCCGCCATTCGCCCTCGCCGGTGCAGTCACCAGCCAGCGACCGACATTAAGCCCCGTACGTCTTGGTGTGGGCCGCCACGACCAGCTGTCGTCTGCACATTCCTCGTTGTATTCGTCCCTGGTATGCATTCAACATATGCAGCAATTTGTGTAAGCAGTTCAGGGTCGCGCTCGCCGAAGACCTGGGTCACAACGGGGCTCGGTGTTCTCTACGCGTCGCAGCGCGTGAGCCGCCAAGTGAACAGCTGGCTTCGTTAGTATGGGGATTGATCAGAGTTGACTATCTTACCAGGACTATCTAGTAATAACACTACAACATTCTTCCTTCGCCACAACGCTACAACATGGAGGTGTCGCGGGGTTTTTCGTACGTCCGTGGCTCTGGGCTAGTATGATCCTCAATATATGGTGGCTTCCGATCCCAGCCATTTAAGTTGTGCATCTTTGCGACTTGGTCATTGATTAAGTTCTGAAAATCGCTGCTTGGCCATTTGTAACTAGAGTGCTGGGAGCCGTAGTCAAAGTGGAGAACGGGGATATTTGCTTTCTGATGGGCAGTAGAAAAGTCGTAGGCGGAGTTGGATATGTCAAACACTAAGACGGTGAATTGCGGCCACTTTTGGATCACAAGGAGCTTGTAATCGCAAGAAACGTTGAGAGTGGCGCAAGTCGTCGACACAACTGCATCGGGTGAGCTGGAGTAGAGTGGTGATCTCTTCTTCAGTAAAACGGCAACCCTTGTAGGTGTTTGGGTCTGTAGCGAGCTGACAATAGCCTGGTCGCATTAGCATACTAGGTTGCGCCGGAAATACTCTCTAGCGCTTTACCTTTGATACTGCTTCGGGCTCCATTCTCAGTGTTGAAAGGCGAGTGAAAGGCAGTTGCGAGCACGGGATCTTATTAATGCAAAAACGAGCTAAGGATCTGGGTGGTCGTCATTGCAATTGGTTCGTCTAATATCACCAATCGGAATATAAGGATAGCGCCCGAGAACACAATCAATTTGGTGTTACGCCGTACATGGGTTAGCCGTAGTTCGTGCGCTCACTGGCTCGACGGTGGTGTCGCATATTGACAAGATCCACAAGCCCCCTCGCGTTGCACAACCCATGTTGTTCCCGCTGCGCTATCACTGTGCTGTGCGCCACAGTCTACGGATCGAAACCTTCGAAATTCATGCTGGCACCTTCGACTTCTCCCGGTGCAGAGAACTTTGGTCCAGGTACACATCTAGAACATCATTTAAGAGTTACGACTTATCTGCCTAGCGACGAATAGTACTTACAGGTGCAGCGGACCAGACTCCCTGATCGGAGAATCTGTTGTCGCAATTAGTTACTTCTGTAAGTATTGTGTATTCCGTTGAGTCATCGTTTGGCATAATGCGCTTATTGAGAAAGTGCTTACTGCGGTAGAAGATAACGTGGTTGACTCTGAGGCGGCGCGATGGGTTTGACTTCAAGGCTTGATAATTGTGCAGGTATCTAAGCGCTGAGATAGTTCACGCTTTATGTTCCCACATAGAACATGGAATGTTACTTCCAACTAAATTGGGGAATAAGCACAAAACGATGCTCCAGGAGGTGGTTGCCTGGACTCAGGCCGGGCGTCGTCTAACCAAATCGAGGAATAAGGGCCTGTTCGGTCAGGGCTTCAGGTTCAGGTTCAGGTTGACCTTCATATTGGCTGTTTTAGTGATAGCGCAATACAGGGATTGTGCAGGGCCGGACTCAGGGCTAAAACACTAGTTTTGACGCCGCTGACGCCTGATATGTTGGACCTGTTCGGTGCTTCCGCATGCCCAATATGCTCTATCGCATAGGCCGACGGATGATAATGACGAAGAGAGATTAGATCTTTCCAGGAAATGTGCCATGGCTTTGTATAGTGACGGACGGTATGAGGAGGCCGAAGAGCTGGACGTGCAAGTGATGGAGACGAGCTCGAAGGTGCTTGGGGAGGAGCATCCAGACACGCTGACCAGCATGGGCAACCTGGCGTCGACGTACAGGAATCAAGGCCGGTGGAAGGAGGCCGAAGAGCTGGAGGTGCAAGTGATGGATACGAGAAAGAGGGTGCTTGGGGAGGAGCATCCAGACACGCTGACCAGCATGGGCAACCTGGCGTCGACGTACTGGAATCAAGGCCGGTGGAAGGAGGCCGAAGAGCTACAAGCAAAGGAACTAGGGATATGTTTAAGGGTGCTTGGGGAGGAGCATCCTTCCACGCTGACCAGCATGGGCAATCTTGCCTTCACGCTGCAGTCCCAGGCTCGTCACAAAGAGGCTCTCACACTAATGGAGAGATGCTTCCGCCTTCGCCAGCAGGTCCTTGGCGAGCAACATCCTAATACACAGTCGTCGCTGGACACGCTGAATGGGTGGCGAGCGAATTGTAGCGACGATATCTTATAACGGCACCTTTGTGTGTAATGTAGATCTCAGAGAGTGAGGCTATAAATCACATAAGCTTAGTTGAAATATGCCTCCTAATAGTATGTAACGTTAGTAATTAATGCAATGGTGAATTCTACGAGGATATTCTGTAAAGTGCTTTATTCCACTTACCACAGCAAATCTAAGCCAAAGTGTACAGAGTGAGATAACATTATAACCACTTCAAGACAGTCCAGCGCAGAATCTTGTTGGGCTGGTAACCCAGGGCTTCCACTCAGTCCAGCGCAACATGATGAACCAAAATTCGAAGTTCAGAATTCGAAACTGATTTTGCTAACCCATTGAGTGTTACACTCAGTAATCTCATCATCCGCAAAACAATATTGGAAAACCGAAAAGTTGCGGCGTCAGCTGTGGCGTTAGCTGTGGCGTCGCTCAAGGCGTTGCTCAAATATGGATTTTCGATAGTTACTTAGTTCTTAGCCATGCGTAAGACTTAGTCATCTACCGGTACTGAGTAAATTATGAAATCGATTGCGCCTGAGGCACTAAGAGGGTCCAAGCATGCGCCTTACGAGATACGGGTATTGCGGGTCTTTGTCGCTCTAAGCGCCCGGTTGCCGCATGGAATGGCCTGGTTCAATATGGCCGAGGGTCGGGTGATCTTACCTTGAGAAAGATTCTTAACTCTTTTATTGCTAACATTATGACGAAGACAGCACGAACGAAGAAACTGGAGCGCAAAGGCGTTACGGCGGCTTCTTTACAACCTGTAAGATCACGCGGTTGGGTGGTCAAAAAGGTAGGTGAGAAGATTGTGTATCAACTGTATAGGTGTACTATCTAGAAGCTGCAGAGTATGTAGGTACACGAACGTAAACAGTGCTAGTCCTAGATAGGTGTAGCCTTCTCACAAAGGTGAGTAACAACCATGCCAGGGTAGGTGCATCTATCTCATAGGGTAAGAGCTTCCTGAACCGTCACATGTTAGAATGTGATCCTGTCTCGCGTCGTATTTTGGCATTTCAGCTCCGTGACGGGACTCGATCGGAAATTTCAACCCCCAATGTTCCAGGCTTTCACATCCTCTCACCCTTGAATCTCGTCCTCACACTGCTGGAATCGGTTGTCAGGCTCTTCATCCGTATTGATACCCTGTCGGTCCGGCATTCATAGGCCCCATATCCACTGGCTGCTGCAATGGCTGTTGCATCTGCTGCATTTGCTGAATATGTGCCACTTGGCTTGGGTCCTGCGAAAAGTCAAAGCTAGCCGCCCAGTTGTAATCTGGGGAGTATACGGTGCGCAGAGGAGGCAGCTTTGCGCGACGCTGTGAGGCCTTGGTGCCGGCGCGGAAGTGTACTATCCACAACACCATATTCTTTCGCAATTTTTCTATACGAGAACGATTCTCCTGGTTCTCGCGATTCGATTGCCGTGATCGCAGCCTGAATTGGATCCATGTTGGTGGAGATGCAAGGGGTGGAAGTTGGTGTTGATCATGGCGGGGTGCGGCACTGACTGACGCGAGGCATTGATTGCCAAGCTTCGGTAGGTGTTTCGCGTCCACGCACTTAATTGGCGACGCGCGAAAATCATGAAGGTTTTTGCCAAGGGATTCCCCGATTTTCGAATATGACAGATCCCACTAGTTTCTGTTTTCTAAAATAGGAATCCGGGAATCTAAATATGAAATCCCAGAGATCCAAGGCAGTAAGTTGGCGCTGGATTGATAGTCAGATCTCCAATTCCCGAAAAATTGCACTTCTTGTGATTTGAAGATCAGATATCCAGAGCGGGGAGTATGACAGTCAGATTTTCCGTTCGAATAACTACAGTGGTGACCGAAACCGGTTTCCGGTTCCTGCTTTTCGGTTATGCTGAGCGCACGGCTATAAGAATGGCGCTTACTATATATATACTAGCGCTCTACATGGGAACATGTGGCTTAGAAAGTGGCGATGTCGCGAGCTGTGCCACATGTACCACTACCTATCCATTATCCAAAACACCCAAATGGCCTATGCTGTACGAATTCTGAGAAGTGTAGTATGACCTGAAAAACTTCCTAAGCAGAGCACGTCTTTACTAACAGCAAAACAACTCGGTCGATAGTTGGAAGGAAGGCATGACAACAGCTGTTGACCAAAAGAAATCCATTCGTCTTGTACAAAGATGTGAGACAACTGCGCTATTTGAACTGAGTGAGATGGCGTAGTTGGAGAAGGTAAATGAATACCACCTTGATCTGTTTGAATATACTGGCCGTCCGGCGAGAATGCGACGGCGTCGACCCTGTCGGTATGGCCCTCGAATACGCTGCGGCAAACATTCCAGTCGATTTCCCTTTGTGACAACATCATCACCCACTGTGGCACTTGGTTCTCAAAAGTTTGCTGTATCAGACTTATCTGTGGTGCGAACAAAGGTGCGGAGCAATAGAGCTGCAATAGAGCATCTGCTATAGACCGAAACCGCAGTAAGAATTGCTTGGCGTCTCGAAGAAAGCTTAAAACATTTCTTGCAGGTGGCTAGATTATATATTAGCATAGCTCAAAGAAAAGCTTTTGTAGAGATCTTACAGCTACCAGATTCTGAAGGCTGTCGAGCACGTAAACGCATGTGCTTAACTCTCCCATAAGATTCATAGCTTCAAGCCAGAAGAGCAGGTAGTTCTGGAGAAAGACATGTGTCGTGTCTCCGTCAATGATGTGCTGCTGGCTCTTCTCAAGATGACTAAACCAGTAACGACACGCATACTGCAACTCAGGCGGTAAGCTGCTAGAAATTATCCACTCATCGATTTCGCTCCTCGTAACCCCGGGTCCTGATAAAGTGCATATGTTCCGAATCATCTATGACAAATGCTGACCGTTTGTCTCAGCTTGATGCATCTATTGGAATTTATAAGAATACTTGCTACGAGCTTCTTGGGCCGCTCAATCTTCTAGACAGTCAGACGAAAGCTTTACTAAGCGAATAATAAGCAGAAGCGTAGTTAGACGTAGACTTGCAAGCCGCACTTAAAGCCTAACTAGGAGAGAACTACTACAGATACGCACCTCTTCAAAATAAGCTGAATAAGCGCATCTAGCTCTTCTGCGAAAAGCTTAAATAAGAGAAGAATAGCTAGCTGCTATAGATTACGTTAGACGGAACGTTAGACGAGAAAGTCTATAAGAAATTCTTTAAAAGCTTCTAGCTGTAGATAAGGGGTAGTTTTAATACTAAAAAGTATAAGGCTTTACTTACTGACATTGATTATAATATTAATAACCTATTAAAACTAACTACTAGAGCTATCTAACTTAAGCTGGTTAAAATAGAGAAGAAGAATAAGCTCCAGTCTGCTTACTGGCTAAACATGGGAGACCAGGCTCAGCGACTTCTTGATAGCCTTAGCTCACGGTTTTCACCGTGCGCCTCTTTCTGGCACAGTTTCCTGGCTTTACCACAGAAGTCGCCATTCGCAGAAAAGGAACAGGATAATAGCCTTGCAAAAATATCACACACCCTTTATATCGGCGTCCCGCGGGGCCACATTTCAATCATCGAACCCCTCCTCTGTAAGCAGAATTCTCAGTTTTTATGCGCTCGTTGATCTAGATCGGCAATTGTCTCAAGACCCTCGCTATTGGGGGGGGGCGCTCCGTAACGATGCTACGACGTTGCCTTCTCCGATCGATATCCCTTGTCTCTTTCCGCATGCAGCCTTTGTCATGCCACAGCCCGATTTCCGATGCTAAGCCTATCTTCATGAGGTCGTCAGTTACGGTACAGGGTTCTTCAGGATGTTTTCCGCCAAGGCGCAGTAACAAACGATGAAGCAGCCACCAGCACAATCAGGCTGTGTATCTGATCAATAGAACTACTTATATACGCTTCATAACCCATACTTCGTATAATACACAGGATAATCCGATGCCTGTTCTGTGTGACCGCAATTTTGCTACTGGCCCGAGGGGAAATGTTGTCGACGCAGTAGGCCAAACAGCCAACAAATAATGTATATGTTCAAGAACGCCGAGTCTTCATTCTATGAGTTCGATAGTACCCTTCTGGATAGTTCGGTAAAGAATCGTTGAATCGATACTGAGCAGCTTCGTACTTGCTCACGTTAACCATATATCGGCAGAGGCGGCTGAATATCAGTGATCTGATAAAGTGAGTGCTATGTAAATAAGCATTGCCTTCGATTTGTTAGACGAGAGAGGTTATCACAGCTCCAGGTAGCAATTGACGCAACCTCCCTAAATTTCGGCGCCAAGGTAGTTGGTGGCGAAGTCAGACCACATGTGAAGAATTGAGAGGAGCGGGAGAATGGGTTCGGAGGTCGACTTAGAGCCTGATTAACGATAGCTTATACGTAATAAACGTTGAGAAGGAACAAAAATCGTACAGACCTTAGATTTAAAGAGCCCAGATTAAGGTCCCTGTATTAACCACAGTCTTAATAATGGAAGCTGTGTAATAAGCGCCTCACACTCACTGCTATTTTTAGATACATACTTGCCTAGATTTAGCTTGATTGTATCCTGGATTCAATAAGCTTCCGATTTTCTATTCTCAAAAGAAGGCGACGTATGGCCCTGTCATGTATGTTTGCTGGCGAGTGATATCAAAGAAAAGAACAAGGATCAATTTCTGCTGGCTATCCTGACCACATCTCTATGACATATCGCCTAAATCGTTCAGGAGAGACCGTGCGTGTCCTCACACCAACAATTTCTTTTACATGGATCCTCAAGTCTTGCAATCACCGCTTTAACAAGCTCGTCGAAATAGCCAAACAAAGGAACGTTGTCTTTCCGGCATATATACTGGACATTTCCACGCAGATGGTATGCTGGAGGGTAGCAGACAATGAGACTTCCGCATTGAGAGTACCGGCCTGTTTAAGCAGCGAGACGGGGCTGATAGTACCAGGAAGAAGGTAAAAGATGATAAGATCTACTTCGTCAAAGTTCGTTATGTCCCAATCTGTCCTCACACTCGTCCAGTCCGTCAACCACGCAGAACATGCTCCCGAGCTCGGCATCTGCAACTAGCTTGCTGAAGAAGATCCACAGTGTCTGCTGCGTCCTCTCAGGCGTCTCAAAGTACGGCAGCGCGTGCTTGACCAGCTGCGGACCCTTAACGATAATCTGGTGCACTAGTTCGCGTAGCACAGCTATAGCTGTGTTACGCTTCTTATCCTGTGTGGTGCAGAAGAAGAACGACAGGTCCGCGTTGTCTATGTGCGCTGTGTGTCCCTCTAGCTCCTCTGTCAGGAAGACGGACATTATTGTCTTACCCTTGCTTGGGCTGCCAGAGATCCACAGCACGCGCGTGTTATTATTTGTGGGCGGGCAAGCATATCGACAACAAGCTGTATTGCTATCTGCAGAAAAGTGTGTGAGGAGTCTGTCCTTTTAGAGAGAGAGAGCGGGCGATAGTCTGTTGACTCTGTAGTCCGTGCATCTAGGTGGTGCCTTCCACATACACCACTTCTGACGTCAGTCACGTGGCTACATTATTACTGCCATTACTATTGCCGTCCAGCCAGGCGCGGTAGCTCTCATTATGTAAGATCCACTCGCAGGTACCCGTGACTCTCGTGCCTTTCACACTGATTATGCGTTCGCGGTCAATGTGGGGATCGGTGAGGAAGAGCGCTTTGCGGCACGCGCTGGGTTCCGACGCTTCTGTCGGGCGGTCCTGTTAGCACTGTCATCTGTCGAACGGGCGTTACCCAGTGTACCTTCGGAGCTTTTGGAGCCAGCAAAGTATGCATCTCTGGCTGACCCTACAAAAGCTTGCGAGTGATTCTGAGTAGAGACCCCGCCTATGTGCTGATGATAGGGCAGGCTTCCAGACATTTAGCCTAGGCTACCCACAACGACTTCATCAACTTCTGCACCACATTGTTGAGGATGCGGTTCTCCACTTGACAGGGTAATGGCCTTGCGAGTTCCGTCGTCTGTCACGTCGACGTGCACGCGTAAGTAGAGCCTCGTAGTATGTAGAAATCGTATCGTCGGCACAGCGATGATCAGCAGGCTGAGCGTGCTTCTGCATGGCCAATGAGATCTTCAGTACCACGCCACTACGCCACGCGCAATTTACATACGGCTTGTATCGCGTCTTCAGCCACAGCTGAGCCTTGTTGCGTTCCGTGTACGTTACAGCAACGCTCCATCCACATCTGCACACGGTCGTGAGAGCATCAACGAGACGAGCCTGAAACACAACCAAAGTTCATCATAAACTCTTTCAACATAATCGCCGCTGCCATCGGTATCACAGGGGTCGCCATGACGAGCATCGTGCAACTGCGCACTCTTCTTGACAGTCTCTCTGAGGCCTAAGACGTAGTGGAATATCATTAAGATATACAGACCAGTATAGGCCTTGGTTAAAGACAGGTGTCTCGCCTAATTTTCGACGAAGAGTGTTTTCCACCTACAGTGGGGGACGTTAGTCTTCTATTGATTGTTACTGTAGTCGGTCACATGGAAGAATTGATTTGTTACAACAGTTGAATCCGTTACGGTCGTCGCTGGTTGCGCGTTACATCCGGGACAGTGTGCGTGGTTGCGAGGCGCGTGATTCTTACTCCGGTTTGCGATGAAAGACACGCTACGCTTTTAGATTATAACAATACGCCGTCTGCACCTGCACAAATGCATACGGGCCCGGTATGGGTGATATGCGAGAGGTCCAACGATAATTTTACGTTTCATATATAATTATGCGGACGATATTTGGGCCCAGATGTATTACTATCTTTGTACCATACTATCTATTTCTACCAGGAGTCTGGAGTGTTGCTCACGCATCCATTCTTAACGCAGACATCTTCCAAACGTCCGAGATTACCATCAAGATCGCAGGCTCTGGTCGCTCGCCCGATTTCATCTTTAACTATAGTGCACAAAGTCCACGGAAACAGCCTAAAGTCGAACTGTGGCTGCGAAATACATGTTGCTGGAAAGTGTTCATATCCGTGGGTATTAATTATATTAGAGTCAAGTGGCTTTCTGTACTCAGTTGCAAAGCTTAAGCAGGAGGAGAGAATACATACAATGCAAGGTTTGTTCAACCAATCAAGTTCTGCTTGTGGATAAGGAGAAGCCGCAACGACAATACCGAATGGTAGCAGAGTATGTAGAAGCATTGCGGTTTAGATAATAACTAGTTTTTTTTTAAGTATACTGAAGTTTTTACAGTTCCTTATATAGTCGTTGCGTTACATGAGAGATGGCTCCAAGCTTGTGATGGTGGGATTGGTTTCTCAGTAACATGGCACGACTTTTCAAATTGCGAATCCAGTTTTCGGAAAGCTTTTCTTCATTTGCGGCGCAATGTTTAAATGCCAAGACCTAGGTCGCCATAGGCAAAGCGTGGAGGGCCGGGGCTGGAGCGGATGTGGTTGGGGCGGAACCAGCACAGGACAGGGACAGACTGAGGTATCCTTTGCTGCCCCGCGCACCCGCGCATGGCTGTAGTCACGTTGCAGTGCCATGTCGCGGGCTGTTGCAAGTAACGTGAGCTGTCGCCTCACTCTCTCCTATCCTCAGATGATGCTTTCCCAACGAGCTTTTTACATATTCCACTCATTTGGTTTTAAAGTCAAGGAGAAGTCTTGATCGAGGTAGCTTGAATCGTCTAGAAAATTTATGCGGCAAGAAGCACGTGCCCGTAGGGAAGAGGATATAACACTAAATATCTACGGTATATCCAAGCAGTATGCACATATAAATGCATTCATAGCGTTGCACGTTATTACAGACGCCCTAGGATCTGTAGGCCTGCCCCAAGTCTTCCGCAGGACATCTGGTATTCTCAAGATATGGGGAAAACCATATAGCGGTCATCACTTTGCTTCAAGGGTCACAGAAGGAGCAGGCGTACGACTCAGCGGTAGCGGTGGCACCCCAGACGTGACACTAGAGATGTGGGTGAGTAATCGCTACCAAACACAGGCAATTTCCATTGCACCAGGTTAATGGCATAGAAATCATCCCAACGAGCGGTTACGTCATGCCATAACGTCCAGTGCGCAGTGCACGCGCATGCGAATGAGCCCACTTAAAGTGCACACGCGGTTGATACAGTGAAGGGTGGGACAGGCAATCGTGGATGCGCTAGAAGCGCGAGGTGTTGGCGGCTTCACGAACATAAGAATGCTTGATCCCCAACATCCGCCGCCACCCCGGTCCCTCAGCACACACAGTTTCCACACGCTAGTCGATGGCGTGGGGAATTTGAAAGTTTGGAATACCACTGGTGGAGGTAGTGACGACGGCTTGAAGCTGTAGAAGGATGCGTGGATACAGTGGTTAAGAAGGTTGTTAGGTAGATGGAGAATCATGGGGAGGAGGGGGCGTTGGTGTTGCCTTTAGTTTGGTCTGGGTAAGGAGAGGGGGAGGGGGTGAGTATGGGGTGGGGATAGTGAGGAGATAGAATAGAGTGGGCTTTTCGCGTCTGTAGGGAAGCTTGTTTAGATAATTTGTCGTCTTGATATTTTTTAGGTCATGGTATAATACTATAAAATAGCACTATTAGAGTACTAGAGAACTATAGTAGATATAAGTTATTTATCTATATATATTAGTGTTGAAACAGGGTTATAGGTATAGTCAGCGCGGGTGGCGACGTACAGTAATTCGCAAACGTCGGTACCAATCTATATCTATGCGACACTATATACAGTTATGGCAGAGATTATAGCATATATTCCAGTTAAGTCGTATGGAAGGCGAAGTACGTAGGGATGTGGTCTAGGGCAACGAAAGTTGGAGCGGGTGCTAGGCCCTTATTAAAATAGTTCCAGGGGGTTGGAAAGTATACTAGGAGGCAACAATACTAGTTAACTTTGCTTGGTAGATACCTAGTTAAGAGATGTTAACATCGCGCACCTTTCGGTTCACAGTATAACACTATAAAGGAACGCTGTTCAAGTGCTAGAACAACGCTGTAGTTCAAGTAAAGCTAAAAGTACTGTTAACCATGGGTCGCTGTTCGTAAGTGAGTCCCATAATAATGGCCGCACATGTCAGTATCAGAGTTGAGACAATAACGTGATGCGTATACGCTAGTATCTATAGTAATATCGCCTAAAGGAAATCCAATCTATTGACCCAAAATAACAAAATGCTATGCTATAACAAAAAGCCTCCTCAGCGTGCCTCCTCTTTACGCCGTTCCAAGGCTGCACTGTACCTATTCACAGGCGCATATTTCTAGACTCTGTTGCACCGTGACTGCGTTCCAAGTTCATCGCCTACTTTTCGAGGCGCACCACCTCCTACCTATATCTTGCCAACGTTTGCTGCATCCTTCGCAAACTTCCAGCCTGCTACGAGTCAGTGAAAGTTACGTAAACTGTGTGACGAAGATGGCTTACAATTATTGTAGTATACGGTGTATTTAAGGTCCCGTGCCACGAGTTGAGAGCCTAATCATGAGTCAGTCAAACAGGAAATTGTTCTTGGAGCCTGATATGTATCACAGGCTATAGTAGCCTAGAGTGCAATATACGGTCTTCAGCTTAGTTCCAAGCAAGGGTGCTTACCTATCGCCTTGACATAACTGGGTTGGGCAAACTGTGGAATCGCCTCCCCCTTGAAACTGTATCGTTCGGAAGCTCCCCTGCCACAGTTCCACCGTACAAAATCATCGACCTCGCACGTTGCACCCCTGAGACTGCGACAGAAGTCTTTCATCTCGCTGATTTCCGGCTCGCCAGGCCGCTGGGTTTCTTTGACCATTCCGTGGGAGTATGCGGGGAAATCGAGCTGACCATTGCTTTTTTCTATGACTGTGCCGACAATGAGGCTCGCGTGAGCGATGGTGGCTTTTTTGAAGATAAACATGTACGTTCTTCCAACCACAAGTTCCGCTTTGGGATCCTTCCTTTTCGCAGCCCGCAAGGCTCCAGTATAATCGGCAGTTGGCGCTGGACAGGCATTCGCCGGCGCGCGCTTGTCGTGCTTGCCCTTCTTCGCGTTCCGGTTGCATTTGCTCTTCTTCGTCTTCTTTGGCTTCTTCTTCTTGTTCTTCTTCGTCTTTGTCTTCCTGTTCTTCTTCGTCTTGTTCTTCTTGTTCTTCTTAGGTCGCCTGGTCCTTGTCTTCTTAGGCCTGCTCCTGCCCCTGCCGCGAGTTTGTAGTTTTACGAGGCCGGACTCAAACGTATCGACTTCTTTCGACCCAAGATCCAAGTTAAGGCCATCGACTGCTACCTCCACATCGTTGAGGCCATGTTCGTACTCCCCAAGGCTGTTTGCAGCGGGAGCTTCCCAGCCGGCTGGGACTGACACCGCAAGGAGGCCCAGCAGGCCGAACAGCAGGAGCGTGAAGCTGAAAGAACGCATGTTGTAAAAGAATGAAAAGCTGTAAGTGAGAGATAAAGAGTGACTGATGGAGTGCTTCAGGCAATCCTCCAAGAAGAGAACGATTTGCTTCAGTAAAGACGGTAGTGATGTGGTTGGTTATCCGGAGCCGGGCACCATGTCATCTTATAGCACTGTGACACAAAAAGCTCTGTCCAGGCACTCTAATCTCTCTTCCATACATTTGTAGAATACAAACAATCAAACCGAAGTCCGAACCGGCCCGCTACTATGTCTCATTGTAAACCATGCAGACAATCAGCCCCGGACAAAAACGCATTTGCCTTGCTGCTGGCGCTGCGCCTCACCAACGCCCTCGGCCTGCGCACCTTTTTCCAGCCCGACATTTTCTTACAGTCGCTTGGGCCCTCGTGGCAGCTGGCCTTTGGCGACGCCACCGGCGGCGCCCGCATCACCTGGGCATTCTCTCCTGCTCGATCATTCCATTCTCTCGTCCTTTCGCCCCATGCCATCCCGGACTCAGTTGGGTATATTGCTGCCAGGTTGATGTGTACGGAAAGTAATCAAAGTGTAGCAATTGTTAGTCGAGTTCCGAACCATTTGCTGCTTGGACCCATAGTTCTCATGCTGTGCCGCTGGAGTTCGGTGTTTTGCCTCTTTAACGCCCCAGGAGTTCGTGCTTTTCGCCCCAGGCGCTTGTACTACGCCGTGCAGATGAATACGTAACGACCATACGATAGCCTGCGAGGTATTCTGCAAGCGAAAGCAACATCTTGGCCATCAGGTAAGCAGAGGTATCAAAAGCCCGAAACTTCTGACTGCCTTGCGTGGCGACTATATTACCGTGTCGCCGACCAAAAGGCCGTACTGTGGGTTTGATGACAACCGGATAAATCGTCTTGGCAGTGCAACGTCGTACCATGACTAATCACCAAATGCACGACCCCACCAAATGCACGGTTTTGAAAAAATCCACGTAGTTTATCAACGCTCATAACTCCACCAATATTGACGCTATGGAGGCTGCTCTGGCAGCAATTGAAAGCTTGCCAGCAGGTGAAAAGCCTAATTACACCAAAATTGCCAAATTATTTGGCGTTGAGCGATCAACTTTATCGCGGCGCGCGCGCGGGATCAATAAAAGCCACATAGAGAGGGCAAATGAGCAGAAATTTCTTAACACCACATAAGAAAAAGAGCTTGTAAACTACATATATAAGCTTAATAAGAGAGGCCTGCCTCCTACAAAGCAAATAATCCGAAATTTCGCAACAGAAATAGCCAGAAAAGAGCTAGGCAAAAACTGGGTTGAGCGCTTTATTGCCCGCAACAATATTGAGCTCATATCGCGATGGACTACTGGTATCGACGCCTGTCGCCACCGCGCTAATTCTGCTACCAAATACGCCTTATACTTCAAGCTTTTAGGCGATAAAATAACCTAGTACGATATCGACAGTCGCCATATGTACAATATGGATGAAAAAGGGTTCCTTATTAGAGTGCTCACTAAGATGAAAAGAGTGTTCTCGCGGTAGCTATATGAGCAGGGCCCTCACAAGCAAATGCTCCAGGACAGTAATAGAGAGTAGGTAACAACAATTGCCTGTATTTGCGCTAACAGCACCTCGCTAACGCCAGCCTTAATTTATCAAGCTACTACAGGCAATATACAAGACTTATGGCTTCAAGATTTTAATCCGCAACACTATAAAGCCTTTTTTGCGAGCTCATCAAGTAGGTGGACCAACAATGAGATTGGTTTGGCGTGGCTCAAACAAGTATTTAATCGCGAGACTAAGGAGAAAACTTGTAGGGAGTACCGACTACTTATACTTGATGGGCATGGGTCTTATATTACTATGCAATTTATCACGTACTGCGACAATAACAAAATACTCCTTATAACCTTCCCGCCACACACTACCCACACTCTCCAGCCTCTTAATGTGGCGATGTTCAAGCCTCTGAGTACGGCGTATACAAGAGAGCTCTTAGAGTTTATGTACAACTGCCAGGGCCTCTTAGCAATCACCAAACGCGACTTTTATCGACTCTTTAACGCCTCCTAGCAAAGGGCCTTTTAAGAAACAATAATACTCAAAGCTTTTAAGTGTACTAGGTTGTCACCTTATAACCCAAACACTATACTCAAGAAGTTTATCGCAGAGCATAAGAGCCCTCCCTTAAGTTAGAGTAGCTCGTTAAACCTCTCTAATTCTAATTAGCGTAAAGTACAGCAAATACTGAAGGACATTGTTGCGGAGGACCACGCTAAGGAGCGTAAACAGCTATCGCAAAGTTATCACAAGCTTAAGATCAAATACAGGATCCTTCAACACTAATACGATAGGCTTAAGCAAGCTTTTATTAACGAGAAGAGGCGCCATCAACGTGGCAAGCCTCTCCTACTTAATAAACCTAATAATTAGTATAGTGGCGCCATATTTTACTCACCTAGCAAAGTTCAAAGGGCCCACAAGAGGCAGGACCAAATTAAGACTAATAAAAAGCTTCAACAACAACAACTCTTAGAGGCTAAACACTAAAGGCTTCTCAAAAAGCAGGAGAAACAAGCTCTCAAAGAGGAGAGAGCTCGCGTACATTTGGCGGCGCGAGAACTGAAGGCGCAAGCAAAAGAGGCCAAGGCTGCTGAGCGAGCTGAAAAGCTACTCCAAAAGCAGCTCGAAAAGCAACTCAAAGGTGATATACAATTGTCTAAAAGGGTAATCGACAGAGCCTCAACCCTCGTACACCAAAAAAACAAGCTCTTGAGAGACCTGAGGCTACTATTGTTGATCAAGAGCCCACTGGAGAGAGGGTGCCCTCACCCGCCAGAGCCACGCGCACCCGTACTGTACAGCTCCCATAGCGTTATCGCAAGTAATTTATCATTGCGCAATGGTTTTACATGCTCCTACGAGTGCTACTGCAAAAAATCTAGTGATTTTACTATATATTTGGCGTTGTATAGGTTTTAGAGTGTTGCCCTTGGTGGCGGCAAAAACGTGCATTTGGTGGGTCCGTGCATTTGGTGGTAAAATATGGTACAGGGCTGAGCCTGCGCTGACTAAGAATCGACCTAGCTACCATAGGTAGGTGTCAAGAAGTAGGTGCTGCCAGCCCCCACCACGACAATAACGCCCTTCTACGACATCCGCTCGCTCACTCACCCACTCGGACCTTGCCCGCTCAACTTTGCCTCTTGACGCAATCCAGAGTATGGCGATATTACCTGTTCGCCTATGGAGATTTTTCCACCGGCCGAAGAATACAGCAGCCGAATTCCAAGAGTGGTTCCAGAACATCACCCAAGGTACGAAACACAAGGCATCTATCTGTACACCAATGCCTTTGGTCGACTAATCAAATACAGACGGTATAAGGAATCAGTTCCTTGCTTATTTTGAGGAGGGAAATGAATGTTGGGACCCACTCTGCCCCAAAGCCGACCGCGAGTACTTTGACGAGCGCATAGCCGGCCTCGTTGCTGCTTCCGATGATGAGATCCCGCTCACCTCGATTATTGACAACCTCTCACAAGCCCACCCTTCCAAAGCTGATGTTATACAATCCATAGCTCCAATGCTTGAGAGATTAATTGTAGCCTACGCTTCCTTTCCATTCTCGACCCCCGTTACACTTACAAAAGATGCCTTATGTCGCGCAATGATATTACTGACGGAACGGGGCGAGTCGTGTTGGCGTCAAGGCAGGTCGAAGGGAAGCAAGCAGCAAATCCGCCCGCGTCCTGAAAAAAGGCAACTATCATTTCTTTACTCGGCGTTGGTGCGTCCACCCACTGGAGCTCCAACACAGGACGACATTCTTGATGTTATATGCAAGACTGCGTATCCTTGCGATATAATAGGATATACCATAATCAATGGCGATAACTGGCTCGATCGCCACCATTACGCCGATTTTGTACCACTGGCTGAGCGACTAGAACCTGTACAAGATACGCAACCCCTGGAGCCACTACCTGCCTCACAAATACAGCTTCTACAAACCTTTGCTTCGGCCTTTACACCTCCATATTGTAAAGAGCCGGTGTATCCTGGGTTTAGATATAGCGAGAGTATAGATGAGGAGGAGTTCATTACTTGGGCGATAGAGGTATGTGAAGTTCTGTAGACGCTTTCCGCTTGTGCTAATATCAGGCAGATAAGGTTACTTTTCTGTTTACACCAGCTTTTCAAGGTCTATCTCCCACCTCGGGGCGGGCGCTTCGGATAGGCGACATGGATCTGCTAGCCACTGAAGAGTTTTGTGGACGGGATACCCGCGAGACGCACGGCACAATTGAGAGAGTTGGCTTTGTGGTAACCCCGTCTGTAATAGGCGCTATAAGATAGAGAATGACCTTTTGAGTCGTAGCTCTCAACAATGATACCCTTATCAGTCGTTTCAAATCACATGACAAAATAGAGAATGCACCGTCATACTGCCACCTCTATGATGGAAGAAAGAACAAAACACAATAAACGTGACCGATTTATTCGAAGCCATGGGATCGCTCGTATCTCTCGGCCCAAGGCGTCTCTCAATCCACCATGGGTATTTCACTCCATCACGCCTATTGTCAGGAATTGGACCTGACGGGCACCTGGAGGTCCTGTTCGGAGCCACATGAAACGAACAGGAACCTTCAGAGGCACATTAGATCTTTCCAGGATCATGTATATCAGAGGATCGCTGACGGAGTAATCCGGTAGCGAATCGTCTCATCTTACATAACAATATACTGTTTGAAGCTGCCTCGAACCAGAAGATACACTGATGACCCTACTGAGTCTACGCGTGAGAGTAGACGTGATACCTGTACTGTATTCTCTACATGTCCGTACCCATCTCCCTGAGATCCGTACGGGCAGATCTCATGCGGTTACGTGAGGGACGCCGTGACTATGTTAGTTCGTAAACGACTGAACAGAGAGCTGCGAAGCACCATTATAGAGAGTAGGGTAACCTCTCTCCTCTCTCTCCTCTTTCTACACCCACAGCTAATTAGAGAGCCGCTTCTTAGGAGCAATTGGTGCGTATGCCCTACAGGGGTTTAGGCCGCTAGAGTAATTATTATAACACTAGTTTCGCTGTAATTACACACTATCGTACAGAGCAACTCTCTATAACCGAGACTTCCTCCGTACGATCCCACAGAGATAGTAACTATATAAATATAATCTGATTTGAATTATACAAATAGTATAATTTAAGACTCCATCTTCATACTACATTGCTATAGCAGGAGGGCGAACTAATATTGTCAGATAAGAGCCTACGAAGTTACCTTCGTGCCCAAGAAACAAAAGTTCGGTACCAAGAAGAAAGACTGCGGGAGCCGGAGTTTATCCGAAGAAGGAGCAAAATCAATCCGAAGAACCCCGTAGCTAGACAGAACAATCAATCATCAACTTCGGCCTGACAGCCATTACGATATCCATCTCTACGTGATATCTGACAAGGTTAACCTAGATGAGAGGAACTATTAGATATAGTCAACACAGTATTATACGCGATTAGTGCAGTTAAAGCTTTCCCTCGTGTCCGTGACCTACCTTCTATGTGCCGAATAAGCGCCCTGTGCATAGCGGCTCTCTTGATCCAATGAACTACGGCCACGTTTCCATTTCTCGTTGACATTCTACTTTCCATTTCTCATTTTTCGCATTAGCTTCCCGTTTCCCATTTCTGGGGTTGGCAGTTCTTCATGTTTCCCGTTACACAGGACAAGTAGGGTTGGCGTGAAGGGTGGTGTGGGTGGCGAAGTACCGTTTGTTGGTTTTCCGGCATCAAGTTTCACCGTCTGACATTACTGTGGTATCCGGCCGAAGTAGTGTAGGTGGGTCGCGCACAGCAGGGGTGCGCATCCTATGTAATTAAATGCAACCTTTCTGTTTCTGTCTAATATTACATACAAATTTCAGTACTTTGTATAACCACCTTTGGTATCAATTATAGCCCAGCATTGAGCTGGCATGCTATTAATAAGCTCCCTTAACTGTTCTATAGTGATCGACTCCTAGGCTTCCTGTACTATCCTACGCAGTTAATCATATGTTAGCTGCCTCCCACCTTCTTAATTAGGGTAATTCACCTCTATATAGTCCTTCATCTTATTCCACACAGCTTTAATAGGGTTAAGATCTAGGGAGAATGCTGGCCAGAAGATAGGATAAATCCCTCTTTAAGAAAGCTCCTCTATTGTGTACGCAGCTGAGTGCCCTAGTGCCCTATCTTGCATGAAGCTTAGGTGAGGATTTAGACATAACCAGCCATTAATAAGTGGTACAATCCGCTCACAGTAGCTCTCCTTATTAATTGACTTCTACTCCTTCTCCTAGAACAGATGAGGACCTTTAGACATGCTAGAGAAGCAGCCCTAGAACATCCACCCACGCTTTCTGCGGATCTTCTCTACTAGGCAGGTATCCTCTAGCTCCTCTCCTAGTCGCCTTGTTACCTATACTTTTCTGTGACGTCCACCCGTGATCCATGTTTCATCGCTCTATAGGATCCTTCACTATTGCCAGGGTTCCTAGTTAATATGAGCCTCTGCCCACGCAAGGCGTATCTGCCGATTTTGCTTAGTAAGAGGAGGCTTAGCACGGGCTACACAGCGTCTGTACCCTCTCCTTCGTAGAGCACTCCTAATTGTATATTCGCCAACTCCCTAGTGCTTAAAAGGTCCCTTAGCAAGCTGGAGATAGCTTAGCTGCCTATTACTACGCGAGGATTGTATATATGCCTTAAGTTGATTAACTTAGGCATCTGTAAGGCGAGGTGGGCGACTAGAGCGCTTCTTGGGCGTAACGCGATCCTTAGTAACTGCGTAGCCAACTTGTCTCTCTGTACATTAAAGCTGGTTGGCAATAAAGTTGTAGGTATAGCCTGCTCGACGTAGGGCGCGTGCCTCTACAGCCTCATCGCGGGTAAGGTATTAATGGCGAGGTGTAGAAGGTGGTTCGGACATTATGCGGGTGACGTGGGGATAAAGAAGCGCGACAAAGAAACACGTATCTCTATACAAATTCGGTGACGCTAAATGTGGATTTGTCAGAAAGTCGTATTTAATTACATAGGATGCGCACCCCTGCTGTGCGCGACCCACCTACACTACTTCGGCCGGATACCACAGTAATGCATGGCCAAGTATTGCCAAGTGTTGTAGTGCCACCTCCTCTCATTGCTGTAGCAAATCACAAGCATACACGTGGAAGGACTGGGGCCTCAGGCGCCCACAGCTGCGCTCGATATTTACACACATGATACGGTAAATTCAACGAAATATTCGACATCTGTTGAATCCGGATACACTTCATGTAAGGGGCGAGATGCTCAAGGAGCCAAAGGTGCCAGAAAGAATACTTATGAATTCACGAAGGACAGAAGTTAAGCTTCTGCCACCGAACTTATACTTCTACCCCCTGAAGCTAACTTCAGGGCTAAGCCCTTTTTGGCCGCGAGACAATCTTCAGTGGTCAAAGTTCATAGACCGGGGCGTAGCCCATTACACTTCACACCGCAACGGGGTGAGAAGCAAAAATGCCTCTTCCTCGAACGCTCAGCAACGCTGAAAACGCACGATGAAAAGGATGGTCGCGTCGGCTTTCGGTAGTGCAAGGAAAGCGACACTGTGGTCTCAACTATGAGCAAGCCCAGTGAGAGGAGACCGAGTTTCAAAAATGAGAATAATCTTGAGAGTTCCCGTAGGAACGTTTCAGAGATTAAACTGAAAAGAACAGATACTACACTTGATCTAAGCAGAGAGGCAATGAACCTATGCTAAAGCGAGTATAAAGCCTAGCTAACTGCAACGCATGTCTAGAGAAACAGCTGCCTGCAAATTGGGAATAAGAGCTGCCTGAGGCGAAGCCGCAGTTCTTAGCCACCGTGTGACCCGCAGACATCTCAGCACGCTATTGCAAGCTCCGCATGCCAAGGGCTACTAAAAAAGCGCACGGCCAGTCAGGCCCATTTCAACGATCCTGCCATTTACGCGGAGAAACTGCCGGGATGCACACTGCTGATAATCAAATTATCCTTTAAGCTTCCGGTCTTAATCTCTGCGATTTCAGCTTCCTGTCTAGCCTACCGAGTTCTTCACAGATGCATCCTATCACGAACAAACAGGGGGGTGCTTAACGAGAGTCAGTCGACAGCATCAACATAACGAGCAACAGCAAGATCAACAACGTGCTTTTTGGTGTCGGAGGCTAATGCGCTAGGAGAACGACAGCTACAGAATTGATGCGCCTCGCGCCTGTTCATATGCATGGACGTTGCGGGCAGTCCGAGTACCCGGAAGAAAAAGCGTCCCGTTACACCGGGCGTCCCGGCACGCTTGGACAGACGTTACGCTACCTGAATCAAACAGTCCGCAGGGGATTTTCGCCGGCATTAGCCTTCCTCGAGCTTGGCGCTGTGATTCCGGGTTTAAGCTTACCGCGCGGTAGCTTCACCCGCGGTCAGCTTGTGGGGATGAGAAATCAAATCATCGGGGTCGAGCAACCCGCAGGGGATAATAGCCCGTAGGCAGACTTGCTGAACCTTATTTTAGGATCCCATGCGGAACGAACGCCCGGATGGGGGTAGTCCGAAGAAGGGCTTACGTTCCCGATCTTCGCATTTGCCGCGCGGGATCTGAACCCGTGGTCGACTTGCTTGGGGAAGGGATCGTGGATCCAGGATATGATCAGGCCGCGCGGGATGGCAGCCCGTAGGCAGGTTGGCTAGAACGGGTTGTTGGATGCCGCAGGGGATTCGCACCCGCACCTGAGTACCACAAAGGGGGGATGACTGTTTCGTCCTTCGCAATTCCGCGGGGGATTTGCTCCCATTTACGATTTGCGTGATGAAGGGGTAGCAGTTCCCTGCATGTTGACTTACGGCGCGTCGTACGTTGAAGTCGAAAAATACTGTCACCTATGGCCTACACTTGACTTACAAAGATAAAAATAGATAGTCATATACCTAAGCAGCATCACGTGAGTTAATTCTGTAAGCGGCTAGGTGTTCGAGGAGCCAGAGAGTGCCGGTAGGATATCGAGGAAATTCGATGGAGCATTTGAGGAGGTGCAGCGCGAGGTTTATATACTTGGCTGTGGAGCCCCTCGTCCTCTTGTAGAATTGACGATTTCGACTTCTAGTTTTTGGTTTTCGTAGCTGAAATATCAATTATGAGAATTGGAATCCTTTCCGTTGGGAAAACCTGTCCTATCAGCGTCAGGGTCTCGGCTATTTTTAATGGGGACGTACCTCGGTGCTCCTGCCTCCTGCACCCCGCTTTCGCAGTAACTTAGCACCCGCATGAGCTTTCTCGCTTGCAGCTCCACCGCAAAAGCTTTGAACTACACGAGAGTGGACGCAAGATCTTGCATTTACTGTCAAGAACTCTATCCTCAAGATCTTCTGTGACGACCACTCATGAAGAGGCTCCTCATCATCTAATAAACCAGCTCAAAGAAAAACAGGCAAGAGGGAGTGCGGACCTCGACTGTTAAATACAGCATGACATAGACCTCCTAGGGGCGTGTATCTCCTGGAAGTCTGGATCTCTGAAGAGATTCGCTCGTATATAAGTTAGCACAAATAATTACATATTCATATCTCACCATTCTTGATGTTAATCGGTTCTCATTAATCGAGTTCCAGGCTCTAGTCCTAAGTCCTGTGAGTCCTACGACAGCTGTGAGTCCTGCGACAGCTGTGAGTCTTGCGACAGCTATAAGTCCTGCGACAGCTATAAGTCCTGCGACAGCTAGGAGTCCTACGACAGCTATGAGTCTTGCGACAACTGTGAGTCTTGCGACAACTGTGAGTCTTGCGACAACTGTGAGTCTTGCGACAACTGTGAGTCTTGCGACAGCCATAAGCCCTACGACAACTGTGAGTCCTGCAATCACAGTGAGAGCGTGTGTCTCCTAAAAGCCTAGATTCCGAAGGCATAATCACACAGGAGCCCATATCCTGGCGCGATTCGATAATCCGTTTATTTGCACTCGAATGTTCCGAATAAAGGCCCAAATATGGGATATAATCACTTATAGAGTTGTCGCATCGCGTTACGGATCGCTTTCTGCAGATATCCCTGTGTAGATAAGAGTTTAGCAGCGCGTCGGCCAGCGTCGCTGACTTGGAGGCAGTGTGCTTGGGCGCCACGCGGAAGGAAAAAATAAATGCACACCAAAATGAGCCGAATATTAGCCGCCCATACTAATCCTCATACAAAGTCGATATTGTACACATTTTGACGCGATTTTCTAGCATCTAGGGCTTGAAGCTTTTTGATTGTATGGAGATCTGTATACAGGCTGTTTTCATGGTGTTGAGGGAGCTCTTTGGCCCGATTTTGGAGGAGCTCCGGGATCAATACCCAGTGATTTCTCCGCCCATTTCTATGCAATCTTTCAGCCTTTGGGGCATACTATTGACGCGCTCATTGATGAACCTTTGGGAGACGCTGGCCCAGCCCTCAATTGCCAGATCTCTTGTTTCAAACTCATCCCAATGGGGGAACCTTTTGAGATACTGTTTTGGGGGCTGCCAACAGTTCTCAATGGGTGCCAAATCCGGGGAGTGGGCGCAATTGAAATAGTACTCCAACCCAAGGGCTTTCTTCCAATTGCGTACAATATTGTTGGCTCCTTTGCCAGTCCCATGCCCGGAGTCGTTGTCTTCTTCTAGTACAAAATCGACCCCCCTTTCAAGCCAGGGCTTTACAATGGGCTTAAGGATCTGCTCCTTATACGCCTGTAAGCTCATCTTGCCGTTTCTGTTTCCGGGGACCTTATAAAAATGGAGATCTGACTTGAAGTTATACCCAACGGCTGCCCATGAGTGTTGACGCTCGAAAGCCTTTTCGTCCTCCCGATTCAGCGTATGCTGTATACAGTCCTTACAGTATCTTTCCCCGGGTTTTCTTATGATCCGCATCTTTCCTTCGGGCCCTATACTCCAGTGGACTTCGTCACTAAAGCGTACGCGATGCCAGTCCTCGGGTTTGGGGTAACGTTCGAGCATAACGGTGGAGTACTCAAGCCTTCTTTTCGCGATCTTTTGACTGACCCAGCCCTTGTTACAGGCAACGCATTTGCTGTAATCCATTGACCCTAGAGCATCTCTTAGGGTATCTCCACATACTCCAAAGTCCAATTCATAAGCCAGTTGAGCCCATGTAAGTACGCGGGAATCCCAGCCAGCGTCTTGAAGAAATCGGTCCGCGCGCGCGAGATCTTCTGGGGATAACTTTGGGAGACGCCCACGCTTCTCAGATGTCAATTGAGACGTCCTATGGGTCCTATCAGCTAGCTCGTTGTCTTCTGAAAGAATCCGCCATCCGCTGCGACGATTGACGCCGTTAAATGCAAAAACATCGTTGTGGTGGTATGGTATCCCCTTCCAGTCCATAAAGTCGCAGGCGCCTTTGACCCGCGCGTTTTTTGGCGTATTTAAATTTTGAGAACCAATCTGTCGAGGCATTAGAACAATTGCGCAACAAAAAATAATGGTAATAGGATGGTGCGGGTGGTGTAATTAATTGCCAAAGATGGTGTATGTGATAGCATTGGACTGTTTTTGGTGGGGCGCTAATTTTGGTGTGCATTTATTTTTTCCTTCCGCGTGCGGGCCCAGCGCGAGAGGTTTTCGACGTTAGGCGGGTCCTACTAGTCCCAATTCGATCAGCATGAAAACGAAAATCGCGGCCCTAGCAGTCAAATAATTATCTGCCACATATTTGAGAAAGAACAGCCTCAAACTATGCCCTCGATTACCTACCTTGTCGTCAGCCAACTCAGCCTATTTCAGGTCATTGTCTAGCATGCCACCGAAAAATGCGAGACCTGAGTTTGGTCAATCGCGCGTAAAGGCCGCCTCAAAGTCAGTCGCGCGCGTGTGGAAGGCCGTCGGAAATCTGTACTGTATCAGAGTCTGTGTTTCGGAAGTCCGATTGAACCCCCAGAAGTTGATGTGATTCGGAAGTTGATGTAAACCAAGCCGTAGACGTAAACCAAGCCGCTGTGCTTGGCCTGTGCGTCTGCTACCACGCCACGCCCTGAACCAGGCCCGCGAATCGAGCGGGATCCTATAACGGCTTTCGCAAGTGCCTTGCAGGCTCCTCTTTTCCTCAACACATTTGAAGCCGCAACACAGATGATTACACACCTGTTCGCAGCAGAAGCGATAGGGCAATCACCGTAATTCATTGCTTAATCTCAAGCTTAGACTGCCTCATAATTACTGACACGTGTTATTATAAGGCAATTATCTTTTCCCTAACCTCTCTCACTGAAAGATAAGTCCTGTAGGTTGTGCCGAACCCGGTCTTCTTTCAACAGCGCTGCACACCCTAATCTCACGTCATTCTCTGTCGCGTCAGTATCGATTCCCCAAAAGAATAATCCTGGCTCAAGAATCAACTCTATCATTTCGGCCATTCTCTCGAGATCCTCGCGTTCCTTCCCTGCAATGATCCTCGCTGATTTGAGCAATCGCGAACAAACTTGGTCTTTCTCTACAGTGCTGTAGCGGTTGTGCGTCTCAGCGCACCATTGGCGATATATCTCAAGAGTATATGCTCTATAGAATGTATCTGTCAACAGTGGCATCCTCCGTAGATCTTTCCAGGAGATAGACCTGATCAGCTGATGTTTTGAGAGCGTTCCAACGGCGATGTACTCGTCGCAGTTCCGTGCCCAATTCTGCAGCTCTTCTTCAATAGTATGCGCCTGATCACGCTTCTCAAGGTACCGCAAAACATCTGAGATCCGGAAAATCTCCAAACCTTGTGCCTCTTTCAACCTGTTCAGCTCGAATACCTCCAGCTCCACTTGCTCGTTCTCAGCCTTATTCCTATGGTGTTGTCCGGTAG
Source organism: Laburnicola sp. R22_1 (assembly GCA_014281115.1). Lineage (NCBI taxonomy): Eukaryota > Fungi > Ascomycota > Dothideomycetes > Pleosporales > Didymosphaeriaceae > Laburnicola > Laburnicola sp. R22_1. The sequence continues at coordinate 1,232,348 of JACONQ010000013.1, forward strand.
TATGGACAGCCCATTCGAGAATCGGACTCATTGAAGTTAGCCTCCTGTCTACCATCTTCTTCGACTTCAACATGTCTCCATATGCTGTCTTCCTTAGATGCCTTGCTAGAGCACTGAGCAGGTCGCTGACTGGATGGCATCGGCGAAATTGGTCGAAAGACCACTCACGCTCTGACGGTATGACGTAAGAGCTTAAAGGATGCGTACGTCGGGCTGCGTGGAAAAGAAACGTAGGCGACGATGAACTGCAATCCCGTTGAATTTCTTGAATGACTGAGCAAAACATCAGTATTGTAAGCAGCTCATACTTCTAGTTCAGTGGTCACGTACAGCGATCCCAGTCAAACCCATACTTGCCCAACGCGCCAAGGTGTTCCACCTTGGCCCTGGACAGCTCAACGCCAAAGACCGGCTCAACGCCAAATTTATATGCGAGATGGTCAATAATCGTGAATTGAAGCTGAACTACCTGGGATAACGCGATTTCTATATAAAATCAGCCTGCGATTTGTTCCTGAATATATCCTAAGGCGCTAATTGGCCGCCCCCAGAGCTCTAGTGGTTGTTGGTAGTGCTCTGAAGGTCCTGCTTGTACCGCTTTGCCGCCTTCCTGCCGACCTTCTGCGCATCAGCTTCGACTCTGGCGTTAACTGCAGCGCGTGCTTTTGCTGCGGTTAGAACGCCTCCCTTTTGCACTTGCCGCTGAGAGGCACTTTGGCGTTGCTTACGCGCCTGCGCAGCTGCAGTAATCTCACGAAGCTCATCAGTACAGATTTGGTGGAGATCAGCTATGGCCGACGCGCACGCTAGAAAGCGCTCAAGCCGGTGGAAATCGACGTTCTTCTGCCTTAGCTGGTCGCGGATTATTCTGAGCTCACGCTTATACCGGTGATGGCTTATACAGTCACTAGATCCGGGCATAGACGGTGGTAGCGGTGGCGTGGGAGTCCGCGGCTGCGGGCGCACCTTCTGGAGTACGATTTCTGGCCTCCATGGCCAAATACCCGCCTTCTCCCATGCTGAGAGAATAACGCTAGGTCTGAAAGTTGCCTTCCGTATGCTTTCGATTGCGTTGAAAAACTTAAGTTTGTTAAAATCTGTGCAACCAGTACGCGTAGCTTGCTCAACCGCGGCCTTGTGATAGTGCTTAAACGGCGAAAAGCAGACTACATCAAGTGGCTGGAGATTGTGAGAGGTATGGGGAGGCAGCGTAAAGCAGATAATTTTCCTCTTATCTGCGTAATTAAGAAATTCCTTGGTAGTATGGGAGCCAAATCCGTCAAATATAAGCAGCCGCCAGGCACCTTTTTGACGCCTGCTCGACCAGAGATCAAAGTGTTTGAGCCATTCCTGTGAGAGCTCGTCGTTGGCGTAGCCAGAGGAGGACAATCCAACGCTGTAGTCGTCAGGGAGCGCGCTGTGGGTGTACCACTTTTCAAGGTGGACGCTGCCTTGGGCGATTAAGAGAGGCGGTAGAGCGACGCCGTCAGCGCTGATTGTCTCAATCGACGTCACATAATCGCGGTTGGTATCGCTTGCGCTGCTTTGTTGCCGCTTCTAGTCAAATGTAATAATCCACTGTGAGCCTCCACAGCCAATTCGAAAGCTGGTTTTGTCTATGTTGTAGCAATCTGCGTCCTGGATCCCAAACTCTATTATGACCTCTCGCAGCGCGCGAAAATGAGCGCTGTATACCTGCTTAGAGTTCTGAGCTACTCGATTAATTTCCTGGTGTTTCTGCTTAACGCGGCGACAATCCGGGTTACGTTCGAGCCACCGGGTAACAAAGTGGGCGCCGAGTTTGGGCGCTTTGCCAGACGGATCGGCGAGGTCGAGGATACGTTGGATAGCTGATTGTACTTGTGGGAATAAGGCTGGCATGCCTAAATCATCGCAGCGCTTAATATACCGTCGAAGCGCAAGCTCTTGCTCAGCGTTTAGCCTTTGATTTGTCCCAGGGCGGTCCATTTTGCTCTGTCGCCCGTTGAAGCGTTGCCGAAGGCGGTCGTATGGGACGACAAAATCGCGCGCCAGCTTGCTCAAATTCGGCTTAATTTGGCCATTAGTATGCTCCAAAGCCTTTTGAATACGCTGTTCCACGTCCTCGTACGCGCCATATTTGTCTGCCATCACGTTGCGTAGAAAAATCGCGCGTCAAATATATGAGGGGATCAAATTTGGCGTTGAGCCGGTCTTTGGCGTTGAGCCGGTCTTTGGCGTTGAGCCGGTCTTTGGCGTTGAGCTGTCCAGGGCCAAGGTGGAACACCTTGGCGCGTTGGGCAAGTACTCCATCTCCTTCAAGGCTCGGGTTACAGGCTTTTCCTTCACATGCTCCATATAATCGGTGCATATTTTGGCGATCTTGGAGAGTCCCTTCACCATAGTGTCCAGGTCCTCGAGCGTTCGTGGGGCACCGACGGGAAAATCATTTTGTGCGAGCGAGAGCTGTTGCTGGACAAGGCGACCGAGATCCATCGAGGGAAATAGATCGGACTATTGAGTGCTTGCTTGGACCTTGATAACGTTTACAGTAACTTCTAAAATATGGTGGGTAGGCGGTCGAAAACGAGATCGTTGCACCATGTGGGCCATGAACGCCGTCTTGTTATAATCGCCGAGGCTCTCCTAAAGCAGGCTTGCGCGCAAGGGCGCTGAGGGTGTACCGATAGGTAGTGGCTGCATTCTGAAAGGATCGGTGGGTGACTCTTGAGCGTTGCATCAATAGCGTCATTCGATCGACAGGGCCGGAATGAAAGCATGTTTCGCGGCCAGCCGTGGCATGAGGATGGGCGACGCCTGCTGTACTTCGGTGCAGCGTTGCAACGACGCGCGGAACGTGCTTACACCGAGGCCGCCGTAATGCTAACAGCCTTCAAATACGCTAGGAAGTAATTCTTAGAGTACGTACATGTTTCGGTACCCATCTCGAATGTTGTTTCATTTGTTACGCGCATTCCTGCCCTCACCTACCCCATGCCCTCCCCTCGCCTTCTCCGCAAAACCAGACGAGACTGCATTCTCATCGCCATCTCTAAAAACCCGTCCCTCTTGGTCAATAACTCTCCTCGCTACGAGAGACGCGATCCTACCCTGAAATGCATGAACATATTCGTTATATTCTTCATCCCCTGAACCATGCTTTCCGAAAGCGAGCGCATACGCCGACAGTCTATCCAGCAGGTCCTCTCCTTCTGCAATCTGGAACCTCCAGCATACGTCCGCAACGTCATCGTCCTCGGCAAGTAGAACATCGATGTCGTAGGTCTTGTTCCCTGTCTGGTGGGCGTTTGGGTGCTGATGTGTTACTCGAACAGCGAATGACTGGTTTGGGTCGCTTCGCTGTATGGTGGTGACGTGAACAAGGGTTGCGACCTGAATTCTCAAGGAATTTGGCTGGATGCATAGTGGCCAACTACGGAGATTGTGCATAGATGTCTTTGAGCTCCTTCGAAGGAAAGGTGGCATGTATCTAAAGAACATAGATCTGCGCATGGTGTGAGGGATCTAAAGCTGCAACTCTAGGCCTTTGAGAAAAATTCCAGTTATCCGAAGAATCAGGTGCTCGCGCAGGCCAGCCACCAGCACCAAAGGGGAAAATAAAATATGAGGATTTAGGAGTTCAATGTCCAGAGCGTTGCTACTATCTTAGGTGGGGAAGGGAACGCATATTTATCGCTGGTTTAATTTCTTTGCCTTACCCCTCACCCATCCTCCACTCATGCCATAAAGATTGCAAACCCCTTAGTGTAGGAAGGAAGTATTTCTAATCAGGGCTGGAAGATTCAGGTGTCAGTAAATCCTGAAGAAAGTAAAATAACTGTATTCTTGCTTGGAATACAAACAAGCAGCTTCTGGTCACCAGATGCTGTTACGATCCGCATTGGCTTGTGGCCAAGCCTGTAGCAGACAAAAGACTTTCGGAATCTCGAGCCAGTCGTTGTTTGCTGGAAGCCACCGACTGAAACGCCTAGTGCCTATATTGCGCAGGGGTGCATTGAACAAAAACCCTTGGATTCGCAACATTACGCTGCGGACGCCAAAGTAAGGACTGTTAGTTACGCCCACCGGGATCTCAGGCTATACTACACTATCACGTCACGCGCTATCCGGGGGTCATGCTTCTTCCTGACCTCTCTTCCTATGTGCGCCACCAAAACTACTCCATCTCCGCAATTAGATACGTGTGGATTTGAATGTGGATGAAGGAGCTTACCGCACGCGTGGTTGCGATTGTTGAGTGGGGTCCGCTGCCGGAACCGAGCGGGACTTGTAGCTGGGCAAGAATGCGCATTGCTCATGTCACATACCTAGTTCTACGAACTAGGCATGTGAAGCGAGTATGTATCCTTTCCCTTAGGTATATAGGACGCGCTTGGCGAAATATATACAGCTACAGCTACGTTGTTTGGAAAACATAAGGAATGCAATTCTGTACTGCGCTAGCCGCAATTTGGCGATCGCCTCGGCTGGAAGTACTGATCGACGTCGTGCATCTGCATGAACTTGCACGTCACAACGCGCACAAGGCTAATAGCAACTTCCTAGTAAAGTCGCGAGGTGTACACGATTGGATAACATCCCTTGGGCAGCTTTGTGACTGGCGATAGCGCAAGTGTGGTGTCGTAATGAGAGAAGTCAGTTCTGTGGTAAAAGAGACTCTATGGGAACGGCACGCGTATGCGGCGATGCGCATGTATTTTCTGTATTCAAGGGTCTTAAGGTGTTTAGCAGATGCTACAGCATCTTATCTATATAAAGCTGCAGCAAACAAGCATTTGCGCATGGAGTTGGAAGTGTTTAATGTGGAAGTACCCGTGGTATTTTTCGGCACGGTGGTTTTTCAGGCACGCGTGGAGGGATAGTAGACAGTAGCGGTCTATAAGGGTTTGAGCCTGGGGTTAGAATTTAGGCTCTAGTGTTCCGACCAGTCGTTGGGTTCTGGCCAGTCGTTGGATTCTGACCAGTCGTTGGGGTCTGACCAGTCGTTGGATTCTGACCAGTCGTTGGATTCTGACCAGTCGTTGGGGTCTGACCAGTCGTTGGGGTCTGACCAGTCGTTGGGGTCTGCCAGCAGGCAGATCTTTCTTACTAGTCTTCTGGGACGTAGACCTTCGGAAGCCGAAGCTTGATGCCGTGAACATCCTGCGCGTGTCTTTTAAAATGCAGAACACCATCCAATGGCACCCCCTCTTTTCGGCATGCTGGATGGGGGCAAGGGGATTGTCGCGTCCGGTGCGAAGCGGCGGAGGTGCTCGTCTTCGATATGGTCCATCATCTTCGCCACCCGACTGTAGCAGAACATCCGCTGGGCAAGGGGCAGGCTCTCATCGCCTATGCAGAACAGGCACTGGCGAGGGTCGCACACCAAGGGAAACGAAGAGGCCGTCAGACTGTCCTCTTGCATGGTCTGCGACGCTGCTGGTTCGAAAGCGATGGGGCGCCGCCGGATTTCTCGACGGCGGCACAATTTCGTCATGGTTCGGATCAGCTCACACCGCTGCTCCAAAGCGCCGGGCTCGTGCAGGTTACGGGGGGGTCTGCAAAGCATCCTCGCGATGCAAGCCCGCTCTTCAAGTGCGTAGGTGGTGGCAGCAGGTTTAGCCTCATCCTCATCTTCAAGAGACAGGTCGCCCTCGCGGTCAAGCTCTCTCGTATCGTTCTCCATGAAATACCTCTTCCTGGCCTTCTTTTTTCTGTGGTCCTGCAGCTGCTTCCTTTTCCGAAGCAATTTTGCCTGCATCTCCTTCCTCAACTGGCAAAGCAGCTCCTCCTCTTCACAAGGTCCGGCGTCTCGTCGGACCTCGCGTATTCTCCTCGTTAGAGCGTCTCGTTGCTGACGCAGCTTGGCAACGGTAGGGTGCTGTTCGATCGCGAGGGCATCGTCCGGACTGAGCTTGGTCGGTGCGAGCGGGTCACGCGTCAGCGACATGTTCCCCATTGCCTTGATCACAGCCGTGTCGGAGGGTTCGTCTAGGTAGGCCGCATGGACGTCGAACTCCACGTCTTGGTTGATGTAGGATTGGAAGATCTTCGACCGGCTGTGTCCCATCACTTGATTCCGCGTAGCCACTGGGGCCTTGTCTGCCAGGTTGTCAGCCTTCAGCCAAAGGGTGCAGAGAACGGGAGCACGTACGGTTGACGGCATTTCCGACGCCGCGTCGAATGCACGTATGCGTCAAGGTCGCCTCTATACCGGCATCTAGCCCTAAACGCTTCATGTACCTTGCTGCAGTGGCCGCTCGTAAAGGCTTAGATGGCCTCGACGATGAAATCCCGCACTTCGAGCTTTCAGGTTCTCGAAAGACGGGCTCCTCCCATAGATCCTCCTTCCATCTGAAGATGAGGCAATCCTTTCGCTTAGGGATGCGTGCAAGCAAGATGTCTTCGGGTTCGCGGACAGTAGTGGCGGCAAATGCGTTACGGGCCAAGCCCATGCTAATCATCTCTAAGATAGGGCAAAGCAAAGGATTTCTATGCTGGTATATCCTGAACGTTTTCCTTGATCGGTCATCAGCTCGGAAACAAAGAGGGACGTCTTCGATACGTACGGTTGTGGCCTTCTGTCCTCTCCCTTTGTATGTATAAGAGTAAGGTACATGACGAGTTCCGTACGGTCTTCTACTCTTGCCAGCATGATCGTGATATGCTCGAAGAGAACCGACATGAGCTCCTCCTCGGGAGGCAGCTCACCTCTATCGAAGTTTGCTTCCTCACCACCGTCGTCATCGGTTGGATCTTCTTCGTCAGGGTCGTAGAAACGAATCGCTTCATCTCTGGTAGTGCTTCTTGCATCCTCGTCTGGTACCTTGACACTCGCATCGAGGAACGATACAGGCCGTGCACCCGTGCTGCCAGCAAACTTCAAGAGCAAAGAGAACCCTATCCTCTGTTCTTCGTCTGGGTACACTCTCTTACAGTGCACCCAATGGTGAAACCTTAGCACGTACATGTCGTCGCCGGACGTCACTGGCTTTGTGCGAGGCGTCTTGATAAGCCTGTAAGTTATCGTAAGATCGCGGATGTACTGCAGCACAGCATTACCAAACTTGGATCTTTAGAGCCTCTGCGAGTGCGACTTACGTTGTTCACATCGTCCTTAAGGTTTTTCGGTAGCCGATCGTTCGCATGCTCTTGGTAGAGCATACGCAACTGCCGCCAATACTCGTGTAGGGAGGAATGCGTATTCACCCTGGGATAGTTGTCCAAGATCCATTGGCAAAACGCTTTATAGTCGGCCGCATCTTGGCTCTGGATGAAGCGGATCGGTTCCTCCTCGACTTCCTTGCAGTATCTGACAAAATGATGAGCCGGTGCTACTGCTCGGTAGTTGCACAAGGGGTGCTTACCTTGTCCACTTCTTCCACGTCCCTCTCAAGTTCCTTCGAGTGGCGGCGGCGTATTTAGGTTGTGTATAGCCTTGCACTGCTAGCTCTTGCCGCAGACCTCTGTAGTATCCTTCTGGGCGGGAGACTCGGAGGCGACGCTGCGGTTTCTTGTGCGCTGCCATCGCGGAAGCAACCGTCGAGGGTCGAGGGAACGTGGCGAGCAGTCGCACCGGGAAGCGGACGGCCGCTGAGAGGGAGGGCCGCAGAGATGCTGGTTGGCAAGTGGACGGCGCGCGGGGAGGATGAAGAAGGCCGGAGCAGCGCGAACGGACAGAGGCGTGCGGCGCTGGCGAGGGGAGAACGGTACGGGTGGGGGACGGGCATATTTAAAGGCATCCCTTCGGTACCCTCGATGCTTCGAGCGTAAGCAGTTGCGTGAGGCGGCGTAGCACGCACTTTCGATGGGGTCGAAGGAGACAGGGGTCCCTCGCTTAGGCCCTTAAAGCGGCAATCGGTTGCAGGGCCTGTACAAGGTGTTCGACCCTCCAAAAGCGGCGCCCAAAGCCGCTGGATTTGGATGCACCGACACCAAAACCTAAACTTAGGAAGTAAAGAAACTTGACTTTCGAGTTTTGGGAATTTTGGCTCCATTCGAGGAAATACAAAAGAGAAAATTTACTAGACAAAAGATATTATAGTATACTATAATCTTAGTAACAAATCACGTGATTTAATTAACTTTTAAAATCACGTGATTTTTTAACCTTAAATAATTTCTTAATTAAGTTATATAAGTACTCCTAAATTTTGCTTACGTAATCTACACTAGGCCTAGAATAGCTAGTAAAAACATTAGCCTAGTAGCATACTAAATAAAAAAGTCATAACGTCTTAAAAATTAACTTTTTAGAAACACTAAGTTTAGAGATAGATACCTTAAGAACCCTGCTTAGTAAGCACGTAACTAGTATCTAATCTTAATCTCCTATATTTCCTTTTTAAAACCGTATACTTTTTATTTACATAGTATTAAAAGTCACTTAGTTATATAACTTTTAAAAAGATATCTTTTTACTAGACGCTTTTTTTTTTGTGTCACCCTACTATAAGTAGGCGCACTACTTACGCAGCCTAGCTAGTAGGTATATTATAGAAATAAGGCTCTAACTAGATATAATTATATATCTATAATTATATAAGCAATACTGTTTTAGCCCTACTTTTTTTCTATAAGCGTATATATAGTCTAGCCCTTTAGCTTCCTTTCTATTATAGCAATCTTATCTAATTCGCTTACTAAATCTAAGATTCTAACTCGTTTTTCTTTAACACTATATTAAGATTATTCTTAATAAATCTTCTACTATCTCTCTATGCCCTACTATCTATCTAGGTATTAATATTATTTCTAAAGAAGTACTTATTATTACTAAAAAGTACATGCTGTAGTTTTACACTACTACTACTAATATAGCTATACTAGAGTTTTATTCTATTTATAAAATACTTATCTAGTGTAAGAAATAGGTATACTTAACTATTTATAAGGCTATCCTTATATACTAGTTAGGCTAGTAGCTAGTCTAGTTTATAAAGGATAGTAGAACTATATTCCTACTCTAGTAGACGTAATTACTCCTTATTAGTACTAGAATTCTTTAGTAGGGAACGTAAAAGGAGAATAATAAAATCTTTATTAATAAGCTCTAGTATAGCAAAAGCATTATATAGTTCTATAAGATTCTTCTAGCTATTAACGCTATTAAGTTAGCTTATTTAGTATATAAGCGCAAATAACTAATAAGAATAGTAGTAATAAGCTAGGTGTACTATATATGCTATAAGTAAATCTTATATAGATTAGGAGCTTATAAGGTATAGGTAAGGTATAAGTAAGTTTAAAGTTTAAACTATTATTACATTATTAGATATTTAAGGTTAGTTTTTAATTAGAATTAGGTACTATATATAGTATATATAACCTTCTATCTTAATCTACTTTAATCTTAAACTAAAAAAGGTTAAAAAGGCGTTTGGCAAGCCGATGCTAAATATAATATAAAAGAAAATATTATATAAAGTATATTACTAAATATAAGAAAGTAGTATTAGAATAATATAGGCTAGGCCACACTTAAATAGACCTTGTAGACTACTTAGTATTTATATACTAGTATTATTAGGTATATAATAATAGTAATAATTAGAAAAATAAGTAAGTACTATAGACGCGACAACACTTTCTTAACTAATATTATAATATTAGTATAGGGCCTTACGCAGATGAGTTATAAATAAAGTGCTATAATAATAAATATAAATATTATTAAGGTATAAAGAAATAAGTAGGATACTTCCTACTCGATATAGCTCTTAAGGAGCAGCACTACGTAGCACTTTTATAGGTAGATTGCTATAATAACAAGTGTTAAACACACCTTAGCAATAAATAGAGCGTAAGATAGTTTCTAAAGGGCTTAAAACTAATAAAAGACTAGGATGCTTTTAGTAATAGGGTTACGCTAGTAAGAGCAAATTAATAACCCTCTATAAGGTATACTATAATACTTAGACGTGCCTAAAGGTAAATATACTAGTATAAGAATATAAGATTAGTACACTTATAAATAGTAGCGCTAAATAGACCTTTATATTACTATAAGTAGTAGAATAATATAATATACACTACTAGAATAAGCTCGAACTTATAAAGATTATGCTTATAGATAATATACTATTAGGATATAGAGATAGTATAATACGCCTTAAGACTTAGGATATATTACTAGAACTTACTATATTAGAGAATTAATAACAAATTAATATTATAGATTTTAGAGAAGAGGATATATTAATTAGGTATAATTAGCTTAAGAAGTATAACCTAGCTATTAATTAGTAAACTAGCATATTATAAAGCCAATAGCCTACAAATAAGGTTGCTTTTTAATAAAGGTTAGAATAAAAGAATTTATAGAAAGAATTACTTTAGACTATAACTTATAATTAAGCCTAACAATCTATAGTATACCTTAGCTAGGTAGAATTAGCAAGATATTAATAACTAAGATTATACGTATATATTAGAAAGATCTTTAGTAAGTAGGAGTTATATAGGTATAATAGATTACAACTAAGAAGAATAGATCTTAACCTAATATACCTTATAAACATAAGAAATATTATAAGCTCTTTAAGAAGTATAGAAGTAATAATTTACTAGAGCACTAAGAGTGAGATTATAAAATTTATCTAAAGAAAAGAGTAAAGCTTAGGTCTAGACATATATACTAGCTGTCTAATAACTAATAGACTAAGCTAAAGGCGTATAGTAATAAGAATTGTATAAGAAGATTTATATAATAGAGTAATAGTCTAATAGCTTTACTAATTCTATTTATACTAAAGACGAATAGTAAATTATAACTCTATATAGATTATAGACAGCTTAATAACGCTATAAGGAAGAATTAGTATCCTTTGCCTCTTATTTAAGAACTTATAGATTAACTCTAGAGAGTAAGATAGATTATAAAGTTTAATATCTAGAAAGAATACTATTAAATATAGATTGTAGAAGGATATAAATAGAAAATAGCTTTTAGAACGCAATATAGCCTATTTAAATACTTTGTTACGCCTTTTAAATTAATAAATGCACTAGTAATATTTTAAGTAGTTATGAATAAGGTACTATATAAATACTTAGATATATTCTATATAGCGTACTTAGATAATATATTAGTGTACTCTAAGAAAACACTTAAGAAATATATTAGATGCGTAAAAAAGTGCTTAATAAGCTAAAGTAGTACTAGTTACTTTTATAGCTAGAGAAATGCAAATTCTATATTATAAAAACTAGATGTCTTAGATTTATTATTAGACAGAAAGGCATTACTATACACCTAGAGAAAGATAAGACTGTATAGAACTAGCTAATTTCTAAAATATAGTAAGGTAACACAAAAAAACTAATAATTTTTATACTCTTTTAAAAAGCTTATAACTTTTGTTCCGATAATTATTAAAATTTTAATTTTTTATATTAGGAAGAAAAATATCGCAGATCTTTTAGTGTATAGTACAACGCTATAAGGAAAAGTTATAGGTATTTTAAAAATATACTAAAAAAGATAAAGTAGCAAAATAGGTTAAGCTAGAAACTATTTGTTAGTACGTATAAATTAGCCCCTTATACTAATAATAAGGTAGTTAATTATAAAATAAACTAGGTGCTAAAGTTAATAATAACATAATACGCGGCTACTACCTACGTAGTATAAAATACGCAACTAGATAAAAATTACCTATTAATACTACCTTTCTATCCTTGCAAATATTTAATTACTAGTTAAAACCTTAAGATTAATTGCTATATCTATTTTTTATCCTAAAGATACTATTGCTACTAAATATGCAGTATTACGCCCCTACTTAGGAGACGTAAATAACAACAATGCAGCTAGGTATAATAGCTAGACACTACTTAATATTAAAAACTACATAGTTTATGCTAAGGACCTATAGATAGCTGCTATAGAATTAGATTACTATATTAAAAAGAATACAGATCTTAATAAGTAGAAGCCTAAAATTAGCAAAATAAGTCTTATAGTATAAATTACCCTATACTAGTTTAAATATAAAGTGCTTACAATTATTAAAAATAAGGACTAAAAGAATATAGATATTTTTATATAGTAAGAGTCTAGATTAGCGGCTATATACTACTACGTAGCTTATAGTAATTACTATCTAAAGTTAAATCTCTAATTAATAGCTACTTACTTTAAAGATAGTAGTTATACTAAGTAGGTGCTAGAGAAGTAGAGAATATATAAATATATAATTATACTATAGAATATCTATAAGTAATAAGTAAAGTAAGGCCAGTAAAGTGTTAGAGTGCTATTTAGTATTAGGAGTAGAAAGCGCGCGCGCAATTTATTATATATTATAGTAGTAATAGTAGTGACAAAGCGTGCGTATATATATATAGTAGGTTGTTTATTATTTAGTAATAGAGCAAGTAGGTAAGCAAGTTAGAGTGTTATTATTATAGGGTTAGTTGTCTTAGAAGCTAAGGAGAGATATTAGAAAAACTTTAACACGCTCTAGTTCTAGGACTTAGCGCTTACACATAATATTATATTACGTAGCGCTAGTAACGTAATAAAAAAACTTAGTAATTAAACGCAGTAGGGCTACTTAAAAACTAATAAGTAGAGGTAGTTTATACTCCTGCCTAGAAGGGCCTAATTTTTTATATATAATAGACAAAACCTCTTAGATTTATATAATTTATTAAACTTTTAATTAGTAATTATAAACTAGATATATAGAAGGACTTATATATAGGAGTTTTAAAATCTCTATTTTTAAACCCCTATAACCTTTTTTAGAGATATAAAAATTTAAGATTTTAATATATATTAGAATAGTGTATTAGAAGTATAATGTGTTAAATCTTTAGTATAGATTATCTCTCTAATTATTTTTTATCTAACGTATTTATAAGTGAGCTACAAATATAAGCGAGCTACAAACCCTACTAAGTCTCTAAGCCTTTCGCAGCATATAAATTCACAACGCATTAATATTCTATTAATATAATAGCTATCCTAAATTAAGCAGTATCTATAGAAGCCTTCTTACACGTGCGCGAGTTATGCCTAGACTCCCTACAGCGCCTGCAGCGTGCAGAAGCCTACCAGCTCGTAACTAACTGCGCCTTGCCTTGCCATATTTCTCCCTCTAGTTGCTACTTAATAGCCTTTTAAGCAATAATATCCTCTCCCTTTGCCTTTAATAGAGTGCCTCGCTTTTAGATCCACTTCTTTTTACGCTATTTACGCGTTATAGCTGCCTTATTTGCCCTTTATAGAGTAGCTATCTCCTTGCATATAAGCACTATTAAATGCGCTATTTTCTTAGCGCCTCTTGTAAGCCAATTAAGCGACTAGATAACTAAGATAGGAGAGAATTTCTAATGCCTTTAAATCCGCTTATAAACTAGAGTTAACTGAGCGCCTAGCTTGCGTGCGTTACTTAGTGTTGCAGACTCCTATAGGGCCTCTAGTAGGGCTGCTAGCGCTAGCGCTAGCAATAGTGTACAAAGCTTAATATTAAGCTTTAAGAGCACTGCCTCTAGATTATATAAAACTAGCCCAGAGCCTTAAAAGCTTACGCAGATATTCTCCTTTATAATTAACTAGTTGTAGGCAGCGTAAAAGGCTAGTAGAAACGTAAGCTTAGTAGTATAGTTAATATAGTTGCGTATTAGGCCCTTAATCTAGCACCTATACGCCCGCTTTAACAGCGAGAAGCAGCCCACATTAAGTGGCTGTAGGAGGTATAACAAATATAGTGACATATATAGGGTATAGATCTTGTTTTTCCTATAGATCTTCTAGAATTCGAGTGAGTTGTGGCTCTTATAGCCATTAAGTATTAGAAGCTAACGCACGCCTACTCTACGCTCTACTATATGCTTAATAAAGTGCTATAGCCAGGCAACACTAAGTTTATTTGTAGTCTACCTATTATTACTAAGACTAATAGTCTAGTTACCTAGTATATTATCGCTCTCGTACTAGGCTAAGAGGTAGTACTTACTAGCAAAGATAATAAAGGGCAGGATTACACACCTAGTAGCGTTAATTCCGTAGATCGTTATTACCCACTCACAATTGTCTGGCTAGATCGCTTTTGGCCAACCACGTCTCTCTAAGCCTATAATAACTAGCTAGAAGGATATCTTACTTATTAGAAAGCTAGTCTTATTAAAGTTAAAGGTATCCTTATCGCAGATACTATAGGTGGCCTTTATACGTACTACTAGCTCAAACTAGGCCTATATAGCTGTTAGGTCCTTATAGAGAGCTCGCTATTAATTATAGGCTCGATTAAATCGCGTTATAAGGCTGTCTATTCGCTTAACAAAGTTTCTAGGCTACTACTAACTAACGTGGCCTGCGCTACGCTTAGTGAGCAGCTTATTCGCCATATCTTATATAGCACCTAGAGTAGGCACAAAGCCTCGTAAATCTAGATTAAGTATATACTTAATAATAACCTCTTCTTCTAGCTTAGTAAGCTTCTTTAATTTAGGCTTATAATTACGTTACGTAGTAGTTCTAGCGCGTTAGCTATAAAGCATACTTTTAGAAACGTTAAACGTCGCTGCAGCGCAATTAATACTCTAGATCTAATTTTAAGTAATAGCTAAGATAGCTAGGGAGACATCTACTTTGTTATAGGGTAATCGAATAAGTATTAGTTAAGCTATTATAGTTAATAAGTAATGTGTTATAGAAAGTTAGTAGGGTTTACAACTTGCTTATATTCGCAGCTCGCTTATAAATATATTAAGATTTTTATTTTTTTCTATTTTTAGCTAAAGAGTAAAAATTATAGTATCTTTTAAAATCTATTATAACTTTATTAATATTAAAGCTATATATTTACTTTATAAATCTTTATAATACGAAAATCTTTATTTCTTTATTAAAAATCTAAAGTTTGCTTAGTAAGCTATTTTATAAATATATTAAAGTTTAAAAAAGTATATTTAAAACACTAAAATAATACTAATTTCTAATTTTTAATTTATGTTATTATAACTATTATAGCACTAAGCCAAAATAGGACTAGTGTTAATTACGTAAGCTAGAAATTCGAACTTATATTTTAACTAGTTAAGTAAATTTTTAATATTCTAAAAATAGTTAAAGTGCTAAGACTATATTATCTAATTAATTACTAATCTAGAATTATAAAAGAAATTTTTTTAAGAAAAGAAATTTAGCCACCTATTTTCTCGCCATTTCTTACTATAGATCCAAATCTTTTATAGTTTAAATATAATATTAATCTTCTTTTAAAAGCTAATACCTCTATTTTT
Source organism: Laburnicola sp. R22_1 (assembly GCA_014281115.1). Taxonomy (NCBI): domain Eukaryota; kingdom Fungi; phylum Ascomycota; class Dothideomycetes; order Pleosporales; family Didymosphaeriaceae; genus Laburnicola; species Laburnicola sp. R22_1. The sequence goes on from JACONQ010000013.1 coordinate 1,247,579, forward strand.
ACTATTTTTACTATTTTAAATAAACCTATTAAAAGTATTTATAATACTATAAAACGTTTAAAAGCTAAAAAGAATAATAATTATTTAAAAAAGCCCCTAGAAAGAGAAAGAGTTAAAAAGATTTTAGAAACAGAAAAAAGAATTATTAATAGAAATTTAGTTAAAAGTCCTAAAAAGATTAATAAAAGATTAATAGTAGAGAATAATCTAGGGGCTATAAAGAAAACTTAATAAAGATTTTTAAAAGAGGTGGGTTATATAGCATTAATTTATCTACCTAGGGGTAGGATAATAAAGGCTTTTATCTTAAATAATATAATAAAAAAGCAGAGCCCCCTACTTAGTAATTAAAAAGAGCGTAAAAAGGTAATTATAAAAAAAGTATATTTAAAATACTAAGCGAGCTTAGTAGTTTTAGCGCAAAGCTTTTATATATAAAGTTTTTATCTAAAAGATAAATATTATAGACCTTCTAGTATATAGTATAACGCTATAAGAAAAAGCTATAGGTGTACTAAAAACGCATTAAAAAAGATAAAGCTTAAAAATAGGTTAGGCTAGAGACTATTTATTAGCACGTGCAAATTAGCCCCTTTGTTAGATTTGAGCACTATTTGAGCTCATTAAGATGGGGGGTCTGATAGATAAGATAGATAAACAGTTGTATTATGTGTGTTCTATGACTTGTTGGCTCGAGGTCTAATTTAGAGGATGGAGCCGACCACGTGCCCTTGTTCGGCAACACGGCTCTAATCTAACACCCTTATACTAATAAGATAGTTAATTATAGTATACTATAGTCTATAAATACTAAAGTTAAAGTTAAAGATAATAATATAACGCAGCTGCCTGCGCATTAAGTATAAAAATCTACAGTGGGATGCAATAAAAAAAAGTCACTTAGAAAGTTACCTTTTTAAAAGTCTTATAACTTATTTAATAAATTAGCTAAAAATATACTAAATTGCTTATTTTAAAGAGAACGTTTAGGAGGATTTAGCTATTAATAGAGTATTAGCTAACTAAGCATAGGTCTTGGCATATATTACCTTAAACCTAAAGCTTTTTTAAACTCTATATTTAGAGCTCTATAACTTTTTAATTAATGTTTAATATTATTTTAAATTTAACTAGCCTTTCTAGGCTTAGGATAGATTATGTAAGCAAATTTTGAAGCTTAGTCTTCTCTCTAACTTTTTTATATTTTAGGTATAAAAATTTAGAATATACTTTTATAAGCACTAATTATATAATTTCTTAGTAAGCTTTTAGTTTATAATAATATCTTTCTAGATTTTAATTCTTCTCTCTTAAATTCTTAAAATGGCTCCAAAATTCACTACACTCGAATCTAACATTCTTCTTCTTTTAAAGACTAGAACGCCTAATTCTACTATTGCTACTACTTTAAATAAACCCTTAAAAGTATAAAGAATACTATTTATCATATTAAAGAGAAGAAAAAGAAGAATTATAATATAGAAAGAGTTAGTAAAGAAAGGGTTTCTAAGATAATCTCTAGGACTAAAAGAGTTATTAATAGGGATTTAATTAAAAGCCTTAATTAAGAAAATAAAAGATTATTATTAGAAAATAATCTAGACGTAGATAAAAGAACTTTACAGTACTTTTAAAAGAGGAGAATTATTTTTTTAATAAGGCTACTAAAAAGCCTTTATAAAAAAAAAGCTAATAATAGATTATTATTTGCTAAAGAAAGAGTCAAAAATATAGAAAATTTAGATTTTTCTAAAGTTATATTTTTAAATAAGTCAGCAATATAAAGGGGGCATGGTAGTAAAGGTAAATACTATCGAAAGAAAGGAAATAGTAAAGTTAGGAAAGAAATAGTTTCTACTAAAAATTCTAGTAAGTATTTTAAAATTCTACCTAACTCAAAAAGATCTTCCTTTTTTCTCTATCGTTATATAATTTTATTTTTTTAATAACTATTCTACTAATTGAATAATAGCCCGCGATATTACTATTCAAATCTGGGAAGCAATTTTAATAGGAGGTAGATCTAGATTAGAGTTTATTAAAACTCCTAATTAGTCTACTAGCTTTACTAATAAGGATTATTTAAATAAAATCCTTATACCTATAGTTAAATCTATAGTTAAAAGGGTTAAGTCCTTATATACTCTTTTTACCTCTTTTTTAATATATTATATATTACTATATATTATATTTTAAATAATTTATAAGGTTTTATATATTAATACTAGTCTAGGGTGGCAATTGTAACAAGCTAACGCCAAAATCCATAAAACTAAATTAGTTTTGGATTTCTTTAAAAAAGAGAAAATTAATCTCTTTCACCACCCCTCCTATAGTCCCGATCTTGCCCTATTAAAAACGTCTGGAGTCTATTAAAATATAGACTAAATAAGAGATATAATACTACTTTAGGAGTAGGTAAAAGTGAGGCTAGTATGGAGGCTTTTAAAAAGGCTATACTAGAGGAGTGGACTTTAATTCCCCAAAAGAATATAGATAATTGTATATTATCTTTACCTGGGCGTTATAACGCTGTTATAGAGGCTAAAGGGTATTATACTAAGTATTAGTAATATATTATATATTACTTTATTACTATTTTATTAATATTGAATATTATTACTAAACTATTAAATACTAACTAATATAGATAATAACCCTATAATATAAAACCATAGACCTATTTCATAGACCTAAATCTATACTCTACCAAGATAATAACTATTTCTATGAATTAATAAAAAAGTTATATTACTCTAAAGTTAGAGGTTTTTCTTATTCCTATTTTACTTCTAAATTATATTCACTAATAGCTAAAGAAGTATAAACTAGAACTATAGCTCTATAGGCCTTAATACTCTAGTTAAAACTAAATTTCTCTTATTATAATGGGCCTTATAATACAGAATATATTGAAGTTTAAAAATGTAGACCTTTTTATACTAGTAGACTTAGTCTTTTTCTAGAGGTCTTTTTATATATAGTTTTAAAAATACTATATATATATAATATAAAGAGTACTCGTAACCTATAATAATAGTATTAGCAATATTAATCTATAATCTATAAAGTAATAGACGCTTCAGCCTAATTAAAAGAAAAGTAAAATTTATCTACTTAATTATATAAGCTATACTATATATATAAATATAGTTTAATATTTATATACACTCTATTATATAGTTAGAGTAATCCTATAATATTATATTAGTAATAAGTATTAGTAATCCTAATACTATAGACTTTTTAATATTAATTTTAGTTCACCTATACTAAATAGTTTAATAGAATAATAATATTTATATATAATCTATATATATATAATCTAATGCCTATACATAAGCTAAAATATACTATTTATTATATTAAATATTGCTTAATTACTAGTTTCTTAATAGATTACTAAAATTCCTTAAATCTAAGATAATTAAAAATAATAGGAGTAAATCTATACTAAGAATTTATAGAGAGATTTGAAAAAGGATATATTATACTATATATAAGTATTAGCTAATTCTGTATCTTGGGTAAAAAGTTATACTCTTCTAAAGTTAGAGTTCTTTTTATCTCTATTTTACCCCTACATTACTTTTACCCTAGACTGACTAAGCGCTTACTAATAGCCTAGGTATAATCCCCTAAACCCTCTCTTTAAAATAATATTTGTTATATTTTTAGCTAACCTAATAAGGAAGCTATAAGACTTTAGAAAAGGTAACTTTTTAAGTGACTTTTTTTTATTGGACTCACCGTATAACTAGATTAAGTATTTATCTACCCTTATATATAGAGTATATTATTGCGTAAGGCCTTAAGGTTACTATTTACTAAGGTACTAATAGCCTTCCCTTAACTAAATAACGCGCTTTTTATAGGGTCGGCGGTTACGCGCCTATATATATATAATAAGAAGGATAATAATAAGAAGGACAATAATAAGAAGAACAACGCTAACTAAAACACCTAGGGTTAGTATTGCAAAAGTTAAACGTCTTCTAATATTATTAATAGTATAGTAGCATAATATAAGTTGTGTAGCAAATAAATTACTATAGCTAGTTTGTCTTATTATAGTATTAGTAAATACCTAGGTACTCTAGAGGCTATAGATTTTAACCTATAGCTCTCTCTCTACTATTTTAGCAGTCTAGTCCTTAGCTATATTATAAATAAACTAAACTAGAGCTATTTTAAAAAGTAATAGGCTAGATTTACTAAAGGTTATTAGAGATATATAAAGTATAAAACGGTACTATTTAACTTAGAGGTTCTAGAGAGTTGTTATACTAATAGATTCTACTAGAAAAAAGTAATAGAGATATAGCGAATGTACAAATATGCGCTTATACTATAGAACTTCTATAGGTAATAGGTAAAGTAAAACTAACGCTAGAAGTATTAAGGTGTTATTTAGTATTAGAAGTAGAGAGTGTGCACAATTTATTATATATTATAGTAGTAGTAGTAGCGCGTGCGTTTAGAGGTTCTAAGTAGTTAATTATCTAGTAACGCAGTAAATGGTTAAAAGGTAGGCAAAAGATTAAAAGGTAGGTATTAATTGTCTAGTAATATAGTAGGCAGGCAGGTAGGTAGGGTATTATTATTAAGCTAGCGTATATAGATATAAGTTATATAGGGTTTTAAGTCACTCTACTAAAACGCGACACCTATACAAAACACGCAGTTTCTCTCTATAACGCCTTTATAATTGCTATTAAGTACACATAGATTTAAGTATTGTAGCTACTATAACTACTATAGCCCTTTCTAAAGCACTTGCTATAGTAGATCTACGTTGCTAAGCTGCTAAAGCCTTAGCTGCGCACATAGCCTTTCTAATAGTCTCTACTTTTATAAAGCGTTAATTTGGGTCTATCTAAATGCGCTTTTAACAATGCTAAGAGCTAGCAGTTTATAGATAATGCTTAAGGCGTCTTTTCTCTAATTTAAGTTCTGCAGCTCTAGCATTTACAGCTGCTAGCGCCTTACCTGCTTTCTATAGAAGTAGCTAGGTCCTACAACCTAGATTCTCGACGCTCTAGACGTCGCGCTGCGCTATATAGAGATCGCGAGGACCTTAAGGAGTTAAGAGGAAGCTTTAAGGCTGCTGCTAAGGCTGCTGCTAATACGTAGACGTAGTAGGCCTCTAGGAGACTTGCGATAAGCTAAGCACGTAATTAATATTAAATAGGCAGATACTAGCAGCCTACTAGCTAGCTCAAATTATACGCTCTATAAAGCCTTTCTTTCTAGCTTAATAGTAGTAGGTAATAAAGCGCTCCTTCTTAATAGGTGCGGCGTTGTTAAGTGATGCGAGCTCCTAGATCTAGCGTTAGTAACTAGACTTAATTATAGAGAATAGAGCGAGATCTAGAGGCTGTAAAATGTGCGACAAATGCGTAGGTAGATAGAAAAGCTTAATTTAATACTGTTTACAAAGCTATAGGAAGTCTATATTAATATAGCTACCGTAACTATTAAGGATAAGGAGGCGGTACTAGCCATTACCTACAGCTGTCTTAGGGATAAAAATACGCTGTAACTACTTAACACCTATTGCGTTTAATATTTATCCATTCTCTAAGGTTGTATACAGCCAGCTAGATACATAGAATAATAGGAACTAGATAGTTTATAGGCTCTAGCCTTTAAAGATAACTACGCAGCGTAGTTTCTATTACTAATACGCACTTAATTATAGAGACCCACTCGCGATTCTCTAGTAATTAAATATAAGCCTTTTTCTTTTAACTACTAGAGAGTACTCTAGTGTTTATACATACTCCTAGAGCGACGCTAGTCTTATTTATATTATATATATTCTCTGCCTATATATTAAACCGCTATTAAGTCTGCTTATAGCGCTCTAGAAACGCGCGTAACTGCTCTAGAGTTGCTGTATTAGCTCTCTAAGTCTCGAGTTTTCTACTAATAACTAAGGCGACGCGTGGCTGTCGCTTAATAAAGTGGGATAGCCAGAGCTTACTAATAGGCTGATTATCGCTGTTTATATGTAGGATTTAATTAGCTATTTCTTAAGCGCGAGCGTGTGAGGGAGGGCAGACGCGTGCGTCTTCTTTAAAGATCCAGTCTACTAGGAAGTCCTCCTATAGAGAAGTTAATCGCTGTTAGTGTTAATAGCTAGTACAGCTATTAGTTGCGCCTTATATATGTGCAGAGAGAGTAGGTGCAAGAATACTATACGTCTTGGCTGCAGCCTACTAGCTATTATAAATACCTATATTGTAATTAGCAATAGCTAATTATATAGCTACCTTATAGGCGTCTATATTAATAAGCGTTGTAGAGAGATATCGCGTATTTTGTACAGATGTCGCGTTTTAGTAGAATGACTTAAAATCCTATGTAACTTATATTTATATACGCTAGCTTATAGGGTTAGTTATTTTAGAAGCTAGAAGAAAATATTAGAAAAACTGTAATGCGCTCTAGTCCTAGGGCTTAGCGCTTACATATAATATTATATTATATAATATTATATAGGCGCTATAATGCAATAAAAAAACATAGTAATTAAATATAGTAGGGCCACTTAAAAACTAAATAAGTAAAGGCAGTTTATACTTCTACTTAGGAGGATTAAAGTTTTTATAAAGAGGCTATAATTAAAACTTTAGAGGAAAGATAAAACTTTAGTATAGTAATATTACGAGTTATTCTTTCTTTACTATTCTAATTATTATAAACCTACTATCTAGATTATTATAAATAATATAAGTTAATATTTACTATATTAATAGATATATACTATTTCTTAGTACGGTAATATAGCCTTATTATATTTTGTATATAGATTTTTTTTAATCGAAGTAGGCGCGCCAAGCTCGCTTAGCGAGCTTGGGCCAACGCGCTAACCCCTTTTTATTAACACTATCTTGAAACGCTTTTCTGTGTTAATAATAGTAGGAGGGATAACTACTATTATTGTAATATTTTTATTAGAAACCCCTTAGTCGCAAAAAAAAAACTATACTATTTCTTATAAGTAAAATAGAGTAATACGTACTAGATACACTATTATTTTATTACTATATTAAGGTTATCCTTAATAAATTTTCTACTATTTCTTTATACCCTACTATCTATTTAGATATTAATATTATTTCTAAAAGTACTTACTATTACTAAAGAGTATACGCTGTAGTTTTGCGCCGCTACTACTAATATAGCTATACTAAAGTTCTATTCTATTTATAAGATACTTATTTAGTATAAAAATAAGTATACTTAACTATTTATAAGGCTATTCTTATATACTAGTTAGTCTAGTAGCTAGTCTAGTTTATAAAAAATAGTAGTACTATATTCCTACTCTAGTAAACACAATTACTTCTTATTAGTACTAGAATTCTCTAGTAGGGGATATAAAAGAAGAAGAATAAGGTCTTTATTAATAAGCTTTAGTATAGTAAGAGTATTAGAAAGAGAAATATCGTAGACCTTTTAGTATACAGTATAACGTTGTAAGGAAAAGCTATAGGTATACTAAAAACATATTAAAAAAGGTAAAGTAGCTTAGAGATAGGTTAGGCTAGAGACTATTTATTATAACTATTTGTTAGCATGTGTAAATTAGCCTCTTATACGAAAGATAGTTAATAATATAACACGCGATTACCTGCGCGCACATAATATAAAATTCGCAACTAGAGATTAAGTGTTTATCTATTCACTATATAATATATTAAATTGTTCCACAAGACCTTAAGGTTACTATGTCTATCTCTTACTCCAAAGACGCCATTGCCACTAGATGTGTATAGTAAGAGTATTATATAGATTTGTAAAATCCTCCTAGCTATTAACACTATTAAGTTAGCTTATCTAGTGCGCGAGCATAAATAACTAATAATAGTAGTAATAATAAGCTAAGTGTGCTATATACGCTATAAGTAAATCTTATATAGATTAGAAGCTTATAGGGTATAGGCAAGATAAAAGTAAGTTTAAAGTTTAAACTATTATTACAGTATTAGATATTTAAGATTAGTTTTTAATTAAAATTAGGTACTATAGATAGTATATATAACCTTTTATCTTAATCTACTTTAACCTTAAACTAAAAAAAGGTTAAAAAGGCATTTAGTAAGCTAACAAGGGGGTTATAGAATAACAATTTCTATAAAAATTACAAATTTAAATTAGGCAAAAGCTACTAATAGGCTTAAATTTGCTAAAGAGATAGATAAAAAAATTCTAGAAAATTATATTCTAGAACAAATTATATTTTTAGACGAATATGCAATTTAAAGAGGTCACGGGGCTAGAGTAGAATCCTCTAGAATAAAAAGAAATTAAAAAGTTAGATTTTAAAAATAGGATAATACTCGCTTAAATAGTAAGTTTTTTTAAATTTATTATATTAAGAAAGGCTAGACTGTTGTCTTTATAATTCTATAATTTAAAGTTTAAAATTTACTGGTTAGTTATCTAGTAATTAGAAAGTGTTCAATTTAGACTTTTAAAAAGTCATCTTTAACACTGCCTAATTACTAGGTAACTAACTAGGAAATTTTAAATTTTAAATTATAGAATTATTACGCACATAATATACTATACTACTATAATTTTACTTCTACTAACTTATTATTTATAGGCCGCGATATAACAATATAAGTGTAGGGCTCAATTTAGATAGGGGGGAGATCTGAATTATATTTTATAAAAGACTCCCCCTATTTTAAAATTCTAACAAAAGGCCTAAATACACTAATAGTGACTATATTATAAAGATATTAGTCACTATAGTTAATAAGCATTATAAACCTAGTTAGTTTTTATTTATTTTAATTAATTCTTTTTTTTTCTCTCTTTTTACTTTTCTTTGTTTATTATTATATTATTACGTCGGCTTGCCGGACGCCTTTTTTAACCTTTTTTTTAGTTTAAGGTTAAAGTAGATTAAGATAAAAGGTTATATGTACTATGTACAGTACCTAATTCTAATTAAAGACTAATCTTAAATACGCTAACGTAATAACAGTTTAAACTTTAAACTTACTTGCATTTCCTAATATCTATAAGCTTCTAGTACTAACACAAGATTTACTTACGCTGTACACAGTCTACTTAGCTTATTACTACTACTATTATTAGTTATCTGCGCTTGCGCGCTAGATAAGCTAACTTAATAGCAATAATAACTAGAAGAATTTTGCAGATCTACGCAATGTTCTTACTATACTAGAGCTTATTAATAAAGACCTTATTATCCTTCTTTTATATCCCCTACTAGATTCTATTACTAATAAGGAGTAATTACATCTACTAGAGTAGAAATTTAATCTTATAGTTTTTTGCAAACTAGATAAGCTGCCAACTTAACTAGTATACTAGAACTGCCTTATAGATAGTTAAGTATACTTATCTCTTGCGCTAGATAAGTATTTAGATAGAATATAACTCTAGCGTACTTACTTTAACAGCCGCTTTAATAGTAGTAGTACATATCTTTAGCGTGTACTTTTTAGTAATAGCAAGTACTTCTTTAGAAATAATATTAATACCTAGAAGAATAGTAAGACGTAGAGAGATAGTAGGAGATTTGTTAAGGATAACTTTAATATAGTAATAAAGTAATAGTGTATCTAGTACGTGTTACTCTTATCCTACTACTTATAAAAACATACCTATTAATATATTAACTTATATTATTTATAATAATCTAGATAGTAGTTTATAACTTAGGATAGCAGTTTATAACTTAGAATAGTAAAGAAGAGATAGCTTACAGCGTAGCTACGCTAAAGTCTTATCTCCTCTAAAGTTTTAAGTAGCCTCTTTGTAAAGAATTTGCTTATAGGAGTAGCCCTACGCTAAGATCGCTAATCTCGCTTAGTAGTTTAAATGCGGTTTTTTATAATTACCCTTTTTACGCTCTTTTTAATTACTAAGTAGGGGCTTTGCTTTTTTATTATGTTTTTTAAGATAAAAGTCTTTGTTATACTACTCCTAGGTAGTTAATTTAACGCCACATTATATTATTATATTATTATTATATTATTTATATTAGGAAGAGAAATATCACAAACCTATTAGTATATAGTATAACGCTGTAAGGAAAAGCTATATATTATTTATATATTATTTCTAGTACTAATTAATTAATAGGCTAGTATTTTTAACAAGATAATGCCTCTACTTATAAGATAGATATAATGGCGGTATATAGTCTTGTAGAGCTAATCTATTAGGGATAGCTAGAATAGTTAAAAGAGCTAGCTAAATTAATACTATTCTAATATAGTAAATAAGAAAAAAATATAGGAGGCCCTTTCTTATATAAAGGACGATATAGAGCATAGGCCTATACTAGCTATACGCTAATACTAACTAGGAAAGGCGCCTTTAGAAAGGTAAAAGGCGTAAATAGGAGATAATAGGGTGTTAAAAAAAGGTAATAAGGTATACTTAGTAGGGAGGCTAGTACAGAACTATTAATTATATAACCTCCCTTTTAAGGTCTAAAAATAGGAAGGAAAGTACGTAAAAATAGAGTGTTTTAGTAGATTTTTAATATAACTAGCACTATTTTAGGGCTAAAGAGAGTTGCAATAGGGGTAATAGGCTCCTACAGTTCTAATAGTAGCCTTAGATTTTAATTTAGTTACTATTTAGTAGAGATATTAAAGAAAGTTATTAGGGGTAAATTAGTATATTAGTAGAAAAACATAGTAGAAACTATATTTTAGTGTTTAGTATTTTGCTAATAGAGTGTAATTTTAGCTCTAACACTATATAAAAATATAGCTAGCTAAAAAAATTCTAGTTAGTTTATTGCGCGTAGACGCAATTATATTATATAATATTTCTTAGTACTATAAAAAGTATTATAAAAATATTAACCTAACTATATAGTTTTTAATTAGAGTAGGGCAGCTCCTAAAGCTATAGGTGCTACTAGTAGTAGTAGGGATATCTAGAAGTAAAGATGCTAAAAGTTATAGGTGCTCTATATATACGTATTAGTTAGAGTGCTACTAAATTAATAGTAAGCTAGTTAGCTAGGAAGCTACTAAGTTAGTAGTAAGCTAGCTAGCTAAGGAGCTACTAAATTAGTAGAGAGCTGGCTAGCTAGGAAGCTACTAGAGCCAAGGGCGTTAAAAGCAATAGGTGCCTATGCGCAGTAGGCTAATAGTTAGGAGGCAGCTTCTAATTATTAGTGTTTTAGGAGACTTTATTAGGTAGTTTACTATTTAATTTATTATCTAAATATACTTTCTATAGAAAGTTAGACTTAGGGTTAATTAGATTAGTAAATTTAGAGTTATTATTAAAGAGGTTATTATAATAGGTAGGCTCTTTATCTTCTAATCCGCTACTATAATAGGCAGCGCTATAATCTTTAAGGCTATTACTATAGTAAGTAATGCTAAGTTTTCCTTCTAGGTTAGCAATTTAGTAAGACGGAAAAGTGCTAACCTAGGTTATTCTAGCTAGGGTAGTTTTAATTAAATAGTTAATTCTATAGGCAAGAGCTGCCTAATCTATAGATTAGCTTCTTTAGTAGGTTTATAGTTTTTAGGTCTAAGGTTAGAAGTAAGACCTAGATTCTACTATATAATTCCTAGGGACTAGTCTTACTAGTAGCTTTCTTAGGTAGTAAGGATAGGATAACTAAAAGGCAATTTGTTGTCTAATAGTTTCTTATCTAAAAAAGGCAGCTTAACAGCCTTGACGCTACTATCTTTATTAAAGGTGTTTTTATAGCTTAGTTTTTAGTAAGCTTTTAAGTACGTTCTAATAACTAAGATAGTAGGGCTAAGAAGCTAGATAAAGATCTCCTTAGAAACACTCTAGTTAGCTTTTAATAAGCGAGTTATTTAGTAAATATAGTTCTACTTTTTAAGTAGGCTATCCTATTAGGTAGTGTTATCCTAGTAGAAAGAGTTAGGTAGTAGAGAAGTTTACAGTAAAATAAAATTGCTAGTAAAAGTTAAATTCTTATTATTTTTTTAATAAAGACGACAGTCCTAAGTATTAACTAGGTAGTTAGCTTGCTTAAAAAATTTCCTACTAATAATAAGATTATAATCCCCTATTGTATAGAAAATAAACTATATAGTAATACTATATCTATTAATATTAAGCTAGGCTATAAAATAGGTATCTACTTTTATGCTTCTTTTCCCTGTAAAGTTCTTAAGAGGAATTAGTATCTTTAGGTAAAGTAGTTTGACTTTAAGCTATTTTTAGATAGCTTTTATATACCTTAAAGTAATAAGATTATAAGCGCTAGTACTAGTGTCTATTAAGGCTTATAACCTAAGAGCTAACCCTTAGAATTTAATTTGTATTAGCATAACTAACTAAGAGCCTCTAAATAGCTTAGAAATTCTTACTATCTTGCCGCCTATAGGTAGCAATTTAGTTTAGCATCTATATTTTATAGTTAAAATTATAGTTTATCTAGATTAATTAGTTTAGTAGCTTCTATATAAGCTACTAGAGCCGGCTATTTAACTAACTACTATGTTACGTAATTAATAATTTCTTTAATAATATTTTTTACTATTATAATAATAATAATAATAATAATAATAATAATAATAATAATAATAATAATAATAATAATAATAATAATAATAATAATAATAATAATAATAATAATAATAATAATAATAATAATAATAATAATAATAATAATAATAATAATAATAATAATAATAATAATAATAATAATAATAGTAGTAGCTAACTTAACTATTTTATTAACTCTCTCCTATAGTAGATCTTTCCTTATAACTAGCAAGCTGTATTCTGCCCCCTAAGGACCTTGCCGCCGCTTATCTCTCCTATACTTCTATTGCTACTACTTACTCTTACCCTTATTATTTAGTTGCAGTCCTCTACCTTAATAGCACCTTAGATAATTACTACTATATTTATAAGTTTCTTATACTATAGCTGCGCTTTTAAACTTTTATAGTCCCTAAAGAACTGCTACTTATTATCTAGTAGCTGTCCTATACCTTTGCTTTACTAGTTTTCATCTTTAAGTTTTTTTAGTAACGCTTTTATTTTATTTTATTATTATAGTATAAACACCTAACCTAATTCTCTATCTAGGTACTAAAGAAGTACTTTGCACTCTAGAATCTAGAGTTATAAAACTAGCTAATAGGGCCTAAATAGCTAGGGCTAGGTATTATTAAAGATATTAAAATTAAAAGGCCTCTCTAACAACCCTATTTGCTATATAAGATTGCTAAATCTCTAGGAATTATTCTTAACTTTGCCTAGTTAATCTTTTATATACTTTTCAAACTCTATTATAGTTATACTACTCTATATAAAAGAAGTAGTATAGTTAGACTACTAGAATTTTATTGCATCGCTAAACATAATAAATAAAGAGCTAGATTTAAAAGATAGTAGTAGTAATTATATATTAAAAATAAAGATTTAGTGTACTAGGCGTTACTAATATTATAAGAGACTTTATACGCTATGTGTATAGTAAACTATAGTTATACTATAGCTACTAGGTCGCAAACGTAATAACTAAACTATAGTTAAGTGTTTTATTATCTACACTACTCCTATAGTTATAACTCTGCGGTCTACTATAGCTTTCTAATAGTCTACTAGTTAAGAAATAACATATAACTTAGTTATACTAGATCGTACACTATTTATTAACTACTATAAAAAAGTTAATAATAAAATTATTATTATTTTGTGTATATTTTGTTACTACTACTATGTACTAGGTACTAGGTTTTAGTGCCTCCTATTTTACTCCTCTCTATATATAGTGCGAACTTAATCTTGGTTAGAATCTCTATATAACAAAGATATTTAATATAAGCTACTAGGTTAGAGTAGTCTACTAGTGTATATTTAAAGTCTTATTATCTAATAAATTACCTACTTCCAAATTAGAGTAGTAGGCAACACTAAGTTTATTTAAACTAAAATTGTTCTCTACTTTTATATTTGCTTATATAGCTGCCTTAGGGCAGCGGCGTAAGTATAGGCCTCTAAGTTTCTTACTATAGCTAAAGTAGGCGTTATGCTTTATACACTATGCTTTAGTCTAATTATAAAGAGTTAAAAAAAGAAGTAGGTCTAGAATAGAGTGTTTATTTTCTAGAGAGTAGTATTTTATAAGTCCTTATGTGTGCCTAGAAAGAGTTTATTATACTATTATCGCGGAGAGTATAGCTAGCTACAGTTATCTAGCGTTTAATTGCTAGGTAGTTAATATTAGAGTCTTTTATCTTTTTCTAGAGTATTAACTTAAGACTTCTAGTTAACTTAAGTTATAATTTATCCTTCTAGGTCTTTATATCTAGTCTACCTTTCCTAGCTAGGCTCTTAAAAGCCTATAGGAACGTCTAGGTATCTATTTTATTAAAGAGAAAGAGCTTATAAAACTTCTTACGTGCCTATTAGGAAGCAAAGACATTATAGTAAGTTTTTTCTAGAAATTTAAAGAGTGCTTTAGGTCTATAATCTTCTTAAAAGGCCTAATTTATTTAATACTAATTTTACGCTGCCTCTTAAGACGCGCCTTTAAGGCAGCTAAGAATAGCTTTTATAAGGTTATTTTAATTTTTCTTATTATTATTATCTTAGTAATAGTCTATATTTACGCAGATCTTACTATATATATATTCTTTAGCTAATTTCTAATACTAGGGCTAAGTTAATCTTTTTTATAATACTTATTAATATTAGATAGTTTTATAAAGTATCCTAGCTTAAATATACTAAAGAGTGTAGTAAAAGTATATCTATCCTAGGGCATATCTATCTAGGCGCTATTAGTAAGCTTAGTTTATATATATCTAGAAACTAGAAAGTAGTAAAAGGTATTATCTAGTTATAAAGTAGGCACTATAAGCTAGGGTAGATAATAGGGTATATAGTAGGGCGCTAGCTAGAGTGTATATTAAGATATAACTAGATAAAATAAGCTCTAATTAATTATATAAGGGTGGCGCAAACTATATAGTAGATTAGATATTTTTAAACTAGGGTTTTTAAAGGTATATAAGTATAATACTATAGATTATAAGTATCTTTAATAAAAGGGAGAGCTTTATTAGAAGTAAATAAGTTCTTTTTAATAGCTATATTGTTAGCACTATTAGAGTAGAATTAAGATTCTTTCTTTATTATATATATTATAGTATAAGGTGTTTATGCCTTAAATATAGTAAAAGCTTATTTAAATATATTAGTGCGCTTATATAAAGCCTAAATAATACTCCCCTATTTAAGGTTATCTTTAGACTTTAAAATAGCCCTAGCTACTAATTTTAGTAACTCCTTTAAAAGTAAGCTTTAAGAAAAGCAATATTGAGCCTAAAGCTAATAGGTAGTAAGTAATTATTTTATTTCTAGGCTATACTAGAGCAATTAGTCTAGTTTAAATTATGCTAAAAACGCGCTAAACTTTCTAGTAGCTTTAAGTTTAGTTTTACTTTAGTGCGTAAGCCACTTAAAGTCTATTAGTAAAAATTTATTGCTTAGCTAATCTACTTTAAGTATAGTAATATATTAATTATACTTAGGAGTATTATAAGAAATTCTAATAGACCTATTCTAAGTAGTTTAACTATACTTCTCTTTTTATAAGGCTAGTATAGTATAAGAAATTAATAAATTGCTTAGAGTAAAGTAGAAGAATTCTACTATAAGTATTATATATTAATTATACTTAGAGTAAAGTAGAAGAATTCTACTATAAGTATTATATAAACTATTATTAGTAGAATAAAGGCAAACACTCCTCTTTATATTATCTATCCTAAAACTATCTAGAAGTAAAGAGAATATAGAAAATATTTTAGAAGTCTTCTAAATTAAAGAGTAGTAGCTTACTATAGTGTAAGTAGTAGTAAAGTTAAGTAAAGTAGGGGTTATAAAAAGATATAGTAGATAAATCTAAAGTAGCAAGTCTTATATAGCGTGTAAGCTAGCGCATAGTCTAAGCTAGATAAAAAATAAAGTATAAGATAAAATATATAAAACTTTAACCTCTATATTATCTTTATAGCCTAACTCTAATCCCCTAGCTCTATACCTTATACCCTTACTATAATAGTGCTAGAAGGTAGTTATTAGGCAAGTTAGCTCTATAGAGTATAGCGTAATAGTTATTATTTATTAATTATTATTTGTGTTTAAAATATTAGAACTTCTAGAGTAGCCTCTCTAAATAGACTTTAGTATAGTATAATAACTACCTAGTATAACTAGTAACTAATAAACTAATACACCCTTACTAACTTATAGTAGGCAAAGGAGTATAGAAGTAGCCTCTTAAATAGACTTTAGTATAGTGTAATAACTATCTAGTATAACTAGTAACTAATAAACTAATATACCCTTACTAACTTATAGTAGGCAAAGGAGTTATATTAGTAGTCTTATAGATCTTAGGTAATATAATAACTATCTAGCATAACTAGTAACTAACCTAATATACCCTTACCTACTTATAGTAGGCAGAGAAGTTATATTAGTAGTTTTATAAATTTTAGTATAGAACTACTACCTAATATAACTAGTAACTAATAAACTAAGCTAGCGCATATAGTGTCCGAATATATAGGGTTTTCGAACACCGCGCCACAATACCACACCTACAGAAAATACGCGATATCTTAGTAACGCTACTTACAATTACTATTAACTATACATAGATTTAAGCGCTACAGCTACTATAGCTATAGTAGCTATTTCTAAGGTGCTTAATATAGTAGATCTATATAGTTAGACTGCTAAAGCCTTAGCTACGCGCATAGCCTTTTTAATACTCTCTACCTCTGCAAAGCGTTAATTTGGGTCTACTCGAACGCGCTTACGCTAACGCTAAGAGGTAGATATCTTTAGCTGCTGCTCAAGGCGTCTTTTCTCTGCTTCTAGGCCTGCAGCTCTAGTATTTGCAGCTGCTAGAGCCTTACCTACTTTCTATAGGAGCAGCCGGGTCGTACGACCTAGATTCTTAACGCTCTGGACGCTGCGCTACGCTATATAGAGATCGTGAGGGCTCTATGGAGTTAAGAGGAAGCTCTGGAGCTACTACTAAGGCTACTGCTAACGTGTAGGCGTAGTAGGCCTCTAAGAGACCTGCGACAAGCTAAGCATATAATTAATATTAAATAGGCAGATACTAGATGCCTACTAGCTAGCTTAATTCACACGCTCTATAAAGCCTTCCTTTCTAGCTTAATAATAGCAGGTAATAAAGCGCTCCTTCTTAATAGGCGCAGCGTTATTAAGTAATACAAGCTTCTAGATCTGACGTCTGTAACTAGACTTAATCACAAAAAAAGGAGCGAGATCTAGAGGCTATAGGACGTGCGAGGTATACGCAGATAGGTATAGGAGCTTAATTTAATGCTGCTTGCAGAGCCAAAGGAAGTCTATATTAATATAGCTGCCGTGACCGTTAAGGATAAGAAGGCGGTACTAGCTATCACCTATAGCTGTCTTAGGTATAAATATACGCTATAGCCACTTAACACCTATTACTTTTAATGTTTATCTATTCTTAGAGGTTATATAGAGCCAGCTAGGCACGGATTTGGCTAGGAACTAGGTTGTTTATAGGCTCTAGCCTTTAAAGATAACTGCGCAGTGTAGTTTCTACTCTGTCGCTAATACGCACTTAATTATAGAGACCCACTTGCGATTCTCTAGAGACTAAATGTAAGCCTTCTTTTTCTAACTACTAGAGAGTACTCTAGTGTTAGTATATACCCCTAGAGCAACACTAGTCTTATTTATATTATATATATTCTCCGCCTATATGTTAAGTCGCTGTTAAGTCTACTTATAGAGCTCTAGGAATGCGCGTAGCTGCTCTAGTGTTGCTGCATTAGCTCTCTAAGCCTCTAGCTTTCTGCTAACTATAGAGGCAACGCGTGGCTGGCGCTAGAGGAAGTATGAGAGCCAGAGCTTGCTAACAGGCTAGTTGTCGCCATTTATACGCAGAATTCGATTCGCTATTTCTTGCGCGCAAGCGTGTGAGGGAGGGCAGGCGCGTGCGTCTTCTTCGAGGATCTAGTCTACTAGAAAATCCTCCTATAGAGGAGTCAGCTGCTATTGATGCTAATAGCTAAGTGCGCTGTTTGTTGCGCCACGTAGTTAACTATACAGCGTTAACAAAGGGATACTATACGCCTTCGCAGCGGCGCGCTGGCTAGTATAAAGACCTATATTAAGATTATTAATAGCGGATTATATAGCAACCTCGCGGGCGTTTATATTAATAAGCGTTGTAGAGAGATATCGCGTGTTTTCTGTAGATATGGTGTTGTGGCGCGGTGTTCGGAAACTCTATGTGTTCGGACATTATATGCGCTAGCTTAATATATTCTTATTTACTTATAGTGGGCAAAGGAGTTATATTAGTAGTCTTATAGACCTTAGACAATTGCCTAGCATAACTAGTAACTAATAAGGTAAAACTTCTACTAATTTAACTGCCTATAGGCAGTATCTTAAAGGAGAAATAAATATTATATTACTATCTATAGCTAAATAAAAAGGTTAATTTTAGAATAATATAAGGGCGGTACATAGCCTTATAGAGCTAACCTATTAGGAATACCTAAAATAGTTAAAAGAGCTAGTTAAATTAATACTATTCTAAAATAGTAGATAAGAAAGAAATATAGGAGACCCTTTCTTATATAGACAGCGGCGTAGGGCATAGGCCTACACTAGCTATATACTAATACTAACTAAAAAGGCGCCTTTAGAAAGGTAAAAGGCGTAAATAGGGGAAAATAGGGGGTAAAAGAAAGGTAATAGGGTGTGCTTAGTAGGGAGGCTAGTATAGAACTGTTAATAGACAATATTTTAGAGTAGTTTAAAAGAAATACGATTAATCTTTTTTCTTACTCCCTCTATAGTCCAGATTTAGCTTTTATTAAAAACGTTTAGAGTTTATTAAAAAAATAGACTTACTAAGCGTAAAATAGATAGTTTAGAAATAGGGGCTAGCTAAGAAAGTTATAACGCTTTTAAAAAGGCTACTAAAGAGGAATAGAAATTAATTCGATAAAAAGATATAGATAATTGTATATTATCTTTACCTAAGCGCTATAGAACTATTATAGAGACTAAAGGATGGTATACTAAGTACTAGTAATTAAATATTTACTAGTTTATAATTTTTTTAATTTAATAACGTAAGAATTCTAAGTAAAAAGGTAAAAAAGTACTATTCTTATAAATAATTCTATAAAAACTATAGCTATTACACTATAAACTTCTATATAGTTAGAATTCCTAATATATAATCTTATATCAAAATTATAGACTATAGGATTACGTAATAGAAAAGTTATAGGGCCTTAGACTATATAGAAAATTAAGGTTTAAATAATATATTAAAAATAACTTTAATACTATAATTTTTTAACCTTTATAAGGTTTTTTAGCCTTTTAGCAATTATAAAATACTATATATAGTTAATTAGATTATAAAATAAAAATTTTATAGCTAAAAGTAGAAAAAGTTAATAATCTAACATAAAAGTAATTTTAAAAAATAACCTATACTAAAAATTTATATAAAAATAGGTTTTATTAATATTTAGACTATATTAAATTATAAATAGATTTTATATGCTACTAAAAAGTTTTTACATTTTAATTTTAGTATTTTAAAATTCTTATGTTTAAGGCTAAAAATCTCTTTTACGCTAATTAGTTAGCATTGCATAAGTATACCTTATTAAACTTATTAACTTTCTCTATTATATATAAAAATCCTATAATTTCTTTATTACTAAATAGGTAAGTTATTACATTTTAAAAAGGGTATAAAAAAATTTTAGTTTTTTTTCGTGTCACCCCACTGTAATAATTTGCGGGAAGTGAAAGCTGTTTAGTGTGCTAAAGTAGTTTGCAGATGTCTTTAGGCAACCACAAATAGAGTAGGGTAAATAACATTAGCTAAGTTATCCTAACCACTAAACGATCACTACCTCTAGCCGCCTTAGGCTTGGCGTTGTCTGTGGCTTGTATGCTGTATTTTATTATGTGGCCTCCAGAATGACTAGGGCCCTTCGCTTAGATTCTGACGGAGGTGGCAACGTCGCACGAAATATCCTCCTCCAGCCGCTGTAAGGCTGAAATAGTCTATTAACGAAGTAGAGCGGCTTTAAGGCTTAGGTCCTGCTGTATTATGACCCTTTGGACCAAATTGCGCCAGATTTTGGACCTATGTTGGAGGAGGCTTGTAGCGCTCTGGAATGAGGCGCCTATATTTCTGGCGCAACTAGTGACGATGCAAACGGTAATCTTTGTAAAAACAGCGATCAGAAGGATTAGGAAGACTACCGAGTCCGTGCACTCAATGCACGCCGTCAGTCAATGCACGCGATCGCGATTTCGTCCCAACTTCGCACCCCCCACAACTCAACGCCACCATGACTATAGAAGAAGCCCTTGCAGAGCTGGATGCTCTTAACCCTAGCGAAAATTTCTCCTACACAGAAATAGCCAAAAAGCATAGTGTTGCTCGCTCGACGTTGTCGCGCAAGCACCGAGGTGTCAGCGGGTCGCGTACGGAGGCAGGTTTAGCACGTCGCAATCTTCAACCAGAACAGGAGGCAGAGCTTGTAAAGTATATAGAGGGGTTGACAGAGCGAAAGCTACCTCCTACAAGAGAGATGGTGCAGAATTACGCGTCTGATATCGCTGGACACCCTGTCTCCGAGAGCTGGGTTACTCGCTTCCTCCACCAACACCAGGATGAGCTTATATCCTAATGGAGCACTTCAATGGATTGGCAACGCCACGCTGCCAACTCTAGTGATAAGTACAAGGTGTACTTCGAACAACTGGGCAGCAAAATCGACTTCTACGAAGTAGCGCCTAAGCATACATACAATATGGATGAGAAAGGCTTTATAATTGGAGCTGTTGGCAGACAGAAGAGGATCTTTAGCAAGAGGCTATTTAAGAAGAAGCAGTTTAAGCAGATGCTGCAGGATGGCAATCGCGAGTGGATAAGCTTGTTGGCGTGCGTTTGCGCGGATAGTACAGCGTTGCCGCCAGCTCTCTTATATGCGGCTGACTCTAAGAACATACAAGACACCTAGGTGGAGGATGTAAAGGTAGGAGAACATATGGCCTTCTTCGGAGTATCAGGCAGCGGCTGGTCGAATAATAGGCTTAGGCTTGCGTGGCTCCAGCAGGTGTTTAAGCGCTTCACAGCAGCTAAAGCTCGAAGAAAGTACCACCTATTGCTTGTAGATAGCTATAGCAGCCACCTAACAGAAGAGTTTCTAGAGTACTGCCACAGGCAAAAGATACTGTTAGGTATCTATCCACCTCACAGCACCCACACGCTGCAGCCACTCAATATAGTAATGTTCAAGCCTCTTAGCACAGCATACTTAAAGAAGCTGGCAACACGCCTTTACAAGCATTAGGGCTTAGTGCCTATAACTAAGGCCGACTTCTTTAGCTTATTTTAGAATGCCTAGATAAGCAGCTTTACTACAAAGAACATCTTTAGCTCCTTTTAGGCAACAGGTGTACATCCCTTTAACCCCAACGTTATACTTAATCGCTTTACCACCAACAACTTAGACACCTCCAGCAACGCGTCAGAAAAAGCTCCCACATATGGCGGTAAGGCCTGGCAAAAGTTAAACACAGTCGTAAAACGTGCGTTAAGTAGTGCCTCAGAGAAGGACGCATCTATCATCTGGCAATCGCTCCACCACATGGCTATCCAAAACACCCTTTTGCAGAGCGAAAATAAGGGCCTGCTTAACGCTCTTACTATTAAGAAAAGAAGAGAGACGAAGGGCAAGTCTCTAGACCTGCTGCAACACTATAAGTACTGGGGGCCTTCTATAATGTGGACTCCTCAGTTATTTAGGGAGGCTAAGACCCGGATGAGGCTTGCAAGGGAGGAGAGAGAGGCAGAGGAGAAGGAAAAAGCCAACATAAAGGAGCTTGCTAAGGCTAATAAGCTATACAACAAAAAGATTGCGCAGGAGAAGCGTGAGAAGCGGAAGAAGGAGAAGGAAGAGCGTGACCAGTTAGCTACTATAAAGGCTAAGGAAGTCGCTGAGCGCAAGGCAGAGAGAGAGCGCCAAAAGCAAGCTCGCAACTCTTAAAAAGCTGTACAAAAGCCCTCTATAAGCAAGCGCAAGGCGTCACAGAAAGCAGCACCAAGAAAGAAGCAGAAACGTAGTGCTAGGGATAATATAGGTGGTGCCTTGCGCACAGCGCGTACCCTAACACCTCTACACTAAACCAACACTCGCGGCCGCAAAATCCTTTGGCCAAGAAAGTATTAGTGAGACAGTTTATCGCATAGGGCTATAGAGTACTCCACCAAGTTATTTTGTGATAATAGCTATATTGTGTGGCTCTACAGCTTCAAGTTTGTGTAGCCCGTTTTGGTGATGCGCGTGCATTGACTGACGGCGTGCATTGAGTGCACGGACTCGGTAACGTACTCCACAACCGAGCGACTCACCCAACCGAGCGACTCACTTTTGCCAAGACCCCACCAAAACATGTACTATTCACGACAGTACAGAGTCAATACGAACTATTATCAATAGTCTAAATAGGCCAATCTATTCAGAATCTACTTCTGCAGGTTACTTACACGTTGTTCTATTGTGCCCAGGCTCGCCGCAGCGTCCACAGCGCCGTTGAGTTGGCTCGCCTCCATCAACGCGCGCCCTCTTCTTTGCCTTCTTGCCATCACTGCGCGCCGCAAAGTCCTTTAGAGTAGCCAGCCGCTGGCCCTCTTCAGCTGTAAGAGCTCCTTCTTGCTGCAATCGCTTTCTTTTGTGCGATTTACGTCGCGTGGCGGCCTTATTAGCAGCTTAAAGTTCAGCGTTGCGTTTAGTTATTAACACCCAAGAATGCCCCATTAGCTCGGCGCCTTTGACGAGCTTTTCCACCGCCTCAACTATATAAGTTGGGGAACTATCCACATGCCTTTGAATCCTCTGCTTAACTAGCATTGATTGTGACCTAAGTTCTGTACTATTTCGCGGAGTTTGCGACTCCCATGTACTATTGCGAATAGTACATTCTGGAGGCGTACGCAGGCGGACGTCAAGCTGCGATAGTACAGCCTCTGGGTTGTGGGGCACTAGGCCAGCACCTCGAAAGCCTCCTTTAATATTACTTTCAGTAATTGAAGCCTTAAAAGCAGCAATAAAGCAAGGTAGGAACTCTATTTTGGTTATGTGCGTGATGTGGTTGCGGATCAGATTCTCGGCTTAGCGCCCATACGCCTTCTTTAACGGCGCAAAACAACCCACGTCAAGTGGCTGCAAGAGGTGCGACGAATGTGAAGGCATACAGAGAGTAATAATATTACTCTTTTTGCAGTAATCCTGGAATTTGAGCGAGTTATGACTTTCGTGGCTATCGATAATAAGCAAACGTGCTCTACTAGTAGTACGCCTCTTTGTATGCTCATTAAAGTGCTTTAGCCATTGCAGACCAAGCTTATTTGTCGTCCAGCCATTCTTAGAGACTGCAATAACCCAATTATGAGGTAGATCCTTCTCCTTATACTAGGCGGAGAGGTGGTGCTTGCCCCTGAAGATAATGAAGGGTGGGATCCACCACCCTATCGCGTTAATGCCTTGGATGACTGTTGTCCACTCCCTATTGCCCTGCTGCACCTGCTTTGGCCGTCCTTGACGCTCAGAGCCTGTGACTACCGCTCTAGTTAATATTATGCCTATTATAAAGCTAGACTCGTCAAAATTGTAGGTGTCCTTATCTAGGATACTATACTTAGCCTTTATGTTCTCCACAAGCCGGAACTAGCCTTGTATCACCTTAGGATCCTCCTAGAGGGCTCTCTTATAGTCGTACTTTCGATTAAACTTGACTTTAAGCTCTAGCTGGCGCTTAACAAAGTTTGGAGCCCAGTTATGGCCCACAGGGTCGCGATGCCGCTCAGCTAGCAAAGAATTGGCCATATCCTCCACAGCAGCAAGCCGTGGCGGGAATCCTCGCAAGTCTAGGTCGAGTACATGCTGTATAATCGCCTGCTCCCCTCTTATAGTGAGCTTTATTGTGTTGGGTGGGCAGTCGCGTTGGAAGGCGATTCCAGCGCGTCGTCGGCTAAGGGTCTTTTAAGGGATGTTATAGATAGCGGCAGCGCGTCTTTGCGAAAGTGACGCGTCTTGTTCAATAGCCTAGATCGCAAGCTGTATACGAGCTTCGTTTGACGCTAGTAGTTCGTTGTGTTGTTGAGGCATCGCGTTGTACTATTGATGGTAGTACGTTTTGGTGGGGTCTTGGCAAAAGTGAGTCGCTCGGTTGGGTGAGTCGCTCGGTTGTGGAGTACGTTACTATTATTATATCTAATTAACAAAATCTAGATGTCTGAACATAAGAAGAGATTCTAGTATATCAAAGTCTAAGTTGTCAAGGATCATTTTCCAAAAGTTGGTACACATGCATATCGGTAAGATGAAGGGCTTCAGCAGAAAAAATCCTCCATCCACAATTATACTTCTAAAGTTTTATTGAACAAGGTTCTTCACAGGCGATAACGCGTAAACGATTGTTTTCACCTCCCCATCTGCATGCGTCGTAGTTGTTGGTGGGTTTGTTTAATCAACAGTTAGTGAAAGAAGGCATAATGGAGGGGACTCTAGCGAGAAGGTAGAGTTGCTTATTATTTTCTACCTGGAAGAACAGGTATAATCATCTGATCCCTTTACTACTAAGCTTGGGAGAAACCGGGTGATGCTTAGAGGGTGGATGACAACCACTCATGTTCTGCGCGTAAGTTTCCATGTTCCACCAACGATTGTCCTGTTCCTCAAGTTTTTTTTCCCAGGCCGACATTGACGACGCTCCTCCTACGGAAGGTCAGTAACGGATGAATAACGATCTGGGCAACATTGCTACCTCGGTCAAGGGTTCTGGAGCCATCAGGATCCACTTCTGCCTTAAGCTCTATAAATGCAGATTAGCTCCTGTATTACTGCCCAATGGCGATACGTACATTCAGTTGGTATCCTCCCTCACCCCACTCACTCGTACACAGCGCTTCCAGTTTATTCTGGTCAAGATAGCGTTTGTCTAGCTTTTGTTCAACGAGGTTGCTCCCAGGTTCCGGTTTGCGCTCAACCATGGCTTGTGTAGTCGGATTGGAAGTGCGAAAAAGAAGAAGATAGTGCAATGGCTGGAAATAGCAGCCGGTTAAAGAGATGTGTTCGTCATATATGTAGTCCACAAGATTAGGGGTTCAAGCGGCGCAATTGTGTGCTCAGTTGTACACGTGCTACTCCGAAAACATCTCAAAGGACACAGGGGGGTCACGTTGGTGCCACGAATGCTGTTACCCGTTCATGGATCGTTATCATAGGCTGCGCAGCTCTCCACAGGACCACGGTCAAGTTACACGTGAACTATAGTTGGATGCATACCTGCTACAGTAATGCTATACATGGCACATTGTTATCCGGTGACGATAGGCAGCATGTGCAACTTAACTAAGCTGGATATCGAGTGCGCTCCATCGACCCCACTCCAAGTCATGAACTATACCACAGCTCTGTCACAGAATAATCACCACCTCTCCGCTGCAATGTCGAACTCCTTCCTGCGAGCGGTATTCTACGATGGTACCTCTGTCGCAAGCGAGTATTACGAACTGAATGCCGGTTCTATCTTCGAAAAGAATTCCAGTTTGACTAGGGTCGAGGTTCGCTTCAAGTCTGCAGTCGACAGTAGCAAGAACGGAACATGCGAATCAACTCGACGCAACCGAGGTGAGAGAGCAGATGATATCCGTTGGGGTACAAGTTCAGACACGACGTGCGGAGCGCAGCAGGCTGCGCATAGGTCTAGCGACGATGTGGAACCGAACAAGCTGGAACAGCGGGATTCCCAAAAGTTCATGACCATCCATGGACCTAGATGTGAACATGTTATCAGAGTTTGTCAATGTATGTGAGCAAGAAGTTCCAAAAAATAGTGTGAGTTACTCCAAGCTGACCTTTCGGTAGGATACGAACGGCGATTTTAGGGTTTTGTGAGGCGACACATTTCCGAGACTCATCAACCACGCTTTGCTGACGACCGTCGCAGCTTTTTACGCCAGGAAAACTCTTTCAGCCGCGTCAAAATTTCCAGGCACATTTTTGATCGCCTTTTGTACGACTGCCAGATCTTCCCAAGGCTCAATGAGTACATGATAGGTTTCGGCGATAAAGTCAGCGAGGTGGAGATCGGTCCGCCTCCCATTGCAATCAGATGGCTGAGCAGTTCGTGTAGAGACAATCGTGGTGGTTTTGGTGAGTCAACACAAGTATTTACGCTGATCCGGATCGCTGAGGTGTCCAAAGAAAGTGCGTACATTATACGCTATGTCGAATTCACGAATCGTCCAGACAATTGGCCATGGTCCCTACGTCAATATATCGTCTACCACAAATATCTGCCTGTCCAATCAAAATGGTGCTCAACTTGGGTGCTTGTCTGTGTCTCCCAACGGGCTGAGGGTTGTGTGGATAAATGTGCACAAGAAACGGATGATCTAATGATTGTAAATCCATTCGAACTGCATGGTATATTACTCAACGTAGCCATATCTTCATTGAGGACCTATCTTGTCGACCTTCTGGCCAAGATCACACATGTAGTAAGCCTCTCGATACTTCACTATTCCGCCACATGTGAGCACGCTTGCATTCAATTCTCATACCAATCTCACATTCAGACTGCTGATTAGTTTGAAGACAGATAGAGCGGTTGCCATGATGATTGGTGACAAGGACGATCCTGCCAACTTCGTTTCCGTTGATGTGGATGACTCCCAGCTCCTTACTGAGTTTTCCGATCATACCTCCGATGCGATCACGTGTTTAGATTCTACTACTGATACTGTTTCTACTCTACTAGGCATGACAAGTACCAACAAGAGTTTAGACAATGGAATCGGTAATGGTGACCGACATGGTGATACCGAGGTGGGCCATGACGATGGTGTTGAGTCGGTATTGGAGATGAAGCTGCGGGAAGTAGCGTACCTTCGCAAGAGTGCTGAAGCTTTGCTTTCAAAAGTCAACAGTACAAGGGCTTTGGTAAGACAGAATGATTCCTAAACTGACAGCTGGTACTAATATGAGTGACTTTGTTTAGCTGTCATCGCTGATCGAACGTCAAACTGCGTACAATATGGACAAGCAGATGACTGTCCTCCAAAATCTCGAAAAGCAAGCTCAGAAAGAAAACGCTGTCATGAAGGAGCTCGCGGAGCAAAGCAGCCGTGAATCTACAAGTGTCAAGATTCTCACCATTATTATGCTTATTTACCTTCCTTGCACTGTGGTATCGGTAAGAAACATACGTATATACCGTACCTCCTCAACTGACTATTTCCAGAGCTTTTACTCAACTCAGTTCGTCCACTAGGATCCCGCTGTTTCTGGTGGTGTAGATGTGGTATGTGCCCAGAACTGTTGGCTATTCTTTGCCGTGTCAATTCCGTTGACCATATTTACTATCATCTCTAACAGAAACTTTAATATAGATATAGTGCAGTAATGCAATAGTTTATTATTTGTATCTCTTTATAAATAACAGTAAGAGCCCTTAGGTTACTCTATGTCGCGTCGCTATATACACGCTCCTTTTATCCCTTTTATTACCTATTCTTTTAAAGGACTTAGTTTGCATTATTATTTTATTATTATTATTATTATTATTATTATTATTATTATTATTATTATTATTATTATTATTATTGCTACTAGTATATCTATATAGTGTTATAAGTAGTAAGTAGGTAGAGGTACTAGTGCGTGTACCTCTTATTATTATTCTCTTCAATAGTAGTTAACTACACATAGTAATATATAGCAAGATAGTTATAGTTATTCTAAAGGTGCTTTTTTAGTAGGTAAAAGTCCTAGAGCTTTGCTGCGTACGCTATATATGCTAATTTATTATATAACTACTTATATAGTAGCTATAGGCTAACCTCCTTAAGCTAAACAATTTAGAGATTTATTTACACCTAGCGCAGGTCTAGTAGGCCTCTTAGATACTATATACCTATCTTTTTAAATATATCTCTTTGCCTTTTAGTATATAATAGAATTGTAGCTTTATTAACTTATATATATATTTTAATAAGTACTCTAAATATAAGAATAAGTTATATTAGTTAGTTTAACTATAGTGTTACGTTTAATATAGTAGTAAAAATGAGATAAAGAATAAGGTAAGTAAGTAGTATTGCTAAAGAGTATTTTAATCTATTATATATACTTATAGGGAGCTAGTTAATAGTTTTGCCTATAGTAACGCGTTATATATACTTATAGCATATAAGTATAAAGTAGTTACTAATATATATATAAGTATAGTGCACTTAACTAATATAATTAATATTATATAACTTATTATATAACTAATAACTAAGCGTACACGCTTACTATAGCTAGCTAACGTCCCTTATAGTAAAAATAGCCAAAGAAAAAAACACAAATATATATATTTACTATTATACTATAGTATATGTGGGCAAATCCTATAAGGATATAATAAGCCTATTCTGTGTTAAACAAATAAGAGAAGAGAGTGGCCAATAGAGTGAAACTGCTAAGTTTGCGAAAGCAAGTTATGGGGCTGCTACGCTAAAGTAGAGTTTATAAGAGTCACGTTTAGATAACTTAAGTTAAGTAAAAGAGTAGTATAAAGTATTTATACAACTAATTCTATGCGTACTATAGTTACTCGCTACTATATTTAGTAAAATTTCTATAAAGGCTATTACTAGAAATAGCTTACTGTTTATATACAGATAATTATCTTATAACTAACTTTTATATTATAAGACTATACTTTATATTTTATAAGCACCTTTTACGCTCTTTTTAATTACTAAGTAGAGGGCTCTACTTTTTTATTATGTTATTTGGGATGAAAGCCTTTGTCGTTCTACTTCTAGATAGATAATTTAATAACACATACTTTATTATTATTTATTAATAGTATAGTTTATATAATTTCTTTATAGAAGATTATTATAGGCCTATTCTTAATTAATTTTAATTATATTATACTATATATAGATAATTAGAATAGTAAAGAAGTAGAAGATATTAATATATATTAATATATATATATAGTATTAAATTAACTACCTAAAAGTAGAATAATAAAAGCTTCTATTTTAAATAATATAAAAAAAAGTAAAGCCCTTTACTTAGTAATTAAAAAGAGTATATTTTTTTTTACGACTAAGAAGTTTCTAATAAAAATATTATAATAATAGTAAATATCCCTTCCACTATTATATACACAGAAAAGCATTTTAAGATATTAATAAAAAGAGGTTAGCGCGTTAGCCTAAGCTTACTAAGCGAGCTTAGCGCGCCTACTCTAACTAAAAAAAATCTATATACAAAACTATAGGTAAGGCTATATTACTATACTATAATTTAGAGCGAGAGAAGAAAGGTATAAAATAGCGCTAGCGCTATAACTAGTATAACACTACAACTATTATCTTTCTTTACTATTATCTCTAAAGATTACTAGAAGTAATAACTATATTAGTAAATTTGTGTACTACTTATAAAATATATACTAGATAGAAAGCTTATACATACTATAGGTATACTAACACTCTATCTCTATATTAAAGTTAACCTTAAAACTTTTACTACTATTACTCTATTTTCTACTATTCTTCTAAGCCCTAATACTAAAATCGCAGTTAATGCCGCCTAAAAGTATACTCTAATCTATCTATCTAAAGACACTAGGTCTACACTAGAATACTACTCTATCTAAAAGATTATTAATAGGTTAAAGTAAAAGGTATTTCTTACCCTATATAAGACAGTTCTAGTGTACTAGTTAGGCTAGCAATAGATTAGTAACTATAGGCGCTATAATAGACGCGTAGAACTCCTACTACAGTTTCTTATATTACTATAGGTTAAGATAGTAGTAATAAAGAGCAAGATTAAGGGGTAAAAGAAGGTATTTATTAATAAGTTACTAGAAAAGAAGAGTATTACGTAAATACGTTAAATTCTTATAATTATAGTATTAGATAAGCGTAACGCGTAAGCGGCGTAATTACTAACAATAGTAATAATAAAGCAAAAGTTAGTTTTTTATACACGCTTTAAGTAAATTTAATAGCTATTAGAGTACTTATAGATAATAAGGGGCAAGTGTATAGTTTATATATAAACTATTATTATATTAGCAAAGACTTAGTAGACTATATTTTTAGGCGCTAGACTAGAGCGACCTTTCCATCCCAACCTACGCAGGCTTAAATTAAAAAAAAGGGGGTTAAAAAGGGTAATTAACACTAAATAAACAATACGATAAAAAAAGAGTATAAAAAGAACATTACCTTCTATTTTATATAGAGCCTGCTTTTTTATAATTATTATTTTTACACTCTTTTTAATTACTAAGTAGAAGGCTTTGTTTTTTTATTATATTATTTAAGATAAAAGCCTTTATTGTTTTACCCCTAAGTAGTTAGATTAGGAAAAGTTTTAAGTAAGCATAAGTATCTAGGATACCTAAGCGGCTCTAAGCACGCCTATACACACCTACGCACTAAATACGCTTAGAGCGCACTAGTAATACTACTTTTTTCTTAGCGTATATATACGCAAAGTTGTATAAGAATACGCACCTATATTACTAGTGCACCTAAGGTAGCTAGAGTAACTAGAGTACTCTAGATGCCTATACTACTTATAAAATACTAATTAATTAGCAAATAAAGCTCTTTAATTAGTTAAAATTTAAAAAAGCTTAATAATCTACTTAGTAAACTACTTAGTAAGCTTTAAAAATATTAGAATTTTTATTAAAGTATAAAGTTAAAGTCTTTTACTAGATAGTAATTACTAGTTAATATAATAGTATTAATTACTAGCGTATTATATAGAACTACTACCTAACTCTAAATTCTAGATTTTATAGCTTTAAAAATAGAAAAATATAGTTTTATAATTATTTAAAAAAATAAGATTAGGCGAAAATTAGTGGCATAGCAAAGAACACTATTTTACAAAGTTTAAAATTTAATAACTTTTTAACTACTTTATTATTATTATAACTTTTTTAAAAATTTATATATGGCGTTATATTAACTACCTAGGAGTAGCATAATAAAGGCTTTTATCTTAAATAATATAATAAAAAAGCAGAGCCTCCTACTTAGTAATTAAAAAGAGCGTTAAAAATTTATATAATAATTCATTAGTACTATATTTTTATATATAAATATTACGTAATATATATAATAACTAGTAAAATAAAGAGTTTTTTATTAACTACTAACTAATTTTATAATAAAAATAGTATTTTAAAATTAAATAATTAAAGACTAGTATTTTCTCTATAAATCTATTAAACAATTAAAATTATAGCTTTACTAGTAAAAAAAGATATAAAGCTTTAAAAAAATTACTTACTTAAACTATTTATATATATTTATGTAAGTCTACGCATATCTACGCATCTTTAAGCATTTTTCTACTAGTAAATTGCTTATACAAAAATGTGCAAGTATGCGCATATCTACGCACGTCTGCGTATAGTTAAGTAGCCTCTTTAGAAAAAACTTTCCTAATAATAGAGCCTAAAAAGGTCGCTTTTATATTAAGTATTTACTAGTATTTACTATTAAAGGGCTTATATAAATTAGTAAATTGCTAAAAGGCATAAAGTCTACTTTTCGCGCATTAGTTAGGTATTTTTTTTTCTATTTAAGGGATTGTGCAAAATAGTAAATTACTAAAAGGTATTTTTTATTTATTTATTTATATTTATTTATAGTTAACCTAACCTTTTACAAATTATAAAACTTAATAGTAAGCATACTAACTAAGGTTTAACAGCTAAAGTACGTAATAAAAAAGCGCGCGATTAGGATTAGCACAAAGCTATAATGGCAAGTCTGGTTTTTGTAAATAGGGGTTTTTTTTAGTTAAGCAAGCGCCCGCGCATAGCGGTAAGTCGTCAGCAAACGCCAAATTTTAAATCCACAAGTAGTCTATAGAATAAGATCGCGTTCATATGCAATACTTTGTCACACTGTTCTATTATCTGCAAAGTTCATAGTAACAATGTTCTATAAAAGTTAAAGTACTGTGTGTTACCCTAGCACAAGCAATACGCAGGCCAACTGTGCTGAACTTTCTATCCCATAACTGTAGCTTTATATAGCTAGATACGCAACGCAAAACCAGCAAGAATCCCGTCGCTCTCTATTTCACCTTCGTTAATAGTTTACTCCCTTCCACCCATGCTTTTCCCTCTGCTCTTCTCATTTACTATACACCGTTCACTCGCACTGATAAGTACCATGACAAAAGCTAAAGTACCCCTATGTTGTTACCCCAAGATGCGCATTACCAACACCGATTATACTTAAGATTCTATTCCCTGTGCTGTATCGATACCCTGTGCATCACAGCCCCCCAGAGCCGTTTACCGACTCCATAACACCTAACCATCCATTCAGACCGCAGACACCAGACCCCAACCCAACGCGCCACACAACCACCACAGCCACAATCCCTCCCTCCCTGCGCCACAACACACCCTTCATGCCCAGCCACTTACGCATCACCAGCAATCAAGCAACCAAGCCAGCCCTACCTAGCAACCAGCCTACGCAATCTCTCACAACACAGCCCCAACACCCTACGTCACAACGGGGGGCCCCAAATCCTCCAACACAGAGCTTATCGCAACGTCCGTCGCGAGTGCGCGTCTCAATGACGAGCCAACGCAAGCCAAATATAGCTCCCACACGACACACCACATCACATCACATTCACAGAGCAATCAACGCACATCGACTCAAAAACAATCACATGACGGCATCCCATCAAATATTCCGCTCAACCCCGCTCTACCCTCTATAGCAAGCTTGCGCGCCCAACCCGCGGCCAGAATCAAAAAGCCCCAAGCCCCATCATAAAACCCCACCGAGAGGGAATATAGACACCAATCCCATTCCAAAGCTCCCGCCTCCATAAAACCGGGTATAATAACCCACCATCAAACATCAAACCCCGTGAACCAGCAATGACAGTGGTATCCAAAATGAAAAGAAGAGAAACGAACAAGGAGAAATCATCCGAAATCGTGAATCAAGTCGTAAACAGAGAACAATGTAGATGCATCGGAACAGACCATCACGTCTACCGAATACAAGGCGGAGACGTCGTATACAGGGGAAATATTAGATGTACGAAACGACAAGTCATTTACCTCGCGTTAGCTTCGTAATCACTCGCCCAGCTGTATTGCTGCGTTGGATATGCCTCTCCGTCGTCATCCAACATCTCACCTCCACTGCTAGCGTCGAAGCTACTTCGTCCACTAATGTCGCCTTCAATCTCATCAGGAGCTCCAGCAGGAAGCTCGTTCCAGTTGATGCCGGCAAGAGCTGGATACTGTGCAAGCAACGCCGCGGGAAGCCCGTACTGTGGCACTGGGGCATGCTCTAGACCGCCAGTGACGGGTGGGAATGCTTCGTAGCCTGACTGAGGAGCCATCATGCCTGGATAGCCTGGTTGAGGCATAGGTGCGAACATGCCATTCGAGTTATCCATGGACTGATTCTGACCATCCCAATGTCCCTTTTCTTGCGCTTCTTCCTCCAAAAGCGGGCGAATGCACACACGACCGGCTTCTGATCGGAAATGTCGTCCTAGGGCATCGGCACGAGCGAACCTCCTACCACAACCCCAGTGGTTATTATCCTTCAAGTTACCGCGACAAATGAACTTCTTCTCTCCTGAATGCAGTCCTTCGTGTCGTTTGCGATCATGCTGGCGAGCGAATGCCTTGCCGCAAACACTACAGACAAAGGGACGCTCGTCAGTGTGAGTGCGCAGATGTGACCGGAGGTTGTAGGCACGGGTAAAGCGCTTGGGGCAAAGGGTACACTGGAAGGTCGCGGGATGTTTCTGTGTCCGCTTCGCACTCGAGCCATCGGGCGTTGAATTCGGCCTGGACGGATCTGCCAGATCGAGGATATAATCGCGATGAGGCACACTGGACGTGGATGAGCGGCGAGAGGATTTCGTAGACGAAGGTGACTGTGAGCGGGAGCCCTTCGCGTTACCCGGAGACAAAGACCTATTCGCCTCACGAGCGTCAAGACCTGGCGTGGAGGCGCGAGAGCTACTAGCGCTGCTAAAAGGGTCAGATTTAGCGCGTATCCTGTTGCGACTCCGCGCTGTACACTGTTAGTAATGCTCCATGAACATGGTTGGGAATGGTTACATCTATCGGGCGGGCTAAGCGCGTCGGTCTGGATGTCCGGTTTTGGGGGCTCAAAACTCGCTTGCCGAGATGGCGGGGCAAAGTCAATGTTGATCTCGGGCGGTGACATGGTGTCGGCCTGGCCGAAATCAGGTACACCCTGGTTGATGGTCGGGAACGGTTCCTGTCCGTGTCCTGGGAATGACTCCTGCCCGTGCCCGGGGTATGCGCCCATGCCCTGTTGTCCAAACTGGCCCTGTAGGGTGGGGTCCAAACCGAAAGAGCCCGGCTGGAACTGCGGGAGCGGCTGCTGCGGTGGCAGTCGCGGGGAGATGTGTGGACTGTGGCCAGGGCTGATGTGCGATTGGGCATCGTTCAGGTTGAATTGGCCGAATTGCATTACCTCCTGGAAGAGGGAGGGGTCCTGCTGGGCGTCGAGCAGAGGCGAGGGATTCTCCGTGTCGAAGCTGTCCTGGTTGCCCAAGTACGGCGACGCATGCGCCGACGAGACGTCGCTGTACGTCTCCGAGGGCGTCCGCCGGTGTCCTCTGAAGGCTGCCATGTTGCCCCACTCGTTCGCTTGTCCGTATGCAGCGCTTGGGTCTAGCGAGGCGTGTCGGGAGTGCGAGGGCGAGTTGAAGGCGCCCTGGTTCGTGTTCGGCGAAGCGTGCGGGCTGGGGCTGCGCTGGTTCATGCCCGGCAGCAGATGCGGCGGCGTCGGGGCGTGCGCCTGTGCCGTCGCCATCTGGTTCATGAGGTCGGAGGGGTTGACCGACTGGTTCTGCGGCTGAGAGTCGAGCAGCTGCGGATCGAGCGTGTTGCTGAGGAAGGAGGGGTTGATGGCCTGGTCCGTGTTGAGGGTGGCGTTGTCGGGAAAGAGGCTGAAGTCCAGGTTCCCGCCGTTGTTGCCGTTATTGTTGCTGTGGTGGTGGTGGTGGTGGTTGATATCGAGGGCGTCGGGCGGGATGTGGTTGCCCTGGGTGGACGACGGCAAGAAGGCCTGGTCAAAGGCCGTCTTCCGGGCAAAGGGCTGGGCCTGCGAGGTGGTGAGGTACTGCGACGGGTCGTAGGGCTGCCCCGCGGTCGTGGCGTGCGCAAAGGTCGAAGTCGCGTCGGGCAGGAGCGATGGATCGAGGCCGAGACCAGAGGTGCGGAATGGCGCAGGGCCGGCTGGGCTGGCGGACGGCTGCCTTATATGGGAGGGCGAGCGAGAGCGGCCGCGATCCATCGTGTCCGCTGCGTCGAGTGCGCGTGTCTATTCCTGGGGGGTTCCTGGGGGTGAGGGCTCTTGGGAGGGACCGTCTGCTTGCAGCTGCACGAGCCCGCTGCCCAGTGCCCACTGAGGAAGCGAGCGACGGCCGTGCGTGGGCTGCGGGACGGATTGGGCACGAGGAGTGGCAGAGCGTGGCAGCGAGGCGTGGCTGGGCGTCTTCAGCAGAGGAGCACAGCCCTGGGCTAGGCCACTTCGCGTGCTTCTAAAGTTAACAACACCCGCCGTGCCTGGTTTCAGGATGGCCGGCTGGCGGATGAAACGGCCTGCTCGAGGGGACCGTGGGTGCACTGTTGAACACTCGACCACAAAGAGCGTTGGAGGATAGCTTCGAGCACGAGCGAATGGTTGGCCTGGGGAGGCGAAGGACTCTGGCTGCGACGGCTGCTGGTGTGCTGGTGGTTGCGATCGAGGACTGCGGGGAGTCAAGGCGCTGCTCCCTACACGCGCTCAAAGAACACTCGTGTGAAGATAGCGGAAGGTAGCTAAGCGCTCCCCAGCATCTTGTCACAGAATGCGCCCGCCAGCATCACTCAACCCACTCAAAAAAGTACATTGGATAGTGAGACAGAGGTGCGCCATGCATTGGTCTACAGCCTGCGTTTGCATTGTATGTTCTGCGATAACGCGATAATATCCAACACCTAAAGTGTCCATTGAATCTCCCCGCCGCTCGTGAACCATCGTCTCATGCAGCATCATGTCCACCAGAATATCGAATTCTGTCCAATCATCTGCATCTTGACCAGCTCGCAGCGAACCCATCACATCGCATCTGCGAATCCAAATCACTCTCCACAAGTGCGTCGTTCGGCTTCGGGGCTGTGCAAGGCGCACCCCGACACAAGGCAGACTCTCACAAGGGAAGCCCTCCACACTGGCGTCGGATATTTCTTCAACCGCTGTATGTATTACATCACTTGGCTCTGGGTTATTAATAGCATATTGCCGTTTTCTCCACTAGCTCCACGCGTTACACGAGACTGCCACCGCGCTGGCCGAAATTTATCCAAACTTCAGACCCTTCGTAGGATCCCACCGTCCATCTTGCGGAGGCCCGTTCGCAGGGCGAGCACCACCAGACGTCGTGGGCACACCAGCAAACCGAATGCCTACTTCTGGTGTCCACATGCCTGGCGCTACGCTGGCCCGTGTTGGTGTCGGAGCCGCCAAAGGCTCGTCGTCGTGTGCGTTGGCCGCATATTGCGGATCCTGGGCATCTGCCTGTCGTTGTTGCTGCAACGAGCTCGAGTTTGCTTGTTGTAGAGTGAGTGAGCTCATCGCCGTGGCAATATCACTGTCTTGATTAGCGCACTGTCAAACGCACGGTACAGTGTACACGGCCGACATACCCCTCGATTTGCGCTGCTTCCTGCTTCCGCTGGTACGCGAAGCTCCCACAATCATCACGAAACCTGGAGACTATCTTGGCGAGATCGTTGTAGAACTTGCGTCCAGTGTCCAGGTTCGCAACGATGTCCTTGTACTTGTAGTAGGCGTTTTCAAGATTTTGTAGAGCCAGTTCGCGCTGCTTCGTAGACTGATCGCCTCGCCGGGCATTCACAAAAGCCGCATTGGCGTTTTTCAGTCTCGTAATAGCCTCTTGTTGCTCCCTGCCTTCCTCATTGGCCATTTCCAGGTCGATATCATACATTTCAAGCCGCTTATCGAAAAGTGCCTCAAACTGGACAGCCTCGATGTTTTGCATAGGGTACTCGCGCTCCAAGCGAGCAGTTTCGCGCAATAACTCAGGGTCTACGATACTGTAAGTATACATTACCCTGGACGTGTGGAGCACTTACTGATGTCGTCTTGTTTCGCTTTTGTACGCAACGCCTCAACCTTACGCCTCCTCCTGCTTTCCAAGCGACTGACCTCATTGAAGCATCCCCGGAGTTTGCCAGCCTCTCGCTCGACATCACCAGTAATCGCGGGCCGCCTCCCACTGGGCACGTAATTTTCGATATCATAGTCGGGGCCGTTCAAGAGTGCGATCAGCTTCTCATTCTCGGTCAGCTTGCTACCCACAAGTGTGTCACTTTGTTCAGCTCCTTTGAAGTAGGCATCAATTTCTCCAATCTGTGCATATAGCTTGGGGGCAGCTTTCTGGGCTGGCGGTCGCGTCCATCGGTCAGTCCCGTACTTCCGCCGAGCTGCGTCATCTTCTGCGGCCTCGGAATTCAATAGATCGCATCCTTCTCGGTAGATGGACAGATCATTTTCCTTCAACTTCTTTGTATCTTTAATGGAGCGGTATAAACGATTCAGTCC
This sequence comes from Laburnicola sp. R22_1, assembly GCA_014281115.1. Taxonomy (NCBI): domain Eukaryota; kingdom Fungi; phylum Ascomycota; class Dothideomycetes; order Pleosporales; family Didymosphaeriaceae; genus Laburnicola; species Laburnicola sp. R22_1. The sequence continues at coordinate 1,285,380 of JACONQ010000013.1, forward strand.
ATCTTGCTGGCGGATCTCTTCCGCGTGAGCCATCAGACCCGGGGGTATCCCGAGTGGCTTCTCGAGCGCCTGTAGCGAACCTGGCAGGTTCAAACCCCTCAATATATCATGCAACTCCGCTGTCAATTTCTCTAGATCGTCGACAATAGTGTTGTTGACGAGCCGATCGCGTCTATCCGCGTATATGCTAGCCGCCAGATGTACGGAGTAGGGCACTAACTTCGAAAAGAGCGCGGGACCCAGTTCGGCACGTTCGCCCAGTAAAGAATTTGATTCGGCCACCTCTTTAGGTATTCTCGCAACCACCATGTTGGCGCGGTCGAGAATCTTTAATTCTGCCTTGGGTGGAACGGGCAACAAATAGATCATGTCATTGTCCTTCTCTGCCCGCTTCAAGTCTTCAGTCACTTTGTTCTTCAGCCCTTGTAGATCACCCAACACTACCTTGTTGATGTACCTCTGCTCCTTGAGGGCATCGTTGACGCATGTCAAGCTGTCGCGTAGCCTTGCCACCTCTTCTCCATATTTCCGCTTTTCCAAGCAATCGCACGCCGCGCGGAACTGTGCAGCGGCGGCAAAGTGATGGTGCTTCGCCGTCATGTGGTGTATCCATTCACTGCTAATAGCATCCGACTGTATCCCTGCCTCGCTGGCTTCGTTGTAAAGGTCGGACACACGTGCGGCGAGCTTCGCAATTGTTGCGTCCTTGAGATTATCTTTGACGGCTTTCTGCCAGAAGCACTCTTGTCCTTGCGCTAGCATCAGCTTCTCCAAGCACTCCAGCGTCATTGTGTCCATGTCTTCTGGCGGGGTTGTTCTTAATTCGGGAAGGACAGTGTCTCGCAGGTGTGTGAGCACGCCCGCGGCCATGCAGAAGTTGTTGGCGGCGGCCTTCAATCCGTCCGGCGTGCTTCGGTTCGATGACATGGCGAGCTGCGAGTACATGGCGGAAATATTGAACACAATGTTCGCCAGCTCAAAGCGGAGGTTGTTCCTGGATATTGGGCGGCTAGTGTTGTAACCTAGCGCGGGATACCATGGGAACTCGACGCCAATATCGATGGGAAACTTCCCACTTATCCACACGAGCTGGGCGGCATACGACTGGAGCTTTCGGATGTTACTCGGATGCGGTTCCTGTGCGTGGATGGCCAGGGAGCGCATCTTGTCGATGGCCTCCAGGTCCTTGGTGAACATGTCCGGATGCTGGTCATATTTGGACGATATGTACTGCTTGATGGCTTCGGAGAGGTTCACCGAGTGCGAGCGGCGGAACGGCAGGAAGAGTATGTTACTGGTCATCGTGATTAGATGCAGCGGTTAATTTTCGGGTGGCAGTTGTGACTTACGAGGCCATGGCGGGTCGTGTGGAGAAAAACGCCGTGATTGTTTACGGTAGTGGTGAGGAAAGCGCGGGGGCGTGTGACGTCTGCAGGCCCGGAGAGCTGTGGTGGGGCTCAGCCGCGACTGTTGCTCACTGGCTGCCAGGAACACGATGTCCAAGGTCATGTCGTGCGCATCCGTTACCTAGACATGATGCCATCATGTCTAGACGAAGCCGTCGCTCTTGTCCTCTGTAGCTGGCACCTGCAGAGGAGGGTTCACATCGCGCAGGCACCTGGGCAAAGCCGCAGCGCGTCTCCTAGCGGCTGCGTCAAAGGACCCCTTGGAAACAATGAGCACGTTTCGCGCCACATCTCGGCCAAAGATCCAAGCTGGAGCTGCCGACTCCGTGGTTGGTGTGCTACGTTGGTGAGGCGTGGCGGGTCTCAGTGCACTGCTGTATCAATCTCCGTTGCGAAAGTGGATTGTCAGCAATCTATTGTAATCTACCTTACCTAGCCGATTGCAACACGATCGCGAAACTTGCGCAACCCCTCTTTGCCGTTCATTCACTTGCTCTGTCACTGTACATACCTATAAAGCCGCCCGTTGCCCACCTTCTGCGGCAACACTGCTCCCAGCATCCGCGTCCTCGAATACCAGCTACCCCGCCCACGTCTAGCCCACCGACGACTTGACCTCCGTTCAACCCTCCACGTCCATCTCGGTACTACGTGCACATCACCACCACCATGTCTGAACACAACTACAAGTTCGAGGTTGCCATGAGCTGCGGCGGCTGCTCTGGCGCTATCGAGCGCGTGCTGAAAAAGCTCGATGGTGCGCACTTCTGTTCTGGCCTTGCTGCGTCAACTAACGATACTCTCCAGGCGTCAAGTCATACAACGTGTCCCTCGAAGCCCAAACCGCCGAAATCGTTGCCGAAGACTCGCTCGACTACCAGACCGTCCTCGAGAAGATCAAGAAGACCGGCAAGACAGTGAAGTCGGGCCAGGCGGACGGCGAGCAGCGGGACGTGTAGGTCAGTGAACAGCAGACCGGGGCTTTGTGTGCATTTTAGGTATATCGGGTTTCTCTCTGGGAGCTTGGACTCATCGTCATGCTGGTGTATGTCGATGACCTTGTAGCGAGCCTTGCATTTGCGACGGAGGATAGACATTATTGGAGTTTACGGCCATGAATGAACCCAGACAACTATTTATTGTGAATACATTCAGGGTGTTCGAAGTGTGAATGAGACAGTGTGACAAAGAGAGTTCTGTCTTTCCAATCAAGGCGACAGAAGATACTGCAAGGAGCGGACTGCTATCTGATCCAACAACCTCGATGAGTTTGTTCATACCTTGTTGCCCAGCACGACTGCCTTACGGAGTGTCGGCGTGCTGTCCCGAGCGTCCTTCTCGATGGGGTTGCTTACGTCATCTACAGCGGGTAGAATCGGAGGCGAGGCCCCCAGAAACCTTGGAACCCATCTTTGACTCATCCTCGCACAGTGTAATTGCTTTGGACAACTATCCGGAAAAATTCCCGCGAGATGGCAGATGACCGTGAGAACTTGTGCCTGAGTTTCCCGGGCTCCATCGACTTCCTCGAATGGGCAACTACCCATTCCACGTTCCGACTCTGCCCTCGCGAGCCGTTTACACAGCCTCCATCTAATCAGATTGGAGTCATTACCAGGACTCAAAGCCTCTCGCGCGCTCAGGGTTCTACGACTCGTCCCGTGTCCCGATGAAGCTTATTCCAACCAGACGTCACCGAATTCTGCTGCCTAGTGGCTTCAACAAGCCATCGTTCCTTCCTACGCAGCCAAGGCACCTGGTACACGCAATGCAATCTTAACTGAAAGGACGGATTTACAAATGAGTGGTCTATACGATCTATACGCATAGCTTTTGACTGTTTATACCATTCACGATGCTTGGCAAGTTTCGCTTCGGCCATTCCGCTAGCGATTCCACCCGGTCCGCACCAACGGTGCGCTGGGGCTGAACTATCGGCCTCAGGCTGCAGGTCTCGACTGCACGCGCAGCCACTCGTATATTTCCAACTTGGGACCAAGCAGTGAGGCGTGTGACCTTTCTGCGTTAGACGGGTAAGGATCAGACTCATTCCTGGTTTCAGTCCGTTGGTAATGATATCAATCCGCTCAATTGTCGCGGTATAAGAGTCATCCTTAGGCGCCATGGCCAGGACATCACACCACTGTCAGTCTTCTATCACCACATTTCCATACCACTGTCTACTGTCCCGAGTATTTCCTGACACTATATGTTCTCATGCCTTCTACCCCGAGAGGATATACCACATTCCCAACGGAATATGATCTGTTCTACTACTGCACGACTTCGTCCACATCCGAAGATCTGAACCTCCATTATGCACCGCCGTCGAAGTCTTCCCTGAAGATTGGCGTACTCGTCCTTGGAAACGATCAAGTGCAGTTGCTGGACCTGGCCGTTGTCGACCTATTGGCCAAAATTGGCAGGAACCGAATCAGCAGATTGAATGCTCCGTCAAGTGCATTAGATGAAGCTGTGGACGAAATCGACATTCGATATGTCAATGAGAGCGGAGAGGGATCGTTTGCTATCACCTCTGGTGCTCGCATGCCAGTGACGGTGAGCTAGACTGTATCAGCTAGCACGATGACCACCACGAACACCCTCGAGCCATTACTCCTGGCCAACGAATGAGCCTTCTTTGGTCGCGCCGGATTCCTGTGGTTTCGCTCCCTCAGCTTGCTGAGAGAATCTGGCAGGGAGATAAAGGTTACCCTTCCTCTCACTACGTTCGCTATTACTACGTCAGAAGGTTCCAAGACTAATGATGGTACAGAATTCATTCCAAGATGCGCCCCAGTTCGATATCCTGGTGATACCTGGGTCCTTCACAATGAGCACATTACCGGCATCCGCGACCTCATTTCTGGCGACTCAATGCTCAAATGCGGAGATGATTGCCATATTCTGCGTCTCATCGGGCATCCTCAAGCTCGCTCAGTCGGGACTTCTCCACCAGAAACGCGCGACAGGACCATTGAGTCTACTTGGGCCCCTGCGACTGAGCTATCCCGATACAATATGGCAAAGTATGCCATGGACACGACATGACCACCTCTGGAGCAGCACTTCGGCGATCTCGGCTCTCGACATGGTTGCCGCATGGATGCGCGAGTACTACTGGGATCGTAGAGAGGCCGTCCGTTGTGCCTTGGCCGCGGCCGGCATAGCTCCACTGGACGAGGACGACGAGTGATGATATCCGGGCCTTGGAGTTCTGTGGGCGTTTTTTGGTTCTCTCCTCGTTTCCGGTTTCCCATCCCTCTCAGGGGTGATGGCACGAGCACGCCTAGAGCTAATGGTTGCGTCGTGCTGGATTTTTCGTATATGGAAGTGTATGACTAAGATCTGGATGGTAGCGTCCGGACGGACAGCTCTTCGGACTATGTATTATACTCGTGGGAGAATATGAATCAGAGGAGTTGCACTTCTGCATGCACGTAATTGTTGAAGATGGTTCGGATGCCGTAGGGCGGGCTTCGGACCGGTCGTACACAGTCAGAAGAGGCCGACAATGGGGGAGAAGGTCATACGGCAAGAGCCGGGCTGCCACGAGCGAATCAAAGGTGCAGGCTGACTAACGCAGGCCGTGATTGGCTCGGCAGCGGGTGCCAAGTCTGTGGCGAAGAGGGTTTCATGGAAGCGTCTGGCTGGCTCGTGAAGGCGAGACGCAGGGTCTCCGAGGACCGACGCTCGTCTCCTTGTGTGCTCAAGCTGAGGTCATAACGGGAGAATTTCCTCCCATTGTTGCTCGCGTGCTCTCGTCCGCCGCACACCCTCCTTTTGCAAAAAGCATCCCACGATACGACGCATTTGTTGCAGATTTTGACCGTTGAGTCATTACAAGCTATCGTAGTATCCAGGCTAGCCTTTCCCCGGTTTCGCTCGCACGGATAACGTCCGGGCCTTGTGGCCCTTGCTTCACTTTTACCGAGAGAAGGACTCGTTTTTCTGAACACCTCCTTACGCTGCCTGTCGAAGCAAACGACACAGCCAAACGAAACAACCCCATCTTATCTGTCACCGCGCACAGCCGCCTCCATCCATCGCCCACCACCAGCGTCAAGTCGTACGCCAGCGCTCCTGCACGCGACCACCACTCGCCCGAAGAGCGCACGCTCCTTATCGCCGACGCGACTCCGCGCCCAACTCCATCACCATGAAGATCTTCCAGCAAAACACCGAATTCGACTACTCGTGGGAAGAAGTGTCGACATCGAATTGGCGGAAATATGGGGATTGGAACCCGATGACACCGCACGTCGTCGCTGTCGACACGCTCTCGCGGAGGGTCGAACCGTCAACCGGCATCGTAAGGCTCCTTGCACACTCACATGCCATCCCCGTCGGCTAACATGGTTGCAGCTGCGTACCGAGCGCTTGATAACCTGCAAACAATCGGCACCCAAATGGGTTCTCTGTGCCCTCGGCGGCCAAGACACCTCCCTCGTCTACGAAACGTCATACGTCGATCCCTCCGCCAAACGCGTCACACTCTGCAGCATGAACATGACCATGTCGGAACTGCTCAGTGTACGCGAGACATGCATCTACGAGCCCTCAAGTAAAGACCCCAAGGCAAAGACGGCATTCCACCAACGAGCAGAGATCACGGCGCTATGCGGCGGATGGGCGAAGATCCGGAACAGCATCGAGCAATTCACCGTGGAACGTTTCCAGCAGAACGCAATGAAGGGCAAGGAAGGCTTCGAGATGGTCCTCGAGATGTCGCGGAAAGTGTTCCAGGAGCAGCGGGAAAGGTGCAGAATGCAGTCGGAGTCTCGGATACTCCAGGAGGCGAAATTCTAGACGTCCTCCCTCTTCTTCATCCTTCTCGCCCTGTACATACCCCTCCCTCTCCTTTTGCGTTCTGACCGGAGTCATCGAACGCATTCAGCGATCCCATTGCATCCCCACTCCGGTTCGAGCCCTCTCGATCCCGACTTCGGATATTGGCGTCCTCTCCCCTTCCCGTTCGATTTAGATTCCAAAAAAGTCGATTTAGCAGGTGTCGCATGTGCTGTAGAAAAGCATTTTGGCATGGCGTTTCAAAGAAGTAATACCCGGACTTGGTGCGAGATAGACTCGTGTCTCGGTATACATGATAGATAGATACGATCGCTGTAATTCATGAATTATGTTATCATTATGATTGCTTTGTTTGCTTGTTGTTGTGAGTGTGGGCAGACGTGGCGATGATGGGCATCATCCCGCTTTTTCTGCCGCGATGAACGGGTTTCAAGGCTAGACATTCTTTGGGATGGTTTCGCGCTATATAAATCCCTACCTTTGCACCTGTCTATCTCCTCCACACTGCACTCGTCAACGACGGGTTTCAAAAGCACACGAAAATTGTTCAATGTGTGGCTCTGGTGGCTGTCTAAAACTTCGATGGTTGCTTTTTGGCTTGGCCCTACTGGCTGTCCTACCTTGCTTAAAACGACTATCGCCAAATTTCATGTGTGCTTCGGGTGGTTGTTTAAAATAAGGAGACCAGCCAAGATATGGGTCGGTGGTTGGTTAAAGGATAAGAAAGCCATGCTCTATGTATGGCTCTGGTGACTGTCTAAAACTTCATGCGTGGCTTGGCCCTGTTGGTTGTCCTACCCTATCCTACCTAAAACGACGATCTTCAAGTTATTTGAGTGCTTTGGGTGGTTGTTTCCCAGACTGATTGTTATCAGGTCCTTTGAGACGGTCAGTGAATATAAAAACTCTCCCCCTCCGCGCTGTTTTCTTCTACATGCTTGCTTTGCAGAACTTGCGGTACTAAAAATAACGAATCCCCACAACATGCTTTTGCGCTGTGGTCGGGTCTAAAAATGGTTATTGGAAGACTACATGGGGTTTACGAAAGGCAAACTGTTTAAAAACATGCGTTCTGCTGTGAGCTTGAACAAAATCCCTGCAGCCCAGCACTATGTTTTCAGGAGTTGGTTCTCGGGCCAAAACTTCAAGATTGTAGTATTATGTGTGTATGAGAAATGGATGGTGCCATATACTACCACCGTCTGAGTTTATTCTTCGTAGCACTAAAGGCGATCGGTGCGAGGTTGTTGTTAAATATGAAACCCTCCTTTGTAGACTTTACACTTCACTACAAATATTTGCTTCGCCTGTTCTACTTAATTTATAGGACTTGGAATACGTCTATTTCCCGTAGGAATTCAAAAATCGTTGGAATCCGACCTGATGGTCCTGAAAGCTTTGGGTTGGGCAGAATCTAGAGCCCTTTCTAAAATCTGCAGATCCAAACGTGGAAGAAGAGGAGATGAGACGATCTGTAAAGCGGTGGTATTGGCTTTCCGGACGGATAGTGGACGACGAGGAAGTGATAATGCTCTTCTCAATTCTAGATGCGCCATTGCTGCGCATGACTTGACATTCAATAACTAGTTTACCACTTCCCATGTATAAATAGGCTCTATTTCGATCGCTTTGTTATTCTTTACATGTCATTACGCTGTGTTCGAAATTAAAAAAGAAAGAAAGTGTAAACACTATGTGTGAGGAGATTGTTTGCTGTTGATAAAACGACGCAGAAGAAGTTTATGTGGGGTGAGGTGGTGGGTTTAGATTCTCGGAGGCTACACTTAAAAGCTTTTGGTGTGATGATGTTGAAAAGCACCATTTTGATTCAAAATGGCAGTACCTAAGGTGCTTCTTACCGTTAGGTGTACATTTTTGATCCTGGTTCTGGGTATATTAACTCTCTTTCGTGTCTCTTTTCCCTCTACACAACGCCTCAATTGAGTACTTTGGACACTAAAATAGGCCTGGTCTCTCGATGATGTTTTGTTTTTGCGGGTCCTTAAAAACCTCACTTTCATGAGAACATTTCCGGAAAGAGTCCCGAATTCGCCTCATGTAGTTTTCTTCTTTTAGGCTACAGTGTAAAAGATTGATGCTTGGAGGTTAGATAGTAAGTGTAGTCATAATCATCACCGTCATCATCACTTTATCCCGCTTTCCCTCCGTCCATAGTCTCCTGTTTTGTGTATAAATAAAACATCTCCTCCTTTCATCTTGGTCCTCTTACGCTACGCTGAGCCCGCTAATCTCGGTGACTAAAATTCCAGAAAAGGAGCGAAATGGGTCTTGGAGATTTGAAGGCTCTAAAAAAACATGGATCACCGGACCATGGAATCCTGGGGGCATTCGGTGTGCCCGGGTCTGTTGCATAGCCAAGAAGGCCAATGTATATGAATATGCCTTCATTTCGAGAATGCTGGTTTATTCCTCGAATATGTTAAGTTGCTTTTTTCGCTTCCGCTCTGTTCTGCACTGCCAGCTATTCCTACCTGCTACGGTAATTAAAAGGTCATCTGGACTGTTGATGATGAGCTTGGAGTTCTTAACCACATAATTTGTCTTACAAAAGCTTCAAATGCAGGCAAAGGCCTGGCATGGGAGATGCGGATCGTATTCTATTAAACCGAGGGCAGTGCCGAGCTACTTTTAACCTACTGGTTTAACCTAGTGGCACAATGGTATACATTTGTTTTGCAAAGTCTACAATCCAATCGAAATTTGAATGATTTGGAGCTGGCTTAGGACTCTGGAAGGATGGATTTGAAAAGGGTGCCCCGAGGAGAATACATGAGAGAAATGGGTAAATTGTTTGAAGCGCTATATAATTGACGTCGTGTAGGTTTAGTAACCCGCCTCAAAGAGTTGGTGCAGGACATACGCGAGAGCATAAAACGCTTTATAGCGTACCGTATTGTTTTTGTTGTAAAGCAGGGATAGCTTTGGCGATGTTTGTCTTATTAGAATAATCCGACGTATAGAAGAATCCGACGTCCAGTATGAATTTGTAGACACAGTTCCTTTGACATGATCGATCCAAGTCATAACAGCATGAAAACATGAAAACCCCCATATGGCTCCATTGCTGTGCAGTAGAATAACTTCACCTCATTCTCAGCTGTGCCATAGTCGTACTAGCATGTCTTTTCGAACCCCACAGCTCTTACCCGCGTGAACTCGATATCCGCCTCTCTAGTTCGGTGGAACTTTTCAACAGCAGTCTCGTCTCCATGCGCTTATAGACTCGTGGTTTTTGCTCTAGAAAATCTCTACGCGCACGTTCTGTGTATATAGTCGATTTGAAGAACTTCAACTTCCAGTCCAACATGAAGTTTCATGCCGCCGATTTTTATGCAGCGTGCGTCTAGGCGAGGGGTGCAGGGGAAACACGATAGAGGAGAGCGGTGACGACCAGACTTTATACATAGGCGTGTTGTCCGTTTCTCAACCAATTGAAAGCAGAACCGTGGTCCGCATATAACCGTACACTGCAGATTTTGAGATAGATTTTGCAAGTACAAAGGCCCATGAAGCGTTTGACATGCGGTCTTGTGCTGTGGAATTTTCAGACTCGGACAAGTCCAATCGCCATGACGTCAATTAGTGGTCATTTAAGACAACCTTCTCCTCTCCACATATATGCTGCCTCACTTCCAATACTGAAGAATGTGACGAGAAATCCCATCCAATCTCTCGACATGGATTGCCGCCAAAATAATTTTAGTGACGAACAGCAAAGGTGAACTGGTGTGGAGATCTAGGAAGGTGCGAGCAACGAGACTTATTTCCTCAAGGACTGCCGTGGTTCTTCCAGCCAATTGTGATATTAGGTGAGTTTTGATTTTCACAAGAAATCCGGAAATGTCCTGCACCCAATCTCTCCGCGACTCTCAATATTTTCCGTGCAAGGTCGTTCTGGAGAAGACAAAGAACCTCACAACATATCGAGATGCAGGGCCTTTTTTGGTTCCATATTTTAACGTTCTCTAAAACAAAAGAACTGTGATCAAGAAGTGGTGGGCATTGAAACCTGCTGGTGCTTTTCACATGTCTTTTTACACCAAATATTTTAGTGGTAAACAATTGCAATGAGCGTGAAGAGCAGCACAGGTGGGATGCGAGATATTTATACCCCTGAGATCGCCCGAGTGACATGCTCACATGACCCGGTCCCCAAACACTTTACACTTCCCTTGGACATCCCAAGCATGAACCCTACGTCTATGATTTTTAGACAATGAACTCCTCACTCCCTCTTTTTAATGAGCTTTTATTTGCAAATCTCACAAGTTGCCATCCCGACAACACAACAAGCAGCCAACATGGTGTGCCTTCTATCACGATTTTAGACATCAGAGCGCGACACACTCCATGTCGTCGTCTGGGGCGCGTTTTGAAAAGCCCACACCGAGAGACAAACATGCCAAGGTGCAGTGGTCGTTTTAGAGAAAATATGCCTTAACAAGAGCGCCGAGAGACAAACCTGCGGGATCCTGCGATGCTTTTGGAGAAACCGAGCTTAGCAACCGGACCGAGAGACACCCCGAGCCATATTGAGTCCTCTATGCACCTTTTAGAATCAGTGATTTCAAGTGCAGCGTGAAGAAGAAGCGCCCCAATGCACAGCAGGGTGTTTATATATATGCTGCACCACTCAACGACACACATTCTCCAGACCAGACATCTGGTAGTCTTAGGTAATCTCCACACATACCAGTATCTCCATCACTCGACGGTGACTTCTCGCGAGCAAAGTTCCTCCGTGAACCATTGGACCGACCAGCCATGTCGATCAGACCAGGGCCATGATTCTAGCCTTCAGCTTTTTGAGAGCGGACAAGCGAGAGACGTACAGCCCAATAACTTCGCTGAACTGTGTTTTTATTCCCAAGTCCGAGCAGCGAGCGCGATACGTCCACCCACATCACCTGTTGTTCGAGAGGATTTTTTTTATTCCCAACCCCGAGCAGCAAGCGCCACACGTCCACCCACATCTGTTGCTCCAGTGGGTTTTTTATTCCCAAGCGCAGGCCGCAAAAAGCCACAGCCAGCAGACAAGGGCCCTTACACGGGAAGTTTTTAGACCTTTATGCTCTTGGACGCAGTGTAAAGAAGCAAGAGCCAGAAGAGTCAAAAGACGCTTTATATACCCGACAGCCGCCCGCCCTCAGCGCCCGCACGGTTGGTGGATATAACGTTCTCACAGCCTCTGAGTCCCATCAACTGCAGCACCAAAGAAGCGCGATGCTCACCACCATCAGCGCTCCCAACCCCTCCTCCGTCTTTGTTGTGCGCAACCACATCACCTTCGTCCTCACTCCCTCTCTCACATCACAGTTCTAGTATGCCAATTTTTCACAGCTTCCCAAACCCTTCTGTGGGTATTGTTTGGCTGGCAGGACTTCCGTCCCCATGGCCCGTAGGGCATTGTGTTTTTAGAGCAGGAACAACCATGGCTTCATGGCGCTTCGATTTTAGACTCGCGCAAATGTAAGTGCAAGCCCAAGTGCAGTGTAGTAGAAAGCAAATCGTACCCGCACCGACGGTCATATATATACATACACCCACCTCATCCCTCATCACACGCGATGTCTCCAAGCGCGACTTCCACATGCATTTCCCACGTCACACACACACGCACACACAAGGTAACTCACAGTGTCACCCGGACAATTTCATCCGAGCCACCCAAACAGCACGATTCACTCGCCTCAAACCAAAATTGGTATTCCTATCCTAGCCTATCATAAGCTATCCCGGGTTATTGTCGAGCCAGAGAACACGCCGCTATGCAATGCAAATGCAAAAATCCAACCCAAGAACCTCCTACGCCGATCCGATAAAAGGAAAAAAAACATAGGGGGGTATACTACGGAAAATTCATGGCAAGGCTAGTCTTCTCTGAAACGCTACTCTCGTAGCCGATGGACCTGGGATCCGGCGGTTCGCTCGTCTTCATCGCATTGCCAACTTGCACGTCGGATTCAATGGTGATTGAAGTTCAAGTTGCTGTGGGACAAATCGGAGCAGGTGGCGGCAGAGGAGGAGTGTTGTGTAATTGTGCGGACGCTATGGCCACGGGTTGGGTTGGCTGTAACGGTTGTGGTACCAGGCCGTCTTGGGCGTAGGCAATGGGTGCCCAAATGCGCCAGTGAAGAATGATAATGTGCGAAATGCGTTTCGAGAGGTCGTGCAATCTATCTTGAGGAATGTTACTGGAGAAAGAAAACGTATCGGGGGTGGGCGGAATTGGAATAAACGAGTGTGTGGAAGGCAGCGGCGGCAGTGCAACCAGACTGTTATAAAGCTCGGTAGGTGATGAGGTGTGGAGCTTGCTTGCGAGGGAGAGGATCTCCGGGAGAATGGATGCTTCCAATGCAGAGGCGCGAGATGTGAAGGTACGGTTGAAAAGCGAGCGCAGACGTTGATTTGCGTAGTGTAAGATGTTGTAGTGGAAAACAAGAGGTCGACCGGCGATGAGCTGCGCTTGCCTATAGATCTCGAGCGAGAGAGGTTCCGAGTTACACATCCAAGTTTGCCGACCGTGACCTATACCCTCGCCGACAATGGCGGAGAGCGAGGAGCGTAATTCGTCTTTGGTAGCGTTCGATACAGGACAATCATATTCGAACTCCTTCAAAAGCTGGTCGAACATACTGGAGCAGATCTCCAAATGCACCAGGTCTTCGATTTCTGATCTCAAGACCCGCAACCTATCGTAATCCAAGTAGAAGGTGTCAGGAAGCTCTTTCTGGCCAACCCTGCAGAAAAGGTTGGAGACGACCGCTCGCGCAAAGGTCTCGGACCGGAGTCGTGACATGTCCGTGGGGTTTGGTGTGCACTGATGTTGGAACTGTTGGACTGAGGAGCCCCACCATTTTTGGGCTGCGTCGATGTTGACTTTTGCGCGGTAGTTAACAATGCGCTCCAGATGATAGTGCTTTTCGAAATTGATAGTGTCCTCGATGAGCAAAGATTTGAGGTTGCGGATCTGATGATTCGCCACGTCCTGTTTTCATCAACATTTGCACGCAAAGCAGCTAGGCATCAAACTTACCAGCTTCATGGTTTCCAGCATAGCCAACAATCTGTTGATGCTCTCGACGATGGTATGAACGTCGTTGTTCGCAGCACCAGCCCGCATCAACTCCACCATCTCATCGACCCAAATGTCCCGCATAGGGGCACAATGCTCTTTCAGTAGATGTGACGTCCACTCCACCAGCTTCACCATATCGCACACACCCCGTTCGATCTGTTGCATGAGCATCTGCACGTCCAGAAGCTCGTCTACCCTCTGGTAGTCCCGATCTGGTACTAAGCTCATCAAAACCTCATGTATTGTCTCGAATATTTTCGGAATTCTTCTTTGCGCATGCTGAACCAACACGGACTGTGTCGCAGATCCAGAGGTTCGCAATGGAGGCGTGCCCTGAAACAGACGCATGTACAAGTGCAACTCGGCTTCCAATGCTAGCCAGTACTTCTCCGACTGTCGTTTTTTCTGCTGCCCTTTCGGTCCCTCGCTGTTCGGCCGGAAGCTCAAGTCACGATCGAAGTTGACGTCATGGCGTAATTTCATGTTGTTGATGATGTTTTGTATGTCGAGCTCGCTTAATGACTGCTTCGTGATCGGAGGCACTTCTGCGGCATACCTGAATGCATCACCCAACTCTTCGCCGTCCGGTCCTTTGAACATATTCATGAGAATGTCTGCAAGTTGTTCTGGAATCTCTCTTTCAGCCACAGAAAGACTTCGTGGTCGCGGATTGTTGGTGTTGAACGGGGTTCTGTCCCTGTCATGGCGACCTCCATCGCGTGCGACCCCTTCCGTAGAGACGATAGCGTTGTCCCACGTTGACGCAGTAGCTGCTATGCACACTTGCGTGCCCTCCGCGTCCGACGTAGGCAAGGGGTAAAAGGGCTCAGCTGCCCTCAAGGGAGCGCTACTTCCTGCGGGTGTCTGCGCACTCATACTTTCGCGACGACGAAAGTCGTCACAGGTCTTCTTAAACGTAGGGCGAGTCTTCATTGAGCCTTGGAGCGACCGGTGAAGGATCAATAGCCGAGCTGCAGGGGTGTGAGGGTGTAGAGTTGATATGCTTGGGGAAGCCACCGGTCAAGTAAAGCGCAAGCGTTGCTCTTCAACTGCGACTGTGTCAGCCGCAAACCATACAAGAGGGCACGCGGTTTGTGAAGACACAATCGAGACGTGTTCGTGGATTGTTTGACTGAACGTTCGGGTAGCCGCATGAACGTACCAGGCAGGCCGAGTCAGACAGACAAGCGGCGATACGCGGCAAAGTGTTGGTTTCGCGCTTGTGGAAAGATATACCTTTCGCATGTGCTCAGGCCGGTGAGGTCTGGGGCGCGCAAGATCAAGGCTTGTACGCTGTCCACATTGTCGGGGTGGACAAGCGGCGAGATGGTGTCGTGTTGAATGAAAGAAAACAGGACGTTTGCGGAAGGAAATTCTGCTCGAGAGCTTCCAGACGAAAAGGGCTTTGCCGCGAAAAGCAAAGCGAGAGAAAAACTGAGAGACAGGAATACTAAACGTCGTATTCTAGCTGGTAGGCTTCGCTAGGATGAGACGCTGCAAGGTGCGTTGCGGAATTCAAGAGCGGGAGCTGGCTCGTTTGTTCCCGTGTTTCGCTCTGTGCAATGTGTGGGTGAAGACGGACGGCGCGGGTTCTCACATCAAGGTAGCGAGGCAGGGCCCTTGCTTCCTGTTTAAAACGCAGCAGACGATACGGCCGTGCTTTTCGATAACTCATACGCGGAGGCGGATCGCCTCGGGAGATGGCGCTGCTGGGGCGCTGAGCGCTCGTAGCCGTTGCGCGACGTCGGCATGCTGAGGGCATTTGTGAAGCGTGCGGGCAGGCCTTCCTGGCGGCCACACCGCTACGCATTTGCCGATCACTGGCATGAGAGCGTCGCAGGAGCTTCGCGGGATCGTGAGAGGCCTCAACGAGACGTCGAGAGTGAATCCCGGGCCCGCTTTGGGTTAGAGGAGCGCGGCAGCAAAGCGAGATTGGCTGGCTGGTTCCCACGCAGCTGCGGCCGCCTCGTCAGCCTCACTTCTCGACGCCCGGGAACGGCATGCAAAAACAGGGCGACAGTGTTCCGCAGGGCAAAAGCAACCTGCAGCCTGCAGTGCACGTCGCCGAGGACTGGACTCGGTTGCTGATGCTGCTCACGTCCAGCAGCAGCATGTCGTATGCGTGGCACGAGCGAGGGAGACTGGTAGCATGTACATCCGCGTCGAACCCGCACATTCACTGTGACTGCTGCATCAGGACAAGTGTGGCGGTGCGATACCGAGCGATATGCACCCGCGCACGTCGCTCGATCGTACTGCTTCATACGCAGTACAGACAGCCTTGTGGATGACTCGTCCGACGCGTGGCCGGCTGGGTGAACAAGATGGATTGGCCATGTGGTATCCGAATGCAAGCACGAACAGCTTCACTCGAACGGAGGGGACGCTGCCGATGGAACGTCTGCCGTCTCATGGCATCCATAGCAGGCACTTGATGTGCAGTCCGTCTGCAGCGTGCTCCATGGTCTTTCGTCGCCTTGAAATGGCTTGCAGATTGCCCGGTCAATGCCCGCCCATCCGGATGACTCGCAGACGACTGCCCACAGAAGATCCCACACAGCAGCCGGCAGCTCCTCGGGGCCAGAAGCCGACGTTACAAAACATCGAGTACAGGGCGACGACTCACAAGGAGCCGGTGAGACGATGCTGTCCGACGTTGTAGCCTGGGGAAGGATGATGCCTGGGACACGCGCGCTTTTGTACGTTCGTTGTGCAAAGGTGGTGAATCTTTTCCATTCAAAGCTAAAGTAGACGACGGCAGGGAAAGGGAGAACAAGTGGAGTGGAGTGGAACAAACCGCTTGATGAGTGGTGGAGGGATGCCCCATATTTATCGTTTATGTAGGGCTGAGCATCGCGCCGGCCGTTCTGGGTGGTGCCATGATCTCGGCCAAGCCTCACGAATGGCCCATAGGAAAAACAAGGCGACAGCTACCATTACCATGATCCTGTGGCCTGCTGTGCCGCGGTAAAGACGAGCTGCATGGGTATGCCCAGAAAACGTGAATGATTGACATTGACGGTGAGAACTTTTGAAGTCTGACGTGAGTTGCCCTAGCATGTACCTTGCATGTTGTGCAAAAGGAGCATTTTGCAGAAGTACTCCAACGATGCTGAAACGCCCTTCCATGCTCGCGATTGCCAATCCCATGGCGCCGGAGGACATCCAGACGAGTATCCGGGTTGAATTCCCACCCCTCCCAGAATGCCTCCGATGCTAATCCACAACGGCGCCGATACCATGAAACGCCATACAATGCCAACAGATCCACTTGTTCCCAATAGGCATCCCCCTTCACGCCACCAGATCATCCTATCCTCTCGCCTTACTCTTCCAAAGAGAAAACCTTCCAAACTCACCGTCTCTAACATTTCCGTCCAATCCTTCACTACCCCCATTGGCCCTCTCTCCTACGTACAGCCCTACCGTAACCCCTGTCTTCGATTTTCCTCACCAACTCCCACCCCTCCACCACCTCGCTCTCCTCACCTCCACCCTCTCCGCCTTCCTCTGCTCCCTGAACACATCCCTACACCACCCGCACTCCCTCCCCGTAAGCGTATGTCTCGCCCTTCTCTGCCCCATCGGGCACGCCCTCCCAGGCCACGGCATCCTCTGTCTCGCGGCGCTGCACATCTCGAGGTACGGATACACGGGCGTAGGCGGGCAGCCACAGGTCGAGTGTGCGAAGATGACGAGGCACATTGAGAGGTATTGATCGTCGGTTACGCAGGAAGATGGATGCCGGGTCTATTGATGTGTTGTAAGTCGGCAAGATGCGGCAATGACTTGTTTGGTTCTGCGACTCGTGATGATGGTAAATAGATTGCGATGGGCTGGGCTGGTATCGTGTGCGTAGTGTTGACAACGGGGTGCCACTCTTGCGATGAGTACGTTCGATGACTGCCGACGACGTTGCTGGCAGTCAGTGATGGAAAGAGTTAGTTGATCTCGCAATATCCAATGAGTCTCTCAAGCGGACAGACAGGACGTCTTCCTAAGTATGAAAGACTTCGACGCAAGCAATCCATCTGGCATGTCGGAGGAAAACAAGAGATAAAGAGACGAGGGGAAAACATGCTGCTCATTATCGGAAGCAATCCCCGCAAATGGGGAGGAAACAATCGTCGCGATTGCCGTGCCACAACAATCACCTCACCGATACCACTTAGCCCTCACACATAGATGCAAACGAATGGCGCATTATGAAGCCGTGTATAAAGTATAAGCCCCATTGAGAAGCAATCCAAACAGTCTTTGCAGAACGGAAGGAAAACCACCTCATCTCTATGACAGGAAACCTAGAATTACAAGTGTATGTGAAGTAGGGCGAAGGAAGATAACCGAAGGCGATGTGCGACCGCAAAACCGCGACTGCGCCGCACTGCGCTGGCAACGGTCGTTTACCGGCCATCTTCACGGCCACGTCTTCGTGACGTATCTCATTGGGATACAAAAAAGCAGTGTCCGCCAGATTGAGCCAGAGGTGCTTCTCTCCATCGCCCAACGCGTGAAAGGCTAAAGTTCAAACACGAAAGTGCGCTTTCCAGATTGGCCCGGGGAAGCGGGCGAGCAAGCTAGAAGCCAGGGACAACTTTTGATATGCTGCCGACAGACGATTTATGACTGCAAGTCCATTGCCTCCGCCGATTGTTTGCCAGTGCGACCACGTGGCGGTTCCTTGCTGCTCGACTCCATTTGCTCGTCTGGACTGTCTTCGTCAGAAGGGCTTGGTGGGCGACTGTCATTGAGGTTGCGGCGACTGCGTGCCATCTACAATGCATTAGCAGGACCCGGTGTAAGCTGGACTCATGTACTAACCCAAGCGCGTACGCCACCGATCAGACCAAGGTTGTAGCCAGCAGCGAACTCGGATGAGCCCCTTTCTGCTCCACGGCCAGGAATCTCGAGATGGCTAAGATGCGATACCGCAGTAGGAGACGTAGCGCTGAGAGCGGCCAAGTCCCTTTCTGAGCGCTCACGGGTGGGTGTCCTAGCCGGACTCGCAGGTCTACTAGACTGCCAAAATTGCCGGAAATCTTTGGTAAGTTCTTGGCCAGTAGTAGCCCAGTTCGATTTGATGCTGTCACGCAGCTCGACCATGTTGCGCTTGAAGTCAAGCTCGTTCTTCTTCAACCAGGAGACGTTCAACTCCTTGCGCGAAGCGCCGCGCTTGAGCTGACGGTCGATATACTGGTCATAGTCTCGGACAATCCTATATGGAATTAGTACATAATAATGCGAGGAATTGAGGGTCGCCTTGCTTCGTGATGATGCCCGTGGTACTCAGGCCTTCGGTTCGCTGCGTGACCAGGAACATTCCTTTCGCTTTGATCGGGCCATAGATATCGTCACCCTCGTCGGCGCCGTAGGGAAGATCATCGTGAGCGACGTAGTCGATGCCATGCTGCTCCAAGAATTCCGCGGTGACGACCCAGGGGCAATCCTCGATGACCTCATCCACCCACTTGCAGTGTCGCACACTCTCAGCACGCTCTTTGGCAGAAAGTACAGTAAGGCCCTTCCTGCGATGCGTCTCCGTGTCTCCGGTGACGCCGACAAGGAGCTGCACGTCCGGGAAGGCCGTCTTGGCTTGCTGCAGCTGGCGCATGTGGCCAATGTGGAACAGGTCGAACACGCCGTCTGCGTACACCCTGACCGGCCGACCCTGGGGCGGCGGGTTCGTCTTGTAGCCTACGGGGTCCACCAAGCCTGCCTTGGGCGGTTCCGCCATCTTCATCGTGCCTGCTTCGCCGTTCTCGCCATGAGACTGGGTGTTGCTCGTCCTGCTCTTCTTGCTGGCGCGGTCTGACTGTTCGTCGCCATCACCGTTATCGGCTTCGTCATCCGCGCTGTTGCCATTCTTCGCAGAGCGCGTGCGTTTCGAGGGTACATGGGCGTCAGCCTGTCGCTCCTTCTTCGACGCAACTTCCTGGAGGATGGGGTCCTCGGCGCCCTCGTCGGAGGCGTCGCGTGACGATGGCTGTGCGAGCGGGACGTCCATGGCCGAGTTCTTAACAGAGGAGACGGTGTTGGTCCTCTTGCGTTTTGGCGGCATTGACCGCGGGGCAAGTGCGCGTATCAAGGCCGCAAGGGCGAGAGCGCACGCGAAGGATTACGCCGTCGCGATGCAGCACTTCAAGTCCGCGCGAGGCCCGTTGCGGTCTCGTTGGTGAATGTGATGTGAGGATGGTTATGGGGGTGGAGTGCCACGACGCGGTGAAGGAGGAAGCTGGGCGCAGCCGATGGCGTGAGTGCAGCTGTCAGGCGGAGACGTCAATGGTGAAAAACGGCAAACGCAGCTGCAGGATACGTGATGTGTGAAATAGGAGAAGGGAAAAAGAAAAAGGAAAAGGACCAATTGATGACGGATTCCTACGTCGCGCAAATGGGGAGACGCGACCAAAATGATTTCCCTGATTCGACGTTGCCCTTGGCAAGATGACGGAGGCCGCATGCTGGCTTTGCATCATGTCCGAGCTTGCGGGAGAACCAGCACGTGCAATCATCTCGTCGCTGATTCCTCCCCTTTGACATGCCCACGGGCGAAAGCACACCTTTAGCATTTTGACTTCGGCGGTTGCAATGTTACATGGACGTGTTATCTTTGCGAGCATGTGCTACCCTGTGGAGTACAACAAAAGCATTGATCGGAACACCAATATATCTCGGTCTTGATGACTTCCTATGCCGGAGCCGCACTCGATTGTGCCCCAGCCGGACCTTCGCGCTCCACTCCCTTCTCGTCCAACACCCACACCCGAACCTCCCCATCATCCCCAGTACTCAATATCACCTCGTCCCCCTCCCTCTTCCCGTTATCTGCTCGATCCGCCCACGCTACATGATTGAGCTCAAAGACATCATGCGCCGAAAAGAGTTCGGCAAGTACAACCCACTCGGTCAGCCGTCTACCGTCGTCGCCCATAACCGTGTCTCCGTTCGCTTGTGTCCCTTCTGTCTGCCCTCCGCCGGTCTGCGTTTGAGGAGGGGCGTTCCTCCATCGCTCTTTGTAGACGATGATTTTACCATCGCTACCGGCGGAGACGAGCAGGCCTGTGCGGTGAGACCACGAGAGAGAGTAGATGGCGCGCTCGTGATGCTGAGGGAGGATAGCCTCTTGATACCAGTCTTCGTCGATGGCTGTGCTGCGAATGATGCTCGGTATCCCCGAGTTCGCCTCGTCCCTCTCCTTGGGCCTTCTCCTCCATATCCTCACCGTACAGTCGTCCGAACAAGTCGCCAGCCGCGGCCCCGACCTTTCCAATCCCTCTACATGCGCTCTCTGCTCCTCACTCAAACCCTCCCTCTGGGCCCTGAAGTCTTTCTTTCCCATGCCCGCACCCTCAAACTGGGCCCACCACACCGTCATCTTATGGCCGTCAATACACGCCACCTGCACCCAATCATCGGTATCCTCCCTGTACAGCCGCACACTGTCGTCATAGCTCGCGCTCACTAGTAAGTCCTCCTCGGGATGCCACGCCACGCACTTGACATCCCCATCATGCTCCTGCAGCACCGCCACCGTCTCGAAATTGTCCTCCTCCAGCTCCTCCCATATCCACACGCTCTTGTCCCGCGAACACGTAGCCAGATACTGCCCCGAGGGACTCCAGTCCAGGCTCTTGATCTCAGACTCGTGTCCGTCGAGTATGCACGCGAACTGGTATTCGTCGTCGTCTTCTTCCTCGTCGTCACCGCCGTCCGAGGTGGTAAAGTCTCTCTCGGTGGAGCGGTCCTGCCGCCGCCAGATGCCCGCGCTCGCATCGAAGCTCCCCGTAGCCAGCACGTTCTGGCCCCGCACGCCGGGTTTCCAGCTCACGCTCCTGATGCTACGCTTGTGCCCGCCCGTGATGGTATGCAACAGCGTGAAGGATGTGAGACTGTAGACGCGCACGCTGCGATCTGAGCACGCGGTTGCGACCATGGGCTGCGAGGGGTGGGGCACCGTTTGCCATGTTCGCGAGGTCGAGGGCGGCGAGAGCGTTGCAAGCGGTCGGATTGCGTGCGTCGGCGAGTACGCGCTGCCCGAGGGCGGGGATGGCATTGTCGTATGCACGCGGGGAAGTTGCCGGTAGAGCTGACAAGGCGGCGAGCATGCAAAATGCTGTGCTCTCGTGTCAAGCTTCGAAGCCGGCGGCACGAGGGAAGCTGTCGGACGTGGGGCAGCCAAAAGTTCGTGTTGACGTCTGTCGCGCTAAAAGTTGCCCTGTCAGCGCACCAGCACTGTCGGGACTCGGAATCATTCAGATGCATCATGAAGCCGTCATCAGGCCCGAACGTGTTTTTATGTTATAAACAATGGTTGCCCAGTCTATCGTAACTCGTAGCATGAAAATAATGCAATAATCAGGAAGCCTTTCAACCACGAGCCTCTCCGGATGTCATGCATGTACCGCCCAATTTCCGCCCCAGAAACACCATTGTACGACTGTTATGGGTATCAGGCCAGAAACATAACCACGCTAGGAAAGAAAGTGCCCTAAGGCATATGAGGAGCCGAAGCTTATCGCGGCGGAGAGTAGTCCACAGCCAGAGGTCCCGCGTGAGGGTCGCGGAAAGACATGGTGATGGACAACAGTCGGTCCGCCAAAGTGAGCTGTTCGCTGTCGCCAACTCCAGCTTGTGATCGGTGGCCCATCTCTCCCAGCTCCATTTGTGCACCATCCTGGTCTTGGCTGATGACGACCTCCTGGCTGACCATGATGCCTCCGAACGGATTGTTGTTGGTGTTACTAGCCGTGTCCAAGCTAGTCTGCGAAACCTGTACCAGTCCCTTTTCCGAGCTACTGTCCGCATTCACAGTGTTTTCCGACGCTACCCTGCCACTGGATCGGAACATGTTGGCCCAACCGCCGTACCGTGATGGAGGAGGCGCTTTATCGCCCGAGGGTGCGAGGAGCGAGCTGAACTCTTTGTGGTTCTGATGCGCCAGGATGGCATGGTCGGGACATCCAGGATAGCTCCTCAAGTTCGTCTTGAAGAAGGAGAGCGGCATGTATTGCAGCTTCTGGCTTTGCAAAGATTGGCTGTACACCTCCTTGATTCCACAGAAGGCGTACACGGTAGCTTGTGATGCATCAACCTGTCCATGCGCAATGTCGAGCTGTTGAGATGAGAAAGTGGCATGGCGGAGTGCGGGCTCTGGTACTTGGGCCAGGAGCTCTTGGATACGGTGTCGAAACTTCTCTAGGAAAACGTCGCTTGAATTAATCGAACCTGCGCCAGAGTGGATCAGGTCGAGACATTCGTTGAGGGTGAGGCCGTTGAAGGATTCCAATATCTTCATTTGTTGCGCGCTGACATCTCCCGAGATGAGTTTTACCATGGGAAGCTGATCGGGAGTTGCTTTCGGGACGACGACATCCAGGCCTCTCATCACCGGAGACGGACGGAGCAAGAAAGCTGCTAGATGAGTTCCAGTAGTAGGGATAGCCGGCTTCCGCTCACAGTAAGTCTGTAGTCGCCCAACAAGCTCATTCAGATCGTGTCGTGAAATCTGCATGCTGCGCGCAAGCTGGTCACCGATTTGGTCCGTACTGGCAAAGCGGTACCCGATATTTTGAAGCCGACGAGCCTCTTCAGTCCCAACCTTGCGCGTCAGCACAAGGAGCTGCCCTCTGCCGAACAGAACGTTATTAGCATGTCCGACCTCGACATCCTTCTGCGCCACGTTGACGTCAGTGGCGATAATTGTCTTGCCTTGGGCGTCCCTGAACAAGGTCTTTGTGAGCAACGTGCCGGTAGTGAAGACGTCCTCGAACAGATGACCTAGGTCCTGTAGCCTCGTTTCCATGCTCCTTGCAATATCCTGGGCTGTAACGCAGAACATCTCGCGAAAAATTGCCGAGTAGCTAGCATCTCCTTCGTCTTCCCCAATCGTCGAGTCTGGGCTTTGGCTACCCGATGGTATACTCTCTTGAAGATAACCAGTATGTTGCAAGTGATTCCGCATTGAGGGTATTAATTCGGTGATGCTTCCCCAGTGTCGGGACACACGGAACAGCCACTGAAAAACGGGGTGCCGGGTGTTAAATTCTTCGTCAAACGTCTACGTTGTCGTTAGCTGACCTGTCATATAGTAATGATCGCCGATTTCTGTACAGCCATCCTGTGTATTATACATCAAGGGACAATGGATTGTACGGAAACGGAAAACGGATGGCCTGGCGCTGTAAGACCGGGGATATTGGGTGACTCACTCTTCGATGAAATTGTCGGGTAATGGTTTGACAAGGCATCAAGCCTCCCGGAGTGACAAGAAGCTTGCCTTCCTCGTCGAACGTTGCGATAGCGAGAACGACCTGCTTCGCGCGGTCCCTCTGTTTCTTTTCCTGTCGCTGCCTGATGAATCCCATGGCAAAGCACACAGCACATGCTCCCAAGCACTAGAGCTATTAGCACCTGTCTCGAGATCTGGCAACGTCGCAGAATGACTCACCAAGCACACAGCCACAATGACATTGATGTTGCGCTTATTTCCAGGCGCTGCCTCATACCCAAGAATCTCATAAGATGTGCCTGCCGCAGCTGTCCAATGCATACCACAGACGGCGATAGCCAAGAAGCAGGCGACGAAAATTCGACGCCAGATATTGTTCATCCAATGCCGGCTCCAATGGAAGAACAAACTGAACGCGATGAAGCAGGATGCGACTGCTATGACAGAAGCTCCAATAATGTACGCTAGGTCCAGATGCAGTCGATAGTTGGTTGTTCCTTGGTTGCCTAGATAGTGCATCTCCGTCACGGAGGCTCCGCAACATACACCACACA
This sequence comes from Laburnicola sp. R22_1, assembly GCA_014281115.1. Lineage (NCBI taxonomy): Eukaryota > Fungi > Ascomycota > Dothideomycetes > Pleosporales > Didymosphaeriaceae > Laburnicola > Laburnicola sp. R22_1. The sequence continues at coordinate 1,309,473 of JACONQ010000013.1, forward strand.
CCACTAGGGCCACGTAGCGTGTAGTTGAGGTCCGGTTGCCCTTGCAGAAATGGTCGGCGACTTGGAGACCGAGGAATATGACGACGATAGGTATGAGCGCTGAGATGGCGGTGTACATGGCACTGTAGTAGAGCTGGATTTGTTCCTCGCCACTTCCAAGTATGATTGCCCGGTTACCGACGAAATGCATACACCATATCGCTACAAGGCCGAAAGAGATGGAGCAAGCAGCCAACTGTACCCTTAGAGGAAGTTAGTCTCGAGTCAGGCGTGTGCCTTGCAAAGCGTATGTTGAGGGTCATACCAGCTGCGCCATCCGGAACCAGATTTTCGTCGATGAAGAAGCTCAACTGTCGTGAACGCTCCAATGAGGCTCACGATGTAAGAAACAAACACGAGATAAGGAAGGTAGTGGATTCCGGGTCTGGACCCGATAGGGTACAGTTCCTCGATAGTCGACGACATACTCGCACAGTTCTCAGCCAACAGCTGTTGGTAAAGTCAGTTGAGCATGTCCAGCATAGGAGCAGACGGACGCACTTACGTGTGGTTGAGCAAGTCGCGATGCCTTGCCGGACAGCTATATGAGCGAATCCTTCCCCGCCCGTTGTGTCCCCAGTGACTTCGTTGTGGTAATACGGAGGCGTTAATGGGCGTATTGATCAGGCAGATCCCATGTTCGAATGCTTTCCAATTGGTCGAGTTCGTGCGGACGGAACACACCCCACGGAATTGCTTTTCGAGTTGAGGGTTGAGGGAGCTGAATGGTGCGCGAGCAGCAAACGAACGACGATCACAGCGGGTACAAACCACGCGGCGCGGGCTAGGTATATTCTTTGTACCCCGGCTGCTTACTGTACCCTGCATGCCGTAATGCAAATGGCATCGCTGCTGCATCAGCACGGGGCGGTTCCACGGTTTGCACGCCTCGCCAGGATCGAAAATTCAAGCCGGCGTTCCGGACCTTGCCTTGTTGCGTATCGAGGCCGTTATGCCAATATACATACCTAGGAATCGCCCAGACGCCATCGACTTGCGGTACACTATACGCAAACTTAAAATTAACAGCGTAGTCGGCCAGGGCTTCAGGATTGCAACGAAGGGCCACTTAGCGACCGCGGCATCTCGGGTAGGCTGGCGAGCATGCGGATCGAGCTGAAAGGACGTCATCCCAGACAATAGTAGATGTCTAGGTGCAATAGCGGTCTAATTGAGCCGGCCATGCTAATACGGTATAGCCTACCAATGTTCGTCGAGCGAGCAGTAAGCACGCCGCACCCAACCAGATGCCAGGATACCACCGCGGTAGGAAACACACTAGGTAATTGCGCGGCCATCGTCGGCGAGACTTCGCCACTTCATCATGTTGCTCCGCGCCGGTGCCTCGACTCGATTGTATTGCGGTTGGGAAACAGTGCGGAAACAAGTCGGATGTTCAAACTCGTGATGTGCGCGGCAAAATACCTTTGTAGGAAGAGGCGAGTGAGAGGCGAGTACGATCGCCCGGTGCCCCTGCAAAGCCCATCTCGAGGGGCTACCCCGCGAGCGCCCGGCTTGGCTGGATGCCTTACTGGGCCTCTTGGCATCCTGCGCCGTCGAGGGTGCGCGACCATGATTGCAGACAATTGAAATGAAGAACGCATCGTGTTGTGCGTACATATTCCGGCTTTATTCTGTATCTCGTATTACTATGACATGGATTCTGGCAAAGAAGGTTCTGCGATACGCAGGGAGATTGCAGACGTCGGCAGTCAGGGGAAAAGGAACACGACAACGTCAGACCATCAGCCCATTCGTACCGGCTGCCTAAATACTCGAATAAATTGTACGCAGGAGTGTTCCCAACTGTACAGGCATGGAGAGCGCACGCATCCTACAAATTTGTTGGCTCGGTGCAGATTGCCAACATGATCTGCTTCGCTTGTCGGAAGACATACCCCTTCCGCATACCAAGGTAGCCCCTGGCAGCCCTGGTCATTGTTATGCACACCAGGCTCCTACAGGAAGAAAAGGCCCGATAATATCCACGCAGGGGCCTGCACAACATACCTATGCAGCATTTTTCCCCTATTGAAAAGCCATGTACATTGCATACATGATAAAGAATCCCTATACTGTACAAAATCACAGCTTCAGGGCATTAGCAACATGTTGTTAGAATCACCAAAATCTAATTAGCAATGCTCCTTGTCTGGCAATGACTGGCATCAGGCGTTCAACGTGTCCGCGTTCCTGCATTGATCTGTGAAACAAAGTGGAGACCGAAAGTTTTGCAGACCCAGCGACTTGGGACAGAAGAAGACGCTAGGCAGCTACAGAGCCGTCCAGCCTGGTTTATAGCGCTACTCATGTACGTATTGTTGACTCCCCGCAGGTGACACGGTGTAAGCAAGTTCGAACGTCATTGATGCTCTAGTGCCACCGATACAGCTGGCGCAGTCCAAGTTCAGCAAGCCTAGGTAGGATAAGTGAAATGCGAAACATCGCATCCAGGAACTGTAGCAAAATTGTAGAGACTGCTGGGTGCTTCCAGATCGTTGTCATGTGCGCGAACAAAGTTTGCTCTGCCATCCGAGGCTCATTCACTTTCCTATTGGGGACCTCTTTCCACAATGTGCCAAAGCAAGATGATGGTATCACCAGTCCAATGGCATGAGACCTCAGAAGCCGAGGATAAGGTCTTCATCCTCCGCAGACGGCGCAAGTTCTCCACACTGCAATCTGCAATCTGCTGGTTCCCCATCGCGATGAAACAACGGACGGTTCAACGTGCCGTGCTCAATAGTAAGTTGTTTCCCATTGGGGGGGATTTCCACATCATCGACGACACTCTCGACGGGTAGGCGGCAAGCATTAACACCATTGTCGGTGGCAGGAGTGACCAATGGGCGACTCTTGGATTCGGTGTGGACAGCTGTCGTACCGAACGTCATGTCGTTTGTGCTGGATGGTCTATTTGTTTCATCTAATGCGTATTGATCATAAGGCGATTCTTCTTCGAGGAGGTGGTCGTCAGTCTTCAGACTGTCGCGCTGGCTGCTTGGAGTAAAAATGGGCAGCTCTCTTTGACAAATATCCTGACTATCGTTGCCGAATGCGTCGGTATCCCTGTACTCCTCTAGAATTTCTCCGAGGGCCGCATTATTGGCAGTAGAATGGAATGCAGGGGCACATAGGATCTGGATCGGACCAGGCAATGCTTTCGACAGATGACTTTTCTGATTGTGGATCCAAACGCGATCGACAATAGCCGATGCCACGTTGTCGACTAGCTCTTGGCCGGCCAGATCTTGACCAAGCTTGCGGCTGAGTGGGACATCGGCAAGCGCCGTGACTTTAGCTTGTAAAGATGCAGTTTTCGCTACCAAGCTTATACGAGCGAGTGAACGGGCGAGAGTTGGCCCAAGATGAGTCGTGTAAGAACATGCCTAGAAGGTACAGCAAGTCAGTGATTGATGCAATGTACGGTGACATCGGTTAGTGTCCAAAACTTCACATACGGAAAGATGTCCTGGCCGCCACAGAGCTGGAGCAATATCAGCCAAGCCGTTCGTGAAGGTATTGGCCTTGAGTTTTAAGCTACATATTGATCCTCTCAAATTGTTGCATATCGATAGGCGTATAGCAGCATCTGTCATGATGGCGAGTTGCTCCAGATTAAATGATGGAAGAAGTTTGGTTGCGACGAGAGGAACACCGGACATACTGACGCCCTTCCTGCGGCTGGTTGAGACTGCGCTCAGCCAAGGCTTCACTCTCCTGTCTGGTGAAGCTGATCGGTGTGGCCTCTTCCGCCTTGTGTGGAACTGACCAAAATTGCCCTGTGCAGGGGTTTTGCTCTCACCGCTCAGAGAGTCAAGATTTCCGTCTAGTATTTCAGGAGTCTTGAGCTCTTCCGTAATAATTTCTGCAGGGGCAAGAGTGTCGGGAACTTCTACAACTGAGTTCTCCGCTTCCTGCTTCGGAGGTTTCCGGGGCGCTGCCGCCCTAGGGTTTCTGCTTCTGGTCCCAGATATTACCATGATAAATGCCACTGATTGCAGCAGAACAGTTGGTACCCCCTCCGGAGGTCGCACGCCTGCTGTAGTTAAGCCTGTGGTAATGTGATCAGCCTTCGATGGGAATCGAGTATCTTCGCGACACTGGTCAACGTTGAGGTGTAGTCTTCCATGGGTTGGTGCATAGTTAAGAGGCAGAGTTAGACAGAGATTGAGCTGCTCCCATGCCTGCCTTGTCAGCGGGCAACCTGGCAGATGTCTTTAAAACGTACTGGAGCGTTGACAATACAGTCTCCAAGCCTTCGGAGTTGGTGACCGTCGACAGGTTCCCCACCTTTGGTAACGTCCAATGAGATGTGCATGGCAGTCGCGCGTCCGACCCAAATGCTTCCTGACGACAGGTAGCCCAACAGATCGTTGGTCTTGAGCTGTTGAAGGTCCAAGCCGTGGTGCTGTCGTTGATGGTTATTTGCATGCTGCTGTGGTGAGAGAGTGATCAATGTTGTGAGCCACAGCTCGAGATTGGCAGATTGGCCGGCGAGGACTGCGCGTCCTAGCTCTATTGTGCGAGACATGTCTCTCCGAGCTGAGGCCGAGGCGCCCGGAGGAAGCTCAGCTGGTCGCTGGTGGAGCCCCGGTCGCTGGTGAGAAGGTGACGGTGGGGGGTGACGGTGAGCGGTGGTGAGGGGTGACGCGGGTGCGACCTCGGGGGTCCTCAACGCCAAGACCACAACACGCGCTCACAACCCCGCCAGGGCAGCAACACCATCCCATGTGATGGCGCACCTCTCTCGCACAGCAGCGCGGCGCCTCGGCTGCGCGGCCGCGGGCACTTATGCCCAATTGCTTCTTCGGCGACCGCCTACCGGGCTGGCGACGGGTCGCGCCTTCCATTCCAGCTCCCCGCAGCGAACCGACGGCGTCTTCCGCGAGCTCACGGCACAGCGCCTCCAGACGCCATGGATTGAAGCGCTCCGGAAGCAACAAGAGGATGGCACCAGCCCGGCCGCGCCATCTGGGACACCGCAAGTGCCAAAAGAGCGGAAACTGACCCCCAAGCGCATGCAGGACAGCTTCTCCAAGGTGGTGTTGCCGCTGGCGCAAGATCCATGGCTGCTCGATACATACCTCAATTCATCCGGGCATATACGCCTGGGCACGATATTCATGGACCTTGATGCCCTCTCTGGCATCATCGCATACAAGCATACGGGCGACGACGTCACCACCGTCACCGCGAGCTGCGATCGAATCGTCATCAACCACCCCTTGACTGAGATATGCGACCTCGAGCTATCCGGAAAAGTCACGTACGCGTCGGGCAGAAGCAGTATGGAGATCACCATGCAAGTTGCCAAAGCGCCACAAGAAGGCCAGACCATCAAGAACGAAGACGTCCTCATCCACTGCACTTTTACCATGGTCTCTCTTGATCCTGGCACCAAGAAGTACGCCTGTCCCACCTATTTTCCATGCACATACTTCACGCTGACACATGTACAGGCCCGTCAACGTGAACCCCCTCGTCGCCGAAAGCCGGGAGGAAAAGCGTCTCTATGCCCTCGGCGAACGTAACTCCAAAATCCGCAAACAACGCAAAGACAACGCGCTTACGAAACATACCCCCGACGACCTCGAGTCCGATCTCATTCACGCCTTTTGGCAAAAACAACTCCAATACCATGACCCACACGACGAGCTCCGCAAGCCTGACAACGCACACTTCATGGACACTACACGTCTGCAAACGGCCACTATCATGCAGCCGCAAAACAGGAACAGACATCATTTCATGATATTTGGAGGCTTCTTGCTCAAGCAGACATTTGAGCTGGCGTTCACGACTGCCGCCGCGTTTGCGCACGCCAGGCCTACCTTCGTGTCGCTCGATCCTTCAACATTTCGGAATCCAGTCCCCGTGGGCAGTATATTGTATTTGACTGCGACAGTGGTATATACTGATCCGCCTCTCATTGGCGCCCCCGGCGAACAGTTCGATGCGGGGAGCGCGTACACCAGGGTACAGGTCCAGGTTGATAGTAAAGTTCGAGACGTCGAACACGGGAGGAGTAAGCCGACAGGGACGTTCAACTACACCTTCAATGTCGAGAAGAACATCAGGGTAGTCCCGCGAACATACCAGGAGTTTATGTTGTATCTTGATGCGAGGAGGAGAGCAGCGCAGGTCAAGGAGACGCTACAAGAAGAGGGCGTTGGCTTGAGCCCCAAGACTGCTGAGCAGAGCATCACTGAGTAGGGAAGCGACTTGCACAGTACTAAGACAGCAGCCCGATTACCGTGTCCGAGGACACTCGACCTTTCATCCTACGGCTGTAGCAACAATTGCATACTCGAATCGGCTGAAAAAATGGGAACCATGTGCGTCTAATTGCCGCGGCCCTATATGATGCATTGAATCAAACCAAAAGTTACATGGGAACGTGCATCAATAACAAAAATGTCAACGCTTTCTCATCGCTCTACGAGTTCGTCTAGAGTACGTTGACATGGTGCATATGCCTCCGTACTGACGCCAGTAACCTAGCAAGCGCTCTCTGCTTCAGCAGCCAGCTTATCAAGCTCCAAATCCACGTTTCTTGTCTTCTATTTCGGCGGCGGGCCAAGGAACACACAAAACAACCTATCTAGACTGGCAGGTAGACTCGCCTGCATCAATCACAATTAGCTCTTTCGCCCTCTCATACACAGATGCCGATCTACTCACCGCTTTAGCCCACTGCTTGAACTCCCGCTCGTCTAGAGTCTCCTTTCCTTCCAGCAACTTCTCCGCTTCCACACCAAAACCATCATTCCGCATCGCATTGCACATATCTGCCAGCGGTCTCAGCGCGGGCATCGCGACTCTCAGCGACTCCCTCGAAGGCAGTGCAGAAGAGGGAGGAAGAAGGCGATCAGCCAGTGGCTCCAGAGCCGTTATCGGCCTCCGCTGACTGGACCTGAGCGATGACGGCGCCGGGTACCGAATCCGACACAAGACGTCGAGCACATCGTCCTTGGTCGGCACGCCCGTCGGCGGTTCAGGGTGCGCCAGCGCGGAAAATATGAAACTCACTCTGGCGGTTCGCGAGCGGGCGCGGATCGCAGGCTCCTTACCTACATCTGCCGATTGCGAGAACATGTAGTCGCTGCTCCGTGTGAGCAGGGCAAGAGAGCGCAGCAGTGCATCTTTGGTGAAGGGCACCTCTGTTGCGAAGGGGAAGCTGGCGTGGGAAAATAGGAGCAGAGACAGTGCGGGAGAAGCGGCTTCTATTTGGTTTGCTAAATAGCGATGGATTTTTGCGAGGTGAACTTGCACGTCTTTGATGTTGACTTCGTTGGTAGGTCGACTGGGGAAGGAGGCCAATAACTGCTCGAAGAAGTCGAGTTTCGAGGCACTGACGGCGGCAGCTTGGTAGTCCGGGCTGCCTGATTTGACGAGCGTAGTCCAAAGCTCGTAGATATCATCTAAAGCACTGTTAACTCAGACGGGTCCATGGTCCAAGTACGAAGGGAAGTACCTGTTGTTGCCGACTCCGCCCATTCATCGAAGGTCGGAGGTTTTGGGGACCGAGAAATGCCGAGGCGGGCAGTTAGGCGTTGCATGACGACGGCGAGTTCAACGTTGACGCACAGCCGACTTCGTGGGCAACTTGAATTGTTACTGGAGTAACTGTACTGTGTAATATATAAATCGGTCCGATCGGAGCATCGGTGATGTGCGACAAGGTGGAGGCTTAGCCGCGGTGAAGGTCCGTGTGCTTACATACCCCGTGGCACATCAGCACTGATTGGCTGGGCGCCTTACATGCACGCCGGAGGTTGCGAGGGCCGTTCCAAGTCTCGATTAGGAAGGCTTGCTCTTGTGGTGAGCATTGCTTTCGCACGGAAGGGTGTGGCCAACCGATTCTTGGGGCATATTGGGGCGAAAGCGTTGTCTCGAATGTGCGGCTTTTATTAATGAACCATGGGGTTAGTTGAACTGTGGAAGGCTGCACGGTGAGTAAACAGTCAGTATGGACGTTGCGACACGTTCAGTACAACACTGGTGTGCCTGGTATTGCTAATCATATATTTAGAGTACGTAGCAGTTGAAATGCGAATGGCTGCACGGATTTCAAACAGTAGTACAGGTGGTGGGCGTCGCAGGCGTATCTCTAGTTTAGGGCAAACAATATATCGACGAATCACAGAGACGAAGTGACACCAGGGCATCAGAACGTTCGGAAATGGCCTTAGCTATGGTCTCAGCCATGGTCTTTGTGAGGTTGTACCTGGACATGGTGTGGTGGCTTGCAGCATCCGTCACTGCTTACGGCAGGTGATATGAACCATGCTAACCCAAACGAAGGTCAACCCAATCGACCACCTACACTTTTGCATATAGCCATACAAGACAGCATAGCATCAGAGTCGTTTAGAAAACGAATATCGTTCCGTACGCGTCTTTGTGCTCTCAGGCGTGGCCGATCGCTACGATAGGCGGCTGCGAGCCGTGGCTACTGACCTCTGTTTATGTTTTATGCCACCATCGGACTTTGGCTTCGACTTGCACTGCAGAGACTCTCGTACGCAATCAAAGTACGGAGATCAAAGCGTCTCCGCCGCAGAAGAATAGGCCCGAGTTTGACAATACCGATGGTACTTAGGAGAATGCATCCAGAGCCACTCGCTCCCTTTCAGCTGCAAGAGCATTCGCTCACTTCGTTCTTTTTCCCATTCACTCGTTTTGCCCCTTTCGGTATTCACTCATTCATTCGTTTCTTCATCCATCCATTGTACCAGTCACTCCTTAGACTTTTGCACCGGTTGCACCCTTAACACGGTTGTACCTATAAACCTTTGTGACCTGCTGGTCCAGTAAACATGAGGGCTGGACAGTTCGCCCTTCTCCTAGTGGGCATCTTGTTCACCTTGAGCGATGCTCTTACGCTCCCCGACCTTAAGCAACCCCAGTAAGCAATCGTCTCCTCCATTATATTGACACATCTTCTGATTATCTTCAAGCCGCGGTGATGTCATTCAAGTAGACTGAAATACTACCCATGCCATCGAGGGCACTATCACAGACGTTGTGGTGGACCGTCTCGAGGCCCGAAGGAGTAGAGGAGGTTCTCGACCAGCTAGAAAGAAGCCAGCCCGGCCCGCCAGGAAGAAGAAGACTACCAAGAAGAAGCCCAAAGCCAAGAAGAAGGCCAACAAGAAGAAAACCAAGAAGCAAGGCAGCAAGAAGAAGGCTCCCAAGACGAAGAAGGGCACCAAAAAGAAGGCCAAAAAGGGCAAAGCCAGCAAGACAACCTCGGCCGCCGCATGCAAGTACACACCAAAAGCAGGCAAAGGCACCACCAAACCCGGCAAAGGCCTGGTACGCCGCGTCAACCCCGACCCCTGCCGCACCGACGACGAAAACGACAAAATCATGATCGAGAACTACAAAATCGCCGCAGCAGCCGCCAAAAAGAAGAACCAGCCCGCCCTAAAAGCAAACCACATGTACCTCTTCCTCCTAAAGCAAGGCCCTAAGATGGGAGCCAAGCATCACTCCGTCATCCTAGGCAAAGTCATGAAAGTCGGCAACCAGCTCGGCATGGAAGCCACCATCCAACAGTTGGGCAAGCCGCCCCGTGACGGCAATGGCAACGTCGTGAGGCATCCGGATGCGAAGATCTTCTGTGGCTCCGTGGTAGGCGGACAGTACCAAACGGGGCCGTATCAGCGGATCGAGTGCGCCAAAATGAAGGGCAAGTATAAGCTTGTTGGGAATGTGGGTCTGGAATTTGCAGACCCCGAACATTTTATTCAAAAGGGTATGTTTATATTTATCTCTCCCCCACACGCTCCTTCCTTAGTATTGGTTCTCGCGCTAACGCTCCGCGCTCCAGGCGACGAGGTCTTCATGGCTGAAAAGCCATACAACGTCTTGACGTGGAACTGCCAGATCTACTCTAAGAACTTGATCAATGTTACGAAGCTCAAGCCTGGGCAGATGGTGGAACTTTCGGATGCGCAGGCGAAACCGAGTCGGCCGATTGGGACGGGGGATTGGTCGGATGATGACTCGGATTGGGGGGGTATGGATGGTGGGTGGAATCCTGAGGGTGGGTTTCGCGTTATTAATGCGGCGCCGATACCGCTTGGGCCGCAGAATCCGAGGATGGAGATTGATTAGGTGGAGGGGCGGGGAGGTGAATGATGGAATAGAGTACTTGAGCGGTTGAATGGTTCGAGGGCCCGCTTGTACGCTACATGTACGAGTAACGGGCGTGATATCTGTGCCATTGATGAATATCCAATGAATACGTTGTTGCATTGTCATAGTCGCGACTCTTCCACTAATCAAAAAATGGTGATGAGGAGACATTTCTCCGTTCAATCGCTCATACAAATTTATAGTCCACTCAGCCTTTATAGACCGGAAAACTAAGCACACTGAGCTACGGTGTAGCGACCAGAAGAAAGGCTATATAAAAAAGGCGTGAAAGTGTTAATCGTGGCGCAAAATTCAAATACAACATGAGGAGTAGACTACTAGGTAGGGTTGATTCTTTTCCGATGCACTAATCATGGTAGTGCAGGGATAGTATATGAAAAAAACGATAATACTAACAGCGCTCTTAAAACCTCCTTTACAAAATCCCTACCATAGCATTCCTCATAGACCACGCTACCAACAGCCCAACGACCTATCCCTCCCTCCCTCCCTTCAACCCTATCCAACGACACGTGAAACAACTTGCCTTAATCCCATAAAACCAAGTAAAGTAGCACATATCGTAACACTATTCATTCATTCATTCATTCATCATATCCATTTATAGTCAACTTGACCTTTTACAGATTATGAGACTGAATCGTAAACCTAGTATTCCTATTGCTATCCACACTCTACACTCTACACTCTACACCACACACCTTCCCCTCTACCCACAAACTTTGCACATGAAGGAAGGATTGCCTGCCGATAACCCAAGATAAAAAGACCTAGACGCCAGGTATGAACAGTGTAACACTAGGGCGTAAGCACGCGCTGTCGCTCGGCTAAAGCCCACACAAAAAATCAAAGTGGTATCCCGCATAACGAAAGAAAAAAGCGTAAATGCCATCCAAAAAAAAAAAAAAAAAAAAAAAAAAGAGTGCTTGGAAAAGAGGAAGCAATGTCGTGAGCCGTGGAAGAGATGTCGGAGAATCGTAGCTGCATAGCTGGCAGAAGGCGGTGAGGAGAGCCCTTAAATCCGGCGGTGAGTGAGTAGCGTCGAGCGAGGCGAAAAGCGGGGGCCCGACGAGCCCATGTATCGCTCACAACTCATCGAGCTGGAACTCGAGCGCAACGTCTTCGCTGCACTCGGAGCAGTAGTAGTTTGAGAAGCCGCCGCATTCGACCGTCATGTTCTTGCACATGTCGATGCTCCATGCGTCGTACGAGTAGCCCGAGAGGAGGCGGTTGTGGCACACTTCGATGCTGTTAGCCCTGTGCGACTTGACTGTCAGTGTAGCTCGGTGGAAACTTTGCGATGCGAGGGAGTCAGTACCAGATGTAGTAGTCATGGTTGCAGTAGTACCACGAGTAGGTGTATGAGCACATTTTTCGGCGGAGTTGAAATGGGTTGGCGCGTGTCGCGTTATCGGTCAGTGGTGGACTGAGGATGCTCCGCGTATGAGGATGTGTATATGGAGTGAGTGTCTGGTGTCAATGTCAGCTATGTTGTGCTTGCTGTTGTAGATATTTCGCGACCGATGCGTTCTACAGTATTTCCAGAATTCGAGTCCAAAGTTCGAGACCCGAAGAAAGATGTTACGATTGCTCAGCTCAACCAGGCTGAATGGACACAAGACAGTGGGTGATACTCACTTAGAAAACCAAAGGTAGACGATATGCGCAATTCTATGCTTGCAAGCCTAACTACAAGAAAGCAATCTGTCGATGATGCAAGTACAATCTGAAACCGTATATATGCCCTTCTTTCCCTTCCGAAATCTTATATCTTCAAGCGACCTAACATTCAGTGATTGGCTAATTTATGACTGACAACAAAGGTTCTTTGTCGAATTCCACGAGGGAAGAAAGCCGACTTTATACGGGCGCCCTTTGTCTGACCCCCGTGGAGCTCGGACCGCAGGTCCCATGCACTGGGTCCAAGATGCTCCCCGGATTACCTTCCCTTGATAGGCTTGATTAACGTGAAGCGAATACACGCAGCCTCCTCTGCTTTGTCTCCGAGAACCGGCAAGTGGACCCTGACCTGACACCCCCTGCAGGGCCCTGCATTCGTTCCATCTAGCCTTGGTCCAACCAGCAAGAGTGGTTGTCACTACGCCGAGAGACCTCCAGGTGTGCGGCTCAAAGAAGGAATGGTTACAAGCCTAAGCGGTCGGCCGGTCTTTCACTCGCGTGCGTAAAACAGTCAGATGTAGCCTCTTTTACGTGGCCCATGATAAGCAAGCCGCCGACATGAGTTGCTCGCATAGACGAGAAGATTTGAAATCATATTCGTAATCCGTTCCTCTCACCATACGGTATGCATGCAGAAATTCCAGCCAACCCCGCGACCCCACTACTCATGGCCAAATAATTGCCCCCGTTCGTGGTCTCTCCACCACACTGACTGATAAACGGCTATATCCTTCCGTCGTACGATCATCGATGAGGCCGCCAATAAGGTTATCGATAAACGCTAATGCAGGGCTACATTCGCGAGCTGGCCCTCACCGCCTTGCGCCCAGCGCCTCCAGACTGTCCAAAAGTGCTGTGCCAGCGCCACAGCTTGCCAACATGGATGCTGGAACCGAGTGCTTCCGGTCAGCCTCACTCTTCCCTATTGGGCAGCTCCTCGGGTTGGAGCAACGCCGTTCGCTGCTTGGAAAGTCGGAGAAAGATCCGGAGAGATAGGATATCACGTCGGGCCGATCCAGGATACCATGAACGATGAGGGGCCATCTTGCACTTCGGAGCCGTGGTTGCTTGGGATTATAACTGATCCTATCATGTATTTCTGTACAAAATATAAAAGCACTTTTCAGTAAAGGACGCTTGGGCGGTTAAATGCACATAGTTATCTGACCATGCTTGGTGTGAATGTTCGTATTCGACATGAAGATGGAGCCATGACTGCCTCAAAATGTGGACCATGTATACGTAAACTGTACCTAACATCATGACCTTTTTAGCAACCCTGGATATGAAACGCCGTGCTGTATGGAAACCCGTTCATGATGCACCGCCTCAACCGCTCAACCAGTCTAGGAACTCAGGCGTAAAGTAGCTCACCACGATAGAAGCACCCGCTCGCAATATGCCCTGGGTAGCCTCCTCGGCCATTGTCCTTAAATCAAACACTCCGGCCTTCGCTGCTGCATGGATCATAGCATACTCTCCCGAGACCTGGTACGCAGCAACAGGCATGTCTTTGCCAATCTCTTTCGCGTCGCTAATAATGTCGAGATATTGACTGGCTGGCTTCACCATAATGATGTCGGCACCCTCGGCGATGTCACGAACAATGGCTCGTCGCGCAAGGCCACGACCACCGGGCGGCAGCTGATAGCACCGGCGGTCGCCAAACGAGGGGCAGGATCCTGCAGCGTCGCGGAAGGGCCCGTAGAGACATCCAGAGAACTTGGCAGAGTACGACATGAGCACCACCTGGTGTGCAATACCCGCTTCAATGAGCTTTAGCTTGATAGCTCGGATCCGACCGTCGTTCATATCCGAAGGAGCCACACAGTGAGCACCAGCGTTCGCATACGCCATGGCCACGTCACTAATCCTGTCCACCGACAAAACATTGTTGAGGCTGCCATCGTCCCGCAGGATACCGCAGTGGCCGTGTGAAGTGTACTCGCAGAGGCATACGTCGGCGACAATGAAGAGATGGGGAAACGTCCGGCGAAGCAGTCGGATAGCCTTGATGACGGGGCCCTTGGGGTCGTCGGCGCTGGTCCCTAGTGCATCCTTTGCCCCCGGCGCAACTGGCACGCCGAACAAAATGACAGACCTCAAGCCCTTCTCCACCAGCGGTCGCAGATACGGCACGACCTTGTTCAGGCCTCGACGGTGTTGGTTCGGTAGGGAGGGTATGAGGGTCTCTTCTTCAGGCTGATCGGATATGAAGAGGGGGAAGATGAGCATTGACTGCGGCACGGTTAGCTTCCGCATAGCGTCGAGTGGGGTCCATGCCGCGAATACTGGCCTTTGTCAGTTGTCGTTCCGCCTGCCACGAGCGGGCAAGCGGGTGGCTGTATCCTCCGTGCAATTGACTCGCAATGTCTCCCGAGATGCTGACGCTGGTCGCAGCAGTGCTGGCGTACGACCGCGCCCTCGAGACCTGCGACTGCTTGTCGTCGTTGCGTTCCACGTTGCGGTACGCAATGTCTGAGACGAGGGTAGAAAACGACATGGCGTAGGGGTGTCAGGGTGAACAGGAGAGAGTAGAGTATCAACGGGCGAGAGGGTTGGGCTGGGAGCGCGGAATGGAGGCGTCGTGGTTGCAAGAAAGATGGCCGAAAGCCGTTGCCGCTGGGGCCGAGGCTGGACTTCTGCTTTACTCCGAACCTCGTGCGGCTCTCGATTCGTAGCAAGTCTCTATATGTCGGAAAGGAGCATAGCCGGCGTAAAAGATACCCAAAAACAAGCTTCTAGCAAACATTGAACGAAAAAAAGAGTGTCGAACGAGCGGGTGCGCAAAAGCCCCTCCGAGCTTTCTCCTGTCTGAGTAATCGCGCGCCCTTATTGGCTGGCATGATGCGGATGAAGGATGCTCCACGCGACAATGGCCACTGTTTCTACCTTCATGAGAATCCCCACACAAGCTATGCGGCTCCTATCGTTGCTTTCGTCCATGTCAAAGCTCACTTCGTTTGTCTACCTAGAGCAGATTTCAGAGTGTTTGTCATTTGTACCCCTCCGACGAACGCCCTTTCCACTTTCCACTGCACCTTTGATATCTGAACGACTCTTCGAGCAGTTTTGTAGCGGAACCCCAGCACAATGTTGGCCTTAAGCTAACAACGATTTACTCTGTGAAAACGTGCAGCATCATGGAGCTCCTTTCAATGTCCCGTGGAGCCAGTAACCCTTCAAATGCCCTATCCTCCGCCGGGAACTGCCAACATATTGGGAAGTCTACGCAGCTACAACCTATGCATGGTGCAATTCGACGCAGACAGGAATAAGCGGTTTTCAGAGTACAGGAAATTTGCGAGCTCGCTGCTGTAGTCGGGTGTTAATCTTGCGGCTTGCCTTGGTGTAAGCCCTTCTTCACCACTGATTTCAACTGTCAACACCGCCATTCACCTCTACAGTCGTTTTGTTGGACGAGCAACGGAAACGGGCAACTACGCGATTTTTATCACAACAAAGCGAGCGTGCGTGTCAACCCTTCCCTCTCTTCAACCACAACATCGCACATTTCCCTCAGCAAGCGTACCTCGTCAACGCGTACCGTACCGGCACCTGCAACTGCTTCAATCGCACAACCGTCATCTGTCTGAGGGCCTCTGCTAATTCGTCACTTTTAACAGTGGGCACTGTGGGCTTTTGACGCCCCGACCTTCTACTTCTGGGCTTCTGGGCTTCTGGGCTTCTGGACGCATTATCATCAACAAATCGCCTCCCCGAAACCAACATCATGTATTCGATTCCGCACCACAAGTCCCGCCATCTCCTTCCGATCAACAGCATGCTCTTCCGATCAAAGTCGTCCATGCACGTAGGCTCAATCTCCAAACCCGACATCTACACCAAGTCTGACACTGACGCTGCTCTCAATGAAGAGCGGGATGATGAGATCACCGCTCTCCCCTCGGCCAAGTTCCTCCGTCGCCAGCAGAAGGCGGAAGATCTGGCGTCGTCGTCCTTGGGAGTCCAGCAGTCGGTCGAGATGTCGCCGGAGGTCAAGAAATCCAAGAGCATGACGGGTCTGCTTGGCGACAAGAAGAAGCCGTCCCTTTGGGGACGCTTCGTCAGGGCTCTCAAAAAGCCCTTCAAGAAGGAGAAGAAGGCGGGCAAGGGCAAGGAGCCGGTCGAGGAGAGGGAGCTGGTCATCGGTGGCCCAACGGACTTCCAGCATCTGCAGAGCGGCGCTGACTGCTTGTCCCCGGCCGACGATGCGGAATCCGAGTGGGAGACCATCCGCTCTTAGTGTCCCCTCCAAATCTTTCTGTGCGTATCTCCATCATCGCGATACCTCATCCAAAGGTCACTCACATCCTTTTCGGCACACTAACATCCTCCAGGTACGATACCTATTTATACGACTGGCACAGGCGTTACCATGATGATGGTCAGGGTACTGTGTTACCCCCAGAGTTGCTAACAGTCAGGTAAGTCAGTCTCGCGGGTCTTACCTGGGTTGACCTGTAAGGGGGGGGGTCCCTGGAGTTGACCTGATCGAACTGGTGTACGTTGGGGGGCCAAACTGACCTGGTGATTGGCCTGATTGATGATATTGTATAAAAAAAAAGTGGGGCATCTATGGTGTTGACCTTATATATAAGCCTCCGGGGCCCAAGACCCCAAATGATACCTCTCCTCTAGCACCTGCTCAGAGAGATCTGTACTGTTAGCTAGAGTACGGTTGACGTCCGTAAACCCAGCTTTTATCCAAGATCGTACGCACTGAGTTGCGGAGACTAGCTGGGGACCTTGTTTACGCCTTTTGGGTTCCATCATGTCGCCTGTCTCTGAGAAGACTCTCTCACAGTAACAAGAGGACGCTGGGATCGATAGCATGTCTATCGCGAGCTTTGACAGGTCCGGGTAGCCGTCTCGCATGCCCAGCCAGTAAGTAATCGGGTCCTGGGCAAGCGGGTGATCAATCGGGAGGTAAGGTTCGTCAGTATACCACCGCTCGTACTCATCTGAACAGTTAACAGCTGGGCTGGCGCTGAGGCGTACGGGCTTTGTGAGACCTTCTGTAAACGCGTCGATATTTAATACCTTTGCTCTCTTGCGCGGGGAGAGTTGACAGCACCCGTATTCTTGGCCTTGTACGTATCCCAGAGCTCCTTGAACTGAGCCTTGCCCTTGGCGAGCCACGTCGGGTTCTCCTCACCCCAGGCGTTGACAAAATAGTGCTTGTAATAAGGGTGGAGAGACGTCGCCGTAAAATAGGCAGGTGAGTCTTCAAGCTTAGCGTAGTACTTTGCAAGTTTCTTGTGCGCCAGCCGGACGTTGATTATTATATGGTCCTCGGGAGCGTCGTCCTTATCAAAATCAACGTCGGCCCACTGGGTCGCCAGAGCTTCAAAGTGATTGAGGAGATACTCAAAGGTCGGGTATACCTCATAGATGGCCCCAAAACGTCCAGAGAAGCCGCGCCCTTCAAGTCTCTTGGTGGCCTCCTTCAACGGCTGGAGGACATGTACGTACTGGGTAATTACTTGCCATTCTCCAGAGGTGAGCCCGGAGGACCTCATCCATTCAGGTACGTCGGCTGGCGTCTCTGTCTGACGCCCTCGACGCGTTGCGTAGTCGGAGCGCGTTTTTGTGATATGCCACTCCATATACGCGTTGATAGTGGAGTGGAGTATTATAGCCCTCTCAAAGGTGTCGCAAAAGGAGTTCCACCTTGTAACAACGGGCTTGACGGGCTCTAGAAGCTTGACGGGTTTCCTGTTACCCTCTGCGCGTTCAGACTCAAAAATAGTGCGCTGAAGCTGGTTGAACAAGTCGTACTGCTGGGGAGTACGTATTGAGTGGAGGACGTCGACGAGCACCCCCAATGGGCCCTTCTGACGCCACTCACGCATGAGCTTCTCCTCCTCCGCCGTCTGATTGTCGTCGTTATCAAAAACGTCCTTGTCAACCCCAAATATCACCGTCTGACCCGTCAAGTTGAGCGAGTGGGGTGAGCAGCGCAGACGGCGTTCGACCGCGTTGAAATTAAACTCTTGGGCTAGGCAGTTAACAGTAGTATCGTTATTGGCAGCATTATCAAGAACAAAGTAGCCCACTGAGGACGCGTCAATGCCGAACTTTGTCAGCGTCTGTTTGACAACCTCCGCCATCCTTTTTCCTGTATGGGCGCCAGCCAGCTGGGGCAGGGCGAGAGGCAGGTCGCAGATCCGTCCTTGGGCGTTGACGTAATGGCAGACAATCCCCATAAAGGCCTTCTTGCCACCTTTGACAGACCAGCCGTCAAAACTGAAGTGGACCTTGCCCAGCGCGTGAGACAGCTCGCGTTGAACTAACGGCGCCAGGTAATCGTAGAGGCGCAGTATATACGCCGAGACGCTCTGGTGGTTCTTCCATATCGCCATTTCTGCCTCAGGGTTGGCAACCCGGAGGAGGGCTCGAAAGGTTGGCGATTCAAACTCGCTGAGAGGATGGTTGTTCTCGACAAGCCAGCTGACTGCCGCCAGTCGAAAACACTGTATATTGAAGTTACCCAGCGCGTTCGCAACGTCCTGCGACACCTCCATCCCGGCGCCTGTCAACCCACGGAGAGTACGCTGGCCAGCCTCCAGCCCGACAGACTCGCGCCCAGGGCGAGTTATCGCGTGTCCTGTACGGAGCGTCTCAAGGTGAGACCAAGCTGACGACGTTGAGCTTGTTACGTCGTATATACCCCTACTTGCAAACCCAATACTCCTGTGAACGTGGCAGTACTGACAGACAAAGAAAATACGCGTTGGGCACTTGCGCAGAGCTACTCGATAGCCGTAGTTGTATATCAGCGACTTCTTACTCCTCTGCGTCCGCAAAGGCTTCATGTACGGCCCCAGTCGCGTCCAGTCGATCCCATCAAAGTTATCCTCGTACCCAGCATCGTACTCAGTATCGACAGCCTCGGGGGCTTGGGCGGAGGGCGCAGTGGGTGCAGTGGGCGCAGTAGGTGCGACAGCAATGGAAATATCTGTATAGGCGTTATGTGACTCCGCCGCCCGATCTCTAAGCTCTACCTCGAAGGACTGGGTGTCCTGGGTCGACTGGGAATCTTTGGCGACGTTAGACAGAGATTCAGCAGTGAGCGAGGTAGCTGGTGTACTAGGCGCCTCCTGTTGCCCCTGCCGTCTTTTTGAGCCCCGGCCGCGTCGATTTGAGCTCATCTAACGGGTATACTGATGGATATTGACGAGTATGTGGGTAGGTGCAAGGTCTGGGAGCACCGACGGAGATTTCAGGTGTACGGCTGATTACCCAATTAGGAAATAATCGGCAAGCTAAAACACCAAATATTCGCCAAAATATCGATATTTGATGATTTTTCCAGCTTCAAAAACTACTCCGGGAACCCTCTGCGGGGGCCCAAATCACCAGGTTGGTCAGTTTGATCAATCAGGCTCAAGGCCGGCACCTTATTTGCCTACTAATTTGTATGAGCCAATGGTTGACTGATTGAATTGACGCTTGGCAGTAAACCGAGCGGACTAACTGCTACCTGATTGATTGTTAGCAACTCTGGTTACCCCCGGACATGTAATACCAATTCAAAATAGTCTAGCTAGCTGTGTCCCTCGACGACCGCTCAATGCTAAACGTATGCTCTACATACACGAGTCCCATATCCTCCGTGCTATCCGCACGACTCACCGGCCCGCTGAACCACTGTGAAAAGCTCCTGCTATGTCTATGTGCTCTGCTTGATCTGCTGTTTGCGCTGTATACTGGACTAGGCAGCGGGGTCCCTGCAGGCGTAGCTCTCAATTCGTCCCGTGTGCTAATCACAGAAGTCTTCATAGTGCCACTTTGCCGCGATGCGTTCCCCGCCTCGCCAATCTCGAGGGGTATGGAAGAGCGAGACTTGGACCGCGACGAGCGCGAGCCTGATGGTGAGACGAGGGATGCGAATTTCCCAAGTGAGGACACGAGACGTGGGAACACGAGTGCGGCGATGACTTTTATGCTGGGGGCGCAGGCTACGACCACGGCGATGTGGTTTTCGACTACGGACCAGATCATTATGATGGCGAAGCGGACTTGATTTCAATAATGTCAGCATATCCCGCTGTAAAACCTTCCTCTAGATTCAACTTACACGTGAAATCAGGCCTTGTGACGAACATGTGGATGGACCAGATGCGCGCTGCGCAGGCGACTATAACACTGCAATACGGGTCAGTCCTTTCCTTTATCCATTTACCTTGCACAAGGTTCCAGCCCATAAGAGGTAGCAACCACTTACAGTACCCCCAGCGCAAACAAGCAATTCAGCCCCACCCTCTGCGGCCTTCTCAACATCAACTTGCGCGTAAACACCACCGGCATCACATACAGCACCAAATCCGTACACAGCATCATGCTCGAATTGCAGTAGTAAAACGCATCCAGATTGACGCAATACCCCTGCACATCAGGATAGAAGGCTTTGCGAAACGGACGACAGCGGAAGACGTCGACGAGGATGCTGGAAAGACCGAAACCGAAGGCGATGCAGTGCATGAAGTAGATGGAGACGCGGTGGGAGCGCTCGGTGGTGATTTCTCTATAAAAGAATAGGAGGGCGTGTTTGATGGCCCAGTTGCAGAGGAAGTAGAAGGCGTTGGAGGAGAGGAGGAGCTGTTGTGGTTGTTGTTAGTACTAGGGTGACTTGGACTCCAGATTCTTTTTTCATGTACCTTGTTCAGTTTCGGCATGTGGGCGGGGTTTACGTTGACTTGGTGGTCGCCGAGACCGAGACCTGTGCTGACCATTTGGAAGATGGAGAATATAGTTGCTGAGACCTGGTTTCGTGTGAGTGGGAGAGTGATACGGTTGGCTTGATGGTTCTTACGGCTGCTAGGACGATCAAGCCTGTGTGCAATTTTAGCAAAGAAGTATATTGCGGGAAGGGGAACTCACCATCGTGCCAGCCAAACTTTCCAACGACGAATATCCTACGTCCAGCTCTAGAGACAACCGCGGCCAAGGTGAGCACGATGAGAAGCGAATTGAGCCAGATAATGGTAGGGCGTAGGTCGGACATGACTGTAGCAATCCCAAAGCTTCAAACAATGGCGTGTAAGATACTCGATGGCACGGAGAAGGTTGCTAAAGTCTCATCAAGCAAACCAGAAGACCCACTTTTCCTCGAAAATATCAAACGACCAAAAACGATGTGGACGAAACAGCAAGAAAGATTTTTCTCCGAACAGACAGACTAAGAAGCCACCCTAGTTTTCAGCTCGCGGCTACACTTTCTCAAGACGACATCTCACCGATGCACATCACTCTCGCATCGTTGTCCAACATGTAAGCACCCTTGAACCAGCCCAACTCATCCCATCAAGACTGCCGCGTCAACAATTGCCGCTTATTGTTGCACAACAGCGGTTATGACTGGGTGAAAACGCCCGTATGTTTCCTGCGCGGCTACGATTGGGTGACAGCGTGCAGATGTTTCGATCAGCGGATGCGTGAGCATGCAGACATATTGCTGTCAGCCTTGGCCTGGTAGGGTATCCGGCCAGCCCGAAGGTGAGATTCTTGAGCATGGCATGCAGAGCATGGTAGGTAGGGCTGAGAGCATGGACACATGGCGTGTGCGAGTATGTAGTGGAAGCCATTTCTCTTGAACAAAGCTCGGGTGTCTAGAAATCCGGTGCCGGGTCGCATATTGCGTATATCTAGCCTTGCGCGAACGAAAACCTGACCGTTGAAAACTGCGTACCCCACCATTGGCATACAAGAGATAGACTGAACCGTTCAGAATCTGATAGCCCATCAGCCCAGTGAGAAGGCGTCTTCCTTCCGTCGCGCCGTTCCTCCCTCCCGCCCGCTTCATATGCACCCTCTTTCCCCACCACTGAAAATAACAAGCGAGGGAAATGTGTCACAAGACCGCCTTACGACTAACCTACATTGGCGTGATAGACAATAATCGAGAAGGGCGTTATCGGAGGTCTGTAGGGCTGGCGCTGTACGCGCTTAGCCACGTTGACGTAGATTAAGCGGACAAGGTTGGCGAATCGTTCCTCTCCACCGGGTATTTGCCCGGGGTTCCAAAGGGCCGGGGTAGTACTGCGGGTGGACAGATGTGGGTAGTCGTCTGACCTTACGAGGGGCTTGATGAGAGGGAGAATCCTGCGCTCGATATAGCACATATCAGTCGTGCGCGCTATTGAACTGTTGGTTGGTGTTTGCGCTCGTGATCGACACTCTGATGCTCCGAATTCTAAGCGTAACAAAAGGAAGCCAAGAATTATCTGCTGGCCAAGTTGGCTGTTCTCGACGTAAGATCGAGCGATCATTGCCTTGTATTCGAAAGCAGTGGAGTGGGTGTTCCCTCGTTCTCATATTGCACATGTATTTGAGGTATTTGCGAAAGCCCGTGTCGATTTTCAGCTGATTGCGCGGGCCACCACATATTAATCATGAATGAAAATACGATGCATACGATAGCAACTCGTACGAGTGGCTGGTACTTACATGTATGGATGGGACTTTCGGGACAAGGGGCTTGTTACTTCCTCCGTGATCTCGAATCCATGTGTACCTGACCTACGCGAGTGCAATTTATCGTGAGACGAAGCAGATGTTTGAAGGAAAGCGTCGCTGAATCATCTTGATAAATATCGTCTGATTGATACGGTAAAGTTCTATTCTAGATATGAATAATCGTCCACGTTGCCTCAGGTACCGCGAATCAACTGAAGATTAGACGCCCTGATAGACATGGGAATGATGAAGTAATTGCAATGTGCGTATGACTAGTGTCAGAGTCTGGAATCGCCGCGGACTCGATCGAGTATGGTTTCGCGTTCTCTTCGGCTCATGGCATGATGCTGTGGACGAGCTCTACCATTGTGAGAGAGGCATTGGGGAATAAGGAACCTTAGGAAGTTGCCAAATTATTTTAGTTGACCTGCGAAACAGTCAGTAGAAGAACTCAGCAATAGAAATCCAGTTGAAATTAAGGAAGTCAATATATTGTTCACAGCAACCCTCTTCACTTAAACCTTTATTCTGTCTTCTCTACTCTGACAGCTGTTTAACATGTCCATGACAAATCGAACAAGCGAAAAGCCTCAGGCATGGTCCGGCCCGGGCCTAATGCAATCCTTTGTAACTCTCAGGGAAGGCTCGAAGCTTTCGAAAGAGACGCTGCAAAAGTGGTTCAACGAAGTCTACCTTCCGGCCGTGTTGAACACCGGGATTGTGAAGTCCGTCACGCAATGGAAAGCCGCAAACCCCGACTACGAGAAGCAGTGGATGCTCCTATACGAAGTTCCCGATCTTGCGCTTGTGTAGTACGGCAATAAACATATTGGTGGAGACTTGAAGGACATCCCTCGAACTAGCGACATGTTTCCGACCAGCGTTGTCAACGTACCGTAGCGAATCTACGGCCCGTAGCGGCTACATGTAGCCGAATAGGGCACAGTATACATATTGGCCCTTGCATGGCTCCACGGTGCAGTATTTGGCCTATGCAACTACGGGCCGTAGATTCGCTACGGTACGTTGACAACGCTGTTTCCGACGGATGGGCCGGTAGACGATTTCATCGATTTTAAGTCGCGGATCCTGTCGCAAATTCAACTCTACGGATCTGGCGAGATTCCAGAAGGTACGTTCATAATTTGTGAAGGGTCGAGATGCTCCATGCTCCATTCAGCTCATGGCATGATTTGATACTGATGAAACCGTAGACGATATGGCAACCTTTTTTTTTGTGAACAAAGCTGCATCCCGCAACTATACTTTAGTAAAGGAAATAACTAGCTATAGCTTATTTTTCTATGTACTAGCTTTGTGTAAGATATCTATTATATGAATACATGTGATCTAGTTGATGACGCGCTCATCGTTTGGCACCCCGCAAGGCCGTTGCATACACTGGCTCAGAGTCGACTCTATCACAACCTTAATCAACGCTGCCATGCAGCCAGCGCCTGGTGGAGAGAAAGAGCTAGATGCTTGGTATAGAGAAGAGCACAACCAGCGAATGTCTGAGCAGCCCGGTTGGAAGCGAACGACGCGGTACAGCCTCCTCTTTCAAACGCGGAACATTGGCAAGTCCAGTGGCTTGGACTTTCTGGCTCTGCACCAGTTCGGTGAGGGGCACAAACTCGGAAAGGATTTCGAGGCATTGGATCCTATGTCAGACTGGACACAAAAGTGTATTGGCGAGTGCACGGCGATTGACGCTGCTATATACCACAAGGTGAGGACCTGGTCAGCTTGAGGTGGATAGTGACGGTTCAACCGAAAAGCTATTGCATCATCCAACATGTAACGATTTGAATAATTGAAGGACACACATTGAAAATCGGCGTCGACTTGAGCATAGAAGGCTTAATGATGATAATGCTGTGACGTCCAACGGAGTGGAACAGTGCAAGTGAAATGGACCTCGGAAGCGATAGTTGGCCTAACCCAGCTTGGTCAGGTCCATCTCCACCATGACGTGAAGCCGACGTCTCAGTTACGCGGTTGAGCTGCATAGCTCCGAGCTTCACCTGCGCTCTTGACAAAGAAATAAACCCTCCACTTCTCCCTTCGTAAACAACTCATTTCCTCCGAACACCCCAATCACCGTGCCCACAGCCTCTACATCCACAATTATGGCCGATTCGCTTGCTGCATTTAGAGACGGAAGGAGCGCACAACTCCGCAAGCTCGCGGAAGAACACATGCAGCATGAGTATGCAGATGATTTGTTCCAAAGCATAACAGGACTGACGTGAAATAGCTTGAATCAGTCCGACCGCGATACCTTGAGGAGCGCTGGCAGTAAAGTATCGACACACGCGAAGGTCGGCTCGCTACTGGGTCTGGGGTTCGGGATATACTGCGCAGTTAGACTACGAGCAATGCGCATGGCGTACTTCAACGCGTTCAGAGCGATGGAGAAGCCGGTGGAACTCAAGTTCGCGGACGGTCGCAAACGTACGTACCAAAGTTGCCTTGACGTGGTCCTCTACTAACTTTTCTGCCAGATCCCATCCCGGACATCACAAACGAACTTGCACCGTCGAAGTGGGGTGACGCCGCCACATACTTTTTCTTTTCTGTCGGAGGCCTGTTCCTAGGCGGTGAGGTCGGCTTTTTGACTGGCACTGCATCTGCGTCGCGAACCATCACCAAAGATCCGGCAACAAAGGAGCGGATTGAGAAGGCTTTCAAGAACTATCGCATCGATGTGATGAAGGAGGAAATAAAGCAGTTGGAAGGAAAGAGCCAATTTGAACAGTTGTTCAGCTCGTGAAGCAGAGGGCTATGGAGAGTAAAGAAATTGCAACTAGCAGAGTGTTTAACTGTAGGCTTGAAGCTCGAACGCACCCGCATTGTCCTGCTTGTATGTTGTGTGCTGTGATGACACAGTAGTGCTCTGTATGTTAGTTCCAACATCGTTGTACTTTCGAAGGTATGCGATCCAGCCCTGGCAAGGGTGCCTGGTCAATGCATCCGACAGTGCCGACGACGTTGAATTTTCGCGTTCTCGGCGCCAACGCTGCCATTAATAGTGCTCAGGTCGCGGTGTATGAAAGATTGCGCGCCATTATCACTGTAGTGAATCCAGCGCTACCTCTGTAAGTAAATATCATTATGTGTGTTACCAACAAGAGCACACCCTGGATGGGCCACGCGGCGCACGCGTCTGTGGCTGAATCACTTGTGGCTGAAAGCTTATTTCCCTGGATTAATGGGGCCATTGACGTCATCTCTTTAAGCGGAAATCGGTGCAGTGCGATGCCACTCAGCCACTGTCGGACCGCATACGCGCGTTTCATTTTCTTCATTCTATTCTATCGTTGTTTGTGATACCTAATCCATCAAGTCTACATTCGGCGCGAGCGATATTAGGTCTACATCCAAAGCGAGCGATACCCTATGTTCGCCTGTTGAAATGCAGCGCACTTATTTCCCGGCACCCGAGCTGGCTACGACCTAGAACCACTCTAAACAACAGCAGAAGCGGAGGAGCACGATGCAGACTCAATATCTTCAACTCGTATGGCTTGCGAGCCTTGTGGCTGCACAACTTGAAAGCTCGTCTTACGAAATTGTCACGATCACTGGTAGCGCTAATCTTTCGGCGGGCGAGGTTCCTACGGCCGCCGCCACTGTTCCTTCCGACTTCGAAGCGAGTACAATTGTCTCGAACAGCGCTATATCAGGAGATACAGCCGCTTCAAACGCCACAGGCGCGAGCATATCATCCGAAGCTACGTATACGCAGCTTGTAGGCGGAACGCCTACCACCATCGAAGTGAGCGGAAGCGTGATAGCCAGCACATCGACCGCCCCACGACCGTCAAATACACAACCATGCAACAACTACCCAGAGTTTTGCCACAGAAAATATAGCAATATCACCGAAGTCTGCGCGCACAACAGCCCCTTCGTTCGGTAAGTGCTCGATTAGATCATGGAGACACCAACGAATCAGCGCTGACAAGTAGCAGGCCGCGGAATGTGGCTGCCAATCAAGAACTCACCGTAACACAACAACTCAACGATGGCATTCGAGTGCTTCAAGGCCAAGCACACAAAGTGAACGACACACTATATTACTGCCATACGTCCTGCGACTTGCTCAATGCCGGTACTGTCGAAGACTATCTTAGGACGGTCACCCAGTGGGTAGCAACCCACCCCTTCGATGTCATAACCATAATATTCGGAAACGCCAACTTCCGGGCCAGAGGCGAGGATGGCAAGCCCCTTACCACTTCACGCGACTTTGCTGTACCGATCGAAGCTTCTGGTCTCCTACAGTACATTTACCAGCCGCCCAAGACAGCCATGACCCTCGATGACTGGCCCACCCTCGGCGAGCTGATACTGTCAGGAAAGCGCGTAATTACTTTTATCGACTATAATTTCGACACCAAGGAAGTGCCATACCTGCTGTGGCAATTCTATAATGTTTGGGAGACGCCGTTCAGCCCTACAAGCGACGATTTCGGGTGTCATCGACAACGACCCGAGGGTTTGAACGACACCAAAGCGCGTGACATGATGTATATGGCAAACCACAATCTCAATGTGCAGGTCAACATCGCCGGAGCCAATTTGCTGATTCCGAATACTGCGGAACTCAATATCACGAATGGCGTGGAAGGATCGGGCAGTTTGGGTGAGATGACAGACACATGCACAGGTGAGGACTCGAACCTTTCTCTCCTTACTAGAGGGATCGCTGACAGAAGCATAGAACTTTGGGACCGTCCGCCTAATTTTCTTCTCGTGGATTTCTACAACCGCGGCTCGCCCATGAACGGGTCGGTTTTTGAGGTGGCTGCGCGCGCGAACAACGTAGCCTACAATCGCCAGTGCTGCGGAAAGGCAGCCAGTCCAGCTGTGATGCGCGAGACGCCAGCAGCTATGTCTCTAGCGTTGATAGTTGCGATTGCAGTTACGCTAACGATATAACTAAGTTTGGATACTTCTGTGGTTGGGGGCTTGGCTTGGCTACGTGGAAAACATTGAGTCCGTGATTGACCTTGTGCCAAGGTGGGTTTACTTGGGTGTGTAGCATGCGCTGGGTTTTATGCATAGCGTTCACGTTCATAGTACATATTCGGTTTCGGCTATTAATCGACTGTGGGGGGAATTGCACAAGCATGACTCCAAGTTCTCGAAACGTGATATCAAACGCTTCGAACGCGGACTAGTGTTGAAAAAGAGCGTTGGATATGAGAGACCGGGAGGAAGGGACATTCATAGTACGCGATAAGTCGGAAGCGTGAGTGCACCGTGCTTGTGAGCTACGAAGTCATGGGGTGTCACCAGCAACGATGAACTAGACCAAGGATAAGATAGTGTTGGGACCCAAGCGGACTTGATGTGATGGAGCACTTGCGGGGAGCCGACTATCCCTCGGACGACGGAATGTTAGTAAGGCCGCCTGTGCTCTTAAGCTTAGAGTAATCAGTCTTACGTTACCTTAAAGTATATAGAAGCCGCCTACTAATTATCCAGCGCTGGCAACATTACCACTTTACCACGGGGGTTCCTCTCTGCTTTGGAGTTATGTATTATCAGCATGACTCCTTCAAATGATGTTTTCACGACTCTCTTTGTTTTGTGTATCCTAGGTTTACTCACATGCCTTTCCGCAGATCGTTTGTGATTACGTATACAGAGGCAAATCAATAAAGGCAAAATCGATAAATCGCTACCGTCGTTGAAAGCAGGGTCTCCGGCAGAAACCTCCGACCTCCTGGGGCTGTCACCTGTTTCCCCGTCTTCTGGTCTAGCGCCTTACTACAAATGGACTAGCGCGACCCCGCGTTCACAGTGCACTCGCGTCGGTGCTTCCCGCTCGAGCTCCGCCACAACTTCCTCGCAGCCTCTCACCTTGGATACCTTTCAACGACAGCTCCATGACCTCACGACCCGACACGCTGAACCAGCGCCGTCCTTCGGACTGGCACGTCGCCCGTGCCTGACTTTCACAGTTGCCACTCTTTCCAAGGTAAGCATACTCTTCTGATACCCTGTCACCCTGAAACCTTGCAACGCAATTGCGCAATCCAGCCCTGTCGCGTACTAAATTTACCTGGGGCCGTCGGTCTGTAGTAGTTTCAAGGTTGGTTGGAGACAAGATTGGGCGTGGGGGGTACCAGTAGGCAGCTGCTATCGCCGCAAGCTAGCCGTCTTGAGCCACTGCGCATACATTGGAACTTCACGCTTGGAAAGGTCTCTACTCCATACTCTCCTTCGTTTGTCTACCCCAAGCAGTTTTTCGTTCGCTTGTTCAATCGGTCCACTCGGTCGCAGATTGCAGTCCTACTCCACCGCTCGGGTCACGTAACGTTACTTGCAGAGGATCAAAAAGAGCAGACACTACACGTTCGAGCTCGACTGGTTGGTCTTCATTACCGGAACTCGAATTTCGCACGTCACGTCTGTCGCTTCCGTCCTCGAATATCAATCAACTTTTCCAATCGCTCAACGAAGGCAACGTTCACTTTGTATTCACTCACTTTCCATCAAAATGCCGTCCTGTTGCAGGATCTGCGAATATCGGCAGCATGTAATCCAAGCTGCCGCAAGTTCAAGGGAGCTTCTGGACGTGTCTCTAGTCACACTATCGTTCAAGAGCGCTATATCACCCACAGACACCACGGTATATACGGCTTTGAATACGCTGTTGAACAATATCATTGATTCAGCTGAAACGGCGTGCCTTCCGACGTCATTCACAGCATGGTCACCATGTCAAAATGAGCCGCATATCGTCGCTGTTCTCACTACAGCCAATGAGACGTGCAAATATGGCACATCGCCAGTATTCGACACTGTGCTGACTCACTTATCATCGCCCCCGAGCGTCCAACACGTCTATCTCGATCATTCGGTCATATCGCTCGCCGCATCATCAGCGGAAACGAAGATACCATGCGACATCTTCATAGTGCGAGCTACCAAACCTGAAGTAGCCAGCGCTATCGGAAAGCGTTTTGGCTGGGAGCCGAAACGTTCTGAACTCTCGGCTCGGATGGGGGTTCGCACCGCTGCAGTATTCAGTAGACCAGGAGACCTCGTTCGCGACTTCTGGGCCTGGGCCGAATTGCCTCCTGGTGCTCCGATATCTTCATCTAGTTCAATCAGAAGCGGATACGAAAGCACCAATACTCGAACCAGCTTGATAAGCACGAACTCCGAGGAGAACATCTCGCTTTTCTCCGCAGAGCAACAGCGTCAGAAAATGGAGGACGAGACACTTGTTATGATCTTCCAATGGAGTAGCCGCGTCAAGGCTGAGAGGTTCAAGCACCCGTTCCGGAGGAGTTATGGTCAGAACGGACAGGAAATAAGCGGCAACATGTGGCGTAATCATGTGGCATATCCTCTGCTGCAGCTTTCGGCCATGGGTGCAGAGCTGGACGTGTTCAAACTCGAATTGAGAGGTGTCGAGCCGAGGATGGACGTGGGTAAAGCCGCGGCTCGGGAGCGTCGCGGGAGCCGGCGGCTTAGTACCATGGCTTTGGCCTTTGGCGAGAGGGTGAGTGGATTATGGAGCCGATAATCCGACAACGGGAGGAGATCACCGTGCATGAAAAAGAGAAGTAATGGCCAGCGGTGAGAGTACGAAGTCAGAGGTCGGTGTCGCCGCATCATATGGACACTCTGGGGACCTCGCAATGCATAGTGAATGCGGCAATGGTAGGGCTGGACGAATAATGGCTTTTGACGAAACAAGCCTACATAGATCACTTGACGACCTAATGAAGTAATTGTGGCTCATGGCCCTGAAGATCATTCCAACGGCGCGTTCGTGATGGCAGAACCTACCAGGTCTACGGATCCATCATCGGCGCTCCCTTGGGGTGGTACTGCAGGATGATTAGGCGGGCACGGAGACCGCGTTGGCGTATATGGACGGGTGGTACTCATCCCAATACGAGACGTTACAATTTTCGTCCCAAGATTAGACCATTTCACAATCCACCTCCAACATTTCCTGCACTATGATTCCTCCACTTCTGCGAGAATAAGACCGTGTGTTGCCAATGAGAAGGAAGTGTATTTTGGGTGGGGGTGAACGCAGGTAAGATGGCATGGAACGTCAACCTGCACGAAGTCCGGAGCGCTATTACCGAGTTCTCGATGGAACGCTGAGCCAGGCGCACCGGCACCAAAAGTGACGAGAGCAAGGGGATTCCGCCTCGTAGATTCATCTCGCAGCGCCGCAAACGGTACTGTGAGGCCACCTCTCTGACAGGGCATGCGCAATCTCCGCGCCCAGTTCTCTCTTCCTCGGCATAATGAGGCTCTGCATCGGTTGTTCCTCGGAGAGGGTCGTAGCGGGAGCCGCATCGCAGGGATGAGGCTGCGCCACAGGACGCGATTGGGCCACGTCTTGTGTTAGCTCGGTCGGGCAAGGCGACTCGTTGCTGGATTCAGAATGCATTGCGTTCAGGCGCGCGAGGTGTAAGGCTTGGATGTAAGGGGAGGGCGCGGCACCGCCCGTCGGACGTACGTAGTGGACTGGAGGCCAGCTGGGTGACATTGGGGGCTCAGTAGTAGTCGTGTCGTGGCGGATGAGTGCGTAGGTGGTGCGGCGAGATGCGGCAGCGGCGGCGACGGCGACGGCGACGGATGCGTATATAGATGGCAGAGCCACGGATGGACATCTTGCTCGATATAGGAAGGTTGCCACGGTTCAACAGCGAGCATGGCTAACTATTTGCACAATCACGATACGCACGCTAGGAGTGTTCAGTATGGGAACATATCGCCCACTAGGACACATGTCAGACTACCAGCACCTCGACGGCCATCGACGCAGAAGGAAGTGAAAAGAGTTGATGAAGGAGATTTAGTGCTAGGTCGTCTGTTCTGGCTGCCGCCGAAAGAAGAGCTGCCTCCAAGAGCGGTACGCAGAGCGCATGGGAAAGGAGCGGTCGAAGAGGGGATATACAACCATCCCATAGTCGTCATATCTCGACCCGCAGATGAAAGCCAGGTCGTACATTTCCACATTGTGAGCCCGTCGCCCCCTTCCTTTTTTCGCCTCCATACTCATCAACTCCCAGGTGACGTCCTTCCAAGGCAAACGACTGCACGAGATCTACTCCAAAGGCAACGAATTCCACGCGTCTCGCCGCTCATGGTACCTTCCCATTTCCCCCTCGCCACCCCACCCGGACGCCACTTCCAAAAAGCTGCAAAAGCGGTTTCCAACCCTGGATCTAGCAGACAACGCGACGCTCCGATGGGATTCCTACGTCAACATCCGACACGTCTACAAGATCGAATGGGCACATCTCAGGTCCTATTCCAACCCAGACACGCCAGCCACGCACATCTTCCGCTTTGACCGCGAATCCTGCGATAAGATGATGGCAAAGACTAAACTACTTGCCAACTATGAAGCTGGAACGCAGCATCAAACCCGATATCAGACCACGAGAGCAGCAACATCGCTGCTCCCGTTGCGTATTCCAGAGACGCCTACCAGGACGCGGAGGCAACCTGTGAGTAATGAACAGGGAGAAAGAGAAGAAATGCTGCACTCGCCCAGATCGATATCAGATTCTGGTAGCGTAATAGGGTCGGAGTACTCTGGGCTCTCTCCGATTCTGCAGTCGGATTTTGGCGGCGGACGATTTGAGTCCGAGCAAAGTGTTCCGATGCCGAAGAAAGCGCCGCCTGATGGTGGGGAGGTGGTCTTAGAGAGGCTGTGGCGGTTGGTGATGGTGATGTTATTATGGCCGTTGGCGATGCTAAGGAGGATGAGGGAGAAATCCAAGCGATGAATACTGCGGAGTTTTCGGGTTTGGGGCACCGTTCCGACCAGTCCGAAGCTGGCTAGTGAATATACCCCTGCTGCGTCACACACTACTGGTACCACTTGAAACAATCGTGCTTTCTGTCTCGCATTCAACTGCATTGACAGTCCATTACCTCTCATACTTTCATATTTTTGACTTTCCATCACCTAGGCAGTTCTTCGTTTGCAGAAGAGCAGTCACACTCTAGTTACGCAGGTGGGAACAATTGCGGGGTACGTACCGCCTGCCGTATAGATGCCCCCCGGCCCCGCCTGCCGGCCTACCTATTTAAATTGTTGTTTGCCCATTTTCTCTTACTTACACACCAAACTCATCACTATGTTTAGGCGTTGGTTGCTAGGTCTCATCGATAACGTCGTCTCTCGTACCATCGAAGCCCTGCTAAGATCAATACCTGGTCTTCCTACCTTTTCATACAAACACTTCATTTATACTAGCGCCGCGTTCCTTGGTCTTGCGTACGTCTCTGGGTTCTTACAGGAGTCTAGGAAGATTTACGCGGATCGCCTAAGCACGAGCACCAAAAAATCGCCACATCATTGCGCTGACTGTGGATGCCGAAAGATTTATCCAGAACACAGTCCGCAGCCCGCCAACCGTAAAGTCCAACCCTAAACCACCACTATGTCGATCCAAAACGTCGCCCTAGTAGGCGGCACCGGCACCATAGGCGGCCCCATCCTCTCCGCTCTCCAAAACTCCTCCTTCAACCTCAGCATAATCAACCGCCAATCCTCAAAATCCACCTACCCAAACACGCACGTCATCACCGCCCCCGACGACCTCAACGTCCCAGACCTCACCCGCCTCCTCAAAGAAAACAAAATCGATGCCCTCATCCTCGCCATCAAGCCCGCCCAAATCGACCAGAACAAGCGCCTCATCGACGCAGCTTTCCACGGCGGCGTAAAGCGCGTCATCCCCGCGGAATTTGGCAGCGTCGACTCGGCGGACCCGAAGACGAGGGAAGTGTACCCAATTGCGAATAGCAAGAAAGAGGCGCGCGACTATCTCATCTCGCTGCAGGATAAGGAGCGGGGTGATGGGCTGGGAAAATTGAGCTGGACGGGGCTAGTGCCGGCGCATTTCTTCGACTGGGGACTGGGGAATCGGCTTCTCTGCTTCGATGTGGCGAAAAGCAAAGCGTATATACAAGATGGTGGGGACATCAAGTTTAGCGCTTCGAATCTACCCTTCATCGCGCAGGCTGTCGTCAAGGTGCTGGAGAAGCCCGAGGAGACGGCGAATAAGTTGCTGTATATCCACAGCTTCCGCGTGACGCAGAACGAGCTGCTGGCTGTGCTGGAGAAGGTCACGGGGGATAAATTCGAGGTTGTTCATCAGGATAGTGCGAAGGAGTTGGAGAGGCTGAGGCCGGGGATGTTGGCTGGTGATTTTCAGGCGACTGAGGATACGGTGGGGATTTGGGGGATTGTCGCGGCTGATTGGAAGGGGAAGGAGGGGTTTGCGAATGAATTGTTGGGCTTGGAGGAGGAGGATTTGGAGGAGACTGTTAGGAGAGTGTTGAAGAAGTAGGGGGAGGGGGGAGACGGTACATCGCATTAAGATGGATGCAATGACTCAGCATTGTACGTCTGTGTTATGAGGTGTATGAAGTCCTATTGTGAATGTGTGTATAAACTCTCGCCTTGAGACAAGGCTCCCTTATCATGTAATCAAGGGTTGATTGACGATTTGCGTTGGGTGCACATTACGATATATTCCGGATTGATCGACCGCACCCTTGATAGACCCCACAACAACCGTGAGCTGGATAGTCGGGTAAGTATTGTGATTTTGAACCATCATTAGTAAGTTAATTCTGCGTCACCTAACAACAAGCCCGCTGCTCCTCCCACGCCTCAACCAGCTTTCAACCCCCACCCACCGATTACATTACATCACCGCACAAATACCCACCTTCAACTTCCTACTCTTTTTAGGCTTCACCACTGGGTTGGCCTCGCTCTGCTCATCGACCACTACAGGCACACTCGCCGCCTTCTCCCTAACAACCCTCTCCTGTGCCTGCTCCCAAAACTCCACTTCCATTTGCCTATCTTTAATAGCCTGCTCATACCATTCTTCCCACTCAAGCGCAACAACATCCCCAGCATCTTTCCCCTTGCTGCCAATTTTCTCTTCTACAGTCTCCACATCTTCTTTCGCACAAGTGGGACATAGCGTGTTCAGCGGCACCAACCCCGACGGCCGCGGCGTGGTGTAGAACAGATACAGGCGATTATCAAAAGGCGAATACCACAACCTATCGCAATTCTTCCTGGTGCACGCCCGCGGCGAATACCGCCAATCCCACTCCTCATTCCAAGCTTTCTCTTTGCCCTTGGCCGAGGGTGCAGACCCGAGGACGCGTTGTTTCTGCCACTCGAGCATGCGTTGCGATTCTTCGCTTCTCTCTTCCCGCAGCTGTTCGACGAAGATTTCGAATTCCGCCGCTATGAGACCGAGCGTCTTGCGTCCGGCGTTCTGTCGCATGGATTCCCACGTGCTTTTTACTCGCCGGTTGGCGAGCTTGAGGTCCTGGTGCGCGTGGAGGGGGCAGAGACCGCGCTTGCGGATGAGCTGGTAGGGTTGCTGAGGGGAGTAGAAGGTAAGGCCGAGTAGAGAGGATGTGTAGTGGTTCTTGCATTTTGGTTCGAGGCAGGGTACGTAGTGTTGAAGCGGGTTGTATTGAGAAGGGGGTTGCGAGGGCGAAGGCGCAGACTCTAATGCGGCGGGAGCTGAGGCAAACGACTGGTAGGACGTAACTCGCGAGGTATATCGTGGAGTCGCTGTTGAGTAGACCCTCGGATTGCTTGGTGAAAGTGGTACAGGGGGTACGGAGATCCCTTTCCCCTCTTTTCGTGATATGGGTGCCGGCGCTGACAGGCGCTTATGCATTCTCGTTCTTGCAGGAGGTCTATCTGGAATATCCAGAGATGCTCTTTGAAGAGACTGTGATCTGACCTGTGGTGATACCCACCCATCTCTGCGCGAGGATCGGAGCGCATTCACCTCAAGCGCAGGCATAGCTGGCGGAGGGTCGGGAACCGCAAAGCGTACAGAGAGCGAACTTGTGGACTTCGAAGTCTTCAAACTGGACTTCAACGACGACCTTTGTTCTTTGTTCTGCGGGACGGGTGAGATCGATTTGACGGACGATCTTCTCGATTGTGGTGCTGTCGAGAGAGGGGTGGCCACTGAGGAATCGTTGAGCCGATGGACGGACCCATCATCGCTGCTTGTGGAATCGAGGGTTGATATACTCTCTGGCGGAGGGTGACGCATGATGGTCAATGTAATTAGGCCTGTAGTTTGAAACGTACTGGGGTGAGAGAACGAGGAATATGCTGGTTGAAACGCGCTTTCTCAATCCGGAAATAGGAGAGACTCAACACAGGCGCAAGTGATCACAATTAATTGTGTGGAGCCTTGATAAAATATAGTAGATGCATCGTCCTTAAAATCTGAAGAAAGGTAACAGGCCAGTTGTCGGTTGGGGCTGATGTGCAACTGCGAGAGCACGAAGGGCCGGCAAGACTAGTGATTCGTTCGAACTACGATCGCTGTGTGAGGTGGCATCTATACTGTAGAAATAGATTCAGCTGTCCAAAGTTGCCACAGCGTCGTTTTGAAAGGACTAAAGTGGCTGGCAAGAGATACAACAAGGCAAAGAAGCATAACTCTGGAGTATTCACCTGTGGGCAGGCAGCTTTTCGGCATTATTAACACGAACACGAAAGCAGCTGAAGTATAGGTCCCATCCGGCGTTCAGCTCGGTCGCGAATCGGCGCGTATGCGAAGCCACTCCAATTTCGATCAAGTACGATTCGTCCGGACATGTGGGGTCGTATCTGGAGGCCTCGTATTCAGACTTTCAGGCTCCCTAAACCCCCAACATGTCTGAGTCGTCATCGTACAATCATGTACACAGATTGCGCCATGGCATGTTTGTTTCGAATGGGTCGAGAAGTTTCTATGGGCAAAGTTAGCGTGCGGCTGTCGAATGAGCGGCTAGCCGCCATCGTCACACCATAAGAGGGAAGAAAAAGAAAAGCATGAATCAGTGAATTTTTGTGGTCTAATGGTCTAGGTATTCGACGCGATGCGAATGCGGTCTACAGGTGGTATCAAATACATGCAGGAACGTAATTGACTAATAAGTGTTACAAGACATGCAAGATACAAGTCGTGGTGGCTCAAAGGTTGGCCTTGGGTTGTTCCTTCTTGAGCATAGCTTCAGCGACAAGGCGGCGCTGCACTTTTCCGGTGGCGGTCTTTGGCATGAGATCGGTGAAGAAGATCTGCTTAAATTAGCATGAGTTTAGCTTTGCCCGGGGTGGTTCGGTTGTACCTTCTTAGGAAGCTTAAACCTGGCGACGCGTTCTGCAAGCCACGCTTTCAGCTCCCCCGCATTCAGCTTCTGGCCATCTTTGACAACGATGGCGAGACCCACATCTTGCCCGTAAATTTCGTCTTCTAGGGCGAAGCTGACAGCCTCGGACACAGCCGGATTCTGTGCGACCACGTTGTCGAGCTCGATTGGACTAATCTTCTCGCCGCCTTTGTTTATGAGCTCTTTGATACGGCCAGTGAGGATAACGTAGCCATCTGGGTCTTTCTTGCCCTGATCGCCGGTGCGGAAGAAGCCATCCTTGGTGAAAGAAGACGCATTTGCAGCGGGGTTGTTGAGATAGCCTTTCGTGACGTTCTCACCGCGGATGCAGATCTCAGCCTCCTTGCCCTGAGCTACCTCGTTACCAGCACCGTCCAATATCTTGATATCAACGCCCTGACCCACCCCTACACTACCAGGTATGCGCTTCCCAGGTGGCAGTGGATTACTGGTAATCTGGTGGGCGGCCTCGGTCATGGCATAGGCTTCGAGCACAGGAGCTCCAAATGCCTTTTCGAGCTCACGGAAAGTCTTCGGCGACAGTGGCGATGAGCATGAGCGGATGAATCTGATGGGCGGCATCGGGCTGGGGGCCTTGTTTCTGAGCAAGATCTGGTGGATGGTCGGGACTGCGGTGTACCAGTTGGCCTGATGCTCAACGAAATCTTTCCAAAAGTCGGAAGCTGAGAACTTGGGAGGCACAACGACAGATCCGCCCGACGCAAGCGGCGCGAGGAACCCAGCAAGCAGACCATGGACGTGGAATAATGGCATGACCAGCATGGTCCGGTCCTTGGGCGTGAGCTGATAGGTTGCCTGAATGTTCTTCATGGTGCGCAACAGATTCCGGTGCGTCAGTGGCACCGCCTTGGGGCGACCCGTGGTGCCCGAGGTGTGCAGTACCAGCGCAACGTCGTCGGGTTGCGCAGTCCCCACCGGCGCGCTCTTGCCCGCCAGCTTGCCCGTCTCCTTCACGTCCAGGACCACTTCTTGTCCATTGTAGTAGCACTCGGCTATCGCCGCATTGTACTTGCGCGCTGCTCGCACCGCTGCTGCGTCTTGGGCAAACGCGCCTTGCGGCACGAGCGCAATCGCAGAGCTCAGGTCGTCGATATAGAACTCGAACTCGGATTGCTTACTAGACCACTATTACTACTGCTACTTGTATTAAGAAGGCTTCCTTTAGTAGTACGTACTAGGCGGGGTTTAGCGGGGCGGCAATGGCACGCTGCCATGATGCGGCGATGAAAGAGACGATGAACGCGTATGTGTTTAGGAGCGCAATGGACACTGCCGCTTCTGCGGAGACACCGACGCGGGCGAGCTCCTGCTGGAAGGCCTTCACATCGGCCGCGAGCTGCTGGTACGAGACGAACAGGGCGGGCTCTCCAGGCACGATGATGGCCGTGGACGTCGAGTCCTTTGCAAAGGCGCCCTCGAGGGTGGTAGGAGCCATTGCAGCTTTTCGTCTGTGGGTAATAAAGAAAGTTCTGCGCGGGCCGTCAGTTGGCGGCTGAGGAGCGGGCAGCCATGGCACTCACTATAGTCTATCAAAAGGAAGGATGAAAAGGGAGAAGACGTAAAGTGGGCCCGCTCAGCCGCTCAGGCGCAAGGCACTAGAAGTGATCATTGCCGCCATCTGTCTCGACGGTCGCAAACCGTCATGCCACCACCCGGTTGCCAGACCCGCGGCCCGGGGTGACACGTCACGTGATCGGAGCCCGGGAGCCGGAGCTCGACGCGCCGGCCTCTTGCCCTCTTGCCCACGACACTTGCGAAGCACCTGTGCCATCATCGGCTGGACACCCCGCCGTGGCTTCTATTGCTACACGCACACTGCACCCGCACCCGCACCCGCCCCCGCCCCCGCCATCCCCTCGCACTTGCCGCGCTCCTGCTGGACCCTTTGCTAACATGTCATCGCAACCCCCAGAGAAGGCGCGAGCGCTACCCAATCCCTATGCCACCCGAGGGCTTCCAAACCCGTATGCGGCCGCAACCGTCGCCGAGTCTGCGCCTGTCAAGTTCTCCGAGGAACAGGCAAGGGCCGAGCTGCTCAAAAAAACTGGTATCTATTTGAAATGCACGCACTGTTATTGATCGTCGAGAACTCATGCCATCTCACAGCGTCTGCGTTTCACAACCCACACCAGATCAAACGCCCCCAACCCAAGGGCGCCGCCGTCAAGAGGCCCACCCTACCAAAGTCTGCCATGTCTACGAGCTCCTCGTCGGACCCTGCGACGGCAAGCACGACCACGGCAGCGACCACGACCACGACCGCTAGCCAGCAGCCCGGTCTCGAGTGGTGGCGCAGCACTGCCGATGATGACGCCGCGACCCTCGACTACCAGCGGGAGATGAACAGGATGCAGCGAGAGAAGAAGAAGCAAGACAAGAAGTTTACCAAGCAGTTTGGCTATTGGAAGGCCGAAGCGCCGTACAAGGCAAACAAGCCGTCTAACCTTCGTGCCTACCGCGCAAGCGGAGGCTATCGCTTCAAGCTGGACAGCTTTTCCAATTTCCTGCAGGCACAAGCCAGTCCGCGTCTGCGCAAAGCCAGCAACGAGCAGTCCCCCAACCTTGGATCTGACTCATCTTCTAGCTCCAATCTCTCGGCAGCTGCTCCAAAGCCTCAGTTCGCTCCACCGGCTAGCTATGATCAAGAACGCACATCTACCCCGCCCGTTGGTACGGATGCGCAGAGTGCTGAGGACCCATATACGCAGCGGGCACGTCTCTCGCAGTCCTCAACAGCTATTGCGCAGCCATCTCTGCCTTCAGCACCCGCTCCATATGCAGCCATGCCTCCGCCTCCTCCACCTCCTCCACCTCCATCATCCGCTCCGTACGCAGCCGTGCCTCCGCCACCTCCGCCGACTGAAGCCCCGCTCAACATCCCTCCCCCACCCCCACCACCAGCTTCTGTTCCATACAACCCGACTATTTCTGCGCCCCCGGTGCGCTATAACCCTACCATCTCCGCACCTCCGGTCCGTTATGATAACGCAACTGTCTCTGCGCCTCCCGTTCGCTATGACGCCCCTGGCATGACAGATAGACCGTCTCAAGATGAACGACCAGCGAAGCGCCCCAAGCTGAGCAAAGCAGAGATGATAATGGAAAAGATGGGATATGTCAAGGGTAAAGGACTGGGCAAGAACAGTGATGGAATTACCACTCATCTGGAGGTCAAAGCGCGCAAGGGTGACAAGCGGGTTGATACTTCCGATGACCACGACGACGAGAAGAGCAAAAGTGTCAAATCCCAGCAGGTATTTGATATCTATGGTGGCCATAGCGCCAAGAGGAAGGAGCCAGAGAGGTTTGGAGAACAGTCCAAGGTGGTGGTCGCCTGGGGTTGCGTGGACGGAGTCGACTGGGCCACCGATGCTGATCGTGACGATGGAGGCATAAGGCAAGAGATGGGCCAGACATTTGACAACAAGGCAAGGGTTTCGTTCACAAATGATTACCGTCCACTAACATTGGATAGTTCGGCCGCGTCGAGCGTATCTACATCAACCAGAGCAGCGACCCCCAGCCGGTGTACATCAAGTTTGCGTCCGAGCTGAGCGCGTTGAACGCATGTATTTTCCACCCTTAACCCATTAGCAAATCTGACAAGTGTGCAGGCGGTCAACCGTTTCCACGAAGGCTACCAGTTCCGAGGACGCGATATTCGGGCACTTTATTATAGCGAAGCCAAGTTCGAGGCATCCGTGTTTGATCATTAAGGCCGCCTAGGGAGCCTGTGCTATAGAGTCATTGTATCCTACATGCTTAAGTTGAAGCATACGGGAGTCTAGATATGTTCTCTGCCTGCAACTACGAAATAATTTGCCAATAGCTGCGACGCAATGGTCTCCCGTGAGGTACAAGCTTCCGCTGTAGTGTCTCAAGATGGTATCTGTGTTCCTACATGGTATGCTTTGAGTTCAGCACATTTTCGCTCGTTCTAGCTCTTCGTCTTTGAGCTGCGGCCCACGCCGAGTTTTGACGATTAATGCCCTGGCTGTTTCTTGTCTTGTGGAGGGCTGCTTTAGCTGGAAAGGCGCGATTGCCCTATTTCCCCCATTGTTTGCCGTCCGCCTTCTGGCCTTCGGTGTGCGATCGTCCTTTGTTCAAGCTCCGGCGAGTGAACCAAAACACCTCCAAGTTCGCCCGAACGGCCTTTCAGAAGACTAGTAACACCTTTCAAGACAAGTCCCAGCGAATGTACAAACTTTTTGTCGAATTAGGATGGTCTGTTAGCTTGCTGTCGAACTCTGGAATCTGGACAGACTGCGAGGGCGTTAGCATCCATTCATCTTGTGGAGTAACCCACCTATTCCGCTAAAGCGCATGATGCTTGAAGAAGGATCAAGTCATAGACAAAACTAGTAGTAAAGTATGTATCTGCCGGAAATGCTGATGCTGCCGATATGTAGTACTATAATGCAAAGTATGCGAGCCGTTCACCTCAACGCCGATGCCTCTGAAAATGCTTTCTAGTCTGATATCCTCTCGTCTACGACCCTTTCTCTTCCCCCCCGATCACACGCGTCCTATCCCATAATACGCCGTCGTCTTCCACTGTCAACACTCACTGTATTGTCCGGCCCAATCGAAATGCTCAAACTTGAATCTCCATCTTCTGACGCACCTCTTCTTCTTAGTGCAGCTCCGCCTTGAGACTTGCTCCGCTCGTTATTGATGACGAGCCAAGTTGCACCACCGTCTGGATCTTCTTGCTGCATGAGCTGAAGCTGTGCTCCGTTGCGTCCTCGTGGGCGTGGCGACTTTGGCGACGGCGGAGGCAGGAACAATGTGGTAAACTTGGTGACCCTGATCGGTAGCGTAGTAAGGGCCGTAGGTAGTGGGATTGATTCCACAAGCGTGACTTTTTCGAGTGGGAGGGTTGAGAGGAGTGAGGCTGGCAAGTCTGCGGGGGAGCAGGCCACGATGACGTGACGGAGGTGTGTGTTTGACGTATAGAAGGATAGGTTTTCTGTGACGCGGTTGGCATAGTCATACAGGAAGGATATTTGGAACAGCACTAACCTCTGACCTTGCGACCTGCGCTACCCTCTTTACCGACTCCGATATCGACAAAATCGAAGTTCGCTATCCGTCCACTGAAACCAGTCGAGGCGGCACGGAGCTGGCCTAGGTTCCTCAGTTTATCTTGTCGAACAAGGTAGTTCGCCATTCCTTCCAGATTAGCATACACCCGCACAAGAACATCCAGAGCGTCTGCATCGTCAAATTGCGGCCGTAGATATTCCCTTGTCCGGATGAGGAGCTCGTCGGCCAAAGCTTCACCACCTTGTGCTTTCCGTGTTAGATATTTATCTAGGAACTGAAATTGTTAACCAAGTAGCTAGCCTCCAAGCGAGAAGGATGACGCACTAAGAATCCGTCGGCATCGGCGTCGATAAGAACCAGTGCGAATGGTCGTCGTGCCTATACACTGCATAAGAAAGGAAACACGTCGGTAGCCAAAGCAGCAGCGGACCTGTCGTTGTGCCAGCGCGCTCTCTTTCTCTCTTGCTTCTACGACTTCGGCTTGCAGTGTTCGGCGGACACTCTGCTCCGAGTTGAGATCGAGTTCGGTTTGGGCGAGCTTCGCCTCTGTCTTTTCGAGCTTCTCTAACAATTCCTGCGTGGTGGGGTTCGTGGATTAGCCCTCGCGTAATGTATCCAGACGCTTTGTTCGCTGGGTTTTGCAAGAAAAGTCAGTCGTACCTCGATCAGCTCATATCTCTTTTCTTCTAGAATCTTGAACTGGGCCAACCGCTCGCGGTACGTGGTTGGAACAGGTGGAGCTGCCGGAGCCGCTGGAGCTGGAGTGTCGGCCATTTTGCTGGTGGGCATAGGTACATCTGGGGCAACCTTGCATTTAAACAAACGCAGTGCGTGTTTTGGGTTCGGCGCGTCATGTTGGGCCTAGGTGGCCCTGCATGCAGGTGAAGCGGTGACCCGGTCATGATTGAGATGTTCAACGTAGCGGGCCCTGATTGGCTCGCAGAGTGGAGGCTGCGAACGTGATTCGAGGCTTCGCACCTCTAGCTGACCGGATGCGCAGGTGGATGTGCGGGCGGGATTGCGCTGGCGGGCGAATATGCGTGTGGAGGCGGAGTTGGTGTCGCGGGGCGGGCTTTTGATCATTTGCTATGAGGTCAAGGTCAAGTAGCATGCTTCTCAGTATTATACACCTAGCATTCGTATCCCCCACGCCCCGTATGCGCCTTTATTCGCACTCGCCGTCTTCTTCCGGGTTTATTTAAGCCGGATTAAGTTAACAAAGACCTCGATG
This sequence comes from Laburnicola sp. R22_1, assembly GCA_014281115.1. NCBI lineage: Eukaryota > Fungi > Ascomycota > Dothideomycetes > Pleosporales > Didymosphaeriaceae > Laburnicola > Laburnicola sp. R22_1. The sequence goes on from JACONQ010000013.1 coordinate 1,352,329, forward strand.
ACTCCATTGGCAATCGATTACCTTGATCGTATCTTAATTCGATATCGCCAAAGGCAGTTGCTGGAGTTTATAAAATCCGGACGCTTTGCACCTTTGAGATCAACTACGCGACTCACTATATGGAAATTCTTGGTCGAGCAATTATATGGTCACTTTAGCAGCCGACGCGACAGCACACCTATGCAGTTTACTTTTACAGACCCATTCCACATACATACAGTATAGTACAGTTACACCTCACAGGGCCTTCTAATACAGCTGTAAGACCACGGCCTTCTGAAAACTCCACCAAGATACAACTCTTGCATAGACAAGTATCCTCGTTCCCGGGTCCTCGATCTTGTAACTCAGTCATTCCTCGGGGACGAGCGCTCCGTGGTCATTTGCCTCGGACGCGTCGAAGCCCATGCCTCGTCAATTTCTGCAGGCGCTAGACCCTTCGCTTGCAACTCCTCCAACATACTCTTGCTTGCCCTTCCAATTTGGTACGCTTTACGCTCATCGATCTGAGCTGGCTGGACCCATATACGCCTATCTTTCACGACGGTATCGTGCATAGTGCGGATAGCCTCGTCGCAGCCCTCTTTCGTTTGGAAATCGATGTGACAGAGGAACCTAGGGTGGTGCGTTTTCTCTCCCATCTGAAGCGTTGGATCGCTCAACGCCTCAATTCCGAATTGTGAAAATGTCTCCTTAATGACTTGCTTGTCTGTATGACGGCGCTCCCGTGGTGTGGCTTTTAGGTTGCCCCAAGCAGGCGCCGTGACAGAAACATGGATACGGCGACCGTCGATGAGAGGCTGGATTGCTGTCCTAATACCGGCTTCATTGTAGATTACATGACGTGTAGTATCTCCTGGATTGGCCCATACGTGGTCTTCCTTCAACGGCCTCAAGAACACTTTCTTACCGAGCGACTCGTTACCATTGAGCTTCTCCACGGCTTCCTTGGCTTGTTGTTCGTCTTTCAATTCCACAAATGCGTATGTGTTATTCACGAACCTGAAGCGGTCCAATAGTAACTGGATATCGGAGCTGTGGTTCGTCCACCGTTAGCTAAAGTCGCGTGACAGAGCCTGGAATCAAGATCTGGGAGCGTTAAAAGACGCGAAACAGTGGACATACATCTTAAACCCGGCGTTTTCGATCATTGCTTCGACTTCACCCTTCGCAGCGCGCTTCGATACGTTTAGCAGTATGACCGAGCGTGCATTCTTTTCCAACGAGCCGGTGGTTCGTTCTTGAGCCGCTTCCTGCAAGAAGTGGGAGCTCGATACGAATGAGCGGACTGAGGGGACGGTGCTGCGGGTCGGAATAAAGATGGAGCTGGCAACGCGCGCCGAAGAACCCCTGGAAATGAAGGTTCGACCGAGCGAGTAGGCCCGGGGTAAAGGCATGTTGAATTGGGAAGGCGGAAGCACCAGATACTGTAGCGACGGCGTGCAGAGCGAAATACAATGGAAATCGCGACAATTGGATGTTGTTGAGATGGAATCGCGCGTATATGAAAGTTTCATATCATTTTGAAGGGCTTGGGGCGCCGGCTCGGGCGCTAAGAGACCACGTGATTTCTTATCGATAAGTTAGACCTGTCACCGCCTGTGCACTGGGCAGGCACATCTCAACCACCTTTGACATCCTCCCGGTCTCTTCTACCGAATGCTCATTCAATTCATCTACACGATGTCTCTGCATATATTTTCACATGGCTCACGTGCTAGAAGCATGTTCATGCCCTACACTCGACATGCTTTCTCTCTTGTGACCTGCACACCTTTTCTCCCGTTCGCAGCGCGTCAAACGCCTAAGAGACGCATCTCTCGAGCCGCCCCTCGACTGCCCAGAGAAGCCACTGCAAAATCTGCGGACCGTCCGCTTTTGCAAACAAGATATGAAGTGACCGACAAATTTCCATCAGACTGGCGCCACCTGAACTATGGCTTCACTGCTGATGTCGTCCCTCGGATCCTTCATCTGAAAATCCCCCCGATTTCGACCAAGCCGGATGTAGAAGCATTGTTGACCACAGCTGGATATTACGCGTAAGTCTTGATGCATTATATGCACTATCCTGGGACGGACAAGACCAAATTGATTCACTCGCTGGTAGGGAAGAAATATTCATCGAACACGACCGATTCAACGGACGTTGTCACAACCAGTGCGAAGTGCAGTTTTCAGATCCGCACGTAGCTCAGCAAGCCCAGCAAGTCCTCGAACGATACACGTTGTTTGGCCGAAACATTTATGCCGAGCCATTGTCCACTTATCTATTGGGCAGAAATTTAGTACTAGAGTTTGTTCTGACTAGGCGCGGGTGGCACGCGTCAGCATCAAGTTCGATTGCCGATGCTCAAATTCGTAGTCCTCTGAATAACCTATACCTGCATGATTTTCTTCAGCCAATGAGGGAGAAGAGACGTCTCTGGATACAGAACCTAATTCGACACAAAAAAAGGGATCAAGTATTTTATTCCTTGATGTATGATCTCAATGTTCTGGGAATCTCGAAATCACTTTATCGACGACCAAGGAACAGGCGCTCACCTTTGACCGGCTGGATGGTATATATAGACTTCGAAACCCACAGCGAAGCCGAGGAAGCCCGAGATAGACTGCATGGTCTTGATCTATTCGGTCTGCGCTTGAATGCCAGTTTCGCGGGTCTTAGAGATACCGGCACAGGCTCCGCGAAAGGGACGAACCTGGAAGACTGGGAGAATGAGGTAAGCCAAAGTTTAGCTATATGTAGACTGAGTGTGTCCTAGCATGGTCGTGCGGCTGAGATACGCAAGGGTCTGTTTTATTGCTTAACCTCTGCTGACTTTTGTTTTCAATCTCAGGAGATTCGAAAAAAGATACTCCGAAAACACGATAGATCTGCATGGGGTGATCCACAATCTGTGGTTGGAATGCGACAGGAGGAGCAGAATACGCTTATGTCTAAGCGTCCGTAATCTCCATGTGCTCAAGCCACTACAACTCTCTTGTCCGGAACTGCAAAATCGGCCCATCCTTCATACTGGCAAACCGGTCCTCGATCTGATACTCCGTTGCCCGCGTCCTTCCAACCTCTAGATCTTTATTACCCGCGCCTAACGTCGTCCCAGGTGCCAGTCTCAGATCGAACAGAAACAACACTCGCGCAATTGTAACAGTCAACTCTACATACGCCAATCCTTTACCAATGCACCCTCGAGGACCGATACTGAAAGGGCAAAACCCTGCATGGGCATCTGGCAGTTGGCTGTGCAGAGGATTGGCAGCAGGATCGGAAAGCCAGCGTTCGGGGATGTAGTCGAATGGGCGTGGAAAGTAATCAGCATTGTGGTGAATACCATAATGAGGAACACCAACGTCGACTCCGGCTGGGATATGGTGACCGTCGATGTCGATACCGCCTGGAAGGACTTGCCGGGGGAGAGCACCTGCAACCGGAGGAGTCATACGCATCGATTCGTCGATGCACGCGCGCAGATACGAACAGCCGCTGAGCGATGGACCTGTTATAATCTCTTCAACGTCTGAAAAAGCAGTGCGAATTTCTTTGCACAGCTTCTGCAGTGTCACCGTATTATGTGCAAGATAGAAAAATGTCGCAGCCATGGCCGTCGACGTCGTATCTGAACCAGCTATGATCAGGAGATTTGATTCGCCCCACAACTCGTCCATGCTGAATCCATTGCCAGTCTCGGGGTCCTTTGCGTTCAACAAGTGGTAGAAGAAGTCCTTGCGGTCGACATCGAGGCCCATCTTGGTCCTTTCCATTGCTTGTGACTTGCTGTACTGCATGTACTGGCCACGTTGTGCAGCAATCTTTCGGAATAGTATCTTGTCCAGGTGCCAGTTGTGTATCGTCAGATGCGTGCCGCACTGTCCGTGTCAGCACCTCTCTTCCCACGCGGTGAATCGAAACCTACAATGAGATGTCGGTGTGCTGCATTCCCAACCAAGTCAACCGCGAAACGATTCACCGGGCTTTCCAGCATGCCGAATGCCTTCCCAAACACCAAGTCACCCATGATATCGAAAACCAACCAGTTGCACCAATTTGCCACATTCCACGCCTCGTTCCACCCTTTACTCTCCTCTCCCTCCTTGCCGTTCTCGCCCAACAAGCGACACGCCGTCCGCACGTTCGCCAAGATATACTTCTCCAAGCTCTTAATCGCCTGGTCGCTAAAGGCATGACTCATGACCCGTCTCTTCCTCGCATGCTGCAACTTGTCGATGCTGCTGTGCACATTGACCGTGTTTTTGTTCGCTGGGAAGGCCGTGTAGAAATCGGCTTTTCGCACATTCGCACGGAAGCCATAGATGGTTTTCAGAGCACCGGTCGTGTTGCAAGAAAGCGTGTTGGGACCGATGCGCACGTAGGGGCCGTATTGGGCATGCGCGCGGTGGAAGGCGAGGTGTCGGGAGCCCCGGTAGGCGTAGTAGGTTAGGTAGATGTCGGTTATGGCGGCGAGTTTGGGACCGGGGTAGCGGGCGAGGGGGTGTAATGTCAGGCGGTAAATTACTATGGTGGAGATCTGGATGGTTAGGATGGACTGGAGTGTTTTGGGAAGTGGTACGTACGTAGAGGAAGAGGAGTCCGAATAGGGAGGTTACGAGGATGAGCGGCGAGGCTAGGAGCCTGTAGGCTAGGTTGAGTAGAAACTCCATGGTGAGGCGCGGAGATGTGGTCTAAGGATGTGTCATGAAGACATGAATACTGGAGTAGAGTTCTATTATTGTGCGAGATCGACAAGACACGCCAGTTCGCAAGGTCCACTTCCACGCAAATACCAGCAAGCAAAAGCACCAGACGGGGACACTATATACTTCCGCCATCCCATTGCGATCCCATCGCCATCCGTATTCCCTTGAAATGCCACCGAATCACCGGGCATGACATCATTGTAAGCGGAAGCCTCTAGATACAGTCATGTGCGCACTTTTTTAGATTCGGGCGGTGGTGGATATATCTGGCGGGCTGTGACGGCTATCCGCGGCTATTCGTGTGTTGAACAATGCTAAGGGCACGTGCGGCGGATATTGAAGTGCGGAACGGATACTGAGGTAGAAGTTAGCGTCGATGACGGATTTGAGGATGGGCGCGGATATTCGCCTTGTTTGGACATTTGGCTATGCTGCCGCGATGCATGGTGTACTATCCCTCCATGTGTGGGGGAAAAACCTGCGTGCCGGCATGCCGATAGTGCTCCCCACGACAACAAAACCAACCACAGCTGAGAGGCGTCCAAAATCTCGGGATAGAGACCTTAACCCTTAAGCTTTCTTTATGTTGCGCCTCTTCGTCAACAGCTTCCTGCTTCGCTAGCAATACCACAATTCGCTGCTAGCATGCACGGCAGCCCTACCTTAGACAGCCTCAGATGCGCTAGAGAGTTTGTGTATATATCTAAGAGTCTCTTAAGCTATATAAAGACGTGTAAAGAGTATATCCCGAGCGAGGTACTGCGGTATCTTAGGTCGTGGCGCTGTTATGTAGGTCTATTGCTCTACAGAGCGGGATCGACAACTCAGGCGCGCTACCTGCAGGTCGTACAGAAAAGACACAAGTAGCTTAGCGGTATTGTATTGCCGCTGACGTTATACCCTCGTATTGCTAGCGTAGCTTAGATGAGCCGCCTGGCTACCGGCTAAGTCCAAGCATGACTCGCACAAGCTGGAACTCACGTACAACGCCGTGCCCTCCACGCACGCCTAGTTTTAGAGCAGATATTTGTAGAGGCAGAGGCTTATGTACAGTTTTACAGCAACGTAGAGATTAGTTGAGATTAATTAATCCGAACAGAGAGAACCTTTATGCTGATTTTGCAGACGACATTAAGCTTCTGATGCCTATATTTGCTAGTCTGCGTAGTAACCTTGACTATTTGCTTATGCGTGCACTTGGGCTGTCCCCTGCTACTGTAGGGGAAAGAACAAGCTGGTCCTGCTGTTGCGATGCAAGCGCGTCGGCGTAATGCTTGCGACACGCACGAGTGGTTGGATGATCCTCTCCAAGGGCAGCCTCATACTCGGCGGATGCTCTTTCGTATAAAGCAAGAGATTCGTTGTAGCGATGCTGATGTGTAAGGAGATGGGCAAGACAGTATACGCTCATCAACGTGTCCGGATGCTTATGACCGAGGACATTCTCGCGCCGCGCCAGCGTCCGTCTGTGCATCGCCTCGGCCTCTTCGTACTTGCCCAAGCTGTCCAGCACTGCCGCCAAGTTGTTCATGCTCATCAGCATGGATGGATGCCTGGACCCGAGCATCTTCTCCTTTCGCGCCAGCGTCTGTCTGTACATCGCCTCGGCCTCTTTGTACTTGCCCTGGCTATCTAACACAAACGCCAAATTGTTCATGCTCGCCAGCGTGTCTGGATGCTCATGTCCGAGCACTTTCTCTTTTCGCGCCAGCGTCTCCCTGTGCACCGCCTCCGCTTCTTCGTACTTGCCCAAGCTGTCCAGCACTCCCGCCAAGTTGTTCATGCTCGTCAGCGTGGATGGATGCTCCTGCCCGAGCCCCTTCTCGCTCCGCGCCAGCGTCTGTCTGTGCATTGCCTCCGCCTCTTCGTACTTGCCCAAGCTGTCCAGCACTCCTGCCAAGTTGTTCATGCTCATCAGCGTGGATGGATGCCTGGACCCGAGCATCTTCTCCTGCTGTGCCAGCGATTGTCTGTTCATCGCCTCCGCCTCTTCGTACTTACCCTGCCTGTCCAGCACTCCCGCCAAGTTGCTCATGCTCATCAGCGTGTCTGGATGCTCAGGTCTGAACACCTTCTTGCGCCACGTCAGCGTCTGTCTTATTATTGCTTCTGCTTCTTTGTACTTGCCCCCAAGCGCCATGGCTAGCCCTACTATCGCCATGCTGCTCAGCGTCTCTGCATGCTCTTCCCCAAGCACCTCACTCCTGACCTCCATCGACATCATCGCCATCTCCTCTGCCTCGCCCGCTCTCCCTCGTTGCCACGCGTACCACGCCGCCTTGTACAGCAACAGCGCCCACTCCTTAAGTGACTCTCTATCTTTCGGCCGCTGTGCTAATGCCGCCCGTGCGTGTGGAAACAGCGCCTGGCACTTCTCCCAGTTCTCGTGTTCTCCTGTCGGCAGCTCTGCGCACAGGTTCGAGATAAACTGCTCTCTCCACCTGTCGAGCTGCCCTTCGTTCTCTAGCCACGTGCGCGTCGCTAGCTGTACTAGGCTGTGCATCTCAAACGTGCTCGCGTCTCTAGTGACGGCAACAAACGAGTAGTCTCGCAGGGCTAGCACGTCCTCCTCAAATCCATCGTCTGCTGTGCTGCCCTGGCCGCGGAGCAGAGCTTCCTGGATCCCCTGCCGGTCGAAGAAGCTCATCAGCGACAGCAGGCCTGCTGCCGACTGTCTTGTGCGCCGTATGTGGTCGAACGAGATCTGCCACGTTATGAGGACAGAGTTGCTGGCTGCTACATCTCGGCGAAGGTGGCCCGCCTCTCGGTTCAGCAGACTAGTCTTTCTGCTGTCGCTCTGCTGGTACTCCTTGAGGTACTGCCGCACGGAGCATCGCGGCGCTCGCTCTCGGATGTAGGCTGCTGCCTGCACGAGAGCAAGCGGCATGTGGTCGAGTGTCGTCGCCAGCTTCGCGATGCTGTCGTCTTTCTCTTCTACGTCTCGTAGCTTCTTGCGGAGCAGAGCGCGTGCAGCTGCATCGTGCATTGGCTCGATCGGTATGATGTCGCTGTCCTCGACGACCTGCATCGCGGCGCGCTTTGTCCGGCTCGTCACCAGGACGGAGCCATGCCTGCTTGAGGGGATGCATCTCGACAGATGCTGTCGGGGAGCGCTGCTATTACCGCCGCTACTGCTGTTCACACGTCCGCGGCTGCTCTCTGTCGGGGAAAGAACAGCAGCATCGTCCGCGTTGTCCAGCACCAAGAGCCACCGGCCGTTCTTCTCGTCGCGGAGCCAGTCGTGCACCAGCTTAAACACATCCGCTTGCGGGTCCTTCCGCCCGCGAACCTTGACCTGGCCGGCGATCTCGCGGAAGCTCTGTTCGAGTCGCGCCGTGTTGCTAGCGTGCGCCCAGAACACCCACGTGTCTGGCGACTGCTCAGCGGTGCGGTAGCAGTGCTCGATGGCGAGCTGCGACTTCCTGTGCCTGCGTTAGATGCGAGCGCCAACCTTAGCCCCTTCCGCTGCACTTACCCCACCCCGCCGAGGCCTACCAGCGCGACGCGCGATGCTGGCGCAGCGCATCGTTCGCGGATCTGATCGAGCAGCGTTCCACGGTCGACAAAGTCAGGGTCGCGGCGGAAGGGCACGAAGCATGAGGGCTGTGGTGGAGTCTCTGGGCGTTCTGGAAGACAAAGGGCAGTTAGCGCAGCGCTGGTCAAGGCGGGAGCGGGCACTTGCCGGGTGCAGCAAGGTGGACAGCGCCAGAGTTGTGCCCTATCTGCAGCCCCTGGTTGCTATCACCTGCGAACGTGATGTTGGTGCTAGGTAAGGCCATCATACACATTAGCGATCTGGTTTGTATAGGAGGGAGAGCCTTGTGCAAACAGGCAGCTGCTCTGGCGCGCGAGGCTTAGCCGTCGCGGCTGGGCTGTCGAGGCTGGGCTGGCGCTCCAGCTGAGCTGCCTGCATATTCTATGTATAGCGCTACGTTATCTCTCATGCTCTGGCGTTGCTGCCTCCAACCTCAATTACTGATCTTACGCTCGTTCTTCGGTGAGCGTCTACGAATACTAATATTCGCTTTCCATCTTCCACATTCCGACGTTCCAACTCACTCTATTTCAGACGAACGACATGGCAGAGGCAGCCGGTCTTGTTGTTGGTGTCGTCGCCCTTGCTGGCCTCTTCAACAACACAGTCGAGTGCTTCGAGTTCGTCCAGCTCGGCCGCACGTTTGGAAAAGAATTCCAGACAAGTCAACTCAAGCTCGACAGCGCAAAACTCCGCCTGTCACGGTGGGGCAAGTCTCTGAGTCTAGATGATGATGTCCGAGACACGGTATCGCTTCAGGGGCGTTTTGGGTCAGAATCAAACGTCAAGCACGCAGAAGCCTTATTAGGCCAGATCGTAGATCTGTTTGCGGAAGCTGAAGGTGTGTCGAATAGATACAGAGGCAGGACAGAGCCTCAGGACGGCAGCCTTGCAGTATACGATCCGCAAACCGACCTAGATCCGGCGATGGCGAGGCTCCACGAGAGAATGCGCCAGCTAGCCATTGAGCGCCAGAACCGGTCTGGCTTACGTCAAAAGGCCAAGTGGGCATTGTATCAAGAGAAGCAGTTTAGACGACTGATCGAAGACACCACCGAGTTAGTCAACGACTTGGACAACCTCTTCCCCGCCATTCAGCAGTCCCAGCGTGAGCTCTGCGATATCGAAGTCTCTGCCATTGGAGAAGGTCAAGACATCTCTGTGTTAAGAGAAATTGCTGCCAGCCAGGACAGATTGCTAGAGCAGGCTATCACGAAGGCTGCGGAGAGTGCTGGGAAGTCGCACCACATCGTCTTTTCAGGTAGTGGAAATACTGGCCTTCAACTGGGCCACAACTCTGGTACGATGTCAGGGTTTACATTCGGGAGAGGCAGCTGAAGCTGGTGAATAGCGACACAGGATGATAATCGGGTGATGCAGAGCTTATAAGCTATAGAAGAATAACATTCTATGCCTGTTGATAAGAAAACAATAGAGAACACAATTGTGCCGTTCACAACAACTGCACGAGGGACCGACACCCTTCGCTGGGTAGAGCGCGGGCGGGGCAGCGCGCTATCGATAGAATAGGCTGGCAGCCATGCCCTCCCGCACCTGTCTTGATCGACGCTGCTCTAATTACTGCAACCTCGCTCCACGACCTAACCCTCCACAACCTCTTGCTTCGTTCCGTTCCGCCGCGACGCAGACCTTTCAACTGTGGAGGCGGCGCTAAAATCTTAGCCGCGCTGCACTGTATTCCAAGCTATTTCCAAAGCAGTATAAGTGCGGTGCTCTTCTAGAAGCATCTACGGACAGAGGGCTATTTTTAGCATTCGAGCGGGGTGCAGAGGCATCCTCGCTGGTTGTCCGTTCATGACTGTGGTACCACCACGATCGTCGACATGGATCCTGCCAGCAAGGCACTTGCAGAGGCACCCCCAAACGACGATAGAACGTGGGCCGCCCGGGCCGATGCCAGTGGTGTTGCGCTCACTACGCTATACAATCGTTCGCGCGGGCGGCCCTCGATCCAGAAAAAGGCTGAAGGCCAACAATACCTTACTGTGGAAGAGGAGAAAGCTCTTGTTGCGTTCTTGCTACTAATGTCTAGTTTTGGACAGCCTGTCCGCATTAAGTATATACCAACGCTAGCCTCCAGCATCGCCCGACGTCGATCCCCCACTCGTAGACCGAAGAAGCCTCCCAGTAAGAACTGGGCTCAAGCCTTCGGGAAACGCCATCCCGAGCTCAAATCGAAGAGAGTAAGATCGATAGACTGGAAGCGCCATGAGATACACATATATGATAAGATCACAGAGTGGTTCGATGTCATCGGCAAGGTGCTACAGGATCCAGCTGTTCTGTCGGAAAACGTATACAACATGGATGAGACAGGTGTCATGCTAAGCATGCTGGGCTCTGTCAAGGTTCTTGTAGGTAGAGATGACGTACGGGGGCATAGAGGCGCCGGTGTCAAGCGGACCATGGTTACCGCTATAGAGTGCATCAGTGCTGATGGTAGGTCGCTACCACCTCTAATCATCTGGCCGGCCTCGACGCACCGGAGCAACTGGACCACGCACCCAACCCCTGGATGGCACTACGGAGTTTCCGAGAATGGGTACAACGACTCGAAGATAAGCCTCGAATGGCTAAAGCGCGTTTTTGACGTCGAGACTAGAGCCCGGGCCAATGGTAAACCACGAGTGCTCGTCTGTGACGGCTTCGGCACCCACGAGACGCTGGAGATCCTAGAGTTTTGCTTTGAGAACAACATCATCCTGTGTCGTCTGCCTTCTCATACCTCTCACAAACTACAGCCCTGTGATGTCTCGGTCTTTGCGCCTCTGAAGACAGCCTACCGCGATCAGGTTGAGCGACTGAACCGCGGCGGCATAAACACAATCGGCAAGGAGCATTTTACTTACTTGTATGCGCCAGCAAGGGAAAGGGCACTAACTAAGAGGAACATCATTGCCGGATGGGCTGCTACTGGCCTGTTTCCCTTTAGTCCGGAGAGAGTGCTTCGTAACACACCAAAGCCGCCTGCAGACCTCGTCGTCCCGACCACTAACGAGGTGGGATCCTCCTCCTCCCAGAGTGATGTACCACTGACACCCGTAACTCCTATGACACCGGTGACGGCAGAGGGCTTTACAGTGTTACACGACCTGATCAAACGTGATGTTTGTGCGTCTGACGAGGCGAGCAGGCAACGCATAGAGAGACGTATTCAGAAGCTTGTGGGCGCCGCCAAGATATCCGTTGCCAAACAAAGCCTCCTCCAGGACCACAATCGCCTTCTATATAACGTCAACAACGAGGCCAAGGTCCGCCGCACGACACGCTCATTAGTTCTAAAAGACGGAAAGGGGGAGGGCAAGGTGATGCGCTGGGAGGACCTTGAAAAGGCACGAGCGGAACGCGCTGCTAGAGAGATGGCTGCAAAAGAGAAGGGCAAAGGGAAGCGCGGTCGAAAGCGCAAGGCACCTGCACAAGAAGGAGAGGAAGAGGTAATGCCTCTAGAGGCAGAAGCGGGCCCGTCAAGGCCAAAGGATAAAGCGTCGAAGAGGAGTGGGGTTCCGGAGCCTGCGCCATGGAGGGCACCAGTGGCAATGATGTATTGATGTGATATTGTTAGAGAATATGTACTACAAGACCGATCATGCTATCTAAAGACATTTTGGCGATGAATGTACATGGATGGGTGCTCGTGTCATTATGTCATGCGCTGATGGCTGCGCTAGTTCGCTGTAACCGTTCGGTTGCGATAGCCCAGCCTTGTGCGCATGAGCAGCTGCGTCTCTGCGCCTCAGCAAAGCTCATGTTGCTCTACGACAATGACTTTCCCTAGCGTCACTACCACGTTCACAGGCCTAGGGAACCAAGGGTTGCAGGTGGGACACAACTCCGGCTCTATCGAGACCCACATCTATGCTCCTAGCAAGTGCCCGCCCGCTTCCGCTCTGACCGACGCTGCGCTAACCACGCTCCTCTACACAGAACGACCCGAGACTCCACCACAACCCTCCTGCTTCGTGCCGTTCCGCCGCGACCCCGACTTTGTCGACCGTGGAACGCTGCTCGATCAGATCCGCGAACGATGCGCTGCGCCAGCATCTCGCGTCGCGCTGGTGGGCCTCGGCGGGGTGGGGTAAGTGCGGCGGAAGGGGCTTAGGTCGGCGCTCCCATCTAACACGAGCATAGGAAGTCGCAGCTGGCTATCGAGCACTGCTACCGCACCGCTGAGCAGTTGCAGGATACATGGGTGTTCTGGGCGCACGCCAGCAACACGGCGCGACTCGAGCAGAGCTTCCGCGAGATCGCTGAGCAAGTCAAGGTTCGCGGGCGGAAGGACCCGCAAGCGGATGTGTTCAAGCTGGTGCACGACTGGCTGCGCGACGCGAAGAACGGACGGTGGCTCTTAGTACTGGACAACGCGGACGATGCTGCTGTTCTTTCTCCGCAACGGCGCAACAACCAGCGGCCGCAGGTAGACGATGGCGGCGACAGCAGCAGCAGCGCTCGACAGCAGCAGCTATCGAGGTATCTGCCCTCAAGCAGGCATGGCTCCGTGCTAGTGACAAGTCGAACGAAGCGCGCGGCGATGCAGGTCGTGGAAGACAGCGACATTATACCGATCGAGCCGATGCATAATGCAGCTGCACACGCTCTGCTCCGCAAGAAGCTAAGAGACGTAGATGAGGAAGACGACAGAATCGCTAAGCTAGCGACGACGCTCGATTACATGCCGCTTGCTCTCGTGCAGGCGGCAGCATACATTCGAGAGCGAGCGCCGCGATGCTCGGTGCGGCAGTACCTTGAGGAGTACCGGCAGAGCGACAGCAGAAAGGCAAGTCTGCTGAACCAGGAGGCGGGTCATCTTCGCCGAGACGGGGCAGCCAGCAACTCTGTCCTTATAACGTGGCAGATCTCGTTCGACCACATACGGAACACAAGACAATCAGCCGCAGACTTGCTGTCGCTCATGAGCTTCTTCGACCGACAAGGAATACCTGAAGCTTTGCTCCGCATTCAGGGCTGCAGTGCAGTGAGCGAACCTGAGGCGCCTGTTAGTGTCGACGACGGATTTGAGGATGATGTTCTTATGCTGCGAGACTATTCGTTTGTCACAGCTGCTTCAGACGAGAAGACGTTCCAGATGCATAGCCTGGTGCAACTTGCAACAAGGACGTGGCTGCAGGGCCACGATCAAGTTAGTGTGTGGCTGGAAGCAGCGCTACAAATTCTTGCTACGGCTTTCCCAAGCGGACAACCGGAGACGTGGGCAGCTTGTCGAACTCTGCTTCCACATTCGACGAAGGTGCTTGGCTACAACATTGACACAGACTACGAGGCGAGACTGGATCGAGCGACAATTGCGACCAACGCTGCGTGGTACCTGATGCTAGTAGGAGAGTACGCGAATGCAGAGCACAACATGAGAATTTCAGTAGCGGTGAGAGAGGAGGTGCTTGGACAAGAGCACCAAGACACGTTCATCAGCATCAGCCGCCTTGGGTCAGTGCTAGAGAGGCAGGGCAAGTACGATGAAGCAGAAGCGATGCATCGACGAGCACTGCAAGGGTACGAGATGGTGTTTGGGCGAGAAGATCCTCGCACCCTTATCGTTGTTAACAACCTTGGGTTGGTGCTCTTAAGCCAGGGCAAGTACGAAGAGGCAGAGGCGATGCATCGACAAGCGCTAGAGGTATCTGAGAAGGTGCTTGGGCGAGAGCATCCTTACACGCACATTAGCGTCAGTCAACTTGGGATGGTACTGTCGAAGCAGGGCATGCACGATGAAGCAGAAGCGATGCATCGACGAGCGCTGCAAGGGTACGAGAAGGCGCTTGGGGAAGAGCACCCCGACACGCTCACTAGCGTCGGCCAGCTTGGGTCAGTGCTAGAGAGACAGGGCAAGTATCAAGAAGCACAAGCAATGCAACGACGAGCGTTGGAAGGAAAAGAGAAGGTGCTTGGGCGGCAGCACCCCGATACGCTTCTTAGCGTCAGTGATTTTGGGTTGTTGCTAGAGAGCCAGAGCAAGTACGACGAAGCAGAAGCGATGCATCAACGAGCACTGCAAGGAAATGAGGAAGCGCTCGGCCGAGAGCACCCTCATACCCTCACCAGCGCTAATAATCTTGGGTCGGTGCTCTCGAGGCAGGACAAGTACGCGGCGGCAGTAGCGATGCATCAACGGGCGCTAGAAGGCAGGAAGAACGTGCTTGGGCCTGAGCACCCTGACACGCTGGCCAGCGCTAAGTGGCTATCTCAGACGTCCCTGAAGTGGTTTTTTGACCTGCTTACGACGCGGTATGGCTAATGACGATGAGTCTTGCTCTTTATAGTGGGGCATGCGCCCTGTACAGTATTGTTCGTGGACAAAATCATCTGAGTACCTTTGTGTGCTACGAACAGTGTTTCGAAGCGGTCGCGCCACAAGATCAGAATTAATTAGATTACCCCTTTCTTGCAACAGCAGACAACGGCACAAGTATATACACTAGCAAGGTATCATGGTTATCACGTGGGATAGCGAAGCTTCGAATCAGTAATGTAATTAGCTCAAAACATACTAAAAGCTAAGGGAACGATGTGTAAATTGACCGTATACTACAACACAAAGTCAACGTAATCTTGCGAGTCCCCAAGCTCTTTGCTCCACGAACAGGAGTGCGTGAAGAAGAATAGTGCGGCGTTATGCGTGCACTCAAGCTCAAGCGAGTCATGTTCAGGCCCACGGGCAACTCCATTTAGCTACGCCGGCAGTGCAAGGATCTGACATCAGCAAATATATGATACAGCTAAGCTACTTGCGGCTTTTCGGTACAGCTTGCAGATAGCGTCTTCAGTTGTCGGTTGCGCTCTGTCGAGCAATGGGCCTGCACTACAACACCACCACCTAAGCTACCGTACTACTTCCCTCGGGATACACTCTTTACATGCCTTTGTATAGCTTGAAAAATTATTAGATATGTGCACAAACTCTCCAGCGCATCCGAGGCTGTCCGAGGCGGGGCTACTGTGCATGCTAGGAGCAAGTTGTGGTATTGCTAGCGAAGTAGAAATTTGTTAGTGAGGAGACAAAGCGTAGAGAAAGCTTCAGGGTCAAGGTCTCCATCCCGAGACTTTCTGCGCCTCTCAACTGTGGTTAGTTTCGTTGTGATGGGGAGCACTACCGCCGTGCCGCCTCAGAGGTTTTTCCGCCACACATGGAGGGATATTAGGTAGGCTTGACACGGGCATAGTTAATAGGACAGCAGCGGTGTACAGCAAGCGGATCCATCAGACTGTTTCGACTGTTACATTTACAGTGCTTCATTTGTACATTAAAGACAAACAGGCTGCGTTATGTACATTTTATAGTAACGCAGCAGTCATTTTGCGCATGAATATCCTGTCCCTCCCCCATTCGTCATCATCTAAGCACCGCCCTCTCTCTTCGCGTATTCATCTTCCATCCTCTCCACGTACTGCTTGTCCCTACTCTCCTGGCCCTCGTCCTTGTCTGTTACATCCTCGATCCTTCCCTTTGTCCCAGTCTCTTCGATCCTACGCCCAGAGCTGTCGTACTGGAGGCGCTCTTCGCGGGCTGGTTGACCAGGCTCCTGCGAGCTGCGGTGCACTCTTGTGCCCGAGGGATCGGTGAAGATGGCTTCGCTGTGGGAGCGGGTTCCGCCGTTGGTTGTGGATGATGAGAAGGAGTAGGAGGCGGATGCCGAGTAAGAGTTTTGAGACATCTTGGGCGGTATAGGTATGGGTGTGGTTTTGCGTTGGAAAATGCTTTGATGGCTTTGGTATGTTTGTATGGTTTATAATGTGGCCTTGAGTTGCGGCGGCTGGTGGTTATAGGTCGTAGACGGGGTGGCGACGAATGACGTCACGCTTCCAAACGCAGGTATAACAACTTCTTGAAGGCTGACCGCAGAACATGCGAAAGACTTCCTTTGTGAGTGAACGGGTCTTCCAGAAACGTCTACATCGCACTCAATGGGTCTGGTCTTCCTGCTAGGCGCGTCGTCGATCCGTGTGATTCCCCGAGTACACTACTATTGGCTATGCTTTGCCGTAGCGTTGCTTCACCCATCCAGCTTCGAAGCTTATTGGCGCTACTGCTGGAATGCTCTGGTAGATGTTTTGGTCTTGTAGAAGAAAGGTCACTCAGATGTTGACCTTTGTGTGTCGACGATAGCCCCCACGCCAAGCGTTAGGGCTCTGTCCCTTCGCTCCTGTAGATCCCAATCCCGCCCGCCGTCGCTCCCCCCATCCGAACCATCAGTAGCTGCCAGCATGCGCTCGTTGCTGTTCAGCCTGCCGCTTTTTCTCTCCAATGTTGTCTCCGCTGCCTCTGAGCTGTCGCTTGACTGCGCTGGCAAAGAGGGTGAAACCAACGACGAGTGCAGACACCCCATGAAGCCCGTCACCACCGTGGCCCCTGGTGCCTACTACATCACAAAGCTGTCATGCCCGGAATGCGCCGTGCAGGAATTTTCCGGCGAGCGCGAGAACAGGACGTACGAGCTTGTGCAGAAGGAGAACGACTTGGTTCGTGCCGCCGTCTTGCGTGCGCAGTGTAGGCTAACATGAGCTGCGCTGCAGTTCTTCAACATCTCCCTCACCCGCGACCACCGCACGCTGCTACTGAATGGAAACCCTATCTTTCCCTCGCTATCTACCAACCCGTATCCGCCGGCGATATTTACGCCTCAAATCCCGCCCAACTTTACCCAAAACGATCTCGCCAACACGCTCGCATGCGCCCGCAGGGCCTGTCCGGACGAGCACGGGTGCCAATGTCTCGAACCGGTTATTGCACACGTTGATCTTGACTTTGACTATTACTCAAAGTGGCTAGAATCGCATCCAGAGACACAAACGGAGAAGTGGGAGGTGGTGTTCGATGCCATTGGCGGCACGGATGGGGCAAGGCAAGCAGGGCGCATCTTTGGCAGCGATGAACAGTCTGTGTTGCGAATCATCATACGAGGGAAAGAGATCGAAGAGGATGATGATTCGGGTGTTGACCACCAGGCGGCGAGCCCCTTGTTCTCCAATGTCAAACAGTCCGAGTCGTTGTACGAGTACGAAATCGCCAGTGTGGAATTCATGGAACGCTACGCACCTGTTCCCCGCGTTGGGAATCTCGGGTTCTGGGACAAGCTACGCCGTTTTTTCGGCAACGACATCGTGCGTGGAGACGGCCATATCGTCTACCTAGCTGAAGAGTGGGGCGAATACGGCAAGGAAGGTTCGCTTCGCCAGGCCTTTGGAATCATCATTCATGAATGGCCCTGGGATTTTATCTTCATGGTTGTCGGTCTTGTAGCGCTGGGGATTGCTTCTCTTTGGTTCGTGCAGTGGCTGTTCTTTACCGTAAAGCAGCAGAGAGAGCTGGCGAGGTGGGATGGTATGGATCAGGTTTGGGAACGGATGCGGAGAGATCCAGGTGATGAGGAGGATGAACGACTGCTGGTCGGCGAATATAGAGACGAGGGCTATCGAGATGAGCCTGAGGAGAGGCCACCAGCGTACTCGGATGAGATTCAGACGAATAAGCCGCTGCCGAATAAGCCTTTGCCGGAGAAGCCGTTGCCCGCAGTTCCTCTTATTGATACTTAGAGGATTTAGTTGGGTCAGGATATATGGCATATATGAGGTATTTCATTCGTACATTTGCGTGAGTTATCCCAAGATACTCAATGAAGACATGGTTTATCAGTTCCATACAGACCTAAGCCACCCTGGAATACCATGTGCGCTCTTGAATATGTAGCTATTCATTGCCGTTACTGACTTGGGCAGCAGAATCCTCACTATTAGAACACTGCGGCTTCCATCGTGCTCTGATGATCGCGACGGATCTGTACCACATGTCTGGTCCATCACCACTGCTAATCTTCCCACCCGTGACTACGCTTTCCCTTCCCACGCCTTGCTCAAGTACTCTTCCAAACCCGTAAACTTGTACTCGGGAAACCTCTCGTTCCACTCCGCACTCACATCCCAACTACCTCTCAATATGGCCTTGAAAAACATAATCACAAACTCCTTGGAGAAGGTCTCGCGATCCTCCACTGGGATAGTAGGGTGGCTAACCTGCGGGATCCACGACGTATTCAGCACATCTCGCTCAATGTCCTCGCTCTTGACATGCTCGATCAACCACTCCCCGCCGCGCAGTTTCTGCCCCAGAGCAAGCAATTCATTGGTGGTTGTGCGTGCGCCGCGCATGCCCCCGACAGCAGGCCAAGGCCGCGAGTCCGCCAGCGCGAGATCCAGCATATCCGATATATCCGCTATAGCAGTCACGACGATGGGCTGGTCGCCCCCGTCCAGCACCATGGCCCTCCTCTTCTCGAAGCTGATGAAGGACTCCCACGTCATCAGCCCCGGGCTTAGCGGGCTGGGATGCGCAAAGTAATCCATGAAGATGCTCGGTTGGAAAAGACAGTATTCGAGCTTCTGCTCTTGGCTATTCAGTTCCGCGAGGTACTTTGCGATGGTGTCTTTGTTCTTGTACGGCGGCACGCCCGAGTCGTTTTTGATGGCCCATTCTGAGGGACTGAAGCGCTTGACGCCCGCGTCGATGCTGGCGTGGATCAGGTTCTTTTGGACGGTGCAGTCGGTGTCGAGGTGTGCGACTAGGAAGCTGAGACAGACGTCGTAGCCTTGGAGCGCTTCGGTGAGACTGGCTCGGTTGTGGTAGTTGACGGTTTTGTAGGAGACGTTTGGGGAGGAAGATGCGGGCGGGGAGGAGCGGGTGAAGATGGTGATGTCGTGCTTGCCGGAGGCGATGGGGGTGCGAAGGATCTCGGTAGCGACGTCTGGTTCGTTGTTAGTGTGTATGCGTGCGTGGGGTAAGAGTTTTTGGAGGGAGCATACTGCCAGTGCCGCCGGCTACGGCGACTCGTACCATGTTGGAGGTGTGGAACTTGGTTCTTTATTAGAGGACTTTCACGAGTCATCCTGCAGCACCTAACTAGGTCTGTCTCGTACGGGCCTCTTGTACATACAACAGTACCGACTAAAAACCGTCGGCGCTTTGCGTCATCCCGGATTTAGCGGGTCTAACCAACGACGCGACATGTGCAAATCGACGGCCAAGATTGTGATCCCATCTTTTACGAGTATCTGCTTAATGCGATATGGGAGCAAGTCCCTGGAGGAATGATGTGTATGTTGCCAATGTGCAAAATACACTCGCCGTGGTTGACATAAGAAACTTCGTCCGAGTGGCATTAAGTCCTATTCTCGTGCTGTTGATGAGCTTGGCTCATTGCATATGAGGTTTTTGTGTGCAAATCATCTTAGAAACCTGGAAAGTCAGTAGACTGTTCAACCTTCGAGTGCCAGTAGAATGGTATGCTTTACTAACAATGTCAGGATTGCTCAACCCTCCACGAGCTACTCAATACCCACGGTGATTCAAACAGGTCACATTGGCATCCAAAGACTCCATCTGAGTTCCGAATGAACAAGCTCAAAATATCGATTGAACAATGCTATAAACAAGAAGCGAAGCTCAACCCCTCGACCAGTAGTCCCACCCTCTCCACCCTTCTATGCGTAGAAGTAGCTCTTGATCTTCGGGAGCACAGCCTTCCATGCCCTCCCATTAGTGGGCTCCATGCTATACATGTAGTCGGCCCACCACGGGCCCGCAGCCCACCACATCGCACCCCACCAGACATCCGAGTTCTGCCCCATGTACTTAAGTCCATCTTGGAGAGCAGCGATGCACTGTGCGTTGCTTCCAGCTGCAAACTCGCCAATCACACCTAGCTTCTTGTTATCCTTCAACCACTTCGTAGCAGCAGTCAATCGTTCGCGGAAGATGGTAGCGCTAACGCACTCGCCGTGCGTTCCTGACCCGTCCGAGTCGAGGTACTGATGCATCTGGTAGATGAGTTTGTTCTGCGGGTCCTTCAAGTTGATAAGACTAGCTCCATTGCCGCTGCTAACCCATGTCCACGCGCCTGACCACGAGTTGCCCTCTGGGGTGATGTACTGTTTCGTTGCGCCTGCAGCGCGGATACCGTCGATTGACGCTTGGTTGAGGTCGAAGACGAGCTTTTGGTCCATGTCGTGATATTCGTTGTTAGTGTCGAAGACGACGAGCTCGTTGTCCTTGAACTTGGCGGCGACGTTGTGCCACCACGTCTTGAAGCCAGCCGTGTCGGTGATGATGTTATAGTAGAAACGGCCGTAGTTGTGCGGTTGGACCATGGCATAGGCGCCTTTTCCCGTGATATAGCTGACTTGCTCGGTGAGGTTGCCGAGGTAGTTAGAGTCAAAGGCACCAGTAAGTCCGCCAGGTGTAAGGCGCTCCATCGCTTTTCGAATTTATCAAATTTTGTTCGTAAAAAGTTGTTATATGGCGACTTACCGAAGTTGAGGCGGAACATATTCATTCCTTGTGCGATGAACTGGTCGATGGTCTTGTAGTCATACCAGATGTAGTGCTTCCCGTATGTCCCTGGGAGGGTTCCCTCCCCGAACTCAGCGCCCGACTCGTTAATACCGAACCATTTCAACTTGCGTCTCTGGGCAAAAGCAGTCGACGCTAAAGCGGCCGTAGCCAGAAGTTCGAAACGCATAGCTAGACTGTTGAGATAGCTTCTTCGTCGAAAGAGTATCGAGCCGACCTAAGCCTCACCCTCTCCCGTGGTACTGCCATCTTTATATGCCCGCAACTATAGCTTGTTTTTACGTCCTTTCCGGCCCGGATGCCATCCGTCCGCAAATGAACAGAATCCTGGCCTTCATTCAAATTCACTGTCCAAATTGCGGTTCAAAGCATACCTAATCCCCATACAGCCATGCGCCGCGGAGGATAAATTGCTTGATCAAATTAAGCCAGGCTTAGGCAACAGAAAGTGGTGGGGAATTAAGGCGTGGCGTTGCGGGGAGAAAATACAAGGATGTCCCATTCGCGGAAACAAAGTCTTCTTCAAACTCCGATTCGAAACAAAACTACCACGCGTGACGCGTGACATCGTGCTCAGTCTTGCGATGATTTGTGAAACACTGGGTCTATGGTGCATATAGACCAATAAGCGGTGATGGGCATATTAAAAACGGTAGTATTGTCAGAAAGCTCCGCATATTCATTCCCTTCCCTTGCATAGCAATTTTGCCGAAACCCTAGAGCCGCGCTGTGATCCACATTTGTAGATGTCACCTTGATGGGAGCGTTGCTCCGCATCTAAAAGAGTAATTTTTCAAAGGGTGCGTCACTTGTTGTCGCGGGTAGTCTAGGACGTACAAGGACAGGTTTGCAATGAGCACTCGCAGGTGGCCACTAAGGTTGATTGATAGGAGCGCCGTCCCGGTTTCCGAATGCCTGTGGCAGCCAGTTTTCCCATACTTCGATTATCCCGAGCTCTCTGCGTTGTCAGTTGTACTTGCCGCTTAACGCATGTCAGATGCACAAGCAGAATGTATGAAATGAGGCCCACGACTATTGGCGCCCGGTGTATCTTCCACCCAGCAAGACATGCAATGAATACAAGAAGACGGCAGACTAATCGGGGTTCCCACAAGACCGCTACCTCAATAGTATAAATCGGAGAGCTGCCAGACCACGCATTGACATGTTCCAGCGCAATCCCATGCTCCCTACATGTCATGGTATAACGCTTGTGAAAGATCACAAATCCCGAAAACGTTTTCCAAAAAAAGGACAGAGACTGGAGATCATGGCATTAGGCGTCGTAAAATGAGGTCAATTTACACGCAATTCAAAGTGGTATTCACCTCCGTATGATACGCCGTCCAGCATTCGAATAGCCTCTTGACCCCCCTGCTTTCGTTGGCCCCATATGTGTGATGTGCGGTCGTGAGTATTGACTGCTCCTCACGCCCACCATGCCCAAATTCTCCCTTTGTGGTTTCCCATGAACGGGTGAGTGACAAGAAATTATCGATGGCATTGCTGATGGAAGACGAGTAACGCGAGAATGGGAAGGACGACTGAATGGTGGGAAGGGAATTGCCGTCTGAGACTCTGTGTGCGCTTGTCGCAGAAAAGAAGGTCTATCGAGAGAACTGTACGTACTATCGTTGCGAAGTGGCGAATGCCCTGCACCGGGCCTTGTGATAAAACCTTTAGAGTCGATATTCCGAGCTCTGTATTGTGGCAGAGGCGTCGTGTATTCCTGAGGCTTCGCTCCACGTCTCCACTCAATACGTTCGTTCCTCTCATTCACAGGGTACTCGAAGAAAGAAAGCCCATTCAGACTGCGGGGCTTACACCAATCACTTGCCACGGGCGGCTCTTGACGTTGAAATTGATAAGTGGCGGAGCGATTGGAACTAACCTCTGGTTCAGCGAATTGGGACCGTGAAAATGGCCGGGAATGCCGATTGTTGCTTCCAAAAAAAGGACTTACTACATGGTCCACCTCATCTACGGGTCGCTGGGACCGAGTGGGGGCTGGTGTAACTGGATTCATGAAGGCGTGATCGTGAGGATCATTCATGGTTCTGTCGTCTGATCTAACATGATCATGACCAGAATGAAGGTAAGCTGATGATGGATTAGCGTTAACGGGCGACTGCTGTAAAAAGGCATGGCCAAAGTTCCAGTGCTCCTGTGAATTTGGTGCTTCATTGCTAGGCTGACCTTCGTGCCTCGTTTGCGTATCCTGATAATCATTGGATTGTTCATTGTGATGGTGTCGTCGTGGATCCTCCAGTCCTAGTTCGAGCCCAGTGTCGCGACCCAGGCCATCTAAGAGACGTAGATAGGACGCATCAGTCGGTAGTTTGCCGGATCGATGGCCTTTCATCTCAACGGACGACGGTGCTCTGAAAGTGAACGACCCCTTGTCATGGATAGCGATGCTTGGATCTGGTTGCAGCTCTGGCGACATGTTCATCTGTCGGTCTTCCTCCACTGGCAAAGCACCGGACATATATGGTGTTCCTGGTTGCATCCCGTGTCGAGTCGGTGGTCGCTCGCTACCACTACTAGGACGGTCTGGATCTTCCCATTGCCCGTTGTCGTACATTTGTACATCTGGATCGGAGACCGGTTTGGACTTGCGTGCTGAGGATGGCTGCCCGTTCGTGAACTTATTGCGTATGGTTGGAATTATTTTTCGAATCGACTTCATTCTCGACAACGGCTTGGCAGGGGGTGGCATCAGATCTCGGCTCGAGGGAGCTGCGTGGATATTGTTGGCATGAGCAGGTGAATCTACCCGTGCTCGCTTCAACGGGCGCTGCGGCTGAAAGCTAGGAGATGCTTCCGGCTCTCCAGCATGACCAGTGTTGTGCGCGGACCTTCCCATATGGCTTGAAGCTGTCTTTTGGGTTTCGATTGGTGCGGTGCTAGTATGCTCGATGAAATCACCGTTCTCGTCAAGGGGAAACGGCTCCTTGAAGTTCGGGATTGGTTCTAGCGACATTGAGAAACCCAACGAAGCCAGGCGTCCCTGCATCATATCGTTTTGCCTACGGAACATTAGCGATCCGTGGGTAAGGGAATGGCAATGAACGCACTCAGCCAATTTTGGAATTAGCTTTAAATAGTGCTCAATGGCGGGTAAGCGCGCTTCAAGTCTGTGCAGTTTCTGCACTTGTTGCTGAAGTGGACGAAGCTGCGCAAGCTCATGCTCAAGTTCTACTACTTTCGCATGTTCTCCTGATGCAAGCTCCTGCATGCTGCGCGACTTAGTCTCGGCTTCAGCACCATCCTTGGCAGCTTGCTTGTACGCATTGGTGATGTTCCTGCTGTACCGGGTGAGGGCGAGATACTGAAACTGAAGAATGTCAATAAGAAAGTAACCGAAAAGTGGCGACAGACGCACCCGCAAAGCCTCCATCTCCTTGCCCTTACCCTCCAGCTTCATGGGCGGGGTTATAAACCAGCACTTGGGGATCGCCCGGTCATGGTCGCGTTCCTTGAATCCGCGCACAGAGAACAGCTGGCGTGGCGAATCGTCGCCTTCTTGCACGCATACCGGACAGGGAGCTTGTGGGTGCTGTCCAGCGGGGTGAAATGCCGGTCCTGTAGTCGCCGAGCAATTAGCGGAATAGATACACAGCATGCGAACGAGCTTACCGCTGCCGCCTTCGAGGTGCTTGATGCAGATGACATGGCAACACGATGCGAGGTAGAGGCGCGTTACGAGGCGTTCTTTGGGGTTGATTCCGTCCGAGAGACCCTGCACTGTATCGTGCTGTTGTCGGTATACATCTGAAAACGTGGTGGCGCATACTGAGCATGCGAAGACACAGTCCAAGGGTGAGACGTCCTCGCCCTTGCTGTCGGGCCGCTCTTTCGAACCCATGCCGAGCGCTTTTCTCGCGAGAATGGTGGAGGTAGAGAAAGAAGGCATGGCGATGGACATGTTCCAAGGTTGACACCTGCCCGCGGGTTGAGTGGAGGCGAGGCGCGACGGGGAAGGAAGGCACGACCCTGCCAAGGCTCCACCTGTAACTTGCAGTCTGGTAAGCTAACCTTTCAACAACCAAGGCGATGGCAAGTGGGGGTTGAATTCCGGTTTCCGTGAGTGGGACTCGATACTTCTGGGTCTGCCGAGTCCTAGACAACGACTAGCATATAACATGCGACATCGCGTATCAGTATGCTGGGTGATTCACCCAGAGTTCGGTGACTTATGCTGCTATTTTTTGAGATGGGGGAAACTATTGATCAAAGGTGTGAAAACAAGGGGCAAATGTCCCGTGAAGAATGTCCAGAAAAGGCAGACACTTAGACACGGGCAATGGGTACTGCACGTGAAAGGGGCAGAGCCTGGAGGATTCACACAAGGAAACACTGGGGTCATATTTACACTGCATCTACGGGCTTTAACTTTGAACTGGAGCAACCGTCTTTAAGTGAATTGACGACAAGGATATCTATACAACAATCAGCAATCTGTCATGACTCTGTTATGTGATGATCGGGTGACTACTTACTGCTCGGGATATCCGTGATCTGTGTCAAGATCATAGCGCTTCTGTCCATCTGGGCTGATGTTCAACCCACTTGGTAGCGGGGGCATGCCACCTGGTCCCAACACGTCCTTCGCCAATCCAGTGTTCTTCTCAAACGCAACAGCCAACCCCTTCGCGCCTTCCTCTTGCGCTGCAACTAGCTGCTTAGTGCCTGCTTCGCCAATCAAGTCCTGCTTCGGCGCCACTGCGCTCCCAACTTCCAGCAGCGCCACGGCATCAGCCTGGGTAACAGTCGAGAGCTGCGGGTAGCGGCGTCGCACGTCGCGCTTCCAGTACGGGTTCTCAGCAAGGTCGGCAGCCGGCACAGTGACGGGGTCATCGTATGTTGCGGGATCGAGGCCGCCGGGCGGAGGGTTACGGAATTGAGGGTTCATCGGGACGCCGCTCGACCGGTTAGGATCGATGGCGAGAAAGCGCGAGATCCTGGCATAGATACCCGTTGGCTGGAGTGTGTATTTCTGCAAAACTTCATGTTAGCAACGTTATTCGAGCGCTACGGCGGGACATGGATCAGGTAGAGCAGTCGAGGGTAAATGACGGGGCTTGCTGGACATACCGCGAAGCGTGTCGGCACGCTTTTGGCCGCCATTGTGGGCACCTGGATTGTAGAGGTACAATTGGCGGGCGTGGAAGGTCAATCGACGGGGGACGGTGGCTGTAGCGGTCTGCAACTTGTGAAGCTGTGGAGTTCATTGAAGCTCGCTCGAAGTGCCAAGCCGGCATTGATTAGTCATCGACCTTAGCCTACTCAACTCACTGCAAGCAAGGCTTCGTGCAGGTCCTCGTCGAAAATTGGCACAACTACATTCTCTATCTAGAACCGAAGCTCCCGATAATATGTCCTATGGAAACGCATCGTACACTCCCACTCCCTGGCACACGCCGTCCACCTCAAGGCTGTCCACATGCTGCACCGCCTTCCCACCGGCTCCGAAGCGAACCAAGATCCCGCTTCGGGGAGCCTTAGTATTCACGATACTCCAACCAAGCTTCTGCGGGCCATGATACAGATCCTTTGCGAATGCGAGAACATGCTCTTGCATTGCTTGACTGGTCTCAATTTCGAACTGAGTGGAAATTCCCAGGCCTTTCACTAGGTCATACGTCCCAAATATCATTGGTATGTCGCTGCCGTGGTACGCACCGGTCCATGCCAAAGGATTGAGATTTGGATATATGTGCCTGCGTATTGGTAGCGGCAAACGGGGATGGAGGCGTCGTTGCGTGCAAGCGTCGAGTTGTACGTGGGACAAATGAACCCGGCGAGTCCAACAGCAAGGATGATGTCCTGGGAATAGCCTACAGACGGATTATCTGCCGGAATGGGACGAGCGAACTGGCCTCGTTGGCGGTGTTGGATAGGATAACTGGCAGGCGTGCCATCTTGCCCGCGCTTGCCCGTGCAGCGTAGTTGGAGAAGAGGATGCGGTCGTCTACTATGGGTAGGAAGGATAAGGGGGGTATTGCACCCCTGTCGCCATACATTCCGATGAAATTCGATATCTGCTCGATGGGAACCTTACGCATACAGTCAAGCTCTTTCGCGCTGCTGTTCGTAGTGGCAGCACTGCATCCAAAGTGCTGTGCTACGAAAGTGAAGTTGGAGAAGGCCGTGTCGATGACCCCACTGCCACTGAATACGGTGCCGGATTGCAGGAAGTAGGCACGGGCGATTGGGTCCTCATAGAAGGCATATGCATGTATGTCGGTCGATATCGACCCAGCCGACTGGCCCCACTGCGTGATAGCAGAGGCGTCGCTCCCAAACGACGCGATATTGTCACGCACCCACTCCAGCGCCATTCGCTGATCCAAGATGCCCAGATTCTGGTCCGCTAGACCTTTTGCATTTGGGAAGCCAAAGATGTTGACCCGATAATTGACGGCGACGACAATAGTGTCTGTGAGCGCTCGATCCACTCCCAGATGTGTAATTCTGGTTGCCATTATAGACCAGGGCGCCTTCTGCGAGGTATTCACTCAACAACGGTGGAACTGATGTAACGAACTGCGGGCAGGATGGAGGTAGTTCATACAAGTAGTGATGCTCGGTAGATGCGGATAGTTTCTGTGGCGGCATCCATCGGCGAGACTGAACCGGCGATTCAGCGAAGGCAATCGAGTGAAATTGTCGTGTTCTGGGGAACCGGGGATCAATCACGCCGGTGTACCTTCCGGTGTATGTTTTGATAGTGAGTTGACTCGACGCGTTTGCTCCCCCGTGATTGACGTAGTCGGAGGAAGCGGTCGTCACCAAAGAAACGAGTGACCATAAGAGCTTCATCGGAGCCTGAATTTACTTCATCCCAGAGGTCATGGCTAGCTGGTGCAGTCTTATATACGGCTGCACTGCGCCAAAGGCTAGATGGACTGATTTTGGACATCGCCTGTTCGCTGAAGCCCAAGATTGTTGCCTGCCCAGGTGATGAGGAAATTTACGAGCCTTGGCTTGGTATGTGCATGCCCAGGTGCCCAGGTGTTATCAGAGGCACGTGCGACGCAATATTATGGCAAGTAAGACTCAGCGTTAACAGAACATGTAGGTATCTTTAAGGTTCGATGCTCAAGGAGTGACATGTGAGGTGACAGATTGAAACTCGCCGGCGCCTGGCCCAAGCTACGACAATATTTCAGACACCTGGGCATCACCTTGAGCGTCTGACTATGCGGACAACAGCTTCGTGCCTTTTGCAATTGGAACCGCATCAAAATGAAGATGCTCGCGCGCGCTATGAGATCTGGAAGATCAGGACGGTGATTGGAGCACAATCTGAACCCGCTACGGCCTACCTGTGGTACTTAACAACAGATGAATTGGGTGTCAGGCTATCTGAGGTTCATCAGGACCTGCTATCCCTCGACTAACTGACGTACTCTGGCACCATGAAGGATTGGACTTTCAAGATCGCCTCGATTAACTTTTACCTTAGGTAACCTTAGGAACTTGGTTGCCATCAGAAATCAGCTTCTTTACTACCATAGGTAAGCATCGATTTGACCTACCCTCGAATTTTATCTACAGAGAGGCCAAGTCTGTCTGGTCACCGTTTGGTTAAGATCTGGGATGGTCTTTATGCCTGGATTTCGTCTCAAGACTTCGGGCATGACTACACATGTATGCACGTGCCCTGGGAATGTATGGAGCATCAGAGCATTACCAATTACTTCGCCAAAAGCGTCGGGTAATCGATTTTTTTCTGGATTAACTCCTTCAAAGACCTGCTAACGTACCAAAGACAATTCTGCATACTTATACGAGACCGATGTTTCTCCACATTTGGTTGGTTCATGAGCAACTCATCCGGCTATTGGTGGATTTTGTAACAGTATCCCCGCTATTATCCACCCCGAAGATCACCTTCAGTGGGGCTTTGGGGACGACCTGAAAATACTGTCTGGTTCGGATAAAGTATGTAGTCGCGCTACATGCAAGGCCTGACAGCGACCAGCGAATTCAAGCACCGAAAATGAGGCTCACGTCGCTGCTCGTTGCGTGCTCCTCCTTTCTAATTGCATCTTCAGCTTCCGAATCGCCAATTGCGCGTTCAAAAGCTGGCATATTCCATGGTCGCTACTTACCAACCTTCGATCAAGACGTTTACCTCGGCATCAAATATGCGCCAAAGCCAGCCCGCTTTAGTCCTGCTCGTCTGATCGAAGATTCACCTTCGACGCATTTTAATGCTACTCAGTATGGCCTCGACTGCACAGGCTACGGCTCGGATACAAACAAGCTCGTAATAGGAGGATGGACTACTCTGGGCGAGGACTGTCTCCATCTCAACGTAATCAAGCCGAACGTAGATGATAGGAACGAGAATTTTCCGGTACTGCTGTGGATATATGGCGGAGGATGGCAGCAAGGTGCTACAAGCGATCCTCGGTATGGAACCATAACGTGTTTATCAGAACCAATATGTTTACGCTAATCATACTCCAGATATAACATGAGCTATATTGTCCATCAATCCGTCCTGAACAAGAAGCCCGTTATTGGAATTTCAATCAACTATCGGATGGCGGCTTTCGGCTTCATTCACAGCAAGGAGATCGTAGAGTCCGGGAATCAGAATCTAGGTCTACGCGACCAGCGTCTAGCGCTTGAATGGGTGAACAAGCACATCTCTGCTTTTGGCGGTGATCCAAGCAAAGTGACCATCTGGGGCGAATCAGCTGGCGCCTATTCTGTAGGCGACCATATCAACGCGTACGATGGCAACAACGACGGCTTATTTCGTGCGGCCATTCTAGAGAGCGGTGGTGCTGTAGGTCCTCCACTGAACGACACAGATTGGCACCAGCATATGTACGACGACTTGGCTGAATCAGTGGGCTGCGCGGGTTCCAACGATACCCTGCGGTGCATGCGCGACGTGCCGTATGAAACCATCGCTCTGTATGGCTATCGGGGTCTTGAATGGTTTCACTCCATAGATGGTTCCTTCATTCCGCGTTACGGCCAGCAGTCTCTTGCTCAGGGCAAGTTCGCCAAGATTCCGATTCTCTTGGGCACAAACACCGATGAAGGCTTCGGAGTGAATGGCGTAAACACGGACGATCAGGCTATTGAACAGCTTGTTGCTTCGAAACGCTGGAATGTTAACAAGGAGGAAGCAGAGAGGTTATTGGAACTGTATCCGAACGATCCAACGGTCGGCGCACCATATGGTTGGGGTAACAGAACTTGGCCAGAGTACGGACTGCAGTATAAGCGGTACACGAGCATTGCGACGGATTTGACCATGTTTGCTCCGAGGAGGCTATTAGCGGAGAAGATGAGTGATTACGTCGACAATGTATACTCCTATCGATGGGATGCGCCCAAATTCAACAACACACCGAATTCGATAGGGGTCAATCATTTTTCAGAGGTATGTTAGACGATTTCTTGGAATACATGGCGACAGTTGGGACACCTTTCGTAGGATCCAAGCCTGTCTGTTCCAAACTGACAACGGAACAACGAGTCTTCTTAGGATAGGGCTTCGATCTAGTGCACGCATCTAACCACATGGACAGATACCCTTCGTCTTCGGGAACACAGAACAGCAGATTACGCCCCTTGGAAATAGCTCGGCGAACCTCAAATTATCACATCTCGTTGGAAGGATGTGGACATCCTTTGCATATGATCTGGACCCCAATGGACATGGCGGTGAGTCTATCGAAGCTGAGAAATTAGTCATAGATGACCAAATACTAATGGGTGATTGCTGCAGTGCCTGATGTCATAGCTTGGCCACAATATGGAAAGAGTGCGTCGAATTTTGTTTTCAGAGCTGATGCGAGCTATGTTGAGAAAGACGACGATCGCGTTGAGGGCGTCAATTATATCAATGGTCTGGTGAGATGAGGGGCATTATGCGATTCAATAATATGTCCTTCAAACAGACTTGCCATATCCTTACTGGTAACGCCGACTCCTGCGTGCGACCCATCGCGTGCTGTAGCCACTGGGTTCGAGGTTGCCCAATCCTCCGAGCACGCATGTCAATGACTCTAACGACACGTTATCATCTCTCCCATTATTCGTCTTCTACTAACGTGACACCTTACGTTCCAAGGTTACTCTTGGAAAGCATGTATTGATACACAGGACGGAATCATTATAGGGCAGAGGAATGACGAGAGGGAAAATCCATAGTGTTTTACAAGCTATCGAAGTACTAACGAAAGAAGGTAGACGTCTAATCAGAATAGCTAACAGTGCAGAGGGGGAACCCGAATTCGTGTATGGTATTCTCCGAATATTATTGTTCTCCTTCTGGAAGGACCCACAAAACCATTGTACAGCGGCCTACAGCCGATCGTTGTAGAAATTATGAGAGATGACTCCACTACCCCACTATCGTTTATGTCCAAGTTGCATGTAAATCGTAAAGCTCTTTGTTTCGAACTGTCCAAAGAAAAAGCTAGGCTTGTAAGAAGCTTGCACGGGCATCATTCTGCTCAATGCAGATAGGCAAGGACGTCAGACTGTATGCTTAGTTGGGAGGGATGGAGATTCAATGATACCAGTGAAGCGCGATCACGGTTTAATTGCAAATTGGTCGTGTATGTGCGTTTGGGAGTCTTGTGCCTGACCGGCTAGGCAGTGCATCACCACGACCCGAAGCTAGTGTTCGATCTAACCTATCTTTGCGGCTGACGGCATCTTGTTTTGTACAGGGTATTGAAGCCTAGTATGAACACAGTATAATACAAGCGTGTCGATTCTACCTCTTCTTACGGGCTTCGGCAATCTCTCGCTGTGCCCTCTCTGCTTCTTCAACCTTTAACCTCGCATCTTCAGCTTTCTTTGCTTCGTGTCGTCGCACCATCCTCCCCACCGACCCGATCTTGGTCCCTGGTTTAGCGACAAGGCCGGGTTGCAATCTGACTTGATTCGGTAGCTTCCAATCGCCCATTGCATCTGGGAGATGCATATCCCTCTTCTGCCTGTCTTCAAGTAGATACACTCGCTTCGGCCCTAACAGCTGTCTATCATCCCATTTTGCTTTCATCTCTTCTCTCATCCTGGCGACCATGCTTCGCAGGCGTTCCACGCCATCTTCCCGGAACTGGGTGACTTTCTTTACGTTTCTGGCTGTGAGCTCATTCATGCGGTTATCCGCTCGCAGGCGCGCCAACGTCTTCGCCGTCATAGCGAAGCGCATATCTTTCGGCCCGTCGACGAATTCAAGGATGGCAGATTCGGCCTGGTCTTCCTTGACGGGTTCGATGCGCAGGACGCGTGTGTAGCCGCCGGGTCGGTCAAGGTAGCGCTCTCTTATGGGCCCGAAGAGCTTGGGCACTAGTTCATTTGGTTCCTTGCGATCATCAGCTTGCAATCGGTAAACAGCGCCTGTGGCCGTACGAAGAATATTTGATGCGCTCTCCGCCGCGTCGCTTCCGTGTTCTTCTTCCCCAGCGTAACCAGCTTTTCGGCTAGTCTTTGCGCCTCCTTCGCCTTGTGCCATGTTGTCGTGATCGACTCGTGCTTAAACAGCGATGTAACGAGGCTTCGCAGGAGGGCTTGTCGATGGGATGACGAGCGGCTGAGATGGCGATATTTCATGTGCCCGCCCGCCATTGTGGACTAGCAGAAGCCTGCAAACAAAGCCGAAGTAAATGGGCAATTGACCGCTTCCACCTCCAGATGACGCGATGCCTGGTTCCTCAAGGGCCTGTCGTATGGGGTCGCCCTGGCGCTGTCCTGAAAACGGTCGCACCGAAGCTGCGGCAAAAAGTTCCGCCTAGCGTCTGTGTCAGGCGTCAGATGACAAAGCCACCGCCACAGCAACCGGCGCGTCCACATGTGTGTGCACCGCGCGTGTTTGGCTTCGACGCGTCTCCATTTAAAAAGCTTCTCACCCCTCCCGCCCACGCCCTGTTCTCACACCACTCTTCACGCTCGAGATACCCCTACACATTTAATTTCTTTTGCCCAGTCAACATGTTCGTCCTCAAGCGCGGTATGTGCATGTCTTTATGCATCCTGAACGAGCCCAGCTGCTTCCTGCATATCGTCGATGGAGCTAACAGGGTACCTCAGATGGACGCAAGGAACGCGTCCAGTTCGACAAGATTACTGCCCGCGTGTCGAGGCTATGTTATGGCCTTGACCCAGAGCATGTCGACCCTGCTGCAATCACAATGAAGGTGATTTCAGGCGTGTATCACGGCGTTACGACCGTCGAGCTGGACAATCTGGTACGTCGCTCCCCTCCAAGACCACAAACCCATGGAATCCATCTAACGACTCCAAGGCCGCCGAGACAGCAGCATACATGACTGTCACCCACCCAGATTACGCCATTCTTGCTGCACGAATCGCCGTCTCGAATCTGCACAAACAAACAAAGAAGCAGTTCTCGGCCGTCATCCACGACTTGTTCAGCTATATCAACCCAAAGAACGACAAGCACCAGCCCATGATCTCCCAATCCGTCTACGATATCGTCCAGAAACACGCCGAAGAGCTGAACTCGGCTATAGTGTACGACCGTGATTTCAACTACCAGTTCTTCGGCTTCAAGACCTTGGAGCGGTCCTACCTGCTGCGCATCAATGGCAAGGTAGCCGAACGCCCACAGCACATGCTGATGCGTGTAGCTGTGGGTATCCACGGCGAGGACATCGAGAAGGCCATTGAGACATACGACATGATGTCACAGAAATACTTCACACACGCGTCGCCCACGCTTTTCAACGCGGGGACGCCTCAGCCACAGATGTCGTCGTGCTTCCTCATCGACATGAAGGAAGACAGTATTGAGGGCATCTACGACACGTTGAAGACATGTGCCATGATCTCCAAGACCGCTGGCGGTATTGGTCTGAATGTCCACTGCATCCGCGCAACCGGTGCTTACATTGGCGGCACCAATGGAACGTCAAATGGGCTCATCCCCATGCTCCGCGTCTACAACAACACGGCTAGATACGTTGACCAAGGTGGTAATAAGCGTCCTGGTGCCTTTGCCATCTATCTGGAGCCGTGGCATGCGGACGTCTTCAGCTTCCTCGACTTGCGAAAGAATCACGGCAAGGAGGAGGTCCGCGCTCGTGATTTGTTCTATGCCTTGTGGGTACCGGACCTGTTCATGAAGCGTGTTCAAGAGAACGGCAATTGGACTCTGTTCTGCCCGAACGAGGCTCCAGGCCTAGCCGACGTCTACGGTGATGAGTTCGAGGCGTTGTATCAGAGATATGAAGCTGAGGGCCGTGGACGGGAGACGATACGTGCCCAGAAGTTGTGGTATGCCATTCTCGAGGCGCAAACCGAGACGGGGAACCCGTACATGTTGTACAAGGATGCATGCAATCGCAAGAGCAATCAAAAGAACCTCGGGACGATTCGCAGCTCTAACCTTTGTACTGAGATCATTCAGTACACTGCTCCGGATGAGGTCGCCGTGTGCAACTTAGCCTCCCTTGCCCTTCCCCGGTTTGTTGACGAGAAGCGGGGCGACTTTGATTTCCAAAAGCTCCACGAAATCACCCAGATTGTCACTCGGAACCTGAACAAGATTATCGACGCCAACCACTATCCCGTCCCAGAAGCTCGTACGAGCAACTTCAAGCACCGACCTGTTGGCCTCGGTGTTCAGGGTCTTGCCGACACTTTCTTGGCCCTTCGCATGCCTTTCGAGTCTCCCGAAGCTAAGAAACTCAACATTCAAATCTTCGAGACTATCTACCACGCGGCTTTGACTTCCTCCTGCGATATAGCCAAGGAGTTGGGGCCGTACGAGACTTACGAAGGCTCTCCTGTTTCGCAGGGTATTCTTCAGTACGATATGTGGGATGTCACCCCGTCGGATTTGTGGGACTGGGCTTCCCTGAAGGAGAAGATTGCTCAGCATGGCGTCCGCAACTCTCTACTTGTCGCTCCTATGCCGACGGCTTCCACTTCTCAGATTCTTGGAAACAACGAGTGCTTCGAGCCCTATACTTCAAACATCTACTCTCGTCGTGTATTGGCAGGCGAGTTCCAGGTCGTCAACCCTTGGCTGTTGAAGGATCTTG
Organism: Laburnicola sp. R22_1; assembly: GCA_014281115.1. Taxonomy (NCBI): domain Eukaryota; kingdom Fungi; phylum Ascomycota; class Dothideomycetes; order Pleosporales; family Didymosphaeriaceae; genus Laburnicola; species Laburnicola sp. R22_1. The sequence goes on from JACONQ010000013.1 coordinate 1,386,992, forward strand.
TCGATATGGGCATCTGGTCCGATAACATGAAGAACCGAATCATCGCCGATGGCGGATCCATACAGCGAATTCCCAACATTCCCGATGATATCAAAGCTCTATACAAGACTGTCTGGGAAATCTCGCAGCGTACCATCATCCAGATGGCTGCCGACCGGGGTGCCTTTATCGACCAGTCTCAATCGCTGAACATCCATATGAAGGAGCCTACGATGGGCAAGATCACTTCTATGCACTTTGCCGGCTGGAAGCTTGGTCTGAAGACTGGCTTGTACTACCTCCGAACCATGGCCGCTTCAGCACCTATTCAGTTTACTGTTGATCAGGAAGCGCTATTGGTCGCGGACACGAACGTGGCTCGTGCCCTTCCAAACAAACGACGAGGCATTGGTGCTACGTCGCCATCACCAGCGTCTGTGCCACGCCCGATGTTCGCGTCGGAGACCCCCAATGGCGCTACCAACGGCGTTACTTCAACTAACGGTGTACCTACTTCATCAGCAACGCCGCCTCTCACCTCTGAGAACGTGCAGTTGAATGGCGCGGCCAAAGACGCGCTGGACCCCAAGCCTATCAAGGCTGATGTTGACGAGGGTGACAGCCCCAAGGTCCTTGCAGCTGAGCCCAACGGTAAGCCTGTTGAGGAAGAGGCTCTCCCCGAACCTGCTTCCAACCAGGAAGAGGACGGCAAAGAAAGCGCGGATCGCGAAGGAGATATCTATTCGGAGGCAGCCCTTGCTTGTTCGATAGAGAACAAGGAAGCCTGCATCATGTGCAGCGGTTAGCTTGGAGTCGTATGACGTGATGTGTACAGGTAAATGCTAGATGGCGAGGGCAGGCGACTGCCTTGTATCAGGCCTTGTTATGTGTGGGAATGGCATTGACGGGTCTGCTTATTCTGACGTTTGGTTAACGCGGAGAAAATGATAGTTCTACGAATCTTTAGTTAGCATACTGTAATATGAGTGGTGGGCATCCGTCTTTCCATCGCTGAAGTTGAAGCTCATTTTCTTTTCCCAAGTGACCGGACATGTGTCCCCTGGTACGTACTGCTTTGGGCGTGTCGAAGGGCGTGTTTGGTTACGATTTCAGTAGGAGCGTCAGTTTGGCCAGGTCAGTGCGGGAGGAGTCTGAGGGTGCCTTGAAAGCGCCTTATTAGTAGACTCAGGTGCATTTTGGAGGTTCTTGTTTGGTTACAAAGAATGCACCTCAGCCTCAGTTACAGCGTCAGTTTGCTACTAAGTAATTAAACTGACGCTCCTACTGGAGTTGCCACTGGCGGAATCAACACGCCCTTTGCAGATGTATATAGTACAAATACGCCCTTTGTAGATGTATAGAGTACAAACACGCCCTTCGTGGATGTACAACATCGAAGCTATAGCGATATCGCCCTCGGACCTTCCTATTCCGACCTGGGTACCCCTCGGCGGAACCATCCCGAGTCGCACGAGGCCGCGAGTCGCACCAAGCTTCAACACTGGCACTTGCCCCGACGTACATAACTCTCGATATCGCCGCTATATACTAATCGGCATCTAAAACTACGTGAGACCTCCACGTTCGCTCTTCTCACGCCCATCCGGTTACAAGCATCGCGATTCCTTACCTACCTACCGTCCGACCGCAGTATCCAGCACGCACCCCGCCGACCCGCCCTTCAATCGCCGCACCGTTCAATCGCCGTACCCTTCAATCGCCGCACCGTTCAATTGCCGTACCCTTCGATCACCGCACGCTTCAATTGCCGCATCCGCTCCCTCGGCGTCCAATAACTAGGCCACACACCCCACATCCTCCCCACCCTTCTTGTCCGCATGCCACCACTTTCCCCTCTGTTCCGACTCTCCAGCCGCGTACCACCAACCTTCGCTTCTTGCAGACCGACTGTGTATCGCGCAGCTCCTCGATTCGTAGCCCGATCGAATAGTAAAGCAGCAGGTTTACATTCAACGCCCGCGAGAAGAATGGCTTCATCAACAGTCACCCCCGTGCAAGAATGGCTCGTCATTGTGCCTGATTTTGAGGGCGCGTTGGAGAAGCGGGTAGCGGTGAGGGGGGACCATCTCGAGGGGTTAAACAATGATAGAGAGGGGTGGTGGTTATTTGGAGGTATGTTAAGTTATACTATTTACCTCTTTCTTTCTGCATGATAGATATGCGGCATTATCGTGTCCAGATCTAGATAGAAAGGTTGCTAATATGGGTTGTAGGAGCGATGTTGAAGGAGCCTCTCCAGGAGGGCGAGACGCCGAAGATGAAGGGGTCGGCTATGTTGGTTGCTGCGAAGGATAGAGAGGAGATTTTGGAGAGGTTAGGGAGGGATGCATATACGAAGGCGGGGGTGTGGGATTTGGACAAGATTCAGATTATTCCGTTTAAGTGTGCGTTGAGGAAGGCGATGTAGGTGGGATGGGTAGGGGCTAGGTGGGTGGACTTGATGTGCTGCTGATCGACTGATGTTGGGGCTCGCTGGGTGAACGCTCAAGTGCATGTGTTGGAGGAGGAATTTGCTGCACGGCATGCACATGCAGTCTTGAATACAATCGTGAGACGGCCACAATCTAGGATTCTCAGCTATTATTCTTGCCTCGTATGCCTCGTAGCTGTTTGTATGTGACCAATCGCCAGGGAGAGAGCAGGTAAGCATACCTCTTCTTCCCCTTTAGCATGACTTCCGCGGCTACTTCCAGGCCTCATGTAGCTCTGAATGTGGTCTTCTTACAACATCTGCTGATACGAAGCGGCGTGCAAGATGATACCTGCATTGCTCATGAGGCGTGGGTTGCGCTTCGTCCTCCCGGACCAAGACTGAATCTTTGGCTTCGTCCGTTCTGATAACGGTTCGCCTTCTCAAAACCTAGTGAGGTGCCGTATTTCGATGTCGACCCCTCTATGGCGCCTTCCATAGCGAAGGGCTCACAAGTCTTGGTTGATGCAATGCAGTGCGTCCTCTACGTCGGTGAAATGCCAGGCATAGGCATCGCTCTTCAAGAACCGCTCGCACCATCCCCACTCCGCCCCTTTTCCACCTCCGCCAACAACCCAGACACCGTCGTAATCTTCCACCCCCTCTTCTTCATCTCCGGCACCACCCTCCTCAACATCGGCACCGTCCAACTCCTCCGATCATGACAAATGACAATCCCCCCAGGCTTCAGCATACTCAGCACATGCCTCGCATTAACCCTCCAATACGGAATCTGCGCATCATGTGGATAAATATCCCCCAGCACGATCCGATACCCCAACCCCGCCACAAGCTTCCGCATCCGCGCAGAGAAAAACCCGGATCCAGGGCGAAAATAGCGCGGCGGAGGCCTAGCCGTCTCCGCCTCCTCATACGCCTCGTCGATGAGCCCTTCTACAGCGCGAATCTGCGCCGCGAGCTCTGTGTCTGAAAGACTCCGCGACGCTTCGTCATGCATGGCGTGATTCCCCAATTCCATGCCCCTCCGCACCAACGCTTGCAACTGCTCTTCTCTCCCCTTGACCTGGCCGCCAATGACGAAAAACGTCGCTTTCGCGTCATTCTCTTTTAGAATTTCCAAGATCTGCGACGTGTAACGCGACGGCGCGTCATCAATCGTCAGCGCGATGACTTTTTCTTTCACGCTGGCGTGGAATAGGACGCCTGGCCAGCGGGATTGGAAGTACTGGATCAAGAGAGAAGGCGGTTTGTAGATGAGGTAGAAGGGGGTTATGAAAGTAATGAGGACGGAGAGGGCGATGAACATGGTGATGAGGCGGGAGCGGCGGGCTCTTCGGGATAGTTTGGTGGGGAACCGGAAGAGGCGGATTGAAGGGCGTGGCATGGTGGGGAGGGCATGTTAGAATAGGGCAAGAAAGGAAATGGTCATGCTGGTAGTGTGGTTGATGTTCACATTGGAGATAGCTCACACTGACAGCTACGCGGAGCCCCTGGTTGGAAGTAACTAAAAGCGGCCCTAGTGTCGCACGTGACGACGCTTGGAGAGTTAAAATCTTCGTGTTCCTGCATTCTCTCATTCTTGAGCCCAGGACACCCAACGTCGACACCTGTATTGTTTATTACTTTTCGATGTTGTAATAAGCCTGTCGAAAACACATATGCTTTCCTATAGTAGTTGGGAAGAGATTGCAGCTGTTGTCCTGGCTGCGCACCAGAAAACACTCCCCATACCAGTTTTCTGCTGCACGCAAAACCTACTACAATACACTTACGGAATCAAATTGTCGCGCTTATTCGAAATCACCCACTTCGAAATAGGCCATCTATGGACGTTCCAAGAGCAAATCAGACGTATAATTGACTTGGCTGCCTTCACTACGTGGTTGCCCAGGTCTCATTGCGTTCATACATATATCCTATTCAACTTCGCCTTCATGTTCATGATCATCGTATGTTGGTGATAAGTTCTAGCTATAGACGGTTGTTGGATACCTACTTCGCCTGCCACCGCTTCCAAGCCCCAACAAAATTGTCTGGTTCCAGATCCTCTGTCGTCTCTAGACCAAGGCCTAGACCAAGGCTTGATAGAGAGTTATCTGTCCCAACAGCGCCGATGTCGACCAATGGTACCATACTTGGCCTACCGTGCGCGCACATGAATGGGAATACGCATTGGCACAGCTTTTGCACCAAGTCTCTGCATTCTTCCAAGCTCAAGTCGTCATTGAACATGATTGCCGAGCGACAAGCGCGAGAATTGACGAGGTCAACGAGGCCCTCTGGGCAGGAAGATAGGCGTCTGACCCATGATGATGAATCTGCAGTAGACCTAGAAAGATCGTCTAGAGGAGGCAAATGCGAAGCTTCCGCATACTTCCAGACGGCGGAGCGGAGAAGTGTGATAAGGACTTGAGGGTCTGATTTACACCGCTCAAACACCACTGGTGGCAAGGCTGTAACAGACAGAATTGGCTGCGGTCTACTCGATGCGGTTGTTGGAGATGCAATGTCAAAAAGAATACCCCAGGCTGCGAATCTTGCAGCGTGTGCTGCGAACCGTTCCTGTTCAATACGAGATACAGTGAACTGTATCGGCTTCTCTAGCAAAACATAGGCTACGTGCGATTGATGTTCCAAGTTTGAACGGTAGACGGGGTCGGTCTTTGGCAGTGGCGCACAAAGTTCCGCAAATAAAGTTTCCACCCGTACGCGTTCGTCCGCGGCATGTTGATCTATCAGAACGAGCATGATGCTGTCCGTGTTCGAAACAGCAGCCGCGTCCTTGGATATTTTCATCTTAACCAACACGAACTTCTTGTCCAGTTGGGCCATGACTTCTGCGTTCTCAAGACCGGTCCTAGATAGCTTGCCCGCTTTGAAGGTCGGCAGCCCTTGGTAGGCTTCATCGCTCTGCGTGTGATTGGAATGACAGTGATTCGTGTGTCTACGATTGTCGTCGTGTCGATTTCCCTCACGGAAAGCTTGTTGGATTGTTGTCTCAGTGGGCTTGAAAACTGGATTATCCCAAGAATCCAATACGCCGTTGATCCATGAATGAGAATTTCCCTTAGATGTGTTCATGCCCGGCTGAAGCCGTAGCCGTTTGTTGAAGTCGCTAAGTGTACTTCCACGGACATGGAGTGATGGGTCTGTGTGAGGTCTGGCTGGAGGACCCGGTAGCACACAGCCCGTGCGTGAGTTCAGAAGGTAGGTTTGCTTCGTCGTAGGGTCTGTCCAAGATACCGCTTCATCATATTTGTCCTCATCAGGACATAGCTGTCCTGTTTGAGAGCGATCAGGTTGGACACCACCTTTCAAGGACCCAGCATGTACAGGGTTCATGTCGAACTGAACAAACCCAGACGCCTTCTCCTCATTCATTGGAGTAGATTGTTTCTCCCCTTCCGTCGACGGCTTATTGTTTTTCTTCCTCCTGAGGTTGTCAAAAAAGCTGGCATTTCCGCTTTTGATACGAGACCATTCGGAAAAAGCCAAGTTGTTATTCCGTTCAAGCCTCTCCTCTGATGCAGACGTCTTTGGTCTCTTCCTCTTACGACTGGGTGCTTCTGTTGACGCTGAAAGTAGCGGAGTAGATGCAACATGCAACGATTTAGGGGTAGGCTGGGGCGGTTGTGGTCGAGATCCTTGCGATGTAGCAATGTCCGTGGAGCTGGGCGAAGCTGGGCGGTAGCTGCGTTTATTTGAAGGTTTGCGGGGTCGAAAATGATGAGCAGTTAGCCATTCAGTGACCATGGCGTTGAGGACCTCCATAACCGTGTTGAGATTCGCCTCGTCCTCGAGGAATGGACTTTCATTACGGTCGTTCTGATGCTTTAGCGATAAGCGCAAATGAAACATTGGGTACCGGTCAACACCCTTTCGAGCCTTTAGTTGCCTGCAAGTGTACCCATCCTCTTTGAATCGTTGATCACTTTTTCGTCGGATTTTCTCATCCTCATCATGGCGAGCATCGTCATCGATGGTGCCAAAGCTGGACAAGGCAAATATACGATTAACTTCATCATAAAGCTCATTGTGGCCTGTATCAGCAGATAAGGGGCGGACGCCGAGGGATATGAATTGAACAAGTTTACTAGGCGCAGGATCAAGGGAAATGGCACCCTTTATGGAAACAGTCGAAGTGGACGCAGACACGGGAACCCAAGACGGCCACTCATCATGCATAATGTAGTTCGCTTGGGTGAGGACACTGAGCATGGTGTGGAGCCCAGAAGAGCGTGTCCTGGTCTCGTGTTTGGTATGGGTTGAATTGGAGAAGCTGATGGACATTTTACCGTCGGCATCGCGGACCCTCAGAGAAAGCGGCTCCCGCCAGCTCAGCATGAGCGTCGTAACTTCCCGCTTCATAGCCTCCCACAGACGGTCTTGTCCTGCCTTCTGTTCTGCGACAATTCCTCGCTGCTTGACCCTCACAGGAAGGTTGCCGAACAAGTTGCGTACCGTGACACGAGTGCCATGGCCTCCGTGAATATCATGCTGCGGCGGCGCTGGTAGTTGGCGGTCTATGACCTTGGAGTGGTGCAACGTCAACAGGTTGTGCGACCGGTGTTCGTGGTGACGGGAGGCGATGGTCAGGAGAGACATGGCGCCGAGTGAAGCCAGGAAGGTGCCATTGCGACCAAGACACGCATGTTCAGAATAGTACTTGGAAGTGCCTGGTGCATGTCAGTGCGCATTCACTGCTTGTAGATGAGCACGCTGACAGTAAAGCTTCCCCAGGCCACCTTCTTCGCGGAACTCCGAGGGGGCGACGCCCAGACCGTCGTCCTCCACGGTGCATGCCCCGCGAGCAAAGTCGACGCAACCGTCGACTTTGGAGGCGCCGGCGTCGAATGCGTTCTTCAGGAGCTCCAAGACGACGCCAGTCAGGGAGACGATGGCCGTCGAGGACTTGATCTGGGCGACGGCGTCCTCGGGCAGTGGCAGAATGGGCTGGTTGCGGGCGCGTGCCGTGGCAGCAGCTCCGCCGGCACTGGGCTTCGGCGCATGGCGGTCCATGGGCGCGCTATCCTCCTGCGGGCTGGCCCAGCATGATGCTCAGCGGTGGACAAAGACGCAAAGACAAAGGTGCTCGTGGCGGAGGGCGGCTGGCGGCTGGTGGCGCGGCTGAGGGCGGGCGCGTCGATGGCGTCGAAGGATCAGATCATGGAGCTCTAGGCACGGGCCGCTGCAGCACGACGTCCAATTCCACGGTGACTTTCCACCACGGGCCGTACGTATCCTTGAGGCCTGCCAGCCGCAACAGTCCGCAGCAGTCCGCAGCTGTAACGCACCCGGCGCATCCGCCAGTCTCCCGCCGCCTCGTCATCGCCCGCCGATTACACTTGGAGGCGCCCCCGGCGTGTCTCCCATCGACGCGCGAACAGAGCGAACAGAGCGAACAGAGCACCCGTGACAGCCTTCACATTCGTGCGGCGGCAACACGTCGTTAGTGCGGCGCGGAATGGCCACCACCGAAGCCGCTTCGAGGCCCCATGGTGAGTCGACTAGCTGCCTGGCCTCGAGCACAGCCATTGCCTTTTCGCCAACATGTCTCCAACCCTCCCCCCTCCCCTTCCTCTCCACCGTTGATCCATCCACATAGCAGCACCGCATTAACACATGTCCAAAGATCGCCACACGCGCAAGCGGCCCTTCGCGGGCTTCATGAAGCGCCTCGCGAACCTCAAGTCTTCCGCCTCCGATTCGCCGAATGCCTCTGGCAAGAAGAGTCAGAGCAGTAGCGCAACACCAAAGTCCAAAAAGACGGCAGCGAAGAACAACCCCTACCCCGAGTCCGGCCATATCGACGCAAACGCAAACGCCAACGACGCGGACACCCGTCACCTCTCCTTCTCCAGCGCCCTGACCCCACGCTCAACCGAGAGCTTCACATCGGGGGACGAGAGCAACCATGCCCACCAGCATCGTGCGCTTGCGAAAAGCAACAAGTCTACCGCGCCGACCGTGGCCACCAACCCCGAGACAATCTATTCAGGAAGATCCAAAGCAGACACGGGCATCAGCAACACGCTAGGCGGCAACAGCACCTTTTCCTCGCCGAACCACTCAGAGCGCTCTCTCACCACAACTCTGACGACGATACAATCCACCGCACCATCAAACGCCTTGGGAGGGGGCCAGGCACAAAATGCACAGGCTGCAAACGCCCCGCCCGTGCAGTTCTCACACCAATTTCCTACTTCGTCTCCAGCGTCAGCTATTCCTCCGCATCTTGCCCCGCAACCATCGCAACCCAACACCTACCAAGCTGCGACGGCAAACAATATTCTTACGGATAATGCGTCCATTTTAACGCTAGCATCTTCCTCGAAGCGGAGACGCCGGAACTCTCTTGACACAAATGCCTCGGTCCGCGCACTCGCCCCGTCCTCTGTATGGGGAGGTAGTCGAGAATCCCTCCCACTCAGCGTCTTGTCAGGAACAGTCGACACCATCTACAGCCCACAAACCCGGTCTGGCGCTGTTAGCACCTTCGTCAATGCGGAGCGCGCGAGCCTATACTCGTCTTCTGGGGTGGCAGCACCTGTTCTCAGCAGCGAGCGCAACAGTTACTATGCCAACAAGCAGAACACCGATGGAGTGAGCGTTCGCAGCGGATTGCTAGGTCACGGCCGAACGGATAGTATCAACGGCAGTATTGGACCCAACCCTACGAGCCCTCTCGCAAGTCCAAGGGAACCAGCAGCACCAGGAAAACTAAGTCGCCGAAGCTCAGATTGGAAAGACGCTGTTGAAGGTAGTGAAATGGGAGACGAGGGGGACGCTCCAGCAAGTCCTGTATCTGCCGAGCATCCTGATCAGGGGAAGAGTAAAGCACTTTGATTGGTTGGAGTTCGACGGCATTATTTGAAGAGGGAACGAGCTAATGGAGGTTCATTTCGGCCTGATACCAATGAATAGGGCAGTGCAGGAGCAAGGCGCAACCAGTGGGAACCGATTTCTCTTGTGTACACAGGGGGTCTAGCATCGGTCTGGCGTTGAGGGAAGGGTTGCAGGAACAGGATATGGCTTTTTGATTCATGCAATTATACCCTAGGTTTTATGAGGCATATGGCTCTGCCTCAGGTGGGTGTTGTCAGGTGGAATGCTTCTACGGGTGAAACAAATCTTATTCTATCCCTTTGACTCTTTCTAACGTACTTTCACATCTGCTCTCAAACTTTCCACTTTTGATCAAGAAAGAGATATGCAATAGATTTTAATCCGGGCCAGATAAGGTAGCGGCACCTGGGCATGCTTAGGGCCATACTGGAGTGCAGGTTGAGCACCAACTCGCAATGCGAAATGGCTACTCTCTGTTACTGAAATGGCAAAAACCAGGGACAACACGAATTAACAGCAGTCAGGTCAGCCCAGGCCTTTGATCTTCATCTTCACTTTCACTTCGTCACACTTTTTCTTGCATTCACTCTTCCCGCTTTGTCAGTGCCACGTGCCGCTCCTTCCTCAACCGCTAGCTGCTGCCTTGTCCTGACGCTCTACCTCACCTCACCTGCACCACATTGCTTTGCGGCAAACACCAACAACACCGAGCTCGCAACGATCATGGACGTCTCAGCATGTGCACCCGCGACTTCGGTCGCCGGCGGCCCCCTCCAGATTGCTGTTACTACTAACAGCGACTTCGTCATTCAACTCACGCCGGCTGTAAAGCCTCTCAGCGAGAAAGTGGCCAACACACCGAAGCGTGCGCGAGCAGTTCAGTTCCGTGTCAACCGGACTGTCTTGCATGACCATTCGAGCTTCTTTCAGACTATTCTTCGTAGTCGCCCTGATTTGGTACGTATTGCGACGTTGAAGACCTCGTCTTGCGGTTCCTAACACTGGCAGGGCCTCGTCACCTTCGAGAACAAGGGCAATGGCTTCGGCTATGCCCTCGAGATCTGGCTCCGCGCCATCCATGGAGCTCACAAGCTCCCTCAGAACCTCAAGGCGACTCATATTGAGCGAGCCTGGGTCGCAATTGGAGTTGGCGAGCAATTCGGCTTCGCGCCTCACCACATCGACAAGGTGAAGCCGTGGTTTTTGGAGTGTTATCAATACGCGCTAAACAACGGCGCCGGTCTCACACCTATGACAGCGTGCTGCCTCGCATTTCCGTGCAGTGTCTTTGATCACGCAGAAGGCTTCATGAAGCTTACCAAGTATCTTGCCTACCATACCAACGGTAATATCTTCACCCACAACCCCAGCAGCTTCCATGCGCTCAACCAGGATGCGCGAATTCTCGATGGTATGTTAATCATGCTCATAACGTGACAAAGATGGGAAGGCTAATGCTCTTTAGGTCCGCTCACGACTGCTCGAGCTCACATCCAATCCATCCTCGACAAAGAGCTGAATTTTCCGCTCGATAAACTCCATCGCGCAACTTGTTCTTGTCGCAAGGAGACTGCATTCGACTACGAAGACGCTCTGAGAGCCCTCGACTGCTGGCCCCTCGATAGCGCCGTACAGAAGTACCCCATTGCCGAGATCATCGCGGAGCTCGACAAATTCGAATTTACACCTAAGACGACAAAGTGCGAGTCTGGCATCTGCATCCACGACTTCAAGAATTCCGTCAATATAGCTATTCGTAAGGCAAAGTTTGCTTTCGATGGACTCTGCTTGGACTGCATGGAGCGGAGCCAGGTTGAGAACATGGAGGGCCATACACGTCAGGTGAGGCACACTGGAACACGCAATACACAGGTAGACTGATCTTCATCATTAGGCCTTTGTTGAGAAGAATTCGCCTTTCAAGGGTTGTTGGGACATAGACTGCCGCTTCGGCCATGGACGTGCTTCCTGGTCAGTCATCCTATGTATTTTGTATCATGAGGGAATTCAAAGCGCTCACAATTGACAGGTACTATTCCTGGATGGGACCTTCCTCCATCCGCCGCGACATCCTCAATAAGTACCGCGAGGAGAAGCGTGCCCTGGGCATCACCAATCGTGGTCGACGTGGTAGACGCGCTCCTCGTACGGACAGTGTGCCCACAACTGCCCTGGCTGCACTCTCTGTCCATACTCCAAACGGCTCCAGCGACAAGGAGAACAACGGTGCTAACAAGCTCGACCACGATCTGGATGATGAGGACGAGTTCTTCGACGCCGAAGACGCTTCTCTTGGCGGCTATACCGTGACCGACGAGAACGAGGTGCTTGATCATGATGCTGTGAACTAAACGGTGAGTTACCTTATGATACATGATTCCAAACTGGATGTATGCTTATAGCTGTTCCATATAGTTGTTCTACCGTGTGGGACGGCGCACGACTATTGCCCACGAGCTCTAATTTCTGGCGTGGAATTGTTCGAAATAAACCTATTTGTTTAGGACGACCGACGAAACATATCGACGTACGGCAACGAAGAAATCTTCAGAGCACTTTGGGAGCTTGATCCATGAGCGTTTTTCTACGAAATAACTCTCCTTCGGCGTCTGACTGCATTGTGGGGAGATGTGGTCTCTTCGACTGCGAAAATGAATACCAGGAGGAAGCGCTTCGGTGCGGCGTCTCCATAGCTTAATATACCACTTCACATACTCAAGCTGTGTACATGCAATTAATGCTTTGATGTAAACATGTTTCATGGTTAAAAGATGTCAATTTCTGCATACTCTGTGTTCTGAGGTCACTATGAACACACCGCCACCGCCTTCCTATGCATGCTTCTTTCTCTATTGGTCATAACAAGTGCTCCATGCACTCACCCCTCATGCACTCTCCATCCCTTGACCCCCCCTCTTTACGATCCGCTCCCTTGAGACTTGTCTTTCGGCCTAAACGCAAGTTCGCGCTGAGTCTTTGAGTCCGCCGTGGACGTGTCGGTTTCCGTTTTTACACTATCATCGTTGTTATGATTGTGGGCGACGTCGTCGACTTCACCCGCTGAGATGGCGTTTTTCCTTTTTCCCATGTGTGCTCTGCGAACAGCGCTGGTCATGGGGGGAGTTTTCTCGTCGTCGGCGTCGTCGTCGGCGTCGAAGACGACGTATGATGAGAAGGAGGTGAGTCTGAAGGGTGTGTTAGATGGTTTGATTGATTGTGTGGGGGAGTAAGAAGGGTATCAATATTCATTGGATAAATAAATAAGTAGTGAGGGTATGTAAGGGTATGTGACGTACTTGTTTTTCTTCCTAGGCGGTGATTGGGTTGGCGTTTGCTGTGTGGCTTCTTCGGAGGAGGAGGGAGAGGAGGCGGGCGTGGGCGCGGGTGTGGGAGAGAGTGGGCGGCTGGCTATGCTCATGGGGCCGAAGTATGGGTCTAGTTTGGCGCTGGGTTTGGGTGGCATGGTGGGTGGGTGGGTGGGTTACGTGGTATGGTTAAAAGGGGTGCGGAGAAGGCTTTGGTCTGGGAGGATTTTGCTCTGTAAGGGGAGTGCGCGGTTTGGGTATTGAATGACGAGTGAGGTTGTTACTATATATATAGCATGGCCATGCCTCCGTGCAAACATGTTTGTGGGTCTTACACACTTACACACTGTTTCGCAACTTTTGATCAAGCACCAAGACAGTCTCAGATTTGTTTCTTTTTTTAATGTATCACACCGCATACACCACATGGATCAAGCGCTCACCCAAACTCAGACTTTCAACTCGGCCGTCTCCCCCAGCTTCAACGTCCCCGCATCGACATATCTCTTCAGCGCCACTTTGACCTCCCTCTCATAGAACGCCTCGACTTGCTGCGGGCTCCGTCCAATAAACGTACCCGGGTCCAGCAGCGCATCCAGCTCTCCCAGAATCGGCTTGAAAAACTCCGTCTTCCTGATACGCTCGATCAAGTCATTGTCACGCCCGTGCTGCTTGACCTCAGCGCCAGCTTCGTGGCTGAGGACGCGGATCTCCTCGTGGGCGTCCTGGCGCGAGATTCCCTTCTTGACGAGCGCCATGATGACGTTCTCGGTGGCCATGAAGGGGAGCTCGGCGTCGACGCGCTTGCGGATCATGGCCGGGTAGACGACGAGGCCAGAGGAGATGTTGTTGAGGAGGATAAGCGATGCGTCGGCTGACAGGAAGCTCTGGGGTAAGGCCATTCTTCGGATAGCGCCTGGAAAGTCAGTATACCAAAGAAGTCAAGGAGATCATGGGTGCCTTACTGTCGTCTAGCGTGCGCTCCATCCACTGCGCCGCATACGTTGCGCTTGCGTCGGTATTCAGGTTCCTCAGCTTTCGACCGAGCGAACACAGACGCTCGCTACGCATGGGATTTCGCTTGTAGGCCATGGCGGAAGAGCCAATTTGTGTGGATTCAAAGGGCTCCTCGAGCTCCTTGAAGGAGGCCAGGAGGCGGATGGCTGTACCGATGTTCTCGCATGTTGCGCCGAAGGAGGCAAGAGCGTTCAAGACATCGACATCGACTTTTCGTGTGTAGGTTTGACTGGAGATTATGTAGGCGGAAGAGAAACCGGCTTTCTGGGTAACGAGGTCGTCCAGTTGCTCGACCTTGGAGTGGTCACCCTCGAAGATTTGGAGGAAGGAGGCCTATTGGGATATTAGCTATGCTCGCCACTCAAAGATCGGCGTAAAAAGTACCTGCGTGCCAGTCGTACCCTTCACACCGCGGAATCTCAAATCATCTCTCGCGCGCTCAAGGTTCTTGAGATCCTTCAGTAGATCCTGAATCCACAGACACGCTCGCTTTCCCACAGTGGTCAATTGAGCGGGCTGGAGATGCGTGTACCCCAAGCAAGGCAGGCTCTTGTACTCCTTTGCGAAGGTCGACAGCTTCTCGATGACTGTAGCCAACTTGGGAAGCAAGAGATCTAGGCCATCTCGCAGGAAGATCTATACATGTTTAGCCACCTAATCCACCGAGCTTACGACGATAGACTCACTAAATCCGCATTGTCCGTACAATAGCAGCTCGTTGCTCCCCAGTGAATGATCCCCCTCGCAGCCGGCGCCTTCTCACCAAACGCATACACATGCGCCATAACGTCATGCCTCCTCTTCTTCTCCTCTTCGGCCGCGATCTGAAACTCGTCGTCCTGGATCACCTGATGTTGCTTCATCTGGCTAATGGCGTCATCAGAAATGTCGAGGCCAAGCTCCTTCTCCGACTCTGCGAGCCAGACCCAAAGTTGCCGCCAGGTGCTGAAGCGGTTGCGCGGGCTGAAGAGGTACTTCATCTCCTGAGAGGAGTACCGCGAGTTGAGCGGATCCTGGTATGTGTCGTTGGCAGACATGGTTGCTATCGCGCCTGTGTTAGTAGAGTGCCGCGTGTGCGCAATAGGTATAAGACGAGAGCAGCACGATCGAAATCGTGATACATATGTAAGAGACAAGGGAAAGTGCTGATGGATGCTGCCTTCGATCCGTCAAGGTATAGCTGTGGTTGTTGTGGTTGTAGAGTACAGGTAACTGCGAAACACGAATGCGAACTGCCTCACAACTCCAATGTCTCCCACTAGACACGAATATCACTCCTTTTTTCCGGCCTGCAGTCGACGGTCTCCCATTCTGAGAAGCAGCAGACACCCTGCAATCACCCACGCGCACAAAAGTAGAAACAACCCACCGAATATACCCTTCCAACTTTCAATGCTCCCTAAAAAACACCTCTTGTATGGTTATTATCAATGCGTGCGCCGCAATTGACTGTTCAAGAATCTGTGGAGATGAGTCTGGGGAGGAGATTGGACGTGCCGGGTGTGCGGTGTTCGTGTCGGGACGGGGATGTTAAACCCCACCAGCCCACCTTTACGCGTCGCGCAGGAAAAAAAAAGTCGGCCGTTCAGGCGGGACAGACGCCGCCGAAAACCGGAGCTAAAACTGCCCACAATTGGGGGTATCGAATGATCGAATGATCGGGGCTCCCAATGTGTATAGCCCACGGAAAGGAGTTTGGGTAATTGCAACTTATCAATATTGCGAAAACGCTTGTGGTTGATGGGCTGACCGGGAGGGGTACGGCTACGTCAGAGGCTGTAACGTTTGCCAGAGGTGCTGCTGTAATGGGTACCAGAACCTACAATGCTTATAGTATTACAACTTGCTCGGGATGCCAAATGAGCAAGGAAGTACTAGATGATCATAGGAAACAACAACGATGGTACACCTAAAATGTTCCCTACTAATAATCAACCCCTCAGTTCTCTTACTCTATTCACAACCTTACTCTACCATTCCAACCTAGAAAACAAATCATTTGCTCAGAGCCAGTATCCGATGAACAATAGAGTTGACCATGGTACGAGTATTAAGATCATCAAACGACTATGATTGAATACTAGAAGGTACGATGCCGCTCGTGAACGCTACATCCAAACATAAAAATAACAAAAGAGTCCCCGCAATGCAAGCCCAAACGTAGAGGTAAGTTCCATATCTGCGCCATCCATGCTCTCCCCGTAAATTACTTTCATCCCGCAAGCTCGATCAGCCCTATGGTCGAATACGGCTCGGCATGCGGCGGCATGGGTTGGGACGGACAACACTGCAGCTGCCGCTGCCGCCTCAAGTGTGGCGGCAGCCGGCTTTGGTTTTCCATGCACATAGGAGTATTTGACCCGTCGCCCAAGGAACAAATTCCGAACCGCCGTGAGCCATGCAGGTGCCGGTCTGGTCAGTCCACGCTGGAGGCCGACTCGCGGCATGACCGAGACGATCGTGAACGATGCAGTCGCCTGCGTAGCCACTCCGTTTTCCGAAATTGAATCTTGATTTCCTTTATGACTTCTCCTGCACACCGTCAGTCCCATTATCATCGTTGGCCCCATGCATAACCGCCCCTTCTGTGGGCGTATTTTCTGTCATCTGATATGCCTTCTCGCTCCCCCTCTTCCTCCCCGTCTTCACGTCCCTCCGACTAGCACAGCAGCAGCACAAACCTGTTTGTACCAGCCATGCGAAAATGGCAAACGCGCTCGCCACCCACATGAAGGCAAACATGGTCGTGCCGATGTTCCCCTTGATGTTGAGCTCGGAAACGCTGCTCATGACGTTGCGGAAAATAATGAACATGACGGTTGCGATTACGGAAGCGACGGTGCAGAGCAGCGCGTTTATGCAGGTGAGGATGGCGATGGGCAGCGTCCACCAGCGGGAGAGGATCGAGATGGGCATCAAGAAGATGAGGACGAAGGAAAGGCATGCGGAGGTAAGGAAGAAGCCGAACATGACTTGGGATACGGTTTTGATGAGGTCGAGAATATCATTGATGTCGGCGGGAAGGTTGACTAGTGATATTAGTAAAGACGGCGGTGCAGTGAGAGAGGAGACTGACTCGATGCCCCAGCTAATAGTTCACTTCTCAAGATAGCCACCGGATTGAACCAGTACAGCGCCTGCGGCGGTGAGCAGTATGTCACCCCCTCGCCCACGTAGCCCTCGCAGAAGCTCCATAGTCCAACTTGGTAAAAATCATGTAATCCCAGCGTCTGCGCGATTGTATTGATGAGGGCGAAGTTGGGCACCGACGCCGGAACGATGTGGCTAACATCGATGCGGATGAAGTACCAATTCTTGACTACAGAATCGGTGGAGGTGCCGCCGATCTCGACGAGTATGAGGAAAATAACGGTGATGAAGAGAAAGAATGAAGTGAGGAGCGCCCAGATCTTGCGCGTTCGTGTCGCGCGCTTGATCTGCGCTTTCGAGAGTTCAGGAACATTGGTAGGAGCGGAGTTGGAGGAAGAGGTCGCGGATCTTTGGCGGCGATTGAAGACACGCATCGCAGCCGTGAGCCGGCCGGCAAGATGTACAGATGAAGACCAAAGAATGAATAGCTGTATAACAAAGAAGGAGAAAGAGAATGGATACTGTACTAACTTGCCAGGCTCTTGACGCTTTCGTAACGCGCGTGCGCGGCCGATGGAGCTGTCGATATTATGGGAGTTCGACAGGCCCCTGCTGGCTATGACATCAGACCGGCTACCTAGATCTCACTTATACCTCCCAAGTCCACACATCTCGCTGCGCAGCAGCATCCTGGTTAATAAGTCACTAGATATATGTAGATGGCCGGCGCATCCTTTCTAATAAAAGCTAGCAGTTGGGTAAAGAAGATCGCCAGCGCAATCGTGCTGGGCTCCCCAATAGCATTTGCGTTGCCAGCACGACTGCGCCAACAGAGGCAACGTCAGCGATCGAAGTGTACGACGACGCCAAGGATGCCCCCAAACGAGGGCTGTTCATCATATGACCAATAATTACAAGTGGACGAGAATCACGATCCTGCTTCAGGCTTGTAACTCTTCCGCCACGCCTTTGCAATGGTGATTCAGACATCGGATGCCACGGAGGCTTGCATGTATAGCTTAGAGGCTTGGTCCGGCGGGTGATCTGCAGATTCACGATTGGTGATCTCCGAACATCCACATCTGGAATAGTGCACCGAGACTTTCGGTTCACGTTCGGCGGGAGTCCTCTAGGATGATTCACCACTTCAAGGACGCTTTGCACTGATGATGGTCTCTATTTCGCCCTACTCAAATTTGTCGAAGCTGCTCATATATACGAGACAATGTTTACAGCTTCCACCGCTCCCGTGGCACTGTAGGCCGGGCCTATCAACATCCTCTCATTCTTTGCTTTTGAAAATAATATAAATTACAGATAAGCCAACGCCTTCCATCGCCGTCCCCGCTGTATAAACCCTAGGTGGTTCGCCGATCGTGTACACTACGAAAGCCGCATATGAGAAGTGTGATCAATGGATATGTGCCGAAGAAGACTCCGTGTTGCTGGTAGATCAAAAAGGAGTTGCGCTGTCTATGCCATTCGAGAGGTCGTCATGTCCACAAGAAGAAATTCAATGAGGTGAAACGGAAAGACTCAGCCAGTGAGCGCCAGGTGTAACGGATGCTGCTCGTAAAAGGCGCGTGAAGTAAACCCGATCGTTGGCATGGATGCAGAGCCATGGGTGGCTCATGCGGAAACAACCATGTTCAAAGTAGGCCTCAAGGAAGCCATCATGTCATCCTGCGTACCAACCATCTCCTTCGGTATCCTGCTGACACGGTAGGCTCCGTTGCGAACAGCCATCCTTCCGGCGGCCGACATGCCCGAACGATTGGAGCGGATTGAACCAGCGTCCGAGGCGTTGGAGCCTGGGTCACGGAGACGTGGTGGAGGGGCAAAGTCCAACGCAGTGAAAGTGCTTGAGTTGCGGAGCAGGTGGCTACGAAATGTTAGCTTGAGGCTCTTCTGAGTAGGTGTCTTATACTTACGGGCTGGGCATAACAGGCAGCTCATCGTAAGCGCCTGCTAAGGGAGTATGGGGTCGCACCGCAGGACTGAAAGGCCTATGGCTACCTAACGGGCTGTCTGGTCTCAGGCCGTTCTGCCTGTCTCTGAACGAGACAGGCGGAGCAAAGTCAGCCGCGTTGAAGATGCCAAAGTCATCGCCTAGCTTTGCCGGAGTCGGCAGAGAGGCGAGCGGGGCAGGAGGAGGCATAGGCTTCCTTTGTGCTGGCAACCGGCCGCTCATAGAAGACATGTTGCGAGGCGGGAACCGCGATGAGCCCATTGAACTTTGAGACATGTGAGGGCCTTGAGCAGTAGAAACAGTGTTGCTGCGAAATCTCGGTGGTGCACGTGGGGGTGGTGTCATGGCACGACGAGTAACTGGCTGCGCGAAGGGAGCCGTAGGCTGGACCACAATGAAGTTTCCCGTGTGAGGATCGAAGACACTGCCATCAAGATATTCTGAACTGTAATCCTCGTGGTAGTCTTCGTATATGTTGGCACCTGCAGGCTCGGGCTTCGAGTCGTCGAAGTATTCTTTGTAGAAGGATCGGATACGGTTGGCACGTTGCTCTGGGTCCTCGTTCACGTCGTCCGGGGCATCTGGGGGCAACGGACGCAAGCTCATCGACAAGCGGTTTGTGCTGTTTCCGAAGTCGCCAACAGCAAGACCGTTGGAGGGACCTCTGGAAATGGGACGGCGGGGCTCGGGTGCAAAGGGGGCGGGTTGCACAGCCCTAGGCTCTTGTTGGGGAGGAGACGGTGGGGTAAATTGGAAACCTGCGCCATAGCTTGAATCGCTCAGCATGCTCATCGTGTTTCCATGTACGGCGGCTTGCTGAGATTGAACCCGCGGAGGTGGGCTAGGCGTAGTGGCAGCGCGAGCTTTTGTATCCTGAATAGGAGGAGCCGGGGGCGGGGGCGGGTTTGCTGCCGTTGGCGTATAAGCGATATAGGTGTTGGCAGGCTTCTCCACATCAGAGGCGGTCTTTAATTGCGCAGGAGGAGCAGGAGCTGGTGGAAGCGGGTCTTCATAGTGGGGGTTCAACGGGCTTAGAGGTACGACGGCCTGTTCCGGATACCTGACCTCAGAGAGAGATTTCTCGGTGGACGTTTCAGGGGAATTCGATGAGGAACGGATAGGCGGAGATTGAGACATTCGCTGCGCGTTCCTCAATAGGCTACCATTCATCCTGTCGGTAGCGCCACTCGAAGACGTATGCATGGATGCATTGTCGCGATGGGCGCTGCGGAGGCTGGCATTGTCCTTCACGGAGGCTACCTGGCGGTATGGGTCGTACGAGTCTTTCGTAGACTGAGAAAGGGAGTGCAGAGATTCGTGCGAGCCGTTCAAGGCAGGAGGGAGGAAATAAGGGCTGGCAAGGTCCGGTTCCAGCGACAATCCCCTCCCGTGAGACTTCTCGACATCGTTCAGACTCATCTCCGGGCCCTTGTTGCCTTTCCTCTTTGCACCATTTGCTGGATCTATACCAAAGTCGAGGGACTTGTATTTGTCGTCCTTGTCTTCTGCTTTCAACTTCCTCAGGTTCCTTCGGTGGAGAATGACGAGCACGACGGCGAGAATTCCAATGGGCAAGCTGGCGTCTATTAGCAACGACCTACCAACAGCAGTACGACTAGACCTACACAACAGCAAGCACAATGAATAAGGTGGGCGTCTGGGTGGGCTTGGTGCAGCCAGGGTCACTGTCGTTTGTGCACGTCGCACGGGCTACCAGCACTCGCGAAGCGTCCTCGACGGTCGTGCTAGACGCCGCTCTCAGCGCAATGCCTCCTTCTCTCCTCGTATGGCGGTGCATGTGTGTGTGGTGTAGTCGATCCATGACGCCAAAAGCTATGTCGCATGGGCTCGCGGTGGTTGCTCGCTTTTTGCTACGGCGGCGCACGTTGGCTAGTGTTGCGGTGTATACTCGGGTGGTTGGTGATTTAGATATTAATAGCGTAAGGTCGTAACGCGATGGTGAAGGCGGATCGGTGGGTGAATGTGTATATTTCCTGGAGGGATAGCGCTAAGGAGAGACGGCGAAAGGCAAAAACAGCAGCTCTCTTGGGACCCAAAAAAGAATGACTGGGGTAAGATACGGACGGCGACAGACACAATTAGTAAAGAGCGGCTCCCAAGAGAGTGAGTGAGGAAGAAGAAGACGGTCGGGCACGAGGAGAAGAAGAGGCGCCCCGGCTTGTCCGGGCAGGGTGTTTGATTGGCCAGGGGGTCCGTGGGCCCCAGGTGAGACCCTGCACGGGCAGAGTCCAGCTCCGTCGATGTTGTGTTTGCGCGAACGCCTCAGCATTCCGCGCCGCTGCATGCACCCGCACAGTCTATGCTGCCACTGTGGCATTGTCTATCCATGTACTATCATCTATGTTGTGCGCGCATGGCCATCGCGACGCTGCCCCGGTGCACAAGTTGCCAGCGGCCGTCTTCAGGAGGCAGGCGCGATGGGGCCCGCATCGCGCCTGGCCCGTTTGCGCACGGCGGGTTATTATTTTGGCAGCCGCACCCCGGTCTGAATATGCAGGTACGGCGCCCACCGGGTTGCTGATTGGTCCCTCCGTCGGCGCTAGCGACATCACCCGCATCAGCGCCGGCCAAGGTCGAGGACAGCAGCGAGCCATCGCGCCTTTGCAACACTCAGACAGCGTCTTCCCTTTCATCAACAGCCACCACGCTCTCCGGTCCTGGTCCCTTCACCCTCCCGCCATCCTCCTCCTACCTAGGTATTGCCCGTCCCATCCCCCGCCGGTCGGGAATCTCTGTGTTTTCTCCGTCAGCTTCCGCCCCGTCCGCGCGCAGGCCTCATTTCCCGCAGCCACTGTGCCATAGCCTCGCCTCGCCCAGTTGTGCACAGCTCGGAGCGGAGATGGCTTGCCTCATCCAGGAGGTGCTGCCGTCCCCATTCGCCCATGCGCTTATCCGCACTTCCAGCCTTGCCATCTCCTATCGTCGCCCACCCACTGCGATACCCTGAGCCTTGCTCCATCTGGCATCGTGCGCTTTACCGCGTCAATTTCAGCAGATTGTGCACTCTGCCAATGCAACGCCCCGCCTGCACGCGTCAAGCAAGAGTCGAGGCTTGTTCCCAAACACAGCTCGCGGACCAAGCCGTCACTCCGCCGCTTGAGGCACCGAAGCTTTTTGTAGTCCGCCGTCGTATTTTTAAAACCATCTCCTCCACGCGGTAGGGGTGGGGCAAGGAGACCACGCGAGGCGCTTCGCCTTTGCATCCAATTTGCCGCTTAGATGAAGGGGCATCTGGACGCACAAGTGGCTGGTCCGTACAAGATTGCTGATCCTTCGCTTCCACCCTCGGAACAAAACTAAACTGTGCACTCGACTTGTGGCTTTGCTAATGTGTTTCAGATCATGGATGCATTTTCTGCAGGTAGATGACACATTCCACGTGTAGTTGACGCGCCAGATGCTCGTTACCTCGGAATAACCATTCGCCGTCAAATCGAGTCATCTTCCATTGCACTTTTACTGTCAATCAATCTAATCAGAACTGGACTACGGCTGCTGGACAAAAGACTGATTACATTCGGCCTTCGTGCTGCCTATCCTGGGGTACCACAAGATGAACAGACTTTTGTCCTAGTACTGTACTTGCCGTCTGCAGACCAAGATGCAAGCATAAAATAGTAGAGCACACGCCTCCATCAAGACGTCTCTCCCATCCTACTCAGCCTTCCTCCATCCCATACCGCCTGTCTGCGATTGAGTGGGCCAACCAGTCTCACTCGATGCAACTGACGGTCCATATTTCCCATCGCCGCAAGCTTGTGCTTGTACGAGCGTCGCCTGGGAGCCCTGCCCTAGAGTCGAGCCAGCCTGTTGAGGTACGTACGCATTTGGCGGGCGTCCGGCGATGGCATGCAACTGTCCATCTAGCGACTCATACGGTCTCCCTATCGTCCGTTGACTGTACTGATTTCCGATACTGGGCGAAGCGGAACGTGGAATTGCTGGATTTGTGCTCCTTCCTTGTAGACCAGATGAGCCTACGTCTGACTTGGAATACTGCAGTCCACGCTTGCGGCTGGAGAATGTTTTCAGCTCGGGGTCGTCCGGGACAGCCAAGATCCACTTCATAACCTTATTGATCTTCTTGAATATCGCAGGTGTTCTTGAAGAACTCTGCTCTCCGAATATCATCTTTCTGATAAAGTCGTCCCTTTGTCCGACTTGGTGGAGTTGCTAATATCTCGATCAGTACGAGATCTTGCTCCAGATTCAGACTACTTACTTCAAAGCCTGTATCGGTCGACGCCTGAGCTATCAGCAATTTCAAAACCTTGGATTCTTCTCTGGTGGCCTATTGATGTTCTCGTCAGTAGTTGGAACCCAGATAGATGTACCTCGCGCTAACATACACGTGTTTTCTCCTCGTCGGTCTTGCTCAGATCACCATTGATCACTCTAAGCCTGGCTTGGTGGGTATTCCACAAATTGAGGACTTGATCACGGAACAGGTCCTCAGTCTTTTCTCTTGCTCCCGGCACGTCCAAGTGCTGTTCTCCGACCTCACTGATAATCTCTCCTTGAAGCGGGGTTTTCGTGTCGCGTTGCGCCGCGCGTAGTGGTTGCGATTCCAGCTCCCTTCTCGCGCCCGCTTGACTTACTGAATCACCTGGCAATAGGGATGAATAATTTTCTTCTTCCCAGATACGATCGGATTCGAGCGATCTGGTCTCTGGCTGATCGTTTGTAGAAAAGAGACCCGCGGGTGCGAACAGCATCTTCTCTGTGCTTTTCTCATGCACCGGAGTTTCAGACGCAGGCTCAGTACGATCCTGCCCGACCGGACGACGATTCTTGCGTAGCGACATGATAAACTGGGAAGGCCGACCGAGGATTGAATCTCCAGATTTCGGAACGTGACTACCTTGTCTGGTGGGTGGAGATCTCGTATGCTCAGAGGTTGTCGATACCTGAGATGCACTTGGGTTGGTCGAAAAGCCCTGGGACCAATCATTGTTGCCCCAGGACCTATTATCGTTGCCCCAGGATCTATCATAACTTCCCCAGAGATTGGAAGTCTTAGGAGGTGTTTGCCAAGGAGATCCTAGCTGACGCTGTGGGCTGCGGTCGTCTTTCTTGTACTGGGCCAGCCCAATTCTCTCACCGGTAACATTGGGTGGCGAGGGGGTCGATGGTCCAGGGGCATAATCATCGTCACTCCATCCATATGCGTTGTGCGGTATGTTCGACTGTTCTGCCAATGCAAATCTCGGCGATTGTATAGAACCGTGGACGATGCGCACCGTGTCGATAGAATCATTCGATGGTCGTTTCGGGAGGGGCTTGTTACGATCTCCTGGGACGGGCGGCGGAGGAGGAAACGGCCAGTTCATGTCTGGAATCTGATGTTCGACGTCATCTGGCTTTGCATACCTGGTACCTGTGAGTGGGCTCTGGTCGTAGCTCGCAACACTCGAGTCAGCAAAAGAGTAAGACTTGGAAGAGATCGTCAGGGCGCCTGACTGAGACTCTTTGTCCGAACGCAACGACGGTACCGCAAGCCTGTCCGTTCGCTGTGGCTGTAGGAATTGACGTGTCCGTCGACGGTTGATAACGGTCCTTGGTTCTTCATCTGGAAGATCGTGGTGGTGGTCCGGTAGTCCAGCGGGTCCGGCGTTATAGCGGTCGGCAGCAGCAGTAGGTTTGCTCATCTCCTCAGGACGTCGCGTCTCTGGAATTTTCGAGCCATCATCCCAGCCAAAGTATTTTTCTATACCGCCGCCGCGCATACGCAAGACTGTATGTGACTCGACACCTTTCACCGTACACTGACTATCCACGCTGCCACTCCTGCTCCTTTGTCCCCTGTCGGTCTCTGTTCCATCAGTCTTCTCGTATATCTTCCTCAGTTGCTCCACAGAAGGGGCCCATCGACATGCATCTTCCACTTCCTTTCTCTCCTTGTCGCTATTCCCTTGTCCTTCCGTCGTCGTTTCTGCACCCTTTTCAGACTGGTACAGGCACTTGATCAACTTATCATGCGTGTCCCGCAACTCTCCGCCGATTTCAACAAACACATTTCTCGCCGCAGGCGATTCACACTCCAATAGTTCATCGCCTCTAAGCTTCCTGCCAAACGAGCCGCGCTTCTTCTCCACTCGAGTGACGAGGCGGTCTGTAGATGTGGAAGAACGCGATGTCGTTTCGCGTTCTGCTGGGGAGCTTGGGGCGTTGTGAGATTTAATGGTTGAGGTGGAAGATCCAGCTTTTTCTTCTGCTTCTGCGAGGAAATCTAGCAGGGTTAAGCGCTTGGTGTCAGCGTCGTTGTCTTCCTCGGTTATCGAGGCGAGGGGAATGAGATTGCGCAATGGTGAGTGGATTTTCCCATCGTGGTGTGCCATTGTTCCCAGGTAGAGGACGCCGTGCTGCTCTGACAGACAGGAGGGAGAGACAGAGAGAGCGCGGTGTCCACACAGACCCAGCCCCGAGTCTGAAAATAATTTTCCATAGGGCACTCGAGTAAATTGGGTTTGTAGGTCTGACGAACCGAGTGGGTAAAGGTCGTTTGTCTGGAGTCATCGACGTGCTGTCCGTTCCGCTCTAGGCGTAGATGTGTTTGCTTAGTGGGCGGCAGGAGAGTGGCGTTTGCTATGTGCATGCGCTGGAAGATTGCAAGATCGGGGAACAGGGGGCGTGAGATTGAGGCGAGTAATAGCGGTGTGTCTGTGTGTGTTGCTGCATGTTATTGGGCTGTTGATGTTGTCTATAGGAGTCGTGCGATGGGGAGACGACGGTACCACGTGCAGGCATCAATGGACGTCTGTCTAGTTTCGCAAACACCAACACTGCGTAAAACTGTTGTAAGGACTTACTACCCATCGCACGAGTCGCTCTTTTTACACATATGTCCTTGTCTAAGCATCGACAGAGGAAGGTAGAATAGATGTTCTTTTGTAACTAAGGGTGATACCTAGATAATCATTTTTGGTCACCGTTCTTAGCCTCACACGACGTTTACTTCACTCCTGTTTTTCTTATGAGCATTTTTCTTAAATCTAATGCGTCAGACTACGGCCGATGTATATGCATCTGTGAAATCTCTGAACCTCTGATGGACAGCCCAGTACCTAGGTATCCACAAAGACAGACATGCATGATGAATGGGAAGTAAGCTGACATGACCGAGACCGATACCAAGCACCACCGACCGAACAGGAGAAGAAGACTGTTTCCTTGAAGACAGAGTACATCACATCGAGTTGGCAGACATGTACCTGGATAGCGTGAAACATCTATCTACTGTCAAAACTACCCATTACACTGTAAATAACTCTTGAACAGAGTAATTAAGCCCACGCACGCACTCCTACCCACTAGCCAGCCAGCCCTCTATAACATCTCCTACACTACACTACCACTATCACTACATATCCCTCCCCAAGGCCAACCACACACGAGCATAAGCACAAGCATAATAATTAACACTGATTAAACCTCCCCTCTCCCCGGCTCCGCCTTCTACTCGAACACACATCTACATACGTATAATTATAGTTAACTAGTATAGCTAACACCCTACATTAATCACTCAGCAAAACAATTTCGTCTCAACAAAAGATGACACAAGCCTCGAGGTCCTCGCCTATGCGTACACTAAGCAGGTATGTCTAAACAAACTATCTCTTAACATAGTTGATTAATTGTCATCTCTGGCAGAGCTGCAGGTATGTCTAAACAAACTAAGTACCTCGTAACACAGTTGACTATTTGTCATCTTTGGCAAAGCTGACTTGCTCGTGCAAGCTTCTTCTCATCACAGAGTGCCAACTACATGTCGCCCTCGAGGCGTACGCACAACCAAACTCCCAGGTCCAATCGAGAACAGCATACAAAAATCAAGCCGCAATGGCCCTGAATTGCGAATCGAAAACCGAGCAGAAAGAGAGACAGTCACTGTTGTCTGGATGGGGGAATCACCAAGATTGGTATATATTGCCCTACATCCCAAGCAAAAAGAAGGGGTACTCGGATAAGCTTCGCAGTGCTACAAAACACCAAGAGCGCCGATGCCAGCCAACATTCCACCCAAATGCTCCTATGCACACGTCCTAAAGGACAGGAAAAAACAGAACCGAAACCCAGGAATGCTCACGGAGGGATATCGCGCTCCCAAAACATAGACAACGCCTCGACAGGAACACAATGTATGGACTGTGGGGTGAGAATTACCTTTGCTTGGTGTTATTAAAGCCGTTCAAACGGAGACCAGGGCTCAATCCTCATGCTGCATCTGCAAGCCCTCCATCTTCAACTTTTGGTGCATTGACCGGAGGGTCTCGTACGTCATCATAGTTGTAACAGCTGCCGGAACCGCGCGGATCATATTCGTGCCCATGCCGTTGTAAAACGCTCTCCAGCCTTCCTCTTGTAGTATCGTCTTGAACGTCCGCAGAATGCCGCGATAACGTGGGAGGTTGATCATGCCGTCCGACGATGCTGTGCCTGGACCTCGTGTTAGATACCCACGGCCTGGGTGAGCTCCGCGAAATGCCACATCCTCGTGTGACGTAGGAGGAAGCGTGCGTTGCTGGGTCTGCAGTCTGGTACGAAGGACCTCGTGCGGATATGTCGCAGACGTCGCGCATATTTTACTCAGGATGGTTGCTCCCAAGATGCCAGACCAGTGCATGTTGCTATCGGACGAGGTAAGGCCCATTTCCAGACCGGTGAATTTCATCTTGAAGAACTCGTACAATGGAAACTGGATGGCAACATGGGTAAGACCCAGCAGAGCCGGGGTCAGGCCCGAATAGAAGGCTCTCATACCTTCGTTGGTGTACATTTTGCGGAAGGCATCGAAGGTATTCTTGTAGTGCCATGGCGGACGGTGTTCCTCGGAAGCTCGAGCGCTCACTTGCGACATCAGCCTCGTTTTGATGACCCAGATCGGATTCGTCGCTAGCGTCGAGCATGCACCGGCCGTAACAGAGGCGGATATGCGCGAGAGCCATTTGTTCTCTGCAGACCGTCAGCTGGATACCCGGGGCAGCCCCCATGCTGGACAGACCTATGCGCTCATAGAAGAAGTCCTTTGACCTGTCGTACACGCTCATGTAGACGGCCCAGGTCGGTATATAGCCGAGCAGCATCGGGCCGAGCCCTCTGTACATGCCCCGGACACCATCATGTAGCCATATCACTCGTGCGGTGCCGAGCAAGCCTTCATATACAACGCGAGTCGCTCGGCCGTGGTTCCGGGGGTGCCACGAGCCCTGGCCCTGGAGGCGTGTTTTGATGACGTCGAGCGGGCACGTCACAATGCCTGAAGCGATGCCGGCCACGGCACCGCAGGAGGCATTGACGGTCGAGTTGGGCAGCGCGGCGCACCGGACGGCCAGACTAGAGTAGGGTGAGCTCCAGTTCGGGGGGTGCATAGCAGGGCCGCGGGAGGGAGGGCTCGCGGGCGGCGGCGCATACCGTTCTCGGGCAGTACTTGGGGACGGCGGCGGCGCGGGAGCGTCGGCGGACATTGCAAAGGCTGGCCATGCGGAGCAGGTGTTAGCAGTCGGCGGCGCAGCGTGCAGAGCGCACATACAGGCCGTCGTCCCCCTCGCGGTGCCTCGGTGTGCGGAAGCCCCGCAGCACTCGAGTGACACAATAGCTAGCGGTTGACCAGCTCCATTGACTGCCGGGGCGCTGGGGAGAGGCCGTCAGATGGGGGCGAGCGATGCGTGCACTGCCGGAGGGGGGCGTGAGAGCCGTGTGTGGTGTGCGTTGCCGTGCGGGAGTGCTCGAGTGGGGGAATCGGGAGCTTGCTGCGTGCATGAAGCTGCTGCAGAGCCAAGCTCCGAGCTTGGCAGGCCGCCCGGCCAATTCGCTTCAAGGCTTTGGCACTCACCACCACAACCTCGACCGCCCCATTGAACCGCCGCCACGCCCCGTGCACCTCCATCCACCCCCTCCAAGCACCCCGACATCATGTCTGCGCCGTCGTTCGCCCCCTACGTCCTCAAGCGGCCCTGGCTGCTGCGCTGGCTCCAGCCCGTCGCCAAGTGGTACTGCAACGCCGCTGGCTACAGGTCGCTTGGACTGCGGTACGGAAAGCCCCCTCCATCTGCCAGTCCGCATGGGCGAACAGCGAAGAGCCTCCGGTGGACGTCCTGTGATTTCGGATGGATGCGCTGACGCTGGTGTTTTGCAGAGCCGATGACATTATCCCCGAGGAGAACGATGTGGTCCAGCTTGCCCTCAAGCGTCTGCCGCCCAAGGAGGCCTACGACCGTTCGTTCCGCATCCGCAGAGCCTTCCAGGTATGCTTCTCGAGCAATGTCAGCTTCGGCATGGTCAGCTAATTGTTGCAGTGCTCCCTATCCCACCAGCTGCTGCCCAAGGAAGAGTGGACCAAGCCAGAAGAGGTGAGCCATACGCAAAGAAACAGCCGATCGCGCGCTAAGGTGCCTGCAGGATTACCCGTACTTGTCCGACATCATCAAGGAGGTCGAGGCGGAGATGAAGGAGCGTGAGGACTTGGAGGCTATGGTTCTAACGAAGAGGGCGCAGAACGCGAAGAGCGCGCACTGAGCGGAAAGACTGTACATAAGCCATTTGGGACGGACACATGGGGACCCGAGCGATCGAGTTGTGCATTAGAGTGTACCATCAAGATATTTCCTGTCGCAGCATCTCTCGACTTCAAGCATACGTTTTCTCTCCGTTGCCAACCTACTTATATGTGTTCAACCGGACCCACTCTCGAAGCCTATGATTTCACTGGCCTGCGAATACATACTTGATGTCGAATACAGATGGTGGACTGTTATATACAGCTTGACTGGAGCTATGTATTAGGAATTTGTATATGTATCATCGTCCAATCTTGGTTTATTATGTGATTCTCCCTGTATGAAAGAATGCATTTGCTAATTTGGAAACAGAGGTCTTTTCTTGAGCTTCATAGTGAAGGCTGATTTGTAATTACTTTGCATTACTAAGTGTCCGGGTGAAGTCAGGTGCTATCGCGATCGCCCGCGACAACCAACTTCCCAGGATCCCCGCGTCCGCGTCAGACGTCAGTCATCATTTTCAGTTTTCATGCTCAGCCGCACTCCCTTTCGTCTCTTATTTAGAGTTTCAGATGTATGTTCATCTCATCTATCGTGGCATTCAATTCCAAAACTAACTGTTTAGAAAACGTTGCTGCGCCTGCTTGCATCGCCGTGTCGCCTATCCACCATGACCCTCAGACGCTCAGCCCGCATCTCCACAACCACCCTCTCTGCAACTTCTGAATCGGAAGTCCCAAAGAAAACCGCGCCATCTAGGAAATTAGCTTCCAAAACCACTGCAAAATCCACCGAACCAACCAAAAAGAGAAAGACCCAGACCTCCACCTCAACAACCACGTCACCGCCCACCGACACCAACGCGTCCGTTACAGAACCCGTCTTCGCAGTCCCAGATCTCCCGGCAACACCCCTCCCCAAGCGCCGCAAAGCAGCTTCAGAATCCCCTGTTAAGGATCTGCCTTTCACACCCACCCCATCCGGAGTAGGCTTACTAACCCAAACCTCCTCCCAGCATGACCATCTCCTCGACTCCCTTGCCAGCCTCAAGCCTCGCCCCGCAGAACCACATGCCACCAATGCACCCCTCTCAACACCGGGAGGCTCCCGCCTTGTAGCA
The DNA here is from genome assembly GCA_014281115.1 of Laburnicola sp. R22_1. Taxonomy (NCBI): domain Eukaryota; kingdom Fungi; phylum Ascomycota; class Dothideomycetes; order Pleosporales; family Didymosphaeriaceae; genus Laburnicola; species Laburnicola sp. R22_1. The sequence goes on from JACONQ010000013.1 coordinate 1,417,290, forward strand.
TACACATCTTCACCCGCCAAACCCGAATCACCGGTATCTCAGCAAGAAGTCGAGCCCTCCCCGGCGAAGAAACTCAAGGCGAAAGAGACTGTGCCTCCTGATGTTGGGGCTCTGAGAGCGCCGACCTCGACGGTGGATACGTTGCTGAAGGATGCGGAGGCGTACTTGTGTAAGGTTGATCCGAAGCTGAAGGGGCTGGTGGAGAAGCATACGTGTAGGATGTTCAGTCCGGAAGGACTGAGGGAGGTGATTGATCCGTTTACGGCGCTGAGTAGTGGGATTATTGGACAGCAGGTATGTAGTGATCTGATAGACAGGACGATATTCAACGACGGATATGGAGAGGCTTGAGATGAAACTAACGACGTATGCTATAGGTCTCAGGTCAAGCTGCTGCGTCGATACGCAAGAAGTTCACTGCATGTGAGTCTACATTAAAGAGCTCCTTATTTCGCCTTCATTACACGTGCACCAAACATGACTCCCACAGCGATAAGAAAACATCGGAGTTACAAGGCACATTCGCTGATTATTGCACACAGTGTTCTCAGAGACACATCCCGAGTTTCCCTCTCCAGCGCAAGTCTTCTCCAAGGACCTCCCCACCCTCCGCACAGCAGGCCTCTCCCAACGCAAAGCCGAATACATCCACGGCCTTGCCGAAAAATTCGTGTCCGGTGAGCTAAGCGCCAGCATGCTCATCAGCGCTTCGGACGAAGAACTCATTGAGAAGCTTGTGGCGGTGAGAGGTTTAGGCAGATGGAGCGTCGAAATGTTCGCCTGCTTCGGCTTAAAGCGCATGGATACCTTTAGCACAGGTGACCTTGGTGTGCAGTAAGTGAAACGACGCAGCCCTCATCGGGCCTGTGGTCCTGAGAACCTGGGTGGATGTGTGGAGACTGACGCTGCCCAGGCGGGGAATGGCTACCTACATGGGCCGCGACACCTCCAAGCTCAAGGCCAAAGGCGGCAAATGGAAATACATGTCCGAGGAAGACATGGTGTCAATAGCGTCCAAATTCTCGCCTTACAGGTGCGTTTATCTCCGTTGCCTCCCCTCTGCACCGTGCGTGGCACACATCGTTACAAGTACCCAACGCTAATTCCCACAGGTCTCTGTTTATGTGGTATATGTGGAGAATCGCAGATGTAGATACCAGCGTTTTGAAAAGCAGTTAGTGCGAAGGGGGTGTATGCGGGGTGGGTTGCAGTACATGGCATAGCATGTAGCTGCACATCGGTGGCGAGGGGAATCCAGTTGTCCTGGCTGGCTCTCTATGTTGTCGTGTGTGGGGAGCGAGTGGAGATAAATTGTCTAGTACCGCAGCAGCTGTCAATTATGTCGTGTGCTCACCGTCCTGCAATGCCTCGGTCCTCGCTCAGTTGTAATATAGTCCTACCTTTTCTGGCTCGCACCGGTGCGAGTCGGGTGGTACAGTCCGGTAGACAGACAAAAAAAAGCTCGTGTGATACAAGCGCGTTCGAGATTCGGTAGGCATCTCGCATCCTTTCGCGGGTGTGGCTGTCTTTCCTTCACTACCGTTATTGGTGGAAAGTTATGCACGCACAGCAACAATGGGCCTACAGTACGCCAAGAAGTCGTACGGGAGCCGTCTCGTTCTCGCGTATGGTGTTGTTGTACGCACAGCGCAGCACAGCACATATCGGTCAGTCGCTCATGTCCGTTGCAGAAACGTACCCACCTGGAAGCTCTGGCGTGCGGTGTACAGCAGACCGTGTTATGGATCCGAGGACATTTTATTCCCGCATGCAGAGAAAAGCTCGTCGTCCCATTTGGTTGCGCACGGATGATGTAGACGGAGTTGAGCTCGACTGTCGCCTTCCCGTCGCGTAGCTCCGGGTGTCATCTCGTACATGTACCTAGATACGAGGCTCAAGCTTCCATCTCCGGTCGGCGCGGGTGCAACATACGCCATACGCCATGCTGCCGCGCGGGGGGGGCATCGGGTGTTTTTTCTCTTTCGCCTTGCTGTGCCGCACATCTCGTACGTGGGTCACTTGCATGGCGGTTGTGCTTCCGATCATGTCAATGCTGCTGGCAGCCGTTGCGGGAGAGCTAGAGCTAGGTTTGCCTCTCTTCCGAGAAGATGTCACAGGCATCTGATGAGATGTTTGGTAGCGAGAGTTTTTGAGAGGGGCGACCAGGCGGGTAACATAACAGGCTCATCAGGCCGTGACTGGAGCGATGCATTCATTCCGTACGAATTGCGATCCTGTGAGAGGGCAAAGGAAATGTTCGCATGAAAACTTGGGGTCAAGAGACAAAGTCCAGACGATGAGATGAGGGTGGGGAGCTGCTAGCCAATCAAGTTGGAACTGCGTCTTGTTGTGATACAAACAAGAAGCCACACCCGCAGCAAAGCAACGACGCAGGAAAGCGCTTGCCGAAGAGTAAACAAAGCTCGGTGGCGTCTTGCATGAAACGTTTATGTCTGCGCCAGTGTGAGGCCATGTGCAAGGCTGGTATTAGACTATTAGTTGGTCTCGAGAGGGTCGTACTACGACGTCTCCGGATAGTGTACACAGTACGACAGGAAGCTGGTTGCATGGTGATCCCACGATTCTGACATCTTCAGAAGAAAGAGGGTTGAGCGATGGATTCCGTGGAACGGATTGTATGCCGTGTGCAAAAGCTGTTGGCAAGGGCAGCGAGAAGGTACCTGTGCAGTAGCAGTCATACGTGCAGTTAGGTATAATAATAAACAGCTCAACGTTGAATGTTTGGAATAAATCGTGGTCACGTGGGACATGAATCCCCGCCCGGCCCCGCTCCTATACGGTTGGAGAAATACCTTAGCGCCTTGCGCGTGGCAAATAAATTCACAAAAGTCCAGCGTTCAGAGGTTGGAATCGAGGGAGAGAGCGTCACATGGAGATGCTGGCGAGGGGGAGATTGTGCCTGTCCAAGCGGGCCATGCCGAGGAGAGCCGATCAATTGATATTTTGGCTGAGCAGGCGAGCGGCGCATGATTGGAGGTTGAAGCGCAGCGATATTGGCCGATCAGGAAACACCTCAGGAGCCTCCAGGGCTGCCATGACGGCATCCGTCGAGGGCCGCGTCACGCTGGGCCAGGCATCGTCAGTGGCACTGGGCGTCGGGCCTGCGCGGAAAACACGCTGAAACTCGGACGGAGGCGCTGCAACTTGTTCTGCCACCGACCGGCTGGCTGACGCCCGACACACACCACCCACCTCCCGGAACTGCCTCAGACCCTCACGCGGTGCGATGATAATAAGACGCGTACTTTCTCCTCCGCCGCGGCCTCGCGGGCGTGCAATGTCGCGGAACCGCGGCTCCTGGCAGGGGGCTGGCCAGATGGAGCGCCAGCCGATGCGCCAGACAGGGCTTGCACGGCGCCCAACGGCGAACGAACATGCCCGTGCGTCCAGAATCCAGATGCTGTCTGGTGGAAGGAGGCGTCGCCGCGCCGAGGACGCTGCTTGCTGGCTTGACCACGGCAAAAGAGCAGAGGCCGTTGGGGACCTGCTTCGCCATTGCAGAACGTGAAGCAGGATCTGCACCCGCCGAGTGGGGAGCCCCGACCTGGCCTGTCTCAGCATCCTCTCCCTGTCCTGTCACAGTCGACATTCCGGGGCCCGGACGAGGACGCTCGATGGAATCATGGATGGGCACGCAGCACTGAGCAGAAGCAACAAGCACCAGCAAGCGCGTGTCTGAGCGCCGTCCTAAACACAAACGGGCAAATCTATCGGCGTGGCGCGGGATTGAGGCGACTTGGAAGAACGGCCGGGGGCGCCAGCCGGCTGGACAAGCCTGCATGCCGCTAGTCACGCCCTGGTCCGCGCCTCCTTTTCAAACACCCATCTCTCCTGCCTGAGCTGCCTCTGCCCCGTCGTTCCTCATCCACATTCGCTTTTCTTGCGTCGTTACTTCCCCTGCTAATACCTCGTGTGGGGTCTTTATTAATTCTTGCAGCTTCTTCTTTTCGTCGCCAATCGCTCCGCATCTTCAGTGTTTTGCTTCCGCTCCATATATCCCGTCTTGGTCCTGCCCAGTCTTAATATCCCACTTACCGACTGCTATCGCGCCGTCACCATGTCTGTCCTCAGATATGCTCTGCCTGCCCTGGCAGCTGCTGGCTCTGCCTACGGTGCGTCTGCTGCTCCATCACTGCTCCAATCTCTGTACTGATTCCCCCCAACAGCTGCCTGCAGCGCTTCCGCCACCAAAACCATTGAGAACGCCGGCGACGCGTCTGCCTTCGCTACCTGCACAACCTACTCCGGCAGCATCGCCGTTGCAACCGACGTGTCCGACGACATCACCATCGATGGCGTCAAGAAGATCGATGGCGATTTGGTCCTCGAAGGCAACAAGAACATCAGACGGTTCGGGGGTGCCGACCTCGAATCTGTCACGGGCAAACTGACCGTCTTCAACATTCCGGAGCTCGCCGCGCTGTCTTTCCCCAAGTTGGAAGAGGTCGATAGCCTGACCCTCAATGGTCTTCCTAACCTCCGAGAACTTGAGTTCACCTCGGGTATCACCAAGTGCGACCATCTTGACGTCCAGAACACCAAGCTCCAAAGCCTTTCCGGTATCGACTTGGAGGAGGTTGCCGACATGTTGATTGCTAATAACAACGAGATCTCCAGCATCTCGATGAAGACTGTCAACATCACGAACTTCCTCACCCTTTCCTTCAATAACGCCGAAGTGAATGTTTCCTTCCCCATGCTCGAATCAGCCAACAACATCTCCATCCGTGCTATCGGCTCGCTCGACATCCCATCTCTAGCCAAAATCAACACCGGAGATTTCGGCGTTTTCGAGAGCGATAACCTCGTCAGCCTCTCTGCCCCCAACCTGACACAAATTGACGGAGCGCTCGTTATCAACAACAACGAAGGCCTGAAGAACATCTCCTTCAACGCCCTTACTGATGTTGGTGCCAACCTTATGATTGCAAACAACACCAATCTCCACGAGATCGACGGTCTGGACGAGCTCGAGAAGGTCGGGGCTGCGCTCGACATGAGTGGTAACTTCTCCAAGTAAGTGATAGTGAGCCGATTGTGTACAACATCAAGCTTACAATACCAGGGTCGAGACTCCTAAACTAGACTTTGTCAAGGGTGTCTTCAACTTGCAGTCTACTGGTGACATCGGCGATGTCTGCTCCGAGTTCTACGACCCGCTCAAGGACAAGCAAAAGCTCCCCAAGGGCGACTACCAGTGCAAAGGTCAGCTTGACGAGGCCAACACTGCCGGCACAGAACCCTCCGGTGGTTCAAACGGAGATGACAAGGATGGCGCCGCTGTCGGCCTCACTGTACCCAGCATCTCTCTTGGTCTTGTCGGTCTCTTTGCCGTCTTGCTCTTGTAAGACACCGAAGACACGGGCATTACCCTCACAGTTACCAAATACCTGCTTTTTTGACGGCTTGTTAGCGTCTAGCGCTCGAGCACCCTGGACAAGGGGATCAATCGCATGGGCAGGATATGTGGCAAGGGAGTAATTGACAGTATGTATCAGCTGTGTTGGCTACGATGGGGAAGTTACTAGATTTTAATACGTCCACGCACTTTTTACATGGTTTTTGAAACGATTTGCGGAGTGAGCAGCGCGCGGGTCAAGATTGATGGCAGCGAAAAGTACACTTTTTCTTCATGTGTATAGGTTCCGGCGTCTTGGTGTTGTATGTTACTGCGAAATACATTGCATAGTCATTTTGCCACATGCATGAGTTTGCAACTTCATTGCTTTGTCTATTGCTCCGTGGCACCATCTGTCCTCTCATGTACACCCTCGTCGCTACGAACTTATAACGCATCTTTGCTCGAGCCGTCGGGGATGGGGCCGCGCTTCCTATTCGTTCCTTGGTCACCGTTAGGCGAGCGCTTATCGAATGCGGGAGGGAGCGGGGAGACTAGACCAGACTATGAGTGTTGCTGCATGCAGGCCGTGACTTCGCTCCACCCACAGTGCCCTTCGCCACCTCGAACACCCAAACAAGAGACCTGCGGCATCTCTCATCTCAAATGAGGATCGTGCAGCCCCGTCCGCCAGCCCGATCAGAGGACCAACACCCATGTTCTTCCGCTCGATCTGCGCCACTGATCCTACCCAACATTCGAATCGAGAACAAAGGGCAGCCCCGAGATCCTAAATTGGGACCACCTACACCAAGACAGACTCGATTGAAAGAATGGCTGCAGATGCACGATCTGGGTTCGGCAATGTCGCTCTACGTCCATTCGCACCTGCACCCGTTGGACGTCAACGTGTAGCGCCGTCATCGGACACATTGGCGGTGAGGGCGTCCTTGCATCTCTATGGTCCCAAGAAAGCTGGCTCCCCGACATGTAATCAAGGGACTCCCGGCCTGCAGGCCAGCCCTATCGTTTACGGTTTCACCGTCGTGGGCTGTGGTCTAGCAAGGGATGTGCAGTGGCGCTCCCGATCCACGCACTCCACGTTCGTGTTGCCAATACCTCACCCTTCTTAGCGACCGCTGTGAGAACTCAACTGTTCGATGCACGCCGCGCGGGGGACGTCTGTGTGCCAAATTACATCGAAGGTTGCAGTGACCTTGTCGTCTCCCGGCTTCCGCGCAGCCATCTTGCTGCTGCCAATGTTTACCACATGAGATGAAAAGCAATGGCCACATTTTCCGAACATAAAAGGCGGTTGTGTCTGGCCTCATTCTGTCTTTGTCTCTCATCGTTCTACTTTTCTGGTTTTGCTTGTCAGGTGGCTGTTTGTTGATATTTGCTGCTCCTTCCAAAATTGTCTTGATTCCAGAGTACATCCCACCTAACATGCAGAGCAAAGATGATCACAGCCAGAGTGGACACTTTGACATGACTGGCAGTCACACGGGTAGTCCATCTCTCATGCCTTTCGAACAGTATGTTTGCCTACCATGACCGCCTGGTACAGTCACTCATATTCATAGGCAGGGACAACTTCCCTCAATCTACGCTTTAGTGCCGGATTTGAGGCGCTCATCAACGACGTCTCTGACCTCGACTATTTCGTCGTCAGGATCGACCCCGGCTTGCAAGGACGAGGACCTACTGGATTGCCAGGACCAAGGAGTCGCACTTCGCCGCTTGAAACAGATTGATGGGCACGTCGCCCATCGCTCGCCTGATCCGAATCTTGCGGCCTTCGCTCACCTCTCGATTCCAGACCAGATTGAGACTATGGAGAGGCTTCGAGCTGAGAGCATGAGCCTACGCGAGCAGGTCAAGATCACCGGGCCCCGAGGACTGAAGCCGAAGACTCAGAGGTCGAAGAGAGGGGTGGCCGTTGCGAAAGAAGGCTCGACAGAGAGAGAAAAAATCAAGGCGGGTCGCGAAACGAACGCCCGCAAGAAACTTTCTGAATGCTTTGCTTCCTTATACAACGAGTTCCTCAAATTCAACGGCGACATGCTGCAACTGGGAACTCCGACGCCTGGCCAGCATGGCTTGCGACCTCTGAAGTCGAACAACATCGACGCAGAGATCAAAAACGCGGGCAAGACACCCCTCCTGTGCAACAAGGAGGACGCCATAAACTTATCGAGCGTGATGTTGTGCCAGCTTCGTCGCATGGGTTGGGATACGGTCCAGTTTCTGCGAGATAACGGCTTCGAAGCAGAGTCTCAGAGGCTAGCTCACGGCCTCAGTACCACCGGAACTGGGGGCTACGAGTTTGCGGCGCTCACTCGGTTTAAGCGCCCGTGTCTTTGAGCGCCTACACGCTCAGTCTTCTCACAGTGAGAAACGGTGGGGATTCTCCTTTCCAGCGGCATTGGTGATGGTATGTTCTCAATGGCCTTGCAATTTCACAGCAGGCTCGGTGGGGCGGCTTGCAGCATTTCAGCGACGTAGCACTTTGGTGCGCTCCATTCTATTCTATCAACATGTGGTTTGGGTGCGCCTTTGTACTTTTCCATAGGCTTCTGCCATTTTTGTCTTCTTCCCTTGGTGTGTATACCGCCTGTCTTTCCCGAGCATGTATTTCTTTGGTTGCGTTACGGCAGAGTCGACTCACGGCCTCATATGTATTTCCATGGTTTATGCCATTTACCTTAACGTCTAGTATGTAGTGGTATGCTCGATTCGGAGCAAAAAATTTGCACTGCTCTCTCCCCTCTCAGGGTGACGACAGTCGCAACGGAAAGAAGCAGGGGGTAATGTCATAGCTCTCTGTAGCGTGGTCCTCAATGAGAAACAATTCACTCTATCATTTTTGCTTTTCTGACTCGGTGCCTCTCTCTCTCTCTGTTCTTCCTGCACGGTAAACCTGATTCATAGCACACCGATCTATGAGTTTTGCACCTGGGCAGGTTTGAAAGCACGGGTGACGGATGGATGGCTTGTGAGGCTTGCTCATGCAGGTCATGCGTAGTGCGTGGAACGATGGGATCCGATGGGGCGTGGTGCAAGGATGGATGGGCGGAAGCGGGTATGAGCACCCGCATCCGATCCGCTGATTGGAAATCTGGGGCCGATGGATATGCGAGGGTGGGCGCGCGCCCATGGCGTACCCCGGTCCCTCACTTGGCTGTGGAACACACTTTTTTGACGGTTCGTCGTTTTTCCTTGTTACTGCTGTATTTTTGGGGGGATTGTTTGTATGAGGGTTGTGGGTGGGAGGGTGGATTCTGAGGGTTGTTGTGGTGTTTTTTTTTTGGTGCGTTTTGGGGCATTTTTGCGTGTTTGGGAGGGGTTTGGATGGCATACTGTATACGCGGAAGATATGGAGGTTAGGCAGCAAGGCAAGCACAGGCAGCTTCCGGCAAAGGCGCTACACTGATACGAGTTTTACCGCGCCCGGCTCTCACAGGGGGGTACGTAGCTGCAGAGTTCAGACGGGCAAATCTCCACCATCTACTCCCCCACCCTACTAGCCGCTTCACAGATCTGTTACATATGCTCACAGCATGTCCGACTCATTGCTTTAATAATGGGACGATGTAGGCGTCTGTCTCGGCGTTTGGAAAGAGCGATGTGCGTGCGGCGTTACACGTGTGTGGATGTTGGGGCAGGTAGGCAGGCAGGCAGGCAAGCAGGGCTTTGGCCACTCACCGTGGGGGGCAAGCGCGCGGGTGCAGCATGCAGCATGCAGATTGAGGTGGACGTTTTTGGTTGAGGAGAGAGGGTCGAGCTCCTGTGACACGGCGTGTTTTTCTTGGTGAGCGTGGGATGGTACAAGGATAGCTACGTAGTTGAGGCGGTCAAGGCGGGAGATGCTGCTTGGGGGTATTGGTCGGACGAAACAACAGTGAGCGGATGCCAGGTTTGTGGGTCTGGGAGGCAGATGGACAAGGGCTCGCTGGGGCTGAGGGTCAGTAGTCGACGATGAAGGGTGCTGTGGCACCTTGAAGAGTGGTCAGCTGTTGCGGGACAAGAAGGTCAGCGGATGGAAGTGGGTAATGCATGCTTGACGATGCGAGATTGATTCGATCTTCTTGAAGCTGGGCGATGGGGTGGGCCGGTGGGACCGCAGGATTCTGCTGCTTCGACTCGTTGGAGATGTGGCGAGACTTCTGGGCCGGAGGGCGCGCAGCTCCGAAGATGGGTTGCTCTGGTGATCTTCGATCGATACGAGCTCGGTTTGATTCCAGCTGGTTTCTTCATGGCCAGTACTTTTGAAGCTTGTCGTGGTGTGCTGTGATGTCGATAGCTGTGTACTACATTCGGCATTTCCTGGTCGTGGTTGCCAAGTACGCTTCGTGTTGCCCTTTTGCCGAGTAGATCCGACCAGATCCGACATTTGGCTTGGTGCGTGCGGATTGTAGGTTGCCATGATCTGTTCTTCGTCTTCCTCTGTCGTTAGCATACTGTGGTATCCGGCCGAAGTAGTGTAGGTGGGTCGCGCACAGCAGGGGTGCGCATCCTATGTAATTAAATACGACTTTCTGACAAATCCACATTTAGCGTCACCCAATTTGTATAGAGATACGTGTTTCTTTGTCGCGCTTCTTCATCCCCACGTCACCCGCATAATGTCCGAACCACCTTCTACACCTCGCCATCGATACCTTACCCGCGATGAGGCTGTAGAGGCACGCGCCCTACGTCGAGCAGGCCATACCTACGACTTTATCGCCAACCAGCTTCAATGTACAGAGAGACAAGTTGGCTACGCAGTTACTAAGGATCGCGTCACGCCCAAGAAGCGCTCCGGTCGCCCACCTCGCCTTACAGATGCCCAAGTTGATCAACTTAAGGCATATATACGATCCTCGCGTAGTAATAGGCAGCTAAGCTATCTCCAGCTTGCTAAGGGACCTTTTGAGCACTAGGGAGTTGGCGAATATACAATTAGGAGTGCTCTACAAAGGAGAGGGTACAGACGCTGTGTAGCCCGTGCTAAGCCTCCTCTTACTGAGCAAAATCGGCAGATACGCCTTGCGTGGGCAGAGGCTCATATCAACTAGGAACCCTGGCAATGGTGGAGGATCCTATGGAGCGATGAAACATGGATCACGGGTGGACGTCACAGAAAAGTATGGGTAACAAGGCGACCAGGAGAGGAGCTAGAGGATACCTGCCTAGTAGAGAAGATCCGCAGAAAGCGTGGGTGGATGTTCTGGGGCTGCTTCTCTGGCATGTCTAAAGGTCCTCATCTGTTCTGGGAGAAGGAGTGGAAGTCAATTAATAAGGAGAGCTACTGTGAGCGGATTGTACCACTTATTGATGGCTGGTTACGTCTAAATCCTCACCTAAGCTTCATGCAAGATGGGGCACCAGGGCACTCAGCTGCGTACACAATAGAGGAGCTTTCTCAAAGAGGGATTTATCCTATCTTCTGGCCAGCATTCTCCCCAGATCTTAACCCTATTGAAGCTGTGTGGAACAAGATGAAGGACTATATAGAGGTGAATTACCCTAATCAAGAAGGTGGGAGGCAGCCAACATATGATCAACTGCGTAGGATAGTACAGGAAGCCTGGGAGTCGATCACTGTAGAACAGTTAAGGGAGCTCATTGATAGCATGCCAGCTCGATGCCGGGCTATAATTGATGCCGAAGGCGGTCATACAAAGTACTGAAATTTGTATGTAATATTAGACAGAAACAGAAAGGTTGCATTTAATTACATAGGATGCGCACCCCTGCTGTGCGCGACCCACCTACACTACTTCGGCCGGATACCACAGTATGGGTGTGCACAAAGGGCTTCGTGTGAGCGAGGACGACAGCGAACCCTGGTGTACGAGGCGGCCATCACAAAGCTTGGTCTTCGGGTGCACGCATAAGCGTAGTGCCTCGTAGTCGTCACGCAAGCTTACGTCTACCACCTTCACGAAAGCGGAGTACACTTTGACAGGTTCCTGTATCAATGGCCATGTATTCACATTCGATGGCACATTGGTTAGGGACGAACAGGTAGTGTTTGAGGAGAGTTTGCGTGGGCGTGGGAAGATATCCACCTTGGAATCGGTCGCCAGCGAATGTAGCGCGCGGAACAAGAATAAGCGCAGCGCCTTAGGCCAAGGTGAATCGCGTACTCGAGGCATTCCGCCTCGATGTCAAGATGGGTAGAAAACGACACAAATTCATAACTCACGATGTTGGAGCTGCTAAGAAGTGGTAAACATGTCTCGTATGGCGAGATCGTCATCGTGGCGGGCCCGGGAGCCGATCATTTTAGCGGCTCGAGCAGTTCACTGACACGCAGATGCGCTCTCTGTAGTAGTAGATGCACTACTCGCCCATTCACTCATTTGACTTCCTCACCAATCCACTCGTTTGATTGCTGTTCAGCGCGCAAGTCGTTTCTTCCTTTCTTCCTTCTCTTCCGTGAGTAGCGACCGCGTTCGCAATCAGGGCAATCGCGTCCCATCCACTCGTTCCTCCACAGCGCGTCCGGGCCTTCCACGCAACTGGCGCCTACCAGCGTCACCCTATAGCTTCACCCTATAGCTTCACCCCTATAGCTTCACCAGCGCCCCTCCGCCACCGTTTCGCACACGTAGAGCGACGCGAGTCACACCCACAGCCAAGCTGGACCCCCTCCACCTCTCACCCATCCGCAAGCAGCGCGAGGGGGACAACACGCACGGTATACGGGCACGCAGCAGTTCGGTACGCATATCGCAAAGCAGGGGGGACGACGGAGAGGAGAAGAGTGCGACGGGCGTGCGGAAGCTCGGCAGCATGCTCGTGCCCAAGAGCTATTCGTGGAAGGCCGCCAAATCGAGGTTGCCGCCGAGCAGGCATGCGTGGAATACCCTGAAGAATCCGCGGCCATGGCTGCTCTTTGGCGTGGCTGCCACGTTGATATGGCTGGGGAGGTCTATGGGGTCGGCGGCGGGCGAGATGCAGAGGTATGAGACTCCCCCTACGTGCCCTGGCAAGAAGGAGGGGCATGCTTGCAGCGAAGGTAGTCTGCGCGCAAGAGCGGTGACATGGCTAACTATACATCAGGTTCTACTGCTGGGGACCCTCAACACCGCCGACGCGCATGTCCGCCAACGAGAACGAAGAGTGGTACGCCCACCTCCAGACACCCGTTATTTTCAATCCGCACAAACCGATCGAAATCAACGATACGTCGATAAACTATGTGAATCTCAACGAGATAACATCGACCTCAAACGCGGTCAAACAACGGGAGCGAGTGCTGATTCTCACGCCGGTGCGTGATGCGTCCTCCTACCTCCCCCAACATTTCGATCTGCTCAGCTCCCTCACCTATCCGCATGAGCTGATAGACCTCGCTTTTCTGGTTGGAGATAGTCGAGATGATACAAAGGCAGCGCTGGCGAAGGAGTTGGCGAGGGTGCAGGGCAATCCTGAGATCGCGTTCCATTCAACATTAATTGTGGAGAAAGATTTCGGTGTCCAGTTCTCGCAAGAAGTGAAAAACAGGCACAAATATGAGGCCCAAGGTCCACGAAGGAAAGCTATGGGGAGAGCGAGGAATTACCTTCTTGCGACAGCGTTGAAGCCGGAGCATAGCTGGGTGTACTGGAGGGATGTGGATATCTACGACAGCCCGCCGGAGATCATTGAGGACTTTGTTCTTCACGATCGGGACATCCTCGTTCCGAGTGAGTGGATTGAAGACTGAGTTAGTATAAGGCAGAGGTCGCTAACGGGCTACAGATATATGGTTCCATAGATACAAAGATGGGGTTGATATCGAAGGGCGTTGTATGTCGCATTTCCTTTTCATCATCTTGGAATCAGGCTAACTCTTTACAGTTGACTACAACTCCTGGCAAGAATCCCCCGAAGCGCTCAAACTCGCAGCCTCCCTGGACAAGGACGTAATTATCGCTGAAGGTACGTTCAAGTCCGTGCAACCTTGACGTTCCTTGCCTCATTCACTAACATGGTGACAGGCTATAAGGAATTCAAGACGAATCGCAAGTACATGGCCTTGCTAGGCAACTGGCGCGAGGACAAAGACGTGGAAATGCCTCTCGACGGCATCGGCGGCGTCAATATCATCGTGAAAGCGGATGTGCATCGCTCTGGTATCAACTTCCCCTGCTATGCTTTTGAGAACCAGGCCGAGACGGAGGGTTTTGCGAAGATGGCGAAGAGAGCGGGATACGAAGTTTACGGATTACCCAACTATGTGGTTTGGCATATTGATACGGGCGAGGAGCCCGGCAATGCATAACCACGACACGTGAAGCCAAAGAGACGGGCTGTATGATTAATGTTGCATTTAGATGGAGTTGGAAGTTATCATGGCTGCATTTACATGGATTATTAGATTTACTGGGAGATGATGGTTACCTGGAGCATGGAGGCGAGATGGGATTGCTAGACGCTGGGATTTTCAAGCCTGGCTCGTAAGCGATTATTGAATTATTGAGAAATGTATATATGCGTATATATACTGTGTGCTCTCTGATGCTTTTCATCGCGGGTAGTTGGTGGAGAGCAGCGTGACTGAGCAAACGATGAAGTGTCGGCACCCCGCCTTAGCTAGAAGATAACTCTACTTCAATTCGTCGCGTCTCGCGCATGCAATGTCCGTCTAATGTTTTGAAATCGGTGCCGGAGCAGGTCCATCATTGGGTCGAAACTGCGTTTCGACGCCGCAGTTTCGACGCGAGGGATGAAGAGAAGAAACTGGGCGGGTACTCGGTCCAGACAACGGCATGGTTATTTCTTCTCATGACTGGAAACAAGATGTTATTTAGGAAAAGTCATTCTGCAATCGAATACAGCAGATGAGAGTGTCCATGACCCGCGCAACGACTTCCGTCGCCAAAACATACAACACACAGTGAGGTGTTTCTGTCTTTTCTGTCTGCTGTCTGGAATCAGAGCAGTGTGAGTCAAATCGGGTCGGGTCGCTTCACTTCGCTCATGAAACTGTTGTATAAGGTCTTTTCGAGAGAGGCGTGGAGTATCGATGTGAGGCGTGAGGCGTGAGAGGATGCATATCTGGGTTTACACATGCATGTAGTGGATGAAAAGGAGGAAGAGGGGGGAGCTCTGCATTCATGGGACACCCTCAGATTTTTGCAGCGTTTTTGTGGGTGTATGGATGCGCTACCGCTGGGCTGGGCGGGGCTGAGGAACCACATGAGGGGTAAACGGTAAGGTTTTTGGTGGTCAGTGTTTGTATGCCTGTTGGTGTGTTGACTGCGAGAGCGGGGAACATGGATTGAAGACTTGTGTTTTTGATGACGCGGTAGATAGGTAGTGGAGGGTTGGGGTGCTGGCTTGTGAAGAAACGTGCTTTTCCGTCGGGATTTTGGGGGATTGGGTACAGGCGGACCATGTACCATGTTGCCGGCTACTTTGGTCGGGTGGTGCATGTATTCTTGCTGCTCGGCTTAGTTTAGGGGGGCGATGGAGGAGAAGCAGCGGTGGAGACGAGGACCAGAGTTGTCATAAAACGGTAAGATGATGTGTTTTGGTCCGAGGGAAAGCGCGGCTTGGCCATGGTGGTTTTCTTTCTTGCCTTTTGGAGCAAAGGGCGAGCATGTAATTGCCACGTTGAAATTTTGAGAGGGCAACAGAGCAAGGAAGGAAAGTGATATGGATAACTCCACGTGCAATTTATGTGGGTGATAGACATGCGGGTTGCTTGGAAAGATGTGGTCGGTGATTGTGGGTTGGAGCGCGAGGGTGCCATTCAGTCACTGCACAGTGACTCTTGTTCGAAAAACTGCGCTTCATAGAAAATGTCTTTCTGCGCTTCGAAAGGAGGAGCGAGACCTAACCAACCATTCAGAGGTTTTTGCGCTCTCTTTTGAGGGGACCTATGACCCGAACAGAGACACATATACAGCGCTGCGTCCTTTTTAAGTACAGAGCAGACGCGAAGAAGACGAGAAGCCATCACAGTTCTTCTACTTACATTTTGATGTCTTTCAGTATATTTTTGCCCTAGAGACATGGCAAAGCCATCGTGTCATTTTGCGCGCAAAAACAAAGAAAATGCTCCAGCATTCTCATGAGCTTACGCGGTTTTAAGACAGAGACAAAGCACGGGGAGTATTTCGGTCACTTTGAGTGAGGTTTACAGAAGTCGGAAAGAAGGGCAGCATCTTCTACTTTGGTCTGGAATTTTAAGTACTCGAGTACGTTCGATCGCAGGCTAGGTTGTAATGTGTGGAAAGGGAGAAGAGCGAGCTTTTATATGGAAGTTGGGACGCCAAGATAGTTGTTGCACGAGGTATTAACCAAGCTGAAGACACATGCTTTGTTCATCTTTTGTCTGTATATCGTATTTGATGCTCCAAAGACGGACTGCTTGAGATTGAGCAGCACCGGGTCTCGTACTGTATGGAATAGTGAAGACTGATCGAATAGCGCATGCGCCTGCGTACATTGGGCTTTCTGAAATACGTGTATTTGAAGCGACATGGACCCGGTGCGACACAATTTGAAACGTCGTATGTAGCGAAAGTATTTCGATCTGACATTCAGTCCTGTCCCGGAACATGTACACAATCGCCCTGATCCTGTTTTAGATCCCAAGGAGCACTGACTTCCCACGAGCTTTCTCTCGCAAGTCGTTGCAATGCTTTCTGACGCATGATGCAACATGCCAAAAGAGGCCGCAAGTTTTTATATTTCGCTTTTGAAGACCGGAGCAAAAACCATGAAACTAAAAACCTCAGCTTTTTCGAGCTAGCTTCACAAGTGCTCGAGCACACTTAGACACAGCACCACCAGAGCAGCGCACATTCTTTCTGTTGCTCTCAATTTTGGAGTGATGCATCAAGGCGAACTTTAATTGTGGATTACTGTCGAAGCAAGAAAACAACATGCGAGGCCAGGCAACGAGTTTTTGAGTGCATATGCGCTGCGACACCTGGATATATTGACTTGGTTCGATGCCACCAAAATGGGACCATGGTTTACAGACACGTCGCTTTTGAGTTGGCGAAGGAAGAGACCTACTCCCATACTGCACAAGTTGACGCTTTTTGTTTTAAACAGTAGCGCGGACGTAGTAGTGTGAGGAAGAAGGTGACGCAGGAGAGAAAAGCTGACTTTATACCTCTGGTTCAAGACGTGCGTGGTGGGATGGAAACGAGGTAGGTCAAATGAAAGAATTCGAAGTCCCGCTCATTGGACCGCTACGTCGAACGAGTTTGACTGTAGTTGTAGATCATTAACAGCACGCGGATGTAGTTTTGCAGTACACTTCGTGGAATTAACTCACTTACAGTATCAGCTGAGGTTGTCCAGAAATCATTGTCAGGGATTCTGTCTTGTTAACCACTCAAGAAATCAGGTCCGTCCGTCCTTGCCCTTGCTCATCGCTCACCCTAAGACGTCACAACCATGCTGTGATGGTGCGCCACGAGGGAGGTTACGCTAGCGTGACCGACAAGCGTGGAGGCCACCAGAGTACAGGAGGCATCTAGATATATAAGAAGAATTACTAGTCGCCGCGGTGGAGGAGACAGCGTGTGTTGAGTAGGAACCTTATTAGGTCCGTGTGCTCGCACTAGAAGGCATTCGTTCGAGCGAAGAAGCTGAGACGGGTACATGGGTACGCATGTATAATTTCTGTATTATGATTTCTTAATTCTCAATCAACACCATGACGCCAACAACGCTCTTTCCATGCTCTAGATAGTATTACCGGACGCCTGGTATGGGCCCCTTTTTCTCATTGGCACCCAACTCCTCCTCGTTCCAGCCCCCGCCCCCGCCAACTTTCCTTCCACCCTCTTCTCTCTTCACACGGCACCACAGAGTAACATCTTTGTCCCAGATAAACTGCCAGAGAACGTTGATCCAGCTTTTATGGTACGGCAAGTCGTCGTAAAACTCATGCGCTATCTGATTCAGCTTTGGAAGGCGCGTCCACGGGACAGCCGGGAAGTCGTGGTGCTCGTTGTGCAGGCCGACGTTGTAGGTGAAGAAGTTGAGCACGCCGTAGTAAGAGTATGTCTCTGGGATGGGGATCTTGTTGGTCGCATCCAGGGCGTCCTTGCTCGGCTTCTCGAAGACGTAATGCTCCGCAATGAAGTGTCCTGCGCAAGGGT
The DNA here is from genome assembly GCA_014281115.1 of Laburnicola sp. R22_1. Classification (NCBI taxonomy): domain Eukaryota; kingdom Fungi; phylum Ascomycota; class Dothideomycetes; order Pleosporales; family Didymosphaeriaceae; genus Laburnicola; species Laburnicola sp. R22_1. Next base: position 1,434,750 of record JACONQ010000013.1, read on the forward strand.
GCAAAGATCCTGCCAAGAAGCTGCTCAAGATCATGTATCCGAGTGCTTTTCCGCCAATCAGTTGTACGAGCGCATAGTCGAAGGCGAGTTGGACGACGACGTTGAAAAGGTGGATCTTAGTCATCGGGAGCGAGTAGATGAACATGGGGCGGAGGGCGTAAAAAAGGATCTGGAAGGTGGCAAAGAAAGCCTTGCCGGCAACAGAGTCAAGGAAGACGGCCTCAAAGGCGGTAGGAAGGTCGGTATCGAGGCCGTTCACGCCGAGCGATTTGTGGTGCGTTAGGTGGTATGGCTATGATGGTTGGGTCAGTATGACGATGCTGCAAGTAGCAGAGCGTTACGTACCCTGAACGATGCGCTGTATGGTATTCCAATCGGCAGGTTCGCAAATACGGCAAACACTCTGTTGGCAAGCGGACTCCGGAATGCTAGATTGTGCGAAATCTCGTGGATGGCAAGGAAGAGGTTCTGGTTCGCCGTGGCGCCGATTACGTATGCGGTGAGCAGTGTTGGCCATGACAGGAATGGCGTGTTGCGGAGGAGGTATGCGCAGAGGATTTGCATAGAGACAACGAAGGCGACAACATATTTGGTGAGGGGCTCCGGTCCGCAGAGCTTCGTTACCTGCACGAGGTCAGCATACATTATATACGGCCATTAGAGGCATCAGTTACCTCTGGGTGTGCCTTGATGATAGCCTGCCGTCGAGTCCGGTGCGGTTCCTCTGTGTAGGTCCAGAAAAAGTGGTTGTCCTCATGCTGGGCCGTGGCTTGCACGCTGTCCTCCTGGCCCGCCTTGACAGTGAAGCTCCTCCTCGCAGGCTCCTTGGGCGGCACGGTAGCTGTAGAGACTGACGCCCGCATTGTGTGTGCGGAACAAGAAGGCAGTGGAGTGGACGCGGTGGAGGAATTGTCTCCTTCTCCTTGTACCATGCATGCGCCGTGGGGACCCTGGACCGAGCGAGTGCATCGGCGCACTGTGGGCCGACCATGGCGCGTTGATTGGCCGACCATCCCGCCACCTGGCTGCGCCCCACGCTATTCCAGGCACTTTCGCCTTTCACATCTTATCAGATCCATCATCCAGTACATCGCGTTCGATCAACAAGAGATACGCTCATCGGATACAGACGCGAGACACCTGAGTTAGGGCAAATTTACAGCTTACTCTACTTTTGGAACACGACTTTTGGTTTGAATGTCGGAGACTGTGGGTTAGTAAAAGCGAGCTAATATAGGATATGTCATTATGAAGAACTATGTCCTTGTACTTGAATCACGCATTATCTTTTGATACAAAATAGGCCACAAATAATGTAGTAAGCAATTATTTTAATACAGTCCCTTTGCAATACTTAGTGTTTATGTATCTATACACCTAGTGTTTATTAAATACTACTGCACTTATCGTTACTTTCACCTTTACCTTTGCCTTTACCTTCACCTTCACATTGCTAAAGTTATTACTTAGGTGCTTGCTGTTGCACTAGTGGCCTTTTTTGGCTTTTACATAATTTTGTTCTTATTCTCTTACCTAATTTAACTGTCCGCTTTTCTAGTGTTAACTACGCCGCCCGTCCCTACTAGCACCCTCGGGGCAGACCTCGCGCCAGACCACATAGTCCACTGCCCACGAGCGGTCCGGAAGTTCCGCTACTGGCCGAAACGACCCCCTCTCCCTCCTAGCACCACACGGGAGGGCGTTGAATACTTAAAGACCCTTGAGCCTGAAGATTTTCAACTCTTGCTAGAGCTTGCCAACCCCACTGACACTAACAAATAAATGTTGGTTCTATGGACTGCCTACTAAGCCACAGATGCTGGCGGGCGCGACAATAACCTGGGACAGCTCCTCCGGCGTCGACTCTGTCTGAGCTCCCAGCAGGGTGCCTCTCATCCTGACATCTTGCCACACGAGGCAACCTCCCCTACGCTCTCCTACTCTCCTTACCTCTCCTTACTGTCTACACGATCCTTACCTTTCCTATACTAGTTTTACGCTAAGGTCTTGGCACTTTTCAACACAGCTTTGGGGCAGCCGAAGCTGCCCCTGCTTTGGATTGTTATATGTATAATAGCTACACCCCGACATCTCAGCCTATAGGCATGAAGACACGGATTCAGCCCCCGCACGGAGGGGGCGGACTCTTACGAGCCGCTGCAAGAGACGGCAATAGCTTATAGCATGAATCGCCTTTACCATCTGGCTGGCCCCAGATGGCTACTCGGCGCGTCCCCATGCCCCATGGGAGGCTAGAACCTAGGTTCCTGGACGTTAATCAATACTACTACTACTACTACTACTACTAGCACCCTGCTCCAAACTCTATAGCGCAACTGACCAACACAATGACTGGAAAGCAAACGAAGAAGATGGAACCGGGTAATCGCAATTTTGGGTACGTACCCTACGGGAGAAAGGTCGCGTTGGGCCACATTGGCTAACGTGCAGACAGGGTGATTGCACGCACCGACAGCCTCATCACCGTCGAAGTCGGACCTGCGCATGAAAAGTATCGGGTCTTCAAGGTCTTCCTAACAGATCACTCTGAATACTTTGTGCGCGCACTCAATGGCCCTTGGTTAGAGGCGGAGGAGCACAAGGTTACACTTGAGGACATTGAGCCGAGAATTTGTATATAGTACTGGGTCTAAGTTGTATACGTTGTACTAATAAGTACGTTAGTCAATGTCTTTGTCAACTTCATCCATGGCCAACAGCTTCCTTTACTTGAACACGAATGGCTGCATGCTGTAGAACTCGACGAGAATTCTCACCAGCCAGGTTATGCCGGGGATTTGGCACACATTAAAGCCATATGTCTCGCCGACCAGCTCATCGCCCCAGACTTCAAGAAGACTCTGCACAACCAATATGTGAACGACATGTTCGACATGGTGCCGAGTTATGGGTCCGTTATCTACGCTTTTCGACATCTTCCACTGAACGATCTGCTTCTGAAATTCCTAGTGGATTTGCAGAGCTACACTTGGGAAGAACATATGGATACGGAGACACCTGAACAGTGTCGTCTACAAAACGAACTGCCGCGGGATTTTCTACTCGGTGTCATGAAGAAGGTAACCGAGATCAAAACCACGCTCGCCAATTCCATCAAGACGTACAAGTATTCGAAAAAATCTAAGACATCGGAGAAAGAGAAGAACAACAATGACGACCCAATCACGAAACTCAATCCGTGTGATTACCATATTCACGATGACGAGGAGGAGAAAAGGATGTGCGAGGAGGACGCGGAGTGGGAGGCTGAGTATGACACAGACGAGAACTAGTTGTGAGTCCTAGATCGAGAACATGATTCGGATCTCCAGGTAGGGCAGAGCAAAGACGAGCTTTGGACAGTCGGCAGCGGTGTTACGGACCTCTACGAAAGGATCATGTCACTAAGGATTCTAGCGTGGCAACATAGCGCACCACCTGGTGAGGTGGTGAATGAATGCTGCGTACCATAGGTAGTCAATGATGGAGATTTCACATCAACAGTGCATATATGCAAATTTCGGTTTTGGTTGATCCGATGTTGTTCAAGAAGTCTTCGAGCTTAGAAGCCCAATCAGTTAACTGCCTCTTGTTCCATTTACGCGCGCTTATGTTCGACGGTTCTGTTTAGGTCTGTTGATTGAACCGGTTGTGGAACGAAACATTGTCTCAAGGCTCTTGATTATTTTCCCCCAAAAAAATCGAGGTAGGCAATCAGCAATTCACTCAGTGCTTCACTCGCACTTGCGTCACTCACCTTCACTGCCCAATTGCTTACTAATCACTCGCTCTTCACTTGCTTGGTAGCGCGTGTCGCGGCCTCTCAACCCTCCGTTTGCAACCTGCACACTCCTTCAACTCAACCCTTTCGTCGCCCAAGGAGTATGGCGAAGAAAAAGAAATTCGAATCTCCACCTTTCGGGTAAGTCAATCTTCCGTGAAGCGGTGCAACTAATACGGCTACTGATATGTTTCAGGGCTGCCATCCGCGAAGGCGGTATGGTCGTAGTCGAGATCGGGTGAGAAATCCTGAATACAAGGCGCGGAAGAAATGAGCTCATCACCCTCTGTGTCATATAGACCTAGCCACGCACGTTACGAAGTCCACAAAATCCTGCTCACCGACAACGCTGCGTACTTCCGAGGAGCGTTTCGAGGCGCATGAGCGGAGGCTGAAGATCGCAAGGTCGTTCTTGAGGACGGTAAGTGAACTATCTGCTCGTCTATGATTAAGTACTGATTTATCTATAGTCAAGCCCGGAATTTGTGCGTGTCTCTCGAATCTGTCGAGGGTTTCCTTCGCCTTTCCCATCCTGTGAAATAATATGCTGATCCGCTGTAATAGTCAACGTCTTTCTAGCTTGGCTCTACACCGGAAAAATCCCTATGAGCATTGCGGAATGGATGCATGCGATAGAATCGAACGAAGCCTCGTATGATGCGGGTGATGAACTGTCAGAACTTTCGCACATGGAAGCAATCGTTTTCGGTGACCGCATCCTTGCACCAAGTTTTCGAAATTTGGTTAGCAACAGCTTCGTCGATCTCATTTGCCTCTTCAAACTCCCTGCTTATTACGAAACAATCATATACGCGTTCTCACACTGTGTGCTAGGTACTGGGTTTTAGTGCCTCCTGTTTTACTCCTCTCTGTGTATGGTGCGGACTCGACCTTGGTTAGAATCTCCACACGACGAAGATCTTCAATATACGCGTTCTCAAATCTTGCGCATGACGATGTCATCCTCGATTTGGTGGTGGAGACGTATTGTCGTTTCTGGAAAGAACAAATGGATGGAAAACAGACAACAGCAAAGGCTCAGCTTCCTACAGAGTTTCTTGTACAAGTCATGGATAACCTCATGAAGAGGGGTGCAAGCGATGACTGGGAGGAATTGGATCCCTGCTCCTATCACCTTCATCTGTCCGAGGAGGAAGAGGAAGAGTGTAAGGAATGTGGACTTACGGATTACTCGAACTACTGAAACTGATAAAGCCACAATGGGAGCGACAGCAAGAACAACAAGGACAGAAATGAAAAGTTGGAGTGAGGGCCTGTAACAGGCTGGAAGATGTGAGCTGGTTTATCATGAATCTCATGGTGAAATCATGAGCTGATGAAATGAATCATGTTAATTAGACCTGCTCATCAGTGGCGTGTACATGGGCAGTTGTCAACTCTGGTCACTAGACGCGTTATGAGGGCCAATGATAGCAAATGGATAGTTAGGCTTACTTCAGCGATATTTCGGCCATACACAATGTCAGTGCATGGGCGATGGACAAATAGAAGTGCCCTAACTCTGCCTATCCCGCCATGTAATTGTTCTCTCTCACCGACATCTACCGCCTCACTCGGTTCCCACTTCTTAGCGATATACAAACCCAACCGCCGCCCTTCACACAATTCCATAGCACCTTAGCACTCTAGCTAACTTCGAGGCAAAGCAAGCAAGATAGATGACAGAGAAGCAATCTGCACCCCAGCCGTTCGCGTATGTCACTCCAGGAATCTAGCCCCAGCTATATTGCAATAACAAGCGCCAAACCTCTACGAGTAGTCCCGCACTGCGCGACGGCATCATCGTCGTCGAAGCCGGTCCCAACCGCACCAAATACCACCTCCACAAGTCCATCCTCGTGCGGCTCTAAGAATCCTTTGCTCGCGGTCTCAACGGGTCTTGGACGGAGGGCGACCAGCCCAGAGTCACTTTCGACTTTGTCGAGCCTGGCATCTGTCCGTACCTTTTCCGGTGTTCGACCTGAGCATGGAACCAAGGTTGGAATACACTGTATTTCCTGCGCATGGGCATGCATGCTCGACAAAGATAGTCAGCGCGTGTGAATGTTCAAAACAGTATGAGAGAAAGGTTGAGTTGACTATAAACGAATATGAATGAATGAAATAGTATGAGAGAGTGTAACCACGCCCAATCCAACGCACTTGAACCAACCCTCCCTCACGATACCCACACTCTCTCAGAAGAACAAAAAAACCTCTTAACCCATCCTCATCCCCATCCCCATCCTCTCCTGGTGCCCTCCATCCACTTACTAACCCCCCACTAGCACCACCTCCGATATCGCCCTCCCTCCTTGCCCCTAAAGCACCTAACCCCCCTAGCGCCCGCCGCCCATGCCCTGCCATGCTCATGCCATGCTCTCTTGTCGCCGCCACCGCCGCCGCCATCGCCATCGCGCCGCCCCGCTCTTTTTACTTTCGCGCACGCGAGCCCCATGCGGCAATCTAAGCGCCCACCTACATACAGCCTAGAAACAAAAAGATCGGCGGCAGGGATGTACTTAGGCACACTCGTGGTGTCACCGCGTGGGATGGTTGGCGTGCTTTTCCGCGTTCGATGGTATTTTGTTTTTGGGTTTATGGAGGGGGGCTGTTTGTTTGTTCGTGGGAGATTCTGCGTGGAGATAAAGGTTTTCGCGCTCCATGAGTCTGGCCTTCCAAGGTTGCATAGACTTCTACGGCGAGTCTCGGAAGGGTGAGCATCGTCGCATCTTCCCAACGGTTCAACAACGCTAGCAATAGGCGCGAATTCTCGTCTCCCATGGAGAGAAAAAGGGGTAATAGTATAACCGTGAAATTCATCGGGTGGTATCTAGTATATACAAGCCCCGCAACCGTCCAGCGCCTACGGGTGCTGAAATGACGGTGGTATCCCATGCATGCATATCCGTTCGCCATACTCCATGTGCATATGTTACAAAGAAACCTCTCGTCGCACTCCCTTTAAGCACCTCCCCACCAGTCACCCTGATCGTGCATAGCGGCAGCGACCTTCTTGAAGCCCGCGACGTTGGCGCCGGCCACGAGCGACGGGAACTCGCCTTCAGCAGGGGTGATGTACTCCTTGGCTGTCTCGAGGCAGTTCTCGAAGCAAGCCTTCATGATGCCCGCAAGCTTTGCGTCGACCTCCTCGTTCGTCCAGGATAGACGCTGAGAGTTCTGCGCCATTTCGAGGCCGGAGACGGCGACACCACCAGCGTTGGCGGCCTTGCCGGGTGCGTACCAGATGGAGGATCCCTTGTTGGCCTTGCGGTGCTCCTCGAAGGCGTGGATCGCTTCCTGTGTGCAGCCCATGTTGGAACCCTCGGCGATGAACTTGCAGCCAGCGTCGATGAGAGCCTTAGCCTCGTCCTCGGAGACTGTCTAGAATTAGCCATGGCCCTTCTGCATTATGGTAATTTTTGAGCTTACCTTCGTTCTGGGTCGCTGAGGGAAGAGCGACGTCGACCTTGCCGACGTGTTTCCAGGGGCGGACACCCTCGATGTAGTTGTAGGAGTGGCCCTCGAAGGCGGTGAGAGCCTGGCGCTTGAGCTTCAGGGCAGCAATCTGGGCAATGTCATCAGGCGTGAAACCCTTGCCCTCGGTAGCGATCAAGGAACCCTTGCTGTCGGAGAGCGAGACGACGGTACCGCCGAGCTCGATGACCTTGAGGGCAGCGTACTGAGCGACATTGCCAGAGCCGGAAATGGCGACCTTCTTGCCGGAGAAGGATTCCTTGCCTCCGGAGGCGTAGTTGATCATGTGCTCAACGTAGTAGACAAGACCGTATCCAGTAGCCTCGGGTCGGATCAAGCTGCCACCCCAGGTGAGACCCTTGCCGGTCAAGACGCCCTCCCACTGGTTGCGGATGCGGCGGTATGCACCGAACATGTAGCCAATCTCGCGGCCGCCCACGTTGATATCTCCAGCTGGGACATCGGTGTTTTCTCCGATATGCTTGGACAGCTCGGTCATGAAAGCAACGCAGAACTTGCGGATCTCGTTGTCAGACTTTCCCTTGGGATCAAAGTCGGCTCCTCCCTTTCCGCCGCCCATGTTTACTGCCGAATCTGTCAGTACATGACCTCGTCTTTGCTGTCTGGCGAAAAAACTTACGGCCGGTAAGCGCATTCTTGAAGATCTGCTCGAAGCCGAGAAACTTGAGGATGGAGAGGTTGACGGTAGGGTGAAGGCGCAGGCCGCCCTTGTAGGGGCCGAGGGCCGAGTTGAATTGCACGCGGTAGCCCTTGTTGACCTGGCACTGGTTATTGTCGTCCTCCCAGACAACGCGGAACTGGATGACGCGCTCGGGGATGGAGACGACCTCGAGGGCCTTCCTGTACTCGGGGTTCTTCTCGAAGAGCGTGGAGGCTTCGAGGGTGGAGGCGAGCTCTGTTGTACGAGTTAGGAGCTAGAATTATGCTGGGGGTTGTTCTTGACTGCTATCAAGTGTCGCTATGAGAGAGGCTACGTACCCTTGTAGGCTTGCTCAAACTCAGGCTCGCCCATTGTATATGTGCACTGACGTGGGTATGTCAAAGAAAAATGTAGTGGGATTCGGCTGTAGTAGGTATGTGAGGTCGAGCAGTGGGATGCAAAGAGGTGGCGCGTAGGACAAGAGAGAGGCGCGCAATATATATAGGCAGTACCTTTACTAGAGGTCCCGTTTACCTACCTTAGGTAGGGCTAGTTGCTTGCCGCTGGCGGAGGTGCGCCCTCGGCGATAGAAGGAAAACAAACATGGGCATGGACGTCACCGGCGCCAGGCAATGGCAATCGGCTCGTGTCCTCAGTGGTCAATTGCGCGTGGAGCGCCATCTGCCATTTCCGCTATGCAAACCATGGTGTACTGTGCAAAGATAAGGGAGCACGCAGCCAATAGGAGCGTCGCGGCGGCGCGCGCACGTGAGTGGCCACGGCGTGAGAGTGCGCCGAAGCTGGCATTTCTGGCCGTCTTCGGCAGCAGCGTCCCGGTGGGGAGTGGGACGCCCGCCGTGAACTTCCGATCACGGCGCCCTGATGTGGCGCGGCCGCCAGCCAATCAGGCCCTTTATTTATTTCTACAAAAGCCGCCACGTCCAGCCGAACCACCCCCAAACCCCGCCCTCCAGAAGCCGACCGCCGCACCGCACCGCACCGCAGTGTGCATCTACGGTCAATTGTTTACCAGGCCCCAGAGCTGGAAGACGACGCACCCCCGATATCCCGCCTGGCCAGGTACAGGATAAGCGCATGCCACTGGCGCGTTCGAAGGCCGGGAACAGGAAGGCATACCTCCAAAGCCCAGCGGCAGGCTTGATAGGTCTCAGAGCCAGAGGTCAAGTAGACGCCGAGGTGGATGGTTGGCATAGATAGGCCATTCGCTAGCTGCAAAAGTCAATGAGGGCCTGCCTCGGTGCGACGGGGCAGTCACTATCCTTGGTCCGTGAGGCCAGCGAGTAGGAGGACATGGTGCAAGCGTCGTCTGCGAACAGGCAAGATAGACGATGCGGCAGTAAGACGCCACGATGCTGCGGCAGCGATGGGAAGATAGGGGTAGGGTGGATGCAGGTCGCAGATGTTCGGATTGCGTGCAGGACCACGTTCGCTTCCCATCCCAGGCTGCCGGGTCGATAAGATGGCGCCGTCGGAGGCGAGTTTTCCAGCCTGGCGCCGGCGTCTTGAAGAGCCCGCGGGGATGCCAAAGCTGCAGCTCCAGCCCAGGGTGCAGAGGGTGCGATTATTGGACACGGGCGGCTGCGATCAGGGTGCAGGGTGATGTCACATGGGATGGTTCGCGGTGTGGCTGTGCGGCGTGCCCATGCTGATGCCCATGCTGATGCCCATGCTGATGCCCATGTTTGGACGCTTCGAGACCAGGCGGGAGTGAAAGCGCGTGTCTCAGGTTGTGGCTGGGGGGTGAATGGGAATGGTAATAGTGTCGTCTCACTAGTGTGCTGTCAGAGAAGGAGTTATATTGCCTGCCGCATGCAGACGCAGTATTGGTCGGCGACGGCAGCCGCACGGTATTGTGCCTTTGTAGTGTTCAGTACCACATGCTGTACCGTGACACAGGCCTGCTCGAGGGGGATCTGCGGAAATGTTCCGACGACGACGTGCACGGGATGCCCGCAACGTCCAGCCCGACTGGGGGGCGGCGCGCAGAGAGGCGTTGGCGGCCCATTGTCAACTCCAGTCGCCCGGCGACCATCCAGCGGACCGGCCCATCCTGGGATGCGCAGACATGACAAAAACAGCACTCCTCGACGAGCGGCTCCTCCAGGACCTCCACCACGAACTCGCAGAACTCGGCGGCGCCGACCCCCCGGCCGCTCCTTGCACCTGCTGGTCCCACGCGTGCGGCCTGCGACGCACAGCATGCACAGGTCCCAGCCGCTGCGTGTGCGTTCGTGTCGAGCGCCGCCGTCACGCTCTGCGCTGCCCGTGAACAAGCCACCGTGTGCATCTCCATCTCCGTCCGCCGGGCAGATCAGCATCCCGGCGACAGATCGCAGCAGGGGCCGCGCAGCCGAGCACGCCTCGACTGGATTCGACTTGATGTTCCCCAGGGATCATTTTGGAATAGAGTGAACCGCAGCAGAGCCTCAATAATCGACTATAGGAGGCGCCCGAAGCCACACCTTGTCCGCTCCTGCTGCTGCTCATGAGCGTCACGGACCCAATATATAAGAGCCTTAACATCGCCAGCTATAGTTCCTTCCGCAACGCCTGACAGCGCCTCGCCCGCACAGCATTGCAAGCGAACACCTGCCGTCATCGTCAACGTCGGCCTGCATACCGGACGGCTAGTCTCGTCCCCCACTTCTAGAACCTCCTCGCACGCCGCCTCCTCGAGTCAGCGCTCATGATACTTCACCGCCCGCCGCTCGTTCAAGTATGTACAGACGTCCTGAAACACATAGACTGGTGTCTCCGCCCGCTAGCCAACCAGACGCGCTGATACTCTGTTCCTGCAGTAGCCCGCTACCCATCTCACCGTCAACATATCGCCATGTCCAACCTTCACGGATTCGCGACGCACTTTCCTGCCGGCTACCCGTCCTTCCAATCAAGAGGAGGGCCCTTTTCCGGCGGCGCCAGTGCCTCTTCGGGAGAGTCAGGGTCCGGCAATGCGGGGCAGCCCGAATTCGACATCTTCGAGTGGCATCCCGCGTACCAGAGCTGCCAGCGCTACTTTCTCGACCACGCCCAGCACGACAACGGCGTCCAGGCGCTCGCCGCACTCGTCAACATCTGCTTACCCTTCCAATGGAACGCCACCCCCATTGTGAATTCCTCGGGGCCTTTGCCGAGCTCGGCAGGCCCGGCAGCGTACAACCTCCCATGGCCAAGACCGGGCCCAGTGAGTAATTCCCGCGGCCAGCCCGCACCCGCCGCATGGGTGTCTTTGGTCCCCTACATACGCCGTCTTGTCGTCACTGGCATGGACAAGGACGGCATCATGCACGGCTTCTTCGGCGAGGACTGGCGGAAGGGCGTGGGACCCGTCCACGAATGCGAGCGGCGCAACTACCTCTTCGCGGCCAAGAGTACCGAGTGGGCCAAAGTTAAGCACCAATACGACATGTCCCCGCACGAATCAGTACCCTTCCTCAAGCCGCTGCAGGACGCCCACTTGGCCGAGATCGAGGTCGCTGAGCAGACGTGGAGCCAGTGGTTGGCTATGCAGGATTGGATGGTGGGCCCCAGGGCGCCCAACTTGGACATGGAGGTTAAGAACGAATCCTAGTGATTACTCGGCAGCACGGTGCTGGCGTAGGCTCACCCTACCCAGCTACTGTACTAACTCAATGTTTTCGGTATGTTCTATTGCATGGCGTTGGATCGATTTGGGCAGGCATAGCGGCTGCTCCCATCCAGCGCTGACAACGTACCGTACTACGCGTAATAGTACGTCCCGTAGTACGTCCCGTACGCCGTACGTACGTAGCTGCCTCCTAGGCCGTACCGTAGCCATAATTTGTATGTGGACGAGGCGTAATTACAGCTCTATAGGAGCCTTTTTGTAAGCTTTTAACGCGACCTTTTAGTGTTTTAGGGGGCTATTTTTGGCCATTTTTCGCCCTTTTTAGTATAGTATAAGCTTAGATTATAGGGGGACCTAGTAGGCCTTTATTATAGCAGAATTTTCTAGTGCTCCTTAAGCAATAACATCAGGAAAAATTTTGAGCGCGCGTGCGCACCAAAAGCGCTCTAAGCGCACCCGCGATACTACTTTTTTTTTAGCGTGCGCATGCGCAAGGTTGCGCAAGGATGCGCACCTATGCCGCCAGTGCACCTAGGGCCCCTATGGCACCTATGCTATTAAAATAATGCTGATTAATCAGCAAATAAAGCTCTTTAATTGGCTAGAATTTAAAAAGAAGCTTAGTAAGCTACCTAGTAAGCTACTTAGTAAGCTACTTAGTAAGCTTTTAAAAAAAAGATTTCTTAAAGTATAAAGTTAAAATCTCTTACTAGATAGTAATTACTAATTAATATAATAGTACTAATTACTAGCGTGTTATATAGAATTTCTACCTAATTCTAAATTCTAGGTTTTGTAGGTTTAAAAATAGAAAAAATATAGTTTTATAATTATTTAAAAGAATTAGATTAGGCGAAAATTAGTGGCTTAGCAAAGAACACTATTTTAAAAAGTATAAACTTTAATAACTTTTTAACTACTTTATTTTTATTAAAACTTTTTTAAAATTTTATATACTATATTATTAGTACTATATATTTATATAATAATATTACGTAATATATATAATAACTAGCAAAATAAATAGTTTTTATTAATTACTAACTAATTATATAATAGAAATAGTATTTTTAAATTAAATAATTAAAGACTAGTATTTTCTCTATAAATCTATTACAAAATTAAAATTATAGCTTTACTAGTAAAAAAGTTATAAAGCTTTAAAAAAATTACTTAGTTAGACTATTTGTGCACATTTGCGTAAGTCTGCGCATATTTACGCATTTCTAAGCATTTTTGTACTAGCAAATTGCCTGTGTAAAAATACGCACAGATGCGCACATCTGCGCACGGTTAAGCAGCCTCTCTAGAAAAAACTTTCCTAATAAACTTATTAGCTTTTGCCTATAATATGCCGTAAAATATATAGTCCTAGGCCTCGCAATTATTTTAAAGTATTCTTAATTATTACTCTTATTATGCTGCCACGTTATAAAGGCTTAACGCTACTTATATTACTACTAGTAATAGTAGATATATATTATTAGAGTTATTTACATTATATAAAAGTACTCTAGGTAGTATAGAAAAGTTATATATTTAGTAGCTAGATTATTATATAAAAGAGGCCTTTAATATTAATTAGCACTACTTTTAGTATAATAATGTCAGATATGCAGCTGTTAGATAGAACAAGCGCGTTGAGGTTGGATCTGTACAATAAAGCAGGGACCACCTGGCTTGGCACACTAGCGAAGAAGTCAGAACCAGCCGAACACGGTGGACACGAACACAATACAATCATCATTATCTATTAAGGCGCATCATCGCATTCAACCATTAAATCTGACAATTAAGAGTCTCACTGCCTTAATTGATACCAAAATGGCTGCACTACCCCAGCGTGACCCGACGGTGACCCTTAGAGACCACACCAACTACAGGGCATGGATAATGCAGCTCTAGTCTAGATGCGTCGCATATCGCATCTGGCCAAAAGTCAATCCTACGTCGAATATCCCAATGAAACCTGAACCTATAGCCCCAAGGGCGCCGCTAATTAATGGGTATACTCCAGCAGCGAACGTCAGCATCCTAATAAGGCAGTCCAAACTGTTAGCAGCAGGACTTAAGGCGTTTAAAGAAGATCTTGAGTATTACAAGATTCTTGTCAAGCAGTATAAGAACGATCGACATGATTTTAAAAAGGAGCAAACAAGCCTCTAGCAAATCATTGTTTATATTCAGGCTACTATCAGCCCACATCTTCAGCGCACTTACTGCCTCCCAGATCAACCACTAAGACAGTGGATTACAAACCTCAAAGCCACGGTTGGCGTCGACGAACGATTCGAGAGAGAACGAGCCCGCGACCGATACCTTACATCCCTCAGACCAATGAGAAACGCGTCAAATTGGGACACATGGCTTGCTGAATATAATTAAGCAGCTACAGAAGCGGAGACAAGCAATGTCCCTAAGATAACACAGATTAATATGATTACAAAGGACTTTCTAACTACTATAAACAAAGTTGCGCCCAATTAGTCTACAACCTTTTAGGATAGCGGACGGTTCACACCTGGCATAAATTGGAAAGAAATAATAAAGCGCTTCCAAGAGCATATGATGTTAAATCATCCAACCCCTCGAACAGAGAAGCACAAGGCCGCATTTGTGGCAGATGACTTGTTATACCTCGCTAAAAGTGGGAAAACCACCCAGGGCATTAATGCCAAAGCAGCACTATCTAGAAAACGGGGCAGACCCCAATATCAACGTAATGACCAAAAAGATAATAAGAACTTATCCTCAGTCCAAAAACCTGCAAAAATAGGAGGCGCTAAATGTCCTGCGTATGGACATCGCCATAGACTCCAGGATTACTTCTATATTAATGCAGACAAAGCTCCTGAGTGGTGGAAACTAAACAAGAAGATCGAAGAACTCGTCGCATTGAAGCGCGAGCACGATCCCAAATTTCAAGGACTGCTAAGAGGACAAAGCAGACTAAGATCAAAAACACCAAACATCAAACAATCGCACACGCCCACACCTAAGATCCTCGAGTCCCCTAAGGACTAACTAGAGGGACGAAGAATATCAAACGTCAACGCTGCGTTTACATCAGCGCCAATGGAAACAGAAGTGTCTAATTACCCGCTGAAGCGCTCGTTCATTCTTGATTTAGGATCAACTTGCCACATTACAAACAACCCCAACTGTATCTACAACTTCCGTCTACCTACGTCCGAAGATTATATATAGGCTGGCAATACAAAGATATGGATAAAAGGCTACAGCTCTATTGACTTAACACTGAGAGGCTAATATGGAACAACTACGTTAGTTCTACATAATGTGGCTATCTATCCAAACCTCCTGTGCAACCTAGTCTCCTTTCGACTACTAAGGCATAGAGGAATCTGGTAGGATACGCAAACGGACCCAACTACGCTAAAAGGACTAGACAACAAGGTTATTAGAAAACTATCCGAGATACACGGTCAATAGGTACTTGAGTATAATCCGCTACCACCCACTTCATATCACATCCGCAAGAATACATCACGAACGAAAGGAGCACCACAAAGGGCCTTAGCCGAATTATGGCACAAGAGACTAGGACACTCTGGACTAGCAGCTATTAAACATCTTATGCAGCAAGCTAAAGGGGTGCGAGTTAAGGGAGTTACAACAGTTCAATGCGACTCCTGTGGGAAAGCAAAGATCTGGCGACAAATTAGCCAAGCACCGCAAATTAATAATAAAGGACCAGGAGAAAGACTGGCTATTAACTTTTATGCCTACGAGGCGCAAAGTAGCACTGGCGAAAGGAGCCAGATGCTTATCACTAATAGGTACTCAGGCCTACAATGGGACTTTTATTTTAAAGACAATCAACCAGCAAAGTCGGTTATTAAAGTTCTATCAAACTTCTTTCTCTTCCTTAAAAACTATTACAATATTACGGTCAAGGTCATTAAAGCGGACAACAAGATCACGATGGTGAAACCGGAAATCGAGCGCTGGTTGGCATCACAAGGAATTACTATCGAGCCTTCCGCCCCAAATACACAAGCTCAAAATGGAGGTGCCAAACGCTTAGGGGGTGTGAACAAAGAGAAATCGCGCGCGATGCGTCTTGATGCCAACCTACCCTAGGAACTATGGCCCGAAGTCACAAGAGCTGCAGTATACCTCTACAATCGAACACTGAATTATGCGAACAACTGGAAAACGCCATACAAGATATTCTTCACACGAGTTGCTCTGAACAACAGAGTAGTCACCTTAATCAAGAAACCCAACCTCACTCACCTCAAAGCGTATGGCTGCAAAGCGTTCGCAATAACAGATAATACACATCGAGGTAAATCAAGGCTATAACGCCTAGACCTAAAGGCTTAGATTAGTTACCTAGTAGGATACCGGTCCTCAAACATCTATCGAATTTGGATACCATCACTTGCCAAGGTAATAAGCACCCGCAACGTTATCTTTAACAAACAAACTATCTTTAGTGGCAAAACTAAGGACCTTATGGATAACCTTATGCACAGTACACTGGAGAAAATTGCCACATACGTGAGAACAATCAAACTCCTAACACCAAGTCATTAACCAGAGACAGAGTCCTTCCATAAAGACGACACTATTGGAGGCTCATCAAATCCCCAAGGCGAAGTAGACCCACCAGGCTACTACCAAGGAGTAAAGATCAGGGACAACTATCCGACTCCTCCAACTACACCACCACCTGCGGCATTACTTGCGCAGTTAATGGCTGGAAATAAATCAGAAATAAGCCTAAAAGGGTCATCCAAAACTATCCCCTGGGCAGCCGCCTTTATAGCAGGAACTCAAGCTGGCCACATTGGGAAATACAGAGGGGATGTTATAGACAAGGCTAAGATGATAAGAACGCTCGCTAAAGGCTTGAAGCCCCATCGAAGTCAACTCCCACCTCTGCCAACGTGCCGTACCAAGCTTAAGGATCACCCGATGGGCGAATTGTTCAAAGAAGCAGAGCGGGATCACCTCGCAAGCCACAAACAAAGGAAATCATAGTCAGAAGTACCAATGAAGAAGATCAAACTAATAGGACAGCAGATCCTTAACTGTATGTGGGTATACACCTACAAGCTTAACAAACACCATCGCTTGCTAAAGTGCAAGGCACGGCTAGTCGTCTGGGGCAATCAACAACGGAATATTACCTCTTAAGACACTTATGCAGCCACGCTTGCCAGTAGGTTGTTCCGAATACTAGTGGCAATAGCAGCTTACTATAATATAGAGCTCGAGCAATACGACGTTACAAACGCTTTCGTCCATACAAGTATGGACCGAGAGGTATACATAAGAATGCCCCGTGGCTATCAGAAGCCTAGAACGATACTTTAAGTCAATAAGGCTTTATATAGTCTTTGGATCTTACTACTCCTCTGGCAGAAAGAGTTTACCTTAACACTTAAAGCTCTAGGTTTCTAGACAGTGCCTTACAAGCCATGCTGCCTTCTTAAAGATGAAATTATTGTCTTCTTCTACGTCGACAATATCATCTTAGCTTTTTACAAGCAGAAAGAGGAAGAAGCCTAACAAGCGATTAAGCGCCTACAAGAAAAATACACCTTAAGTAGAGGAAACAACCTTTAGTGGTTCCTTAGCGTAGAGATTATCAGAGATCGAAAGACTAAAACGATTTAACTCTCTCAGGCTGCCTACTTAGACAAGATTAATTAATTAGTTGATAAGAGGGATATTCAACACGACACCCTAATGGCAGCTATCGAGCTAAAACCACAAGACAGCTTAGCAACACCCTTAGAAATTAACAAATACCAACGCAAGATCAGATCGCTTCTATTCGCAGCAGTAACAACTCGACCAAACATAGCCTTTGCAACCTTAAGGCTAGCTCAATTCCTGTTAAATCCGGGCTTAGAACATCACAATGCCGCTAATTGAGTACTACTATACTTATCAAGCACTAGATAGAGAGCACTGCAGCTTAGAGGAGGCAACTGCCTTCAAGTAGCCAGCGATGCCTCATTTGCTAACAACACACTGGACAGAAAGAGCTCGCAAGAATACACTATTAAGCTATTTAACGGACTTATTGCCTAGAAAGCAAGCAAACAAGAGACTGTCACAACTTCGACAACTAAAGCAGAGCTTCTCGCCTTATCGCAAGTGGCCAAGGAAGCAATCTTTATATTAAGACTACTGGACGAACTGCAGATTAAACTGCGCTTATTATTAATTACTGTCCAATGCGATAATAAGCAAACTATTCAACTAGTCACTAAGGAGATATCCAGGCTTTAGACTAAACTACGACACGTCGACATTCACAATCACTAGTTAAGACAGGAAGTCTCTACTGGAAAGATCAAGGTGGAGTACGTACAATCGGCAGAAATGATCGCCAACGGCTTTACAAAGGTCCTCCTAGTCAACAAGTGGAAAGGGTTCCTAACCCAACTTAGGCTAGTTAAGATAACAGAACGCAAAGTAGCGAATAAAGCACCTTTTAAGGAAATTCAAGGGCACCTTAATAACCTTACTTTAGGATAACAGGCTGCTAAATAGTTTAGCTTGCAAGGATCTTCCAAGCTAAGGGGGTGTGTCAGATATACAGCTGTTAGATAGAACAAGCGCGTTGAGGTTGGATCTGTACAATAAAGTAGGGACCACCTGGCTTGGCACACTAGCGAAGAAGTCAGAACCAGCCAAACACGGTGGACACGAACACAATACAATCATCATTATCTATCAAGGCGCATCATCACATTCAACCATTAAATCTGACAAATAATTACTATCTAGTTACTAATAAAGTTAGGTATAGAGTTCGCTATAAATTATAGCTTAAGGATAAGCGCACGCCTATATCTATATAGTAATATAGAGCTAAGTTAGAGTATCTAAAAGATAATATAGTTAGTAAGATAATCTTCTAGCTATATAAAAACTATTACCTTATGCAGAAATAAGCTAATTACTAGCGTATTAATAGTATAGCGCATATTAAAGGCTACCTTAGAAAGGCCTATAAAGTTAACCTATATACTAGATTATTACCTATTATAAAGACTATAAAGCCTAAAAATCTATAGGATAAAGCTACTAGCGCGTAGTTAATAGTGTCGTATATATTATAGTAAGAAGAGGAGCTCTAGAGTGCCTTTATTAACTAGGTAATTGCTAAGAATTTAAGCTTTTTAATAGTAATATTAGCAGCTATATAGAGCCTTCTAATATAGAATTAAACTAACCTTTTACGCGTCCTACTAGTTAGGTATATTATACTATTAAAATATATATAATTAAGTCTAGCAGATTAAAAAAAAAAGAGGTTATAGAGCTTTTATACGCGTTACTAAGTAAAATAAGTATAAGTTATAATCTATAAATATTACTAAATAATATAAGCTTTCTTAGAGTTATTACCTACTTTATTAGTAAAATAGTTGTTTCGCTCTAGTACCCTTATTAATAAGGAACTTAGTAAATTTTTAATATTAACTTTTTATAATTTAAATACTTAACACTAATAACGCAATCTACTTATTACCTTTTATAATATTTTTAGCAACTATATAGTAGCTACATAAGCTTAAGTTATTGTCTAGGTTATCTATAAGTATAACTTTAAGTAAAAACTTTATTATTTTATAGGTAATAATATAAGTAATAATAATACAAAGTTTATTAAGCAAATTAACTTATTAACTAGCCTTAATATTAAAAGTTAACACTATATACGCTGCGTAGGGTATATAATTAACCTAATTATTAAGGTACTTATATACAGCACTAAAGTAAGCAAATTTAAGGCAAAGCTTACCTATACCTCTCCCTAAAAGTAATATTAATTATACTAAAGGTATAAAGTTATTAGTAAGCTATATAACTTTATAAGCACTATATACACATCCTATAAACACTATAAGCTTTTTACACAACCTAGTAATAATTAGGCAATAAGAACTCTATATAGACCTTTAGCACACTTAATTTAGTATAAAATAGTAGTATTAGATAGTATAATATTTACCTTATATTGCTGCGTTGCTAAAAGCTTAAGAACCTAATTTGTAAGTTTATATAATATGCGCGCAATACTGCTAACCTTCTAGAGGTCCTTAATAATAATAATAATTATATATATAACCTAATAACTAACACGCTATCTAATAACAACTAGGAGAAAGTCTATATAATAATATAGGTGCTATAGAAGTTCTATAAGCTCTATAAGGCTCTAGAGGGCGCGGCTAGCGTTAGCAAATTTAGGTCGCTTTAGCAGATAATTATTAACTTATAGCAACTTTACAAGTCGCTAACTAAGCGTATATAGCTAATTAAGGGCTTTATAGACTCTGTGTACGTCTAATAAAGTGTTACACTCGCGCTAGAAAAGCTTATAATATACTTTAATAAAATTATACTAGATTTAGAGCTATTTCTATACTATATAGCTATTATATTATACTTATAGCTGCGTATTGCATAGTTTAAAAATTACTAGAAAAAGCACCCTATATAGTATAATAAGGCTAAGATATCGCTATGTAAGATATTTTAAAGCTATATTAATATTAAAAATAATACTAAGAACTACCTAAAGTTATTTCTATTATCGTATAAGGTCTCTAGGGCGTATAAAGGCAATATAAGAAGGGCGTATATAATAAGTATAAATTCTATACTTCTTATTAGCAGTAAGGTATATAAACGCTATAAACGTATATTATAACTTAATAAGTACTTAGACAACTTATAAAAAAATCTTAATAGTAATAATAACACATTAAAATAGGTTATAAATAATTCACACTATTAGTAGGTTATAATAGGTTAAAAATAGTATCTAATTATATATAAGATAGCTATAGATTACCTCTTAGTATCCTATACGTTATGCAACTATAAGAGGTATTTTAGTTCTATAAAATATATAGTTATATATAATTACAATTCTCTTAGTAGGTGTACTATTAAGGCGTTATAATTATAAAAGAACTAGCTGTATTAAAAAGTTATTAAAAGTAACTTTTTTAACCTTAACACTAGAAAACAATTACTAATTACCTAATTAGGAAGGATCTTAGTATATATAGCCTATAAACACCTTTTTAGACCGTACTATAGTTACAGGGCGTAATCTAGCATCTCCAGCGGCTCCCGTACGTACGTAGCGCCCATACAAGCCGTAGCGTAGAGCAATGAGGGTCAACCGTACCGTACTACGCTACGTTGTCAGCGCTGCTCCCATCGCCGCGGGGGATGCTCTCGGCTTCGGTATCAGTACCTGCGGCAACACTTTGACATTTTGACATCAATCGGCATCGGCATAATGAGGTGTGGGACAATCCAGGTTGTATGTAGAATACACCCCAATGAACAGAGACAATCTTAGACTTGCGGATATCTTGTGCGCGATCTACGTACTCGGGTAGGACAAAAGCAAATGCAGGGATCCGCATGTCCAGTTCGCGCCCGTGTTTTGCAGCTGCCAACAACCGCGCGTCAGCGAATCAACAACCCAGCAGTGTGCCGATCCGCTCTTGCTGCATGTTCCCGCTGTCGTTCATATGGATGCAAGTGCCTGGGCCGTGCGCACCGGACGAAACTCACTCTAGGCTCCTCATGAGCCCAACCCTTCTATGGAATTTATCATCGATTACTTGGAATAGCAACTACCCTGGACGCGAATCTCTTATACATACCCCGGCTGACTGGTGTTGGTGTTCGCAGTCGGGGCCGTCGCCAAGCCCCGGAGACCCTGACCCTACCCTGGTCGCGATCTGCACACCTCGTTCTCTCTATTGTCGACAGCTTGTCCTTATTCCTACCACGCACCACACCCCAATAATTTTAACACCCCAGCCGAGGGCTCGGCCTTTTCCACAATGGATCCTTTGGTCAAGGAATGGACTCTTTTCGTTGATAGATGCTTAGAAAACAGGATTTCTGTCGAATTATTTGCGCCTATGGCAACTCAACTGCACACACGATCACCACTTCCTGGACCCAAGCTTGCCGCATTACTAGTGAAGCCTCGAAGTGCCGGTGCGAACAGCGTCGATCCGCGCGTTGTTGTCTATCTTGAGTGTTTACTCGCGCTCAAGAAAGTTGATGCATCCGATCTCCTTTCGTCAACTTTCCGATTCTCCAAGGATTGGCCCCTGCAAGGAACTACCAGCACTAAGGATCTCTCCCGATGGCAGAACCCTCCGGAGTTAGAGGAGATCGTGTTGCTTCACTTGCACAAGGCCTTTGCCGGGGACGCCCCAGAAAGACCAATCACCAATGCGGAAGGGGTCCGAACTCTGCACACGGTCACTAGATGGATGACAGCAATGGTTACCTCTCATACCAGCGATTCAATGATTCAGGCAATGGCTGGTCTTCAGCAACAGCCCCAGCAGCAATCTATCAACGTCCGCGAGGCGCTTGGTATGTTTGTGGTGGGGCTAGTCGAGAACGGCAAGATTCTACAGTTGTTGAACAGGCCTGAATTAAAGGGTGCGTCACTTTCTTCAGCAGGATACAAGATATGACCCCTGCCAACGATCCCGCTTTCCGATGGAAACCGCCATGTTGCTGATATGCTTACCTACACAGATGTCATACGGAAAAATTTTGCGCGAGCGCTTACGACGTTTATCCCATTCCTTTCGCAGACCTCCATCCAGATCGCGAATCGGCTGGAAATCTCCCAGAAAGAACATGATCTCCATGATAAGTCTGATTCGGGTGCCAATGACGGGGTGAACGCGAACGCCGGGCTTGGCGTCGCTGCGCTGCAGCTCGAGGCTGTGATTGATCTTCCCCAAATTAATACAAGAGCTGGTCTCTATATTTTCTTGAATTCATTAGTAAGTTCACTACTATTTTATGTTTCTCAATCTGACAGATGTAGCTTGTTGCGCGTCCTCTCACTGATGACTACACCATCAATAGCTATTTGCATTCCTGCTACAAGGTAATACCGAGGCGAACTCTCAAGTATCAATGTTAATGAAATCAGATGGACGCTCAAAATATGGCGACGGACCTGGTCACCGCCTCGTTTGATATCCTGGCAAATGCCCTGTATCGAAATGAACCAGCCCAGACTATGGCTGGTCTGAAATCGTTTCTTATGAACAGGGTCCCTGGGCTTTTGACCCAACTCACAACCCCACTATACGCCATGAACCCTGAGCTCTGCATAACACAAGCCCTCGGCCGTGTTGATACAAATGCATTCCCAGCCTTTTCCCAAGGGTTCGACATGTTGGGCAGTAACAACTTATTGGCCGATGTACGGCAGGACTTTTTGAACGCATGCGCTTTGCATGGCCTCATTTCAGCAAACACCGTCGAGCGCTTGCTTGGAGAAGCACCTATGCAGGGTCCACCAGGGACCAAATATGTGAAGGAGGAGCTATTCAACCACTGCAAAGATAATTTCGATAAAGTCAACGCCTACATCGACGAGTTGGAAAACATGGACGGCAATGCTGGAGCAATTGTAGCTGCTATTACAGACGTAATTTTCTCCTTCAATATGACATTGAAAGCTGCTAACAATTCATAGTTTGTATCGTACCTTTGCGATACACAGATGACAATGTACCTCAAAACGTTGTGTAACACTCTGTCGAAGAAGACGCAAGCACTGGATGTAATATTGCAGTTTACGTCGCCCGCTAGCATCCTACGGCCGCTCTGCCAGTTCTTGGATGAGTGGCATTATGAGAGTGACCAAGGTAATGACAAGATACGAGTAGAATGAAGCTAATACTGACCGCTTCAGGCGAATATCAACCGGTCTACGACGAGTTTAGCGCCATTCTGGTCCTTGTCTTGGCCTTTGTCTATCGATATGAACTGACGTACACCGAGTTGGGAATAGGACATGACTCTTTTGTCGCTCAGTTCCTCGAGCGCGGACATCTTAGCATGGCCCCAGAAAACTTGACTGAAGAGCAAGACAGATATCTAGGAAGCTGGCTGCAAGGCCTATTCGATGCCGACAAAGAAGGACTCAGTAACGATGTGTTCGCATCATGTCGACCCCAGGACTTCTACCTCATAGTGCCAACAATCTTTAGTCAGACTGTGATGGCTTGCTCCGCCGACGTGCTCTCTCTGGACTCAGTGAAGGGTGGCTTGGAGTGTACGTGACCCAATACCAGGTACGAAGATATACGGGAGCTAATCGCTTTCTAGATCTCCACGAGCCGTTCCTTATACCGTCTCTGGTTGGGGGTCTAACATGGATGGCATCGCATGCACTCCTCCAGACACACCAAGACCTTGATGTGTTGATGCAGATATTTCACAAGTTGATTCGGTCCGGTCCAACTTCCGGAGATGCACACTCCAAGCATTCTACTATCCTATCCATAGTATCCGCTCGCCTTGATGTGTGTTTCCGTACCTTGAAGCAGCGCCACCCGAGCCGCACGGATGTCGAACCACTCATACAGGCTATCAAGCCGAATCTGCATTATACTCGTTCGATGTACTCGTCCACATCCGAGCTGGAGCAATGGACCACTGCGACGAACAACACGCTCACTACTTCATTGCGCCATACCGTGCAGCTGCTCTCGCGATGGGCTACAACGGCCACCCTTCAGCCGAATCCGCCTAATTACACACATCGCCAGATCTACACCTCCATGAAGCTGCTCGGTGCCTCCAAGACTCTCAGTGCTATCGTTGATGAAGTCAAGGCCCAAAGTGACGCTGGAAATGGTGCAGCAGCTCTCGACATTGGTGTATCTCTCATCTGCGCACCCATGGTCGAAAACAGCGTACTGCCGGTAGATTGGGTAGGCAGTTCTGTGCATCAGCCTCACCCACCCCGGACGCATTCCAATTTGCGCGAGATGCTCAAGGTTGAATACGACAACGCAGCCCGCGTAGTATCTACTGACCCCTCGGCCGCCGAAACGGTCGTCCGTCTGCACCGGCGTGTCGAAGCTCATCTCGCAAACGTCGCGCAAGCAGGCCTTCCCACCGGTACTGTCGACCTTGGCAACGTGGGAATGGGAGGCGTGCAGACACAGAATATACCCACGGAGCTCGACAAGGCGATGAACGACGCTGCTGCGGCATCAATAGCCGCGGCGGGTGCAGACATGGCCGGCATTGACAAGCAGCTGCAGCAGAGTATAGACCAGCAATTGGATCTTGGAGCTGCTGGCGCGGACTTGGATTTGAGCGCGATGGGTGTTGGTAATGCAGGAGCCGGGGGCATGAGCGCTGATATGGGAAACCTGCCGGACCTGGATTTGGATATGGGCGATTTGGATATGAGTATCGGCCTAGATGGCGAAGACGACAACTGGGGTCTGGACTTTGACAATATGTAGGACTTTGACTTTGTTTTCCAGGTCTAGCTGGGGTTGGGCGAAACGGTGCGAGGGAGGCGTTATTCTTAGTGGATGTAGTCGTTGGATAGAATCGCGTTCTTCTCCATGTGCTTGGAGAATCAAAAAGTACTGTCGACTCAGCCGGATCAGGCGGCCTTATCTCCATGCATCCATGTTTTACGCTTTCTAATGAACGTGTCTCGCGTGCCTTGCAGCTCACTGTATCTACCAGTCACGTCAGTTTACGGAGCAATGCCATGACAGGAAGCACTGCAAAGCAAAGCAGCCACGAGACGCACATGTCTCATTACCTCGTCCCTAAAGAAACCCAAATCGTCGTGCCATCAACGAGGCTAACACCTGCCTGCATCCACTCTTACTCCTTCCGGTTGGCAGACAGGGTACCAAACGCAACCGCGCATCGCATCCGCACCCCACCATCCTCTATAACAAGCTGCCGGCCAACCTGCCCCACATCAACACCGTTCCCAACGACCCACAACACATGACACAGCGCCAACCGCACCAGCACCCTCTCTCTTATCACCAGCCATGCCGTACGACCTCAAAGGCAGAAATGTCCTCGTTACGGGCGGATCGGCGTACGTATCCTCCATCCATCCCTCCATCCACATATCTATCTATCATCCCTCACTCACTCCCCTCCCCTCCTCCCCAACCGATTGAACCAACCCAACTAACCCATCTTCTTTCAACAAAAAAAGCGGCCTCGGCGCCACCCTCTCCACAACCTTCGCCGCCCAAGGCTGCAACGTAGCCATCAACTACTTCAACCGCATCGAGCCCGCGCAGCACGTAGTGTCCGAGTGCGAGAAACTCGGCGTCAAAGCTGTCGCTGTTAAAGCTGTGAGCCTTATCCGGCTTTGGCCGTCTCCTTTTGCTTGAGCAGGATGAGGGCTGATTATGTATGGCAGGATATGTGCGATACGGCCGAGTGTAGGAGGGCGGTAGAGGAGACGATTAAGCTGCTGGGTGGGATTGATATTGTGATTTCGAATGCGGTGGGTAGGCCGATGGCTTTGGGAGGGGTAGGTGGGCAGAACAGAATCGAAGTCTGACAAATCACAGGGCTGGACAAAGTTCACCAATTTCGGCGATCTGGATGCAATGGATGAAAGGGAGTGGGACAAGGTGAGCACGTTACACGTCCCATAGGGATGGATCCAAACGAGTCTCTTTCGTCCGAATTCTAATCACAAGCAACAGTGCTGGGCCGCCAACGTCAAAGCGCCCCTCGCCCTCCTCAAGGCCGCAAAACCCACCTTCGAACAAAATCCCGAAGGCGGAGTCTTCATCAGCACGGGATCCATCGCCGTACATCATCCCCTCTTCCTAACCCTCTCAGCCTCCATTAACTTCCTGCTAAATAAATCCTAGGCTGTATCACAAGCAGGTTCCTCGATGCCCTACGCCGTAACCAAAGCCGCCCAACTCCAGCTCATAAAATGCCTCGGCCAGACCCAAGGCCCCAAGATCCGCGTAAATACCGTGTTGCCGGGTCTACTGCTAACGGAATGGGTATGTGCAGCTTCCGAGGTTTCGTCAGTTTGGATGTGGATGCTGATGACAGGCAGGGTAAGAAATATTCGGACGAGAAGATCCAGTGGGCAAAAGACGCCGCGGTGCTGAAGCATGAGACGGATCTTCAAGACTGTGAGATACACCATATGATGATTGGAACCATGCTCATATCATTCAGGTGCGGACGCGTTCGTCATGTTGGCGAAGAATACTAGTATGACGGGTATGAGGATCCAGGTGGATGCGGGTTTGAACGTACAGGGAGGCTAGAGCCATCCGTTCGTCGGTGCTGCTATTGCCTGGTCGACCTGAGATATTTTCCCAACGATACCTATATCCTTTTAGAACATCAATTGGGGTGGCGGTTTTCCCTCTTCGGCAACTGTTCTTGAACGAATAGTGGCGGGCTGCAGACCATTCATCATTCTTCCACTGTCTCCGTGTCATCCAGGGCTTTTAAGACTTCTTCCATTTCTCGCGGGCTGGTGATTCCCCACACGCCACCCCCTTTCACAGCGCCCTTCATGCCCACTTCTTTCCCAACCAGATTACGTCCAACCTTGCCTGGGCCGAGACCAACCCATCTTTTCACCTTCTCATCTTCATGGAGGTACTTGATCGACCGCCACCACTGCACCGTCTCAACACAACTCCTTGCCAACAGATCCTTCAACTGATGTTTGTTTTGAAAAGGCCGCCCTGACACATTGGAGATGCAAGGCATGATGCCTGGCCAAGTCACAATGTCGCTACCATCCGGCCTCTCCTTGTACAGTATCCTCTTCATCGTCTCCTGCGCGGGCTTCATCAACGGGCTATGAAACGGCGAATCGCTCTTCAATCTCACCGCCCTGGGGTCATGGCCGCCAAACTGCCTCAAGTTCGTCAACAACGTCTGCATCCTCTCAATGCTCCCACTCAGCACAATCTGGTTCTTGCTGTTGATGTTCGCGATGGACACCTGCTCGACCGCCGGGACGTCGTTGCCCGAATCGTTCTTGTAGTTTGGCGACGAGAGCTCGAGGAATTCGCGGAGGCCCTCGACAAGGCTCTTCATGTGCGATTCGGATTCGCAGACCAGTGCAATCATGCCGAATTCGCCGCCTTCGCGCTCGACGGCCTCGCGTGTACAGCGCGACATTTCCTCGGCGCGCTTGCGCACCATACGAAGCGCGTCCGGGAAAGTGAGGTAGCCACCAGCAACGAGGGCTGCAAATTCGCCGAGCGAGTGGCCCAGCGTTATGTCCACCCTTTCGGACAGGTTGAAGCCGAATTCCTGCTCCATGATGCGCAGGATGAGGATCGACGTGGCCATGATGGCAGGCTGCGAGTTCTGCGTCAGGTTGAGCTCGGCGTTTGTGCCGCTCTCGATGGTCTTGGTGAGGGGGACGTTGAGCGTCGTGTCGATTTCTTCGAGGATGGGCTTTGCGGTGCGGGGGAAGGCTTCGAGCCAGGGCGTGGCCATGCCGACTCGTTGCACGCCTTGGCCTGTGCTGGCGTGTTAGCATGGACATGGGACAGCTAGAAGACAGGTGTCCGGATGGAGACTCTCGGGATGCTGGTGTCTTACCGGGGAAGAAGATGGCAGTCTTGGGCCGCCTGGGAGGTGTCTGCGTGCTGCTCATCCACCGCTCCGTTCTTCCGCTCGTGCGCAGCCCGCCGCAGCGCGAGCATCTTTGCGCAAGAGACAGGGGGACGGCCCTCACGGGAGCAAGTGTGCTGGACATGACGGCGTATCGTGCTACGAGGAGTCGGATGACATTGTTGACATGGGAGGTGGCTGTGGGGGAGGACAGGTGGGGAAGGCGAGCTTCGGCAGGGTTAGCACCGATCGTCTGTTGGGAGTAACGTTAGACAACCGAGGTCATCCATTGATGCCTCCGATGCGCTTTTCAGTGTACACGTATTGAGCTTGACATTGGACGATTATCACTTCTGGACCGAAATACTTTTTGTACAGTACAGGGAACAGTCCACACAGACTCGCCTCGTCCTTCAAACCGTGCGCCAAGTAGCAACGTTTCCCTTTGCCCGTTCAGCTCATTTTCACTCCATGCCGCCCAGGTGACTATGGTACAGACAATCTTGGATTAACGCCCAACACCCTTTTCCACTGCAAACCCCTTTCTCTATCTCCATCGAACCTCAGGAGACGGTATCGTGGCTGGCTCTCGATGCATCGCTCATACACAGAGTCTCCAAAAGCCAGCGGCCAAGTTTTATGATGACGAAGAATGCGTACACTAGAACAACACTATCACTCCGAGCAATCCAGAGGAACCAGGTTCATTCTTACTCAGCCGCCATTTCCCTCGCAAGCTGTCTGATCTCGTCTCCAAACGCCGGATGCTTTCCTTTCTGCTCTGGATAGGTTGATTCCGTCATCTGGTCCAATAAGCCAGGCTTCGTGTCCAGAATTAGCTGCGTCGCCATGAAAGAGCGGCTCATCACGTCTATCATGGTTTCGGTCATGGCGCCGTTAGGTAACTCAGGGTTGACTCTGAATAGTATGCCCTATCACGAACATCAGCTCCTGATGTAGTCAATCAAGATCAGCAGAGACACTTACCAAAGTGCGGCCGACGAAGTCCCACATAAAGTATACATTGTTCTTGTCGTTTGCGGGCGTCGAGTACGTCTGTTGCAGGTTCGGCACCATTGCGGGATGCTGTGCGAGTTTCTCGAGTAGAATCTGATGTTGGGTGACATAGTGCTTCCAGTCTTCATGTGCAAAGCTGGGTATGGGCACGTCGGTGAGATGTCTGGTGAAGACTTCGCGGGTGCTTGTGTCTGGGTTCTCAAAGAGCACTTTGGTGAGCTTCTCCATGAATTCGTCCGGGTTATCCGTGTGTGAGACCATGGCGCCGGCTTCGCTCAATTCGCTGGAAAAATTGATCAAGTATCGTGTCAGAAGGCAGCCTGTGGAATGTCTGAAGGTTGAGATGAACGAGGGTCCGGTGCTGAGCTAAATCACGTGTGTATGTTGTCATCAATACCCTGTCTCGGCAGTCAATGCGCACCGTCACTCAATGCGCAACCCCAACATGACGCGCCCCAACTTTGACGCGCCCCAACTCCACCAATATGGACCCAATTAACGCCGCGATAGCAGCAATCGAAGCGCAAGAACCAGGAGAATTTTTATCATACAATAAAATCGCCAAAGAATTTGGTGTTGTACGCTCTACGTTGACGCGCAGGCACCAACGCGTCACGCAGGCGCGTACTATCACTGATGGTACACGTCGTCTACTCCATCCACAACAAGAAAAGGGGCTTCTACAATATATCACCTACCTTACTGAGCGTGGCCTTCCTCCTACACGGCAGATAATACAAAATTTTGCTTCATACATAGCAAAAAGAGACGTTAGCATGTCCTGGGTTAATCGCTTTATTAGGCGCAACCCCAACTCCTTGATCTCACGATAGACGACTGGGCTTGACAGCAATCGCCACAAGGCTGATTCAGAGGCAAAATACAGGCTCTACTTTGAGCTTCTACACAAGAAAATTACAGAGTATAGTGTAGAGCCTCAGCATACGTACAATATGGACGAGAAAGGCTTCCTCCTTGGTATCACTGGCCGCTCAAAAAGGATCTTCGATAGGCCTCTATATAAGAGTCGCCAAGTAAGGCAATCTATACAGGACGGCAGCCGTAAGTGGATCTCGCTCATCGCATGAATATGCGCCGACGGATCTACTGTTAATCCAGCGCTAATCTATCGATCTGACGCCGCGACTCTACAATCAAGCTGGGTTGAAGAAATCAACGTCAATTCTCACAGAGTCTTTATCACCTCATCAACCTCTAGATGGTCAAACAATGAGATAGGGCTTCAATGGCTTAAACAGGTGTTTGATCGCTGTACAAAGGAGAAGGCTCGACGGCAGTGGCGACTCCTAGTCCTTAATAGGCATGGATCTCACGTTACTATAGATTTTATCAACTACTGCGATCAGAATAAGATCCTCCTTGCGATATTTCCCCCTCATGCGACTTATACGCTGCAGCCTCTTAACGTCTGCGTATTTAAGTCTCTCTCAGCTGCCTACTCTGACGAGCTCTCCAGATACCTGTATAGGAGCCAAGGACTGTCAACAATCGCCAAAAGAGACTTCTTTACGCTATTCTGGAAGGCCTGGACGACGTCAGTTACGCCGCAGTTGATTACCAAAGCTTTTAAGTGTACAGGTATCTCGCCGCCAGATCCAACGCCTATCCTCAAAGGTTTAACAAAGAGACTCTGCCAGAGCCAGAATCACCAGTGAGCTCTACCTCAGTACTTAGCGCGTCAGATTGGCGTAAAATAGAGCGACTGTTACGCTCCACTGTGAAGAATATCGCGACTGAGGAGTCGCGTAAGCTGAGCCAGACGATACACTCAATCTCTGTACAAAAGCAGCTCCTAGAGCATGAAAATAAGGGTCTCCGAGAAGCTCTTGCAAACCAGAAACGGCGTCAAACAAAAGGCAAGACTCTGCCCTTAGAGCAACCTAAGGAGTGGCATAGAGGAGCAGTTTTCTGGTCACCTGCCCGCGTACAGAGGGCGCGTAACTCGCTCAGCCAGCAGGAGGCTGAAAAACAACAGTTACAACTCCAAAAAGCTCAGCAGTAAGAGATCCATATAGCTAATAAACAGCTTAAAGCTCGTTTACAGCAGGAGAAGCGCGTTGAGCGGGCAGCAGCCAGAGATGCGCGCGCCAAGGAGAAAGCTGATCAAGCTGCTGAGCGACGCCTCCGTTAACAGGCTCGCAAGACTCAACAACAACTTCAAAAACGTCTCAAAATTGCTAAAAAGGGAAGTCAGAAAGCTTTAAAAGCTACTTATACAGTTACAAAGAGGAAGAAATCTACGCCAGCACCTGTACGCGTTGATGCGGCGGCATCTGCGCCATTAACGCCATCATCGCGCTGTGGCCGTATAATCAGAACACTAAGCAGATATCTATAATCTGACTAGCTAGCAATCATCTATAGCTCTATGAGAAGCCAACTCTAGAAAATCTCGCGATAAAAGCTTTTGTGTAGAGCTCTATAGCCTCATATTGCTGGCTGAGCGATTACGTTGGGGTTGCGCATTGAGTGACGGTGCGCATTGACTGCCGAGACAGGGTACGCGTAACCCCGCACCTTTGGAGTTGTTTTGTGGGGACGCAAGCTGAACCAACGCGTTTATTCGTCTTGAGTCGCGTAGCCTGAGGCTATGGTTACTTCGTCTTTTTCTTCTTAGGATTGCTAGACATTGTCTGCATCGCCGCAGAATCCCAATCACACTTAACACCATTCTCTACAACACCTTCATCCCTCTACGAATAATCATTAACTGCCCTATCAAAAAGGTAATTCTCATAAGACCGCTAATCCTGTTAGACTGCGTGGCTTCGAGTCATTAAGTTGCCGCTACATCGTGATGTCCTACAATGACATCTCCTGAAATAGCGTCTACCACATCTTGAGCACTCTTGAACTCCCCTTTCCAGCAACCCTTAATGACTCGTCCGCACGAGTAGCTCTGCACATCTGGGTATTCCATTCTTAAATAGCGGGCTGCTACGTCTTCCTCTGCCAGGTAATCATATGGCTCGTGATCGGACATTATGAAATATATAGTAGAGCCCAACGCGAACAGATCCGACTTCGTGTCTGGTGTTGCAAGTGGATCCCTTGGCAGAAAAAATCGAATGCTCTCCATAGCACCCCCATCCAGAGCGCCAAATAGGGATCCAGCAAAGTCGCAGAGTTGGATGTCAAGATGCTCGTCGAGAAGAAGATTATTTGGATGGATATCGCTGTGGATGACGCCTTTGTCGTGGATAAAGGCGAGTGCTTCGGCGGCTTGCTTTGCCCACTTCCTCCGTAGATGCTCTGGACTCTCGCTAGGATCGTGACTGGACAGGTACCGGCGTATATCACCATTAGCTGCCAACTGGAATTGGAGGCCGTGCTCGTGCTTTCCTAAGTACTTGACGATCCTTTTATGACTGCCTAGTACCGAGAGGATAGAATGTTCGATATCGAGACAGTTTTTCGCGCGACGATCGTCCCTGTCCCAGACGTACTTCAGTACGGTCCCATCCGCAAGTAATGCTAGCTTTGCCGTATTGCCACCCCATATTATGTCTGTCTCGGAAACACCAGGCGGGTACCATGCGTCGAGGTATTTCACCAGATTAATTGGGTTTGATGGATCAACGTGATATTTTCCATCCATCGGCACGACCGTGTTCTCACTGGAAGATGGTGGCATGTTTTGAAAGGGTCTCGTGGACCAAGAATCTTTATGTGCAAGGTGGACGTGCAAGGCGGACGGAAGAAGAGAATGTTAAAACGACTCTAGTGTCAACTAGGTATTGTCAGTCGTGAAGGTTTGTTGGGAGGGAATGGCCTTGAGGTATCCTATGCACCGTCAATATGTGCCGCACACGGGCCACCTCTTGATGACCAATTAGATGATTGATCGCCAAAACACTAAAACCTGCATTATAATGTTAGCAATTCAATAGTGCCGCTTATTGCGGCTAAGCTCTACTTTGCTAACAATAGTTATATATAAATATATTGTCGGCTTGCCAAATACCTTTTTTAACCTTTTTTTTAGTTTAAGGTTAAAGTAGATTAAGATAGAAGATTATTATATACTATATACAGCACCTAATTCTAATTAAAGACTAACCTTAAATACTACCTAATAACGTAATAATAGTTTAAACTTACTTGTACTCCCTAATACTTATAAGCTTCTAGTTCTAATATAATATTTACTTATACTATATATACTATATCTAGTATATACTATGTGTATAGTAAACTATAGTTACGCTATAGCTACTAAGTCGCGAACGCGATAACTAAACTATAGTTAAGTGTTCTATTGCCTATACTGCTTCTGTAGTTGCAACTCTGCAGTCTACTATAGCTTTCTAATAGTCTACTAGTTAAGAGATAATATATAACTTAGTTATACTAAATAGTAGACTATTTATTAACTACTATTAATAATACTATCTAAAAGATTATATATAATAAGATTAAAGCTAAAGAAGCTAACTTAGTTACTAGCTAGTATAAGTGCTATTATTTATAGCAAGTTAGTACTATATAAAGATAAAATATTATATAATAAAAGATATAGTTTAGCACTATACAAAATAGAGAATTAGCTTAATAAAAAAGAGAGAAAAGAGCTAGAGAGAAGGAATATGTATAGAAGGATGTTTAAAGTAAAGAATAAGAGAAAAAAATAAAAGAAGGAAAACCTACCTTATATGCCTTTCTCTTCTATTTAGAGCCTTAATTCCTATCCCTTACTAGCGTTTGTCTTCCTCTTATCTAATATTATATAATTACCTAATATTACTACCTAAATAAATAAGATAAATAAGTCTATCTATTATATAAGAAATAAACTAAGTAAAAAGAACTTTATATAAATAATATATTATTACTATAATCTTATTATTAACTACGTAATCTTACTATTAACTACTATTAGCTAGACTACTACTTTACTACTAATAAGCCTAATTATATCTTTAATAAATAGTAGTAAAATATAATAAATAGTTACTTAATAGAATCTTCTTACTAACTAGAGTAGACTAGCTAGAGTAGAAGACGTACAAATAAAAGAATAATAAATAGATAGAATAAGTATTAGCAAGTAGATAGTTTGTGTAGAGGAAGGAAGAACTATTAATAGCAACCTTAAAACAAAAAATTACTAGTGTCTATACACTATAGTTTTTTTTTGCGACTAAGGGGTTTCTAATAAAAATATCACAATAATAGTAGTTATTCCTCCTACTATTGTTAATACAGAAAAGCGTTTTAAGGTAGTATTAATAAAAAGAGGTTAGTGCGTTGGCCCAAGCTCGCTAAGCGGTCTATATACTATATAGGCAAGGACACCTAAAGGACTTAAGGTTTTTATTATTATTATATAATAGTATTATATAGGGATTATATAATGCCTATACGCTGCAGCCTATATACTATAAAATCTTCTCCTTTCTATCTATATCCTTTTTAGAGATAAGAAATTAATACAAAGTTAGTTCTATTATATTATTTCTTTTTCTTATATAATTATTCTATATACTTTTTATACTTACTAATATAGAGTATTAGATATTAATGTCTATATAGCTAGCTGTAGAGCCTATTTAACAAATAGTTTAAATAAGTAATTTTTTTAAAGCTTTATAACTTTTTTACTAGTAAAGCTATAATTTTAATTTTTTAATAGATTTATAAAGACAATATTAGTCTTTAATTATTCAATTTAAAAATACTATTCTTATTACGTAATTAGTTAGCAATTAATAAAAAATCTTTATTTTACTAGTTATTATGTATATTACGTAATATTAATATATAAAAATATAGTACTAATAATATATTATTTAAATTTTTAAGAAAGTTTTAATAAAAGTAAAGTAGTTAAAAAGTTATTAAAGTTTATACTTTTTATAATAGTGTTCTTTGCTAAGCCACTAATTTTCGCCTAATTTAATTCTTTTAAATAATTATAAAACTATATTTTTCTATTTTTAATCCTATAAAATCTAGAATTTAGAGTTAGGTAGAAGTTCTATATAACACGCTAGTAATTAGTACTATTATATTAACTAGTAATTACTATCTAGTAAGAGACTTTAACTTTATACTTTAAAAAATCTTTTTTTTAAAAGCTTACTAAGTAGCTTACTAAGTAGTTTACTAAGCTTTTTTTAAATTTTAGCTAATTAAAGAGCTTTATTTGCTTATTAATTAGCATTTTATAGGTAGTATAGGCACCTAGGGTACCCTAGCTACCCTAGCTGCTCTAGGTGCACTAGCGGCATAGGTGCGTATTCTTGCGCAACCTTGCGCATACGCACACTAAGAAAAAGTAGTATCGCTAGTGCGCTCTAAGCGCATTTAGTGCGCAGTCTTGCATAGGGCCGCTTAGGTGCCCTAGGTACTCATGCGCGCACAAAATTGTTCCTAATATACTAAAAGGTCTATAATATTTTTCTTTCTAATAGTATAGCGCTTATATATAAACTTAATTAGTATATATTAAAAACGCGCTAGAAGTAACTAAATTAATACTTATATTATATAGAGGTTAGGCAACACTGTGTGCTAGGTACTAGGTTTTAGTGCCTTCTATTTTACTCCTCTCTGTGTATAGTGTAAATTTAACCTTAGTTAGAATCTTAACACAACGAAGATCTTTAATAGAGGTTAGGCAAAGCTTTAAGTTACCTTTTAGCTATATCTAAAATCTTTTAAAGGTGCTCTATAAGCGCGCGCTTAAGTACTAGGCGCCTAGTAAGGACAAATTAACGTACTCCACAACCGAGCGACTCACCCAACCGAGCGACTCACTTTTGCCAAGACCCCACCAAAACATGTACTATTCACGACAGTACAGAGTCAATACGAACTATTATCAATAGTCTAAATAGGCCAATCTATTCAGAATCTACTTCTGCAGGTTATTTACACGTTGTTCTATTGTGCCTAGGCTCGCCGCAGCGTCCACAGCGCCGTTGAGTTGGCTCGCCTCCATTAACGCGCGCCCTCTTCTTTGCCTTCTTGCCATCACTGCGCGCCGCAAAGTCCTTTAGAGTAGCCAGCCGCTAGCCCTCTTTAGCTATAAGAGCTCCTTCTTGCTGCAATCGCTTTCTTTTGTGCGATTTACGTCGCGTGGCGGCCTTATTAGCAGCTTAAAGTTTGGCGTTGCGTTTGGTCATCAACACCAAAAAATGCCCCATCAGCTCAGCGCCTTTAACAAGCTTTTCCACCGCCTTAACCATATAAGTTAGGGAACTATCTATATGCCTTTGAATCCTCTGCTTAACTAGCATTAATTGTGACCCAAGTTCTGTACTATTTCGCGGAGTTTGCAACTCCCATGTACTATCGCGAATAGTACATTCTGGAGGCGTACGCAGGCGGACGTCAAGCTGCGATAGTACAGCCTCTGGGTCGTGGGGCACTAGGCCAGCACCTCGAAAGCCTCCTTTGATATTACTTTTAGTAATTAAAGCCTTAAAAGCAGCAATAAAGCAAGGTAGGAACTCGATTTTAGTGATGTGCGTGATGTGGTTGCGCATCAGATTCTTGGCTTGGCGCCCATACGCCTTCTTTAACGGCGCAAAACAACCCACGTCAAGTGGCTGCAAGAGGTGCGACAAATGTGGAGGCATACAGAGAGTAATAATATTACTCTTTTTGCAGTAATCCTGGAATTCGAGCGAGTTGTGACTTTTGTGGCCATCAATAATAAGCAAACGTGCTCCACTAATAGTACGCCTCTTTGTATGCTTATTAAAGTGCTTCAGCCATTGCAGACCAAGCTTATTTGTTGTCTAGCTGTTCTCAGAGACTGCAATAACCCAATCATGAGGTAGATCCTTCTCCTTATACCAGGCGGAGAGGTGGTGCTTGCCCCCGAAGATAATGAAGGGTGGGATCCACCACCCCATTGCGTTGATGCCTTGGATGACTGTTGTCCACTCCCTATTGCCCTGCTGCACCTGCTTTGGCTATTCTTGACGCTTAGAGCCTGTGACTACCGCTCTAGTCGATATTATGCCTATTATAAAGCCAGACTCGTCGAAATTGTAGGTGTCCTTATCTAGGGTACCATACTTAGCCTTTATGTTCTCCACAAGCCGGAACCAGCCTCGTATCACCTCAGGATCCTCCTAGAGGGCTCTCTTATAGTCGTACTTTCGATTAAACTTGACTTTAAGCTCTGGCTGGCGCTTAATAAAGTTTGGAGCCCAGTTATGGCCCACAGGGTTGCGATGCCGCTCAGCTAGCAAAGAATTGGCCATATCCTCCACAGCAGCAAGCTGTAGCGGGAATCCTCGCAAGTCTAGGTCGAGTACATGCTGTATAATCGCCTTCTCCTCTCTTACAGTAAGCTTTATTGTGTTGGGTGGGCAGTCGCGTCGGAAGGCGATTCCAGCGCGTCGTTGGCTAAGGGTCTTTTAAGGGATGTTATAGATGGCGGCAGCGCGTCTTTGCGAAAGTGACGCGTCTTATTTAATAGCCTGGATCGCAAGCTGTATACGAGCTTTGTTTGACGCTAGTAGTTCGTTGTGTTGTTGAGGCATCGCGTTGTACTATTGATGGTAGCACGTTTTGGTGGGGTCTTGGCAAAAGTGAGTCGCTCGGTTGGGTGAGTCGCTCGGTTGTGGAGTACGTTACACTCTAGCAGTAAAGGACAACACATATCGTATGAAACCGCAGAACAATGGTAACTTTGTAAAGAATTCTCTGTTTTTTGTTCGAAAGCTAAATAGAATTGGTCGACGACACTGTGGCATTCCACCAACAGCGTTGCTTGACCAGTCTGAAAGTTTGGATACTGGGAGATAACGCCGCAAGAATACGCTAAACTCACACAGACGCCGCTGTCATGACCGGAATCCACTCTTCCCTGGAAAACTCCGCCAACTCGTCTTTCTGGCTTTAACTTTCTCAGATTCTATCCGGCACACGTGGTGTAATCGCTTGAAGTCAATTCAATCGAGCTCAATAACCTCATCATCTCGCGTGGGCTTCCGCCTCTTCAATCGCTCTCGCCTGAGATCAAAAGCGCCGAGAACAACGACATCGTCCTCCGCGGGCCAATCCAGAGCGTTGTCGTTTCCGATCACAGTGACGGATCCGGAACGTTCGCGCTTGAGCTGACGACGCATCTCTTCCTGGCATTTCCAATGCGTAACCATGCGCTTTATTTGGTCCGGGCTAGAAATTTCAAGAATATCGGCGTCGCAGTCGATCAGGTCGATTGGCTCAGGTGTTCGCTTGATGATGTGGAGGTCTTTGAGGGCCTCTGTGGTTTCAGGGTCAGTGCGGCTTAGAAACGCAGAGGAATGGGTGAGTTACTTAGCGAGCGATAGTGAAAGTGGAATGTCGCAAAAGCTTCACCGCCATCAGCGTATTCGGCATCGAGAATCTCCAGATCATCTGTCGGTTCGGCGGCTGCTAAGCTATACCACTTGTTAGCGAACCTCTTCAAGCTTACTGGTTCAAGCTTACAGTACGCCAAATGTCCTGTACTTCTGTTCCTGGTTGTTGAGGAACACAGGGCACAGAAACGCTTGACCCGGCGCCGTAGGAGAACTTACCTAACCGCATGCGAAAGGGCTTCACCCTTGATCGCCTTCTCGTAAACCACACCCGTGTCATGAATCTCCTTTTCGGCAAGCTCGAACGTCTTGTTCTGGCGGGCAGTTTTGAGCCGGTAGAAATTCAATGTGATCGTGCCGGTGTGTGCAAGTTCCTTCTTTTGTGCTTCGATCTGTTTGGAATCTGGCCCGTCCTCTTCTGTTTCTGTGTTAGCCTGGTTCGCGTGCAGTAAGAGAGCTTTGCCTACCAATATCCAGCTTCGCAAAAGAAAACTTCTGCATCCGGGACTTCTTCCCGACATTTGAGACTGGTCCAAGGCTCACATGCCCATCTGCGTCGTAGAGCTCTTTGGGGCGGATGAGCGGCTCGTCCATATCTTCTCCGTCTATAGTGATAATAACGGAGACTGGAGAATGCGTAGGGAACGGATGCGAGAAGCGAAAGAAGACTTCAAAATTGGCTCCGGACTCTGCTGCAACGTAACGTTCGACAACTTTTGCGCCCACAGGCGCTCGGTCGTCGTATTCTTTTACCTGATCACCATTGACGATAATTCCGGCTTCGAGGCCTGGTACGTCTGGGTGCAGAGGCATATGGGTGATTGACGCGCCGCGTGTTTTGGTCAAATCGATGCGGCGATAGGAATGGTGGTGGGATGTAAACAACGAAAGGAGCGTAGCAGCAACATTTTAAAGGACACGGCGTTGAGGTTGTAAAAGTGACGGGCGGGCATGGTCCAATTTGAGGTGAAAGTGGGCAGCAAGGTGCAATTTGAGGTGAAGGTGAACGGCCAACCAGTCAGGACGCTGCGTTTCCAGGTAGAGAAAGGGGCGCCTTCCCAATCTGATCATGACTAAAGAGTGTAGCAAACGCTTCATGAGCCCGAAATCACCAGAAAATAATATACATTAGTAATAGAATTACCAGAGAAATGAGCTAGACAAAGAGTTGGAGCCGCATCGGAGTCATGGGACTGAGAAAGGAAGAGGAAGCGAGCATAATTGCAAGTATGAAGGAGTACGGGTATTAGATTAGTTGTGAATTTTGGATAGAAATTGCAATTACTCCCGATACCCAATGTCGACCCAGAGTCTAGTCACGCACCTTTGCCGTTACTACCGTCTCCCCGGAGCATAGCCAGTAGCGAAGGGTGAAGAAAGATCCGCGACAAAATGTTTTTGGAATCTATAAGCCGTCCTCTGGCTATGAACGAGCATCCTTGCTCTCACCTTCTCTCGTAAAATCCTCCTTTGCACTCCCTTGCGTAGATCTTGGTTCTGGAAATATCTTTACTGACACCCGATGATAAATGTCAGGAGCCTTTAGTCATCTAGCTCGACAATCTCATCATTTACCGTCGGTAGCCGGCGAAGTCTTTTCCTGGCAGTCTCAGTTGGCCGAGACATCATCCATTGCACATCATCATCGTCGTCTCCCACGGCAGTGTCGTTGGACTCCTCACGCTCGCGCTTCACTCTGACTCCATCCCTCTGATTCGACCTCAGCTGCTCCAGGAGTTGATGTGACTCCTCTAGGTTTAAAGTGGTAATGTCGCGATCGCAGAGAGGTGTCGGATCTCTGGGTGGGGTGGGAACCGGAGTTCGAGGAATGATGCCGAGACTCTTGAGTGCTTCTAGAAACAGGAATAAGAATTCCACGCCGTGCATTGTCGTCGATCGATTAGGAACTCACCTGTGATCCTATACTTGTAGATAAAGGTACCGAGATTTCCTACGATCCTAATTTCGTCGACCCGGCCGCCTACTTTTTCCTCGGCGGCAGAGAGACTGAGTAAAGTCAGCTCAGTTATATGCTGTGACCAAAGACGGCGTACCCAGCCGATTGAGTAAGCGCATCTCCGGTGATCGCTGTAGCCTTCTGGACAGCCTTCTCACTGAGCGGTCCTGTTATACAGTTAGTGAGAATTTTAGAGCTAATCGATCTTTCCATGAAAACAGGATGATTTGTGTTAGCCACATAATGTATTGGTGTCTTCGGATCGTCGGGTTTCAAAAGACTTCCCAATATCTTCGAACTCCATCTGAGGCAGCCCAGCCATCACGACAGGTTTAGCCTTCTCAGTGAAGAAAAAGTCAAGTCGGATTTCACCATAGCCTTGCATTTGGCGTCTGACTTCATCCGTGATTGCACCCTGCTCCTCTTCTGCATCTATTATTAGTAGTAATCCATGATTATCTTCGAACACTAGACATCATACCGACAACCAACTCCGCGAACCTGAACTTCTGCACGAACAGCGTCATGGTCTCGCCATGATACGTCTCGGCTCCCAAACAGACCTGACTATCATATTGACCCGACATACTGTGTCGAATATGTGGCATGAAGA
Source organism: Laburnicola sp. R22_1 (assembly GCA_014281115.1). NCBI lineage: Eukaryota > Fungi > Ascomycota > Dothideomycetes > Pleosporales > Didymosphaeriaceae > Laburnicola > Laburnicola sp. R22_1. The sequence goes on from JACONQ010000013.1 coordinate 1,475,629, forward strand.
TAGTTTTGCCATCGAGTGAAATATCCGCATGGATCTGGTCTGACGAATGGCTGAATTCAGGCTTGCATGTGTGACGGATGGTGAATTCCCCGGAGAGTGGGACCTCGATGTATTTGGTGACCGTATTAGCTGCAGGTGGAGGTGGAGCTGGCGGTGTGGCTTCCACGTTGTTGTCGTCATCGGCAGCGACCTGAACGAGGTATTCCGGCAGCGGAGAGCCGTCTACCTCCACGCTCACCTCGAAGCCTGGGAGGCTGGAGATTATTGCCATGGCCACGATTGCTGGTGTTGACAGCGTTGTCAACGTACCGTAGCGAATCTACGGCCCGTAGTTGCATAGGCCAAATACTGCACCGTGGAGCCGTGCAAGGGCCAATATGTATACTGTGCCCTATTCGGATACATGTAGCCGCTACGGGCCGTAGATTCGCTACGGTACGTTGACAACGCTGGGTGTTGATGGTAGCAAGATCGTTACGTCGTCGTGAAAGAGGGAAGGAGCAAGACGAGAGGGAGCGGAAGGTGCAAGGGAAGGGGCCTTGAGCGCTAGCGCCGCCTGTAGGCACGAAGGTAACGTGTCCGTGCGCGTAACGATCGCTATTTACTAGGAAAATTAAAGAAAATAAGAAGCTTTAATGCTATATAACTTTTTAATTGCTAAATGTTTTTAAAAACTTTCTTAACTAAAGTTATAAAGAAAGATTCTATCTATAATCCTAGAATTTTAGTTTTTAATAATAATTAATCTTTTGAAATATATAAAAAAACGTAAAATTTAAGTCTTTAGAATTAAAAGAAAATAATTTTTAAGAGTAAACTATACTATTCTAAATAGTTTTTATATTTATACTTTTTTATATAAAAGCCTATTTAAAAAGATAGATTATCTTCTCTAATTTTTTTTTAAAAAAGTATAGAAATATAGAATAACTTTTTAAATAGGCTTTTATATAAAAAAGTATAAATATAAAAACTATTTAGAATAGTATAGTTTACTCTTAAAATTATTTTCTTTTAATTCTAAAGACTTAAATTTTTACGTTTTTTTATATATTTCAAAAGATTAATTATTATTAAAAACTAAAATTCTAGGATTATAGATAGAATCTTTCTTTATAACTTTAGTTAAGAAAGTTTTTAAAAACATTTAGCAATTAAAAAGTTATATAGCATTAAAGCTTCTTATTTTCTTTAATTTTCCTAGTAAATAGCGATCGTTACGCGAACATGATCGTTACGCGCACGGACACGGTAAGAGAAAATAGACTGACCAAGCAGATCTGGTGTGGGAGGAGAGAGATAAGAAATAATAAATAGACAGATAAGCAGACGTGTGGTGTGCTGCTGCGGTGACGGCAGCAACCATTCCAAATAGCAAGAGACATACAGTGAAGTGTCATTGACAGGAGATATGTGTATCCAATTACGCACTTATTTAAGAAATGACTACGTGATAGTGAGAAAACATGATAGATAGTACATTAAAATTGAGACCGGTGGGGCGTTCAGCTACCCAAACGAACCATCATGCTGGGTATATCTTCTGTTCAGCCTCCAAATACCTAAACGGGAAGAAAGCCATAACGTCCACCGTACAGCGCAAAATCCATTTCGAAGGTTAATACATTGCCTTAAGCCCGAATAACGCCATTCCGCCATCCGCGTTGCTTTGTGCAAAGCTCTGCGAACCTCAAGTGAGGTCAATTGTCTCTACTCCCTCGTCGTTGAGGGTGATAGCCAGCTTCCTACGCTTCGATGAGACGAACGATACTTCGTCATTGCTGCTATCGTCATCTACGTCCACGGTGACGCTTCGGTTTCTTGTACGCTTCGGTTCTCTCTTGATACCTTCAACCTTGACCTTTTTTGCAACTTTCTCTCGCTCCTTGACATTCGTTAGCGCACAGTCTAGACAAATAAGTGCTGTACACACCTTCTGGCGTTTAAGAAGCTCCCTCATTTCCTCTGGGTTCAAAGAATTTATATCGCGATCCTCGAGTGGTACAGGACTGGGACTACGCGGAACGATGAGCAGAGACTGCAAGTCCTCTTCATCAATGTTAGCATAGAAGTAGGACGTGGTTCAGAATATATTGCTTACTCTTTGATCTGTACCGAAACTTGAAGGTAGCGAACGGCTTCCCTGGATACAACTTCGAAGCTGGCACGGCTTCGAAGCTGGAAGTAGCCTCAGGATTTCCCAAGACCACCTGATTTGACATTGCGCGACCCTTGAGAGCCTTTTCTGGAATGGTTCCGATCTTCATGTCACTTGGTGGTGTGGATGTGGTTGGTTTCTGTGCACATTCCTTCATGGTGACCATTCGAATTTCACAGTGATCAAGCCAACGTCCTTTAACTTCTTCAAGAGCGCATCCCCGACGTTGCGAAGTTCACCATCATCTTCTGGAAACATTAGCGTACGACGCTAGCCTTTCAATATGTAGTAATACTCGCCCGTATTGATGTGAGAGAAGCAGAACTTTCTCAAGAAGTACCCAGTCCCAATCCGTTCCCGCCGACCGCGCATGGTGACCATTTGTCCAAATCGAATCTCGGCGGGCTTCATTACACTGGAATCGCCGTAGACACCATCGACGAATGCGGTGACTAGGAGCGCATGCTTGACTTTAAATCCTGACTGAAACTGATGTTTGATCTCGAATTCGGATCCCTCAGTAACTTCGACATACTTCGTGGTTGACCTAGGCGTGTCGTTGTCCTCGTCATTGTCGTACTCTTGGAGTGCGGCGCCATTGGAATAGATATAAGCATTGACCTTCGGCTCTGCCTCCGTGACCGCCATTCTGACGCGCGATGACGGGGGCGGGGTGTAGCGTTGAGTGGGTGGAGCGTGTGGGCGGGGTGGAGTCGCGTACACGCGAGAGTGAGATGCCCCTACAGCGCGACCTCAGAAGCTTGGCACCTCACCTGGGCTGGGCAAACACGCCATCACATGACCTTCCAAGATCCATGGATTTAACGAACCAACCGACAGACGAGCGACCGAGCAGCATTCAGAAAAAGCTTCTACGTATCGTCAGTAACTCTGCAAAAGCGAAAATTTGACATCTCCACTAACGCGGACCATTGCGAATCTTAAACCTCGCCACCAATGAACCAACGAAACTGCAAACTCGCAACCAACACGTCGCAAATGCATCTGACAGGCCCTTACCCACACCTTACACAAGTCGCCATGAGCACACCGGTGTTAAAACATTCATAGCACACCAAAGGAGATCTATTTCACAAAGCGACAAGGGCAAATAAGCCCCAAGATAACACTAGGTACCAACCGCAAAGCCTAGGCCTTGCTACCAGTTGTACTAAACTAAGATGGACATTACACCACCACAAAGTGCAGATCGGTGGACCAATTTCAGGAAACAAACCCGCATAAGTGACTCCCACCCAGAACAGAACAGAACCGACCCATGCCAGTATGTATGAAAATCAGTGCCGATAAAGACGCTATGCATATGCCAAGTCATTATCATGAATCCCCCTCTGTACAGCTGGCCAGCTACACCTTCCCCTATTCCAATGTGTGTATCCTGCTTCGAGGCTTTCGTTGACGGTACTCGCGGCGGCGAAGAGGACGGTGGTGTTGGCGCCAACATGCCTCGCGATGCAGGGTATCGTTGTGTTTCGAGATCGACAGGCTAAAGAAACTAGAAATGCTGTGCACAGGCTCCAGAACAGCCCTACCATGCCCCTACGCTGGCCGACGCCCCCATGCCATAGGTCCCGTTAAGGAGCTGGTCCCTAACAGACATGTTCCCCTGTTGAGTTGTGGCGGGCTGTGGTACTTCGCTGCCCATCCAGCCGAGGCTTACACGCAGCTCATTGACCGCCTCTTGCATGCGACCCCCGGATATCTCATTGTGTTTTGCGATCTTCTGATCCCAGCCTCCATACTGGAGCTGTATGCCTCCCGCCTTCTTTGCCGCCTCCCGGATGACAGCTGCCCAAGCTTTAGCCATCTCTTCGTACGCCTCTTCCTTGTGTCGGTTGTGCTGGTAAGTGTCCCAGTCGGGCAGTCGGTGGATGAACTCGGTGGCGCCATCCAGGAAGGCGAATGATGTCGCGGGTTGGGATTCGTTCGGCGGCAGGAAGTGGGGGGTGAAATCTTTCAAGGCTTCGAGGAGCTCAATGAGATGATGTCGCACGCGGTTGTATGCGTAGTCCGACGATGCTCTTCCGCCAAAGGGGAACGCTGCCTGGAACGTTGACTCATATTTCGCTAGCACATCCAACGTCGACTGTATGTTTGGCCGAGGCGCAGTAGAGAGAACTTCGTGCCCGATGTCTGGGTGGCGTTCGCAGATGGACTGCAGGACGTTTCGCATGGCGTCGGCGTTCAGCGTCTCCAGCAACCGTGGCAGAGGCAAGGGCCTTCCCGACACATTCGTCCGCATACGCTTTGTTGAGTGTCGTGCGAGCGGTCGGTTCAGGATGGCTGGCGAGCCAGAGGGCGATGCGGACATGCGGTCGTCATCTCCGCCGCTTCCGTCGTCATCGGCTTTGCGCTTTCGGCTGGACATGGAGGGCGAGAAGACTGTAGAGAAGCTTGCGTTAGCGATGCCGTCGGGTTGAGCGTGCGCAAAACGCGGACGGACATACTGTTGCGGGTGGGCGAATGGCGGTTGTTGGGCAGCAGGTGCGGCGGCGGTGCGAAGCTGCTGTTGATGATATTCATAGTGGCGGGGCAGCTTCACGGGCGGGCGTGACTAAGACACCGTGACTCCAAGGCCGTCGGTGACGGGGTGAGGGCAGGTCGCAACGTTGAAGGTGAAGTTGATGTTGTGTTGTGCGCTGCAGCCAGCGGGACATTAGAGGCAAGCACGGCCCAGCCTTCGCACTTGCAGCCCGTGCGCCCAACTCCACTCGCCAAACCACCGCATAGCTCACGTCACACGCCCAACATTCACCCTGGTGCACACAAGCGTACATGGACATCATAGTTTCTGGGGATCGTACCAACTGCAACGCAAACTGGCTACAGCGGCAGACCTAGTGAATTTCTACTCTGGATGCAGTCTGGCCGTGACTCCATTTTGGAACCCCCCGGCGCCACTGCTTCCTTGTAAGTTGTGCCCATGCCCATGCACCCCGGCTGCCCGTTGATCTGGACAACCAAATACAGCGCAGCATCACACGCTTACCGGTTCCCCGAAGACAGCAGACCAATATAACCCTGACAAACGCCGAGAGTGATGCTGACCAATATTACCTTACCTAAAACTACAGATACAAGGACTGCGCCGCCACAAGATCTCTCCTCACGAGCTCGAGTGCCGCGGTGAACTTTTGCTCTAGCTCTTCGCTGCCCATGACCTTGGCGGCCTGAGCGATCTGTCGGAGTAGCTCCTCCAGGCGCCTGAATAGGCGAATGAGGCTGCCTTCGTAGACATCCGTCATCTTGCTGCAGACACGTCAGTCACAAATCACAAACCATGGGATGTAATATCATACCATATTTCGGCAAAGGAAGCTCCCTTGGCCCATTGAAACACGACCTCCATCAGCTCATACTTGAACGTCTGGACGTACTCTTCTTCGTCGACAGGTAGCTTACACTGCTGCGACACCCCGGCGACCTCTTTAGCCTTGGCTTGTATTTTACGGTAGGCTGCAGCTAGCTCCTCTCTCAGCGGTGGGGTTTCTTTGCACTTCTCCTCGAAGATGAAGCAGCTCAAGGAGGCTGCGCACTGCTCTGCCGTCATCTCATTGAAGAAGCGTTCGAACAACAACTCGCTGAGGACGAGCTCGTCGCCAGTGCTGATCTCGCAAGCCACCCGTGCTTTGATCTGAACGACATCTGCATCATCAATGAAATTTAGACGACGTAACACCCGCTTGCGGCTCTTCAACTCGTCCATGTGGATGACAGACAGGGCGCTTGAGATTTCTTTCTTAAGACTCTTGACCTTGTCGCCAAGCTCCATCTTCTTCTTGTATTGAGTGTAGAGCTCAAGCAATCGCGGCGAGTTATGCAGTGGATTGGACAGCAGACGTGACTCGAGTACTTCGATTTTCTAGAGGACATAAAGGTCAGCTCGTCCTTGATTAAACAATTCAAACGTACCCTGAGCAATCTCTTGAAACTCTCGTCTTCAATCTTCATGTTCTCGATGGGGTCTAAAGTCGCGACACCATCGGGAAACCGCTTCTCAACCTCTTCCAATGCTTTGCGTACGCGATCGTTGCCATCTTTTTCTTTCATCTTTGAGTCTGGAAGGAATATGCGGAGATGGCCGATGGAGTCCACAGCGGACAGGAGTACAGGCACAGGTTGGACTTTCCCTTGGTCGCCCGGAGGTGGAGGGTAAACACCGGCAGGCAAGCTACTATTGCTCTGCGGTGCAAAGCTCGTGTCGCTAGCAACCAAAAGGTAAGTATCCAAAACCCAGGAGTCTTGGGGGCGGAGTATTTCGCCTTTCTCTGGTTTGCGAGCCTTGGGTTGTCCATTCACAGCTCCCCATCCAAAATCGTAGTCCATGTATTTGATCCTCACTAAACGACCGGGCTGCATAAATTGTAGGCAGTGATTTGGATGCTGTATGACATCACGCATGTCTTTCGTGAGAGTGTTAATCTGCTCTCGCAACAGGTAGTAGTCTCTGATGACTGGTTCGTCAGTGATCACCATATTCGTGCGCTCGGCCTCGATTTCCTGGAGTTGTTTCTCTAGGTTGGATACGCTCGCAGTGTTCTGAAATTGAGAAAAGCAGTGCTCGAGCATAAATTCGGGAGAGATTCCCTCGACTCTCAGCAGGTTGAGAACCATGTTGTAGCCTAGATGGAAAGCGGAATTAAGATTGTCCTGCTGGCCGCGGACAATCTCTTTGGCGATAGCGGGCTCCATTGCCTCGCCGATCATCATGATAACAATACCACGCTCGTCGAGGCCACGACGACCTGCACGGCCAGACATCTGAATAAATTCAGACGGCGTGACCCATCGCTGAGACACACCATCGAACTTCCGAACACTGGTGAACACAACAGTCTTAGCCGGCATGTTCAAGCCAATCGAGAAGGTTTCAGTCGCAAAAAGCACCTTGATCAAGCCCTCCTGGAACAGAATCTCGATAGTTTCCTTAAGAATAGGCAACAGGCCGGAGTGGTGGACACCGATGCCTCGCCTTAGAAGTGGGAGGATATGCTGAATCTGAGGAAGTGAGCGATCCTCTTCCGAGAGCATTTCAACAGCGTTGTTGAACACCCTAGAGACCATGGCCTTTTCCGATTCGTCGTTGAAAGCGAGCTGGCTCATGGCAAGAGCGTAATTTTCGCATTCTCGCTTGCTGAAGCTGAAAACAATGACTGGGTTGTAGTTTTTCAACATGATCATCTTAACGATCTTGTAGATGTCAGACTGTTCCTTGTTGCCGCCCTTGTTGGTCCTCTTATCCTTGCCTTTGCCTTTTCGCTTAGCCATGAAGTCTGCAGGGTCAGTGCCGCCCTTTTCCGCAATGGATGCCATGGCCTTCTGGAAGTTCTCTTCCCGAAAAGCTCCCTTTTCGTCGACCACCAAATGGATGCCGTCGGCGCCTTCGGGAAAGAAGTAATGTTGCAGAGGGGTCGGTCGAAAATCGGTATATACGACGTGGCAGGGCTGCTTGTGGGTCTTGGTAATCCATTCTGCGAATTGCATGGCGTTCGGAATGGTAGCGGACAGGAACACATAGCGGACCTTGTCCGGCAGGAGAATGATGGTTTCTTCCCATACAACGCCACGCGACTTATCGCGCAGATAATGCACCTCGTCGAAGACAACCCATGCAACTTCACGCATGATCTCGGAGCCTCTGTACAGCATGGATCGCAAAATCTGTATCTATTAGATGCATGTTCCCGGATCGTGTGAGCAGCACATACCTCGGTGGTCATGACTAGACAGGTGGCCGTCGGGTTCATAGTGACGTCGCCCGTCATGAGGCCCACGTCACCAAACTCGGCCAGGAACTCTCGATACTTCTGGTTGCTCAGGGCCTTGATGGGGCTGGTGTATATGACTCGCTGGTTGTTCTTCAGACACTGGGCGATTGCATACTCTGCCACCACCGTCTTTCCTGCAGATGTATGTGCCGAGACCAGTACACTCTCGCTCCGCTGTATCGAGGCTATGGCGACTTGCTGGAAGGGGTCGAGGGGGAAGGGCCAGGTCCGCGCGGGCTCCTCGGGCGGCTTGTGCTCGGAGATGGGGACGTAGTCGTAGTCGGGTGGAAGGGCGACCTGGTGGCGGACCTGATGCGAGAGCACCACGCGCCCGTCCTGCTGTGCCTGGCCCTGCAGACCCGCGGCCGCAGCAACCTCGCGCGACTGCTCCGTCTCGAAGGCATCGGTGACGACGGGCTCCTGCTCGACATGGCGCTTCCGCCGTTTCTGCGCGCCGTTTCCCTGCGCGGGCCGGGGCGCGTCCTGCATGGGCACGTCCTGCACGGGTACGTCCTGCACGGGCGACTTGACGTCGCCATTGGCCTGGCGCTTCCTGCTCTTCTTGTGGTTGGGCGCCGCGGCGGCGGCCTTTGTCGTCTGCGGGCCGTCTTCGAAGACGTCGAACAGCTCGTCTTCCATGGTGCAGGCGCTGGCGAATCTGGGTCCCTGCGTGGGGAGGGTCGCGAGCACGCGCGTGGAGGGCTTTTTGGGTCAGTGGGCGGCGCGCAGGCTCACAGTGCTGTGCCGCGGGTGGGCAGTTCGCAAAAAGTGAAGAGCTCGTAGCGGCGTTCCGCTTACTCAGCGGCTACCGAGCGCGATCCAGTGTCATTGTCATGCCATCGCTTCGCAGGCACACAAGACCCTCCGACCCTCTGCCCTCTCCGCTCTCCACACCCGCCAAAGTACGCTGCTCTACACCGCCAATTGGGCCCACGGCTGACCTCCCCAGATGTTCTCCCGTGCTGCCTTCCGCGCCACCTCGGCCCCGACGCTCGTTGCCCGCCGCGGCTTCCAGTCGACCCGCCCCCAGCTCGCCAGCCCCTACCACTACCCGGAGGGCCCGCGCAGCAACTTGCCCTTCGACCCGCTGAAGAAGGGCTTTGCCTTCAAGTACTGGGCCTTCATGGGTAAGCTCGCTGTCGCCTCAATGGCCCGCAGACGGCTAACCGGAGCAGGAACCGGCTTCGCGCTCCCCTTCCTCCTTGCTGGTGAGCTTCCGCCATGTCCAAGCCCGTCGCGACATGCATATCTGACAAACACGGTGCAGTGTGGCAGACGAAGAAGAACAAGCCGTAAGCGCGTGGGGCAGAGGTATAGAGCTGGCTCTCGGCCAACGACACCGGAGGGATGTGGCCTTTGTAGATTAAGTGGGCGTTCCCGCGAACGACTGTACACCATGCATGACCAGCAGCAATTTCATTGGCAGTGTTCTTCATCAGGCCCAGCGGCGTGCACCATGGTGCTTGTGATGCTCGTCGCCCCTCGATTACGTCCTGAACTTGAAGCTAGCTTCGCTTATCTAACCAACCTCCAAAAATCCCATCAGTTGCCTGCACACAATGCGCCGCTAACGCCCGTGAGCAATACCACGAAACCGACTCTTTCCAGCTGTGCGATGCGCAATTTGAGCATCGTGGCAAGGTCGCTCCTGCGATTTTCTGGTGAGCATCCGCTTCCACTTACCGGTACGGCCTGGGATGCCACTTCAAGTGCATTGATATGCGCTTTTGGACCTTCCGAATCACGTGCAGCCATCGAGCTAAAGAGGCTGTATCCTGACCGCAGCGGTGCGGAGGAGCGGCTGGAAAGCATCGCATCGTGGGATGCGCTGTGCCCGTTGCCCTCGCTTACCCATGACTCAATATTGAGCCTCCAGTATTTCGCCGACTCATCTACGTCGTGCCTGGTCTTAGCTGGAGGGGACATTATCTTGGTGCGCGAGCAGCCTCAAAATGGCGAAGAGCTGGTGGAGATTGTGGGATCCGTGGATGCTGGTATAACGGCTGCTGCTTGGTCGCCCGACGAGGAACTGCTGGCCATCACTACGCAAGCCGACACATTGTTACTCATGAGTCGAGACATTGAGAACATTGCTAGCATCACTCTGGCTCCCGAAGATATAAACGTCTCGAACCATGTGTCGGTGGGTTGGGGTAAGAAAGAGACCCAGTTCAAAGGCAAAAGAGCAAGGGCGCTACAGGATCCCACAGTGCCTGAGACCGTGGATGAGGGTGTGCTCAGCGCTTTCGATGACCACGCAGTGACTATTAGTTGGCGTGGCGACGGTGCCTACTTTGCTGTCAACAAGGTCGAGCAAGAGCGCCGAAGAATGATCCGGGTATATTCTCGAGAAGGCCAGCTTGACAGCGTGAGCGAGCCAGTTGACGGGCTTGAAGGGGCTCTCAGCTGGCGGCCCTCTGGAAATCTCATTGCGGGTATCCGCCGCTCTAACGATCGAATGGAGGTGGTCTTTTTCGAGCGAAACGGTCTTCGCCATGGCCAATTTGACTTGCGATTTACCACCGACGGGCTGCAGAATCTTCCAACCCCTTTAACGCTACGATGGAACAGCGATTCAACTGTCCTAGCAGTGTCGTATCCGGACAAGGTGCAGCTCTGGACCATGAGCAACTATCACTATTACCTCAAACAGGAGATGGTCTTCCCGGAATCTGCCGCCGCATCTGTGCGCTGTTCTTGGGACCCTGAACGGCCATTACACATAGCATTGTCAACAGCTGGTGAATATTGGAATAGATCCGGTTGTTGCTTGAGCTGATTCGTTTAGGTGCGCTTCAAATCCTAGAGTATGCCTCTACTGTTGCGTCGGGCTCTGTAGCTCCGCCAAACGATTTTGGACTTGTGGCATCCATTGATGGCTGTGGGTTATCTTTTTCGGCCTGAGTTCTCTTATAACAAGTACTGACAACTCACAGTAAGCTTAAAGATTACGCCCTTGCGTATTGCTAACGTCCCTCCTCCGATGTCACTGCTTCAGCTCAGGCTAGACCGCAAAGCTATAGACGTTGCATTTTCCATGTCAGGGACGCGGCTTGCGGTCTTGTCCGACATGGATGTTGCAGTGTATGACCTAGACTTGAAGAAGCGGCCCATATCACCACCGACGCTCGTTTGGAGGTGCGAGTCATTTGATGGTCATTCTCCGCGGCACGTTTCCTTCGTTGGAGATGAGCGGTTATGCGTCCTCGCCGATTTGTGGGACGAGGATGAATGCTTTATCTGGACTAGCGAAGGCAACACCGTCGTTCAAAGGGGTCCCATCCTAGATGCTAGCAAGGTGGCGTCGATCTCGTCAGACGCGGAGTCTCAGAACGTCTTCGTGAATTTCCAGGACGGCAGGCTCGCCTCGCTCCTTGGGTTGGAGGCCTCGAGCGACCAACCTCTACAAACTACGCCATTGACGAACCTCCCTTCCTTCGCTCCTGAGACAAAAGTCGCGGTACTTGAGGGACAGGTATGTACCGAAATTGCACCACAGGTCAGAGCTAACGATGGTAGCCGGTAGCTTTTGGTTTGACCCGAACCGGCGTGCTATATGCCAACGAGCGACCCCTTGTGCGAAATTGCACATCGTTTGTAGTCACGCCTGCACATTTGATATTTACTACCACCCAACATCTCCTCAAGTTTGTTCATTTGACAACCTTAAATGGTAAGCTATACACTCTCCGTTGTGGGGCATTCTGAAAATTGGCTGACAACGACAGAACTTGAAGTGCCCGCAGACGAACCACAAAAGGATGAAAGGTGCAGAAGTATTGAACGTGCGGCCAAGCTCGTGACCGCAATGCCAACCACATATTCCGTCGTGCTTCAAATGCCGAGGGGTAATCTGGAAACCATATACCCTCGAGCTTTGGTCCTTGCTGCCATTAGACGAAGCATCGAAGCTGAGCAATACGGCGAGGCATTTCTCACATGTCGCAATCAGCGTGTGGACATGAACATACTACATGACCATGATCCAGAACGCTTCATGTCGAACGTGGAGAAGATCATAACACAGCTTAAAAGGGTAGAACATATTGATTTGCTCCTTTCACAGCTAAGGTACGCTGGTCGCAAATTGCCTCTCGTGATTCTCAGCTGATCAAAATAGGAATGAGGATGTATTAGAAACGATGTACAGAGAGACTTTGAAACCTAAGGATCTGACCACTAAAAGCAAATTGTCCCAACAGCAAATACAGTCCAAAGTCAACCGGATATGCGATGCTTTTCTGGCCGTTCTAGAGCAGTCACAATACAATGGCCATTATCTACAGAATATGATCACGTCACACGTGAGCAAAGTTCCTGCCGACCTAGAAGCTGGATTGGAGCTTATAGGGCGTTTGCAAGGTATGTGAATGTCTCAAAGCTCTCTCAGAGAATGAGCTAAAAGTTCAAAGTTGCGCAAGACCCTCTAACGGAAAGAGCCGCCGAACATATTTGCTTCCTGGCAGATGTTAATCAGCTTTTCGACACAGCATTAGGACTTTACAATCTCGAACTGGCGCTTCTTATCGCACAACAGTCGCAGAAGGTAAATCCATTGTATCCACTCATTTCAAATATGACCTGACTCTGGCAGGATCCACGCGAATATCTTCCCCATCTTCAAGCCCTCCATGAACTCCCGCTTCTCCGCCGAAAGTTCGATATCGATGACCAGCTAGGTCGCCGTATCAAAGCACTCCACCATCTCAAAGATCTCGAAGCCCATAACGAGGTACAAGTCTATGTCCAAACACACGCTCTCTATCCTGAGGCTTTGAGCATGTATCAGTATGACCCCGCTCATCTCAAGGTGATTATGCGTCTTTATGCAGACTACCTAGCCGCGCAATACAGACACAAGGAAGCCGCCATCGCCTATGAATACCTCGACGACCACGCCTCAGCATGGACTTGCTATCGCTCCGCCAACCTCTGGCGTGAAGCCCTCTCCTCCGCCACACTCGCCGGCATATCTCCTACTGAGCTAGCATCCCTAGCCACCTCCCTTGTCGATGGGCTCGCCGAGTCAAAAGACTACTACCCCGCCGCCATAATCACACTAGACTACCTCTCCGATCTTTCCTCTGCAGCCCGCCTCCTCTGCAGAGGCGCCTACTTCGCCGACGCCATTCGCATCGTCACTCTGCGCCAACAACCCGCCCTTATCGAACAAGTCATCGACACCGGCCTCATAGAGCGCAGTGCAGACATGACCGAGTTCCTCGCCGACATGAAAAGCCAACTCCTTGCTCAAGTGCCGCGCCTGCGGGACTTGCGCGCCAAGAAAGCAGAAGACCCGCTCGCATTTTACGAAGGCGCTGAAGATGCCAATATCCCTGATAATATCTCGCTTGCGCCCACGAATACTACCTCTGGAAATACGTTTATGACAAGGTATACAAATCGTACAGGCACGGTGAATACGCAGACTACAAGGAAGACGTCGAAGAACAAACGCAGAGAAGAGCGCAAGAGAGCGCGGGGGAAGAAGGGTACAGTGTACGAGGAAGAGTATCTTGTTAATTCTGTGGAAAGGCTCATTGAGCGCATAAATGGTATGCAGGAGGAGATGCAGCGTCTCGTGGAGGGCTTGGTGAGGAGGGGAATGAGAGAGCGTGCGGGCGCGGTAGAAACTGCTATATGCGATGTTGTGGAGCGATGTAGAGACGCCGTTAAGGAGATATATCCCCCTCACACTACGGTTGGCGATGGTCAGGGGGTAAATGGGCCGAGTACGAATGATTTGGATGGAGTGGAGGAGTTGAGGCCCAGTGGGGCGGATGCGACGCTTTGGGACAGTCTGGTTGAGGTGGGGAAGAGGAGAGATGCGCCAGTTGTCAAGGCGTTCGAGAGGTTGAGTTTGCTAGGATGAGGAGTCGATACGCTTTTAGGTGTCTGACGTGAACAACAGAGGCAACGGGATCAAACTCTTCCGCCCGTTAGATACTACTTCCTTGACAGTTGAGCATCACGCGTGGATGAACGGCGATCACATATTCGTGGTCTGGTGACTCGTTTCAGGCACTCACTCCATAGTACATGCGCCGTGTCCGGGATGCCTTGTTGCACGAATCGGCCATCAATACTGTGATTTGGTGCAGGGGTCAAGAAACGGTCCGTGACCAGTACTCCTGACGCGTGTAGGGAGATTTTCGGACGTGAAACACCGAGGAGTCGAGAACGAAAACCACGACTATCAATTCCAGTTTCCCTCACTGCAACTCCCATGCAACCTTAGAGAGTACTAGGATTGAGAGCTTACGCACATAGGTCTGTAGGAGGAACATAAGGTGCCTGCCATGTAACGGATAACCACTGCGTCCAGCTGTGATCGAACACGAAGACTCTCGTCGACTACCCCGCTCCCGTCCCACAGTATCCGGAATCTGGACTGATTCATCTCAATTACCTCAAAACACCGACTCTAGCGAGGCAGAGCTACAAAATGGCCAACGCAAAGAAAACATACTTCCTAACACCATCTTTTGATTTCCCACCTCCACCGACCGGCCCCATCGCGCTAGGAAACATCCTCTCCGACCCAAGCACGCCAGACCGACCACTCAATCCCAAAGAATCCCTGGCTGCCCTTCCTCCCGACGCCATCATCACCACGACCAAAACAAACTGGAAATCCATCGCCAGCAAGGAAAATTCCACATCAATCGGTCTGTACGCAAAGTTCCTCGAGCTCATTGTCGGCGCCGGCACCGACGCGAACGTAAAGTGGGCTCGTGGAGATCAGAATGAATATTCGTTTACGCGGCTTGACACCACTTACTTCAATCCTTCGGACGCTTCGGGTTATCTGAATGCTACGCTGAAATTGCCGAATATCAAGGAATACCTTGAAAAGAGCTTCATCACCAAGTCGCTGTACGTTATCACCGGGCTGAAGATTGCGACGGGCGGGAAGGCGCGGAGTTCACTGTCGCGCGAGCACGGCAGTGCAGTGAGTTTAGGGCTTGATGGGTCGGCGTTTGCCGCGCCGATCGACGTCGGTCCTGAGTTGGAGGTGCAGAGCAAGAGCAGTGAAGATGTGGAGTGGGGCGGGAGCGATGACTTTGTGTTTGCGTATAGGGTTAGTCGGCTGAAGGTTAAGAGGAAGACGGGTGAAGTGAAGGAGAGAGAGTATACTAAGGGGGCGTTGTATGCGCCTAGGGAGGATAGCGTTGGGGTTGACTTTGAACTCGATGTAGTGGAGGGCGATGACTTTATCGCGGAAGAATTTGGGGATGATGTATGGCATGTTCGCGATGAGCATGATGAAGAGTGTTTCTGTGTTCAGTCCGTTTAACTTGAGAGAGTTATCGAGTTATCAGGAGTAAGATCATCGCAACCTTTTGGTATACGGTAAAACGCTGTGATGGAAAGCTGTGTTGTCGAATTATCAACTCGATTCATCGTATCAATTCTAGATTAATTCCTATATTTTCGTCGGCATGCGTTCACCAAACTGATTGACCAACACATAAGCACAGACATTGATTTGTGGGGTTGTCGCTAGCCTATCCGATTAGAAAAACTTGTATTGAAAGCAGAGTCTAGTTAGTTATTTGGCACGGCGCGTCCAGAATAGTGAATGCCTATTGGATACAAGAGCTTGCTGTCAAAAGCCAACATCAATCCATGAATGAAGTGAAGTGTTATAGTACAGCGACCGAAACCAGTCCAAGCAACAACGGCAATACGTACAAGTTCGAGAATTGTAGAGCGGCAGATAGCACATGGTAAGCCCAAGTGTCAATACCAATCGCCACCATCCTCGTCCGCATCAAGACCCTCCGGATTCATGCTCAGAATCCGCTGCCCAGGAGTAGTATCCGTAAAAGCGCTCTCGAATATCCCGCTCAAAGCTCTCTTCCCAATCTCTTCAAAGCTATTGTATCCATCGTATTCGCCAACTAAGGAAGCCCATTCCGGATCAAGTGGACTGCGAGCCGGACCTAAATCGCTCCATCGTGTCACGAGCAGCGACTGCCTGAATCTATCCAAGCCATTGCTTTTCACGCCCCTGTCTTCGACCAGCTTTAGCTCGAAGAGGTACTCGGTGGGGCAAAGAGGGCAGCGACGCATTGGCTGACAAATGCCGCATAGTGCTGTAGGCCCAGCTATCTTGCGCTGCTGACGCAAATTGTTTACGGTGTCGAGGTAGATGTTGTTAATTTTATGGACGGGTATGTGATCCAAAGCGCATTTTGGTATCGAAGTGAGAAGTCCTTTCCGCCAGTGCGCGCAGACGCTGAAGTAAGGCGTGTAATCGCTGCGGCTAAAAAGTAGCATGCGCTTAGCTGCTGGTTGTAGTCCTCCTTCCACGAAGACCCGGGACTTGACCCGCATCATTACGTGTCCGTTGCTATTGATGTGGAACATACTTTCATGAGACCAGCCTGAATCGATGTCTTTCCAGCGTCGAGAAATGGCGTCAGCTTGAATGCCGTAGCTCGGTCCATGTTCCCATGCGCGTTTGTACAGTTGGACGAATGTGAATGGAAGGTAGCGATGATCGCTGATGCGCAGACGGGGTTGGGGTAAGAGGTTATTTGTGCTATTGGGGCAGGAGAAGACTGGGTTCAGAACATTTGGTGGTTTGAGTTTTTCAGAACCGGGAGATATGCGTATATGCCATTGAGCGCAAGCGAAGCAGAAGAGGTGGTATGGAAGCTTGCTGTCCAGGGCGGACAAAAATTCCAGTCGATGAGAAAGGTGTAATGGGTTGCGTAACAGTTCGTATGATCGGTGGCCCAGCCGGTGGTGCATGACGTGACATGTTGAGGCCAGGTTGGCGATTTCGAGAGGAGAGAGATAGTCTCCAACCAGCTTCCATAATTCGGGATACAGTCTCCCTAACAGGGAAGCTCCGTCTAATTTGGAAGGGTCGTATTCCCATTTTTCCAGGCTGGCAGTCTCCTCAGAACTGTCGGAATGTTCCGAGAAGCCAAAAGCATGCATCATCTCGGTCAGATCTTTCCGCTCGCCAGTATCTTTGTCAAGCTCCACAGGGGCAGCAGACGTCTGAGTAGAAGGTTTTTGCAGTTTCTGCAGAGGCTTCTTAGACAGAGGTGCTTGTGGTTGGTCTTGCGTGCTGGTTTTCCATGGCGCAAAAGCAGAGCTGGTCTTTGAGATGGTGCTTGAGAAGCTACTAGAGCGCCCATCAATCGGAGATTGGAGCGAATCGTTCCTGTCGCTATTCTTAGTTTCTCGTGAATCCAGGCTATCGAGGTCAGACTCAATGCGCCCATCGTTCTTTTTCTTGAGTTTCCGAGCTGCTGCAGTTTTG
Source organism: Laburnicola sp. R22_1 (assembly GCA_014281115.1). Classification (NCBI taxonomy): domain Eukaryota; kingdom Fungi; phylum Ascomycota; class Dothideomycetes; order Pleosporales; family Didymosphaeriaceae; genus Laburnicola; species Laburnicola sp. R22_1. The sequence goes on from JACONQ010000013.1 coordinate 1,492,856, forward strand.
TCTCGTCCAAAGCCAAATTTTCGTCGGAAACCTGAAGGCTTCGGTGTGACGTCCGTCATGATGAGCCTTCCCAGCAATTTGTTGATTGTTTCCGCGCCCCAATGGGCAGCAACTAGGGTTTTAGGATTTAAGAATGGGGTGCCAAAGACCAGAAACCGTCCGGTATGAAAGGTTGAATGTACTTGTTTCTGGGTGCGAACATATAAGAGAAGAAGATCGTTTCGTTGAACTTTCGGCGTTGGAAAGATCATCATCGCTCCGATCGTAGGTTCCGCGCCGTCCGCAAACACGTGATCTTTGTACTCCCCCGAAAATAGATATCTCGAGCCATCGGGAACATCATCACCAAAGTAGAACTAATGCTTTCCAGGGTCTTTATTATACGCATACACTTTTAATGGCATGCGTAAGCCCGGCGGTCGTGAGGAAGGAATTTTTTGAAAGGGCTGTCTCTCTCCCACGCCCCCGCGGGACCGCCAATACTCTCATCTCGACAATTGTGCACCAACCACCAGGTAGTACGTGCTAGAAAGTATGCATTGCCGACATCAGGCTTGCGATGCACATTGCGCTGCACTCGATGATGCGACAAAACATTTTAGACGCCTCTGATTGGCTCACGTCCTGAGCTCTGCATTTACAGGTTCCACCCTCACGGTGCCTAGCTATTTCAGCCATACGGTAAAGGAAGACCGCTGCAATTTGGGTAGTTATGGCATGTAAAGCAGTGGCGGAAATGGTTTGCCTGGGGTTTGAAGAGAGCCTTGGTAGCTATCCTTCTCTGGGGAAAAGGTAGCTCGATAACATTTGAACGTCTTAGAAACCACAAAATTCCGTGCCTTGTAGACGAGAAATGGGAAGTGGACATTATCGATTTACACATAGTATCGCCTACGCTATGTGCCTTAAGTAGGTATTGACCGGAGATAATCGGTAGGGAATTCGAACGGAGCATGATGAATAGGGGGTGGGAAGGGATCATGGGATCGTGGGATCGTAATGCATACATAATAATATCATATTAAACTTTTCAGACGTCAACGTTCCTTCCCTACTCCCACAACAGTTACCTAGTTCCGCGGCACCTCCACCTCGACTCTGTACTTCTTCCCAGCCTGAACATCTTTGATGACACCCCCGTCCACTACCTGCCCATCACACACCACCTTCACCGCATCCCCATCACCTCTCTTGACATCAACTTCAAACGTTGCTCCTCGGAACAATCTCATCACTTTAATCCCATCCCACCCGCTCGGCAGCTGCGGCTTTACCTTCAACCCTTCCCTTACACCCTTGAGCCCACAAAGCCCCTCCACCAGACTCCTGTACACCCAACTGATCGTCCCGGTGTTGAACAACTGACTACTCCGTCCCGCCGTTCTCGGGTGCAGTTTCCAGCCTCCGCGGTAGTAGTTGGGAATGTAGACCGGTAATTGTCCGCGCTGCAAGTAGTCTTCTTCGCTCGGGCCGGGGATCATCTGGCGAAGGATGGAGTATGCACGATCGGACTGGGCGATGGTGTAAAGCGCCCAGACGTAGAAGGCGCCTGCGTGGTTGTACACGCTTCCGTTCTCGCCTTGGCCTGGATACTTTTGTGTTACGCGGCCGACATCTTCACGCATGGCGGTGAAGGGTGGAGCGAACATGAGGACACCATAGGGCGTGCTTAGTTGCTCGTCAACCTGGGCAAGCATCTTGGAGATCTTGTCAGACGAAGCGGCGCCGCCGAGGATGGACCAAGCCTGGGGATTGAGCCAGATGCGGCCCTCCTTGTCTTCCTTGATGCCGAAGGTTACGTTGTTATCTGTGATGCCGCGTGCGTACCAGTCTCCGTTCCAAAAATGATCATTGGCACAACGGTTCACTGCTTCGGCGCCGGTCCTATATTTTGCTGCAACGGATTCCTGTCCTGCTGCCTCGCAGACTTCAGCCCATAGATTGAGAGCATAGGCCGTGGCTACGGTGAGCCAGCCTGAAACACCTTTACCTTTTGGTCCAACCATGTTCATAGGATCGCACCAGTCACCTTGTGCAATATAACTCAGACCCCGGTCATCACGCGCAGAGAGCAGCCAATCCATTGCGCGACTAAAGCGCTCGAATACAGTGTATGTGTCGCCGTGCATGCTGGTGACGTTCTCGTCGAGAAGTGCATAATCGCCAGTTTCGCTAAGGTAGATTTCTAGAGCGATAGGTAGCCAGACGCAGTGATCCGTATGCGGGATTTGGTTGATGTACTTTAGTTCTGCGCCTTCAGCCAACAAAATACCATCTGGCATAGCTCCTGTCTTCTCTTGCTGAGACACCGAGGTGATAATAGCTTTACGTGCGACTTCAGGCTTGATGAAACTCATTCCCATGTTGTCTTGCAAGTAGTTCCGCGTCTGGGGATCAGTCGTGAGGCGATTCACATCCCCATGATAGTACATTTGCCGCGGTAGCCAGTTGTTGACGAAGTTATCAAGACCTTTGTCTGGTGTTTCGATCTTCAGAACACCGTTCCCCCTTTCGATGTAAGCTTGGTATTCGTTTGATGCCTTTGTGAATTGATCTTTGCCTAAGTATTTGCTCTTCATGTCAAGGATTTCCTTCTCGTCATATGCGGGCCCAAACAGGAACCTGTACTCTCGCTTCTCATTGGCCTTCAACATGATTCGGTATTGTACAACTGCAGTCGGTGTCTCGTACCGAGCATCGCTGTTACTCAGCTGCGGCTCCTTGATCGCTTCTGGATACTGCAGGCTACCTTCGCGTTCGAAGGCCCATTGCCTCGACTCCCACGCATCCGGCTTTTGCTCACACAAAAAGTATGTTTTGTCTTTGAGAAACTTGGTCTTCGGGTAGTCCTCCGCTTTTTGATACGGTGTCTTGCAGCTACCCACAATTCCACCAACCGTCTCATCATACTCGGCCTCTTGGTTCATCCAGGACATGTATCCAAGTGGGAAATAAGGGTAAATGCTCAGCTTATGTTCGCGATTCGACACGTTCGTAACGTTAATGGACCACAGCTCCGCTACATCGTTGGTAGGAAGAAGAAGAGACATCTCTACCCGAACCCCAAGTTGCTGAACCGTCCAGGATATGTCACTTTTGCCCACAGAAAAGACGAACTCGTCGTCGCCTTCCAACTTCCGGCGTACAGGCTCGTAGGGTGCTGAGAAAATTTCGCCTGTCTCCTCATCTTTGACATACACAAAACGACCGGGATGATGCGCGTAGTAGTTCTGTTCCGGTTGCATGAAGGTTTTCGCTTCCAGATTTGGCGCATACGCATATTTTGCAGGCTCAGGCTGCATATATTGCGAGGTTGCGTAGCCCCTGCAGGTCACTTGGATCATCATCTTTTGGTTCCAGAGGAAGCCAGCGGCGTTCGGCATGGCCGTCGGACTGGTAAGTTCATATCGGTCGCCATTGGGAGTTGCTCGAAGCATGGTGAGAATCTCCGGTGTTCGAGCAGCCTGAACACGGTATCAGAGAGGCTGCCTTGGGGCCACAGGGTGGCCGAATGTACAGATATGTCAAAGTTGACATGATGCAATGTGAGGCTTGTCTTACTATAATAGATCCAACCATAGAATGACTGAACGCACGTTGGTTCTCCTACTAGACCCCGCTTATGAGAAAGCAGTTACTTGGCTTGTTGGGTAGCCAAGCGAAGTAGACGATCCTCCACACTCTGTCTTGACAACGAGCTTGGGATATTAGATAGACGGTGAAGTCCTGAGCATATATACACGCAAGTGCTAGATGGGAAAAGAACCACGAATAAGAGATTGCTTAGATCTCCCACGACGTTCTTATAAGGTTGTTGCATCGGTGACAACATAAAAACCCCGCGTGGGGCTAAGCGAGTGGGGCCAAACTTGGGAAGGCAATTGACGGAGGCGGAGTTCCGGTCCGTAAACCCTTCAGCCGGGTTGTCAGGTTTTGGGTTTGCCGTTTGAGCCACCGGCAGATTAGTAAATGACAGGCAACACGACTGAAAAGCCATGGAACAGAGCACACTTGCTGACTCGGCAGTGCATGGCGATACAATGTCCATTGAGCATTGCACAATGTTCATATCATGTGCCGGGCCTCCATAACATGTTCGAAGCCCAGTTCAGTACCCCGTTCTCTATTATAAACCCTGGAATTCGGCAGGTGGAACAGTACAAAGTATCCTGATAGAGCTTGTGTACACGAAGTCAGCTACAGCCCTGGCGTATGTAGTCTCATCTGAAACTTTGAAAGCGTACTTCACACGTGGCTCGGAGATTTAAACGTAGTGTGAGTGGTTCGCGGTTCATGCACGACATGGACGAGGGTGCTGTATGTGCAAACAAGGGTAGCGGTTGTTGGGCCAGGACACGGATTCAGGCGAAGAACCATTTCCGGCCAGACAGACGACATACAGAGGCGTCGGCTTCCTCTATGGGTCCGTGCTGACAATCTGTATGACAATGGTCAATGAGTCTAAGCATACTTACTGGGTGTCCTTGTGTAGGTTGATGTAGGTCATGTGGGCTTTTACCGAATGTTGTTGTCCGAGCGGTCAGGTAAAGCAATGTGTGAGATTGAAACGAGCGTCAATCCCACCTATGCCGCGCTCCCATCTGGACTTGCGTCAAGAGGATGAGCGGCAGGAAAAGACGCCAGAGAGACTCACGCTCCCCATCGCTGGAAGAGCTTAATCTAGGGCACGGCCTTTGTCCAAAGCCATTCACCGAGCCAGAAGCAAGGTGTTGGCCCGAAGACCGGCTGATGGATCCGTAGAAGAAGTCCGAGGACGATCTCCACGAAGCGCCCAGAGTGTAAGCGTCAAGCGCGTTGTTGTAAGATTGATAACGGCTCTTGAGGATGGTGCATGCAGGAAGCTTGGAAAGAATTCCTATAGCAGGCGAGGCATTGAACTACCACGTGCTGCTTTGCTATCCATGAACCAAGTTATGTGAAGACTTTCCCGTGACTATTAGCAACCATTAGCTGGCACTTGGGCAGTTTGTGAGCTTGATGGAGAGCTCACCTGTGCGACTTATAAAGGACGTCTGCGATCAGAGCCGTCGCACAATCGACAGATGACATATGTGTGGCTACAATGGAAAGGGTGATTCTATGGAAGTCTACCGACGACAGCGTGATGAAGACGAAAGGGAGAAAAGTGATCGAAAGGCCGGGAGCGGCCCCAACCGGACTACAACACGCTCGTCAAACTACGCCTAGATGAAGGGGAAGCCCTCACCATTTGCATCTCCGATAACAGCTAGAACACCAGTTAGTTCGCTCACTCGCTCAGCTGACGGCAGCAACGTGTGCGAGCGAGATACGCCATTGGTCGCCGCCGATGGCGATATCTTCTACTTTGTCAGCCATTGCACCCCTCTCGAGGTAGGAGCTTAGCTCGTTTGCTGCGCAAACAACTCAAGACTGCAAGACATGAAGACACAGCGGACTCAGACTCGGGTTCCCCGCCAATTCGCGTTGCTTGTCACGATAAGCTGTCTACTGATCGGGGTGCCCCTACCCTGGCGTTACTCTCCTCGTCGTAGTATGTAGTGCTATCCGTTTCGGCGTGCGTGGTGGGCGGCGGAAGGGCGGAAAAGATTGGAGACTCTTGATTCTACACATATCGCTTTCTCGTGTCTATTTTCGTGTTAGCGAGGGGACCTCCTCGCTCAGCTGCGGAGGACGTTTTCAAGGACAGGTGTGGACAGCAGAGATCGGAACAGGCGCGTCGTCCACGACATGCTGGGTTCGTGGATTCTCCGCGCCCCTTCATTGTTATTGCTTGGTTTGTACAATATTGATCTCGGAGAGCGCCGCGCGTCGTCGTTTCGGCCGTGCGAAGGATGGATGTTGAGGGGTTGGAGAGGCAAGGTACGCGTCGGCATTTCGAAGCTCAATTGTGCCAAGCAAAGGGTTTTTTTTTGGCGGGGCAGCGCTCAAGTAAATTGGCTGACTTCTCTAGATCCTCTCTTGACGGCTCGCCTCTACTTATTGTTGTCACAGCTAGCTACGCATATTCTAGGGAGAAAAATTTAACTAAAGCAGATATATTTATACTTAGCTTATTAATATACTAGATTATAACTAGCTTTGCGCTATATAATAATATATCTAAAGAGAAAACTAAGTCTAAGTATTTAAAGGGTGAGTTTCTAGATATAAAGCCTTTTAGAGAAGTTAGAAATATTATTAGTAAATACTAGTAATATAAATATAAAACTACTAATATAGTTATAAGAGATCTAAAAGGTATAACTTTTTAAATAACTTTCTTATCTTCCTTAGCTAATAGAGTATTAGGAAAAATTTTAAGCGCGCGTGCGCACTTATGGCACCTGGGCGGCTCTACGCACGCCTGCGCACTAAAAGCGCTCTAAGCGCACCTATAATACTACTTTTTTTTTAGTGTATGTATGCGTAAGGTTGCGTAAGAATACGCACCTATGCTGCTAGTACATCTAGGATACCTAGGGTACCTATAGCACCTATACTATTATAATAATACTAATTAGTTAGCAAATAAAGCTCTTTAATTGGCTAGAATTTAAAAAAAGCTTAGTAAGCTTTTAAAAAAAGATTTCTTAAAGTATAACATATTCTATTAGTAGCCCAAACAAATTAGTCCGCCGAATAGTTTTTCTTGGTAACTTTAAGGTCCCTTATAACTTATTATAAAACACTACTAATATTACTTTATAGTAACTTATAATAATCTACTATAACTTATAATATACTAAGTTACTATTCAATCTACTTTTTATATTATATAGCCTCTTTACGCGGCTACTATAGTCGCGTAAAGCTAAGAAGTCTTTTTAGTAGTATAAACTTATAATAAGACTCTCTATAATATATAATATATTATCTACTATACTATATATAGGTAATATATAGTATACTATATCTTAAGTAGTACTTTATCTAATTTTTAGTTACTAAGTGTGTACTATTATAAGATAAAGTTAACCTATTATATTTAGCCTTATAGTAATCTATAATAAAATCACTCTAATTTACTATTAACACTATCTAAAAATAAGCTACTAAGAGTAATATTTAACTTCTTCTCTATCTTTTTATTTATCTAATAGGTTCTTATGTTATGCCTAGGCTCTTTGCACCTCTTATAGCGGCGTTGTGTTAAGAAATCTATCTCTTTCTTACTACTACCTCGCGCCCTTTTTAATAACTTTACCCTAATAGAAGGGCTTTCTACTCCTAAATCTGCTTTCTAAGCAAAGCCTAGCGTTCTACCTTTTTAAATGCGCTTTCTTTTACGCGTTTTTTACTTTATTAGAACTTTAATTTACTTCTTAAGTTCCTTAATACGGGTCTCTTAAAGTACACTATAGTAGAGCATAAGTTTAGCACTTTTTATAAGCTATGAGTAGCTTAATTTAGTATTAGGTAGAGACTAAATAAAAGAGTCGCGTATAAGCTTTAACTAGGATCTAAACTTAAGGGTATTACTTAGGGTCCTGGCTTGCCATAGTGTATCTAGTAGGGTATTCTAAGGTAGAGTGTGAATACGCATATTAAGACGATCTACTACTACTAACGCATTTAAAGAAATAAGCCTAGAGGCCTTAAAGGCTTTCTTATAGTTTTCTAGTATAAATATATTAAAAAACGCGTTGCAAAAGGCTAGTAAGAAGCTCTCTTTATTAATATAAAAGACGTATTAGCACGCTAAGTCCCGTATATACTAGGAGTAATTTAGCTTTAGTAGCGCAAAATAGACTATATTAAGTAGCTAGAGGATATAAGATAAGTGCGCTAGTATACAAAGTATTAGAATCTTCTATTCTAGGTAATAATTCTTAAAATCCTAGAAGTAGTAGCTCTTATAGCTGTCTAGAATAAGTAACCTCTATAACTCTACTATACGCGGTCTTGTATACGCGTTAAAGTACTTTAACTACGCAACTTTAAGCTTACTATTAGTCTAGCCAGTCTTAGAGACTAAGAGCTTCTAATTGCGAGGGATACTAGTCTCCTTATACTACACTAAGATGTAGACTCGCTCTTTATAAATAATAAAGGGCAGAGTAGTATACTTAGCAGCGCAAATACTCTAAATTACTATAACCTACTTACAGTTACCTAGCTAAATAAGTGTAGGTTAAGAATATCTTTCTAAACTAGTTATAACCTTTATTAAGCTAATAACTTCTATCTAGAAGCCTATCTTATTAAAGTTATAGATATCTTTATTCTATACTCTATACTTAGCATTTGTGTCCTTCATTAGCTAAAACTATACGTTTATAATCTCTAGGTCTTTCTATTATATCCTCTATTAGTTCTTCACTTAATTAAAAGCTATTTTAAGCTTAGGTATGCGCTTTACAAAGCGCTAAGCCTAGTATTATTCTATAGGGTCTCTATGCTGCGCAGCTAGCAATTTATTAGCTATATCTTCTACTTTACCTAGCTAGGGTGTAAATTCTCGCAAATCTAGGTTAAAGATATACTATATAAGCGTCTACTCTTTAGTTATAGTAAGCTTTACTATATCTAATTGTGTATCTACTTAGGCAGTAATTTTGTTAATTTAATTGCTTAGTGTAGACTTTAGGATATTATATGCTATAGCAGCGCGTCGTAGGCTTAAAATTTGCTTATTCTAATAGGCGTAAAGGGCAAGCTTAATTCTGCCTTCTTAATTAGATAATAACGCGTTGTGTTATTAAGATATTATAATTTATAGTAAAGTGTTGTAGTCTTAGCAAAAACTATCTAGCGGACTAATCTATTCGGACTACTAATAGAATATATTAAAGTTAAAGTCTCTTACTAGATAGTAATTACTAGTTAATATAATAGTCCTAATTACTAACGTATTATATAGAACTTCTACCTAACCCTAAATTCTAGATTTTGTAGGTTTAAAAATAGAAAAAATATAGTTTTATAATTATTTAAAAGAATTAGATTAGGCGAAAATTAGTGGCTTAGTAAAGAACACTATATTAAAAAGTATAAACTTTAATAACTTTTTAACTACTTTATTTCTATTAAAACTTTTTTAAAATTTTATATAATGTACTTTGCACTCGAGTCGATTATTTTATTAAGTCGATTACTTTGCCAAGACCTCACTAAAACGTACTATTAGTAATAGTACAATGCGATGCCTTAACCACACAACAAACTACTAGTGTTAAAAGAAGTACGTATACAGCTTGCGATTTAGGCTATTAAATAAAACGCGACACTCTCTTAGCGACGCGCTGTAGCCCTCTATAACGTCTCTTAAAGTATACTTAGTAACTAACGCGTCAGAAAGACGTTTAGATACGACTGCGTACTTAATAAAATAAGACTTACTGTAAGAGAGGAGCAGGTAATTGTATAGCATATACTCGACCTAGACGCGCGAGAATTTCTGCCCCAGCTTAATGCTATAAAAGATATGGCCGATTCTTTACTAGCTGCACGCCACTATAAGTTAGTTGGCTAGAGGTGGCCTTATAACTTTGTTAAGCGCTAGCCAAAGCTTTAAGTTAAGTTTAATCGAAAGTATGACTACAAGACAGCCCTTTAGGAGGATTCTAAGATAATACAAGACTAGTTCTGGCTTGTAGAGAACATAAAGGCTAAGTATGGTATTCTGAATAAGGATACCTATAATTTCGACAAGTCTGACTTTATAATGGGCATAATATTAACTAGAGCGGTAGTTATAGGCTCTAAGCGTTAAGAACGGCCAAAGTAGGTGCAGCAGAGCAATAGGGAGTGGATAATAGTTATCTAAGGCATTAACGTAATAGGGTGATAGATCTCACCCTTTATTATCTTTGGGGGCAAGCACCACCTCTTCGCCTAGTATAAGGAGAAGGATCTACCTTATAATTAGGTTATTACAGTCTCTAAGAAAGGCTAGATAATAAATAAGCTTAGTTTGTAATGGCTAAAGCACTTTAATAAGTATATAAAGAGGCATACTACTAGTGGAGCACGTTTGCTTATTATTAATGGCCACGAAAGTTATAACTCGCTCGAATTTAAGAATTACTATAAAAAGAGTAATATTATTACTCTCTATATGCCTCTACATTTATCGTACCTCTTATAGCCACTTAATATAAGTTGTTTTACACTATTAAAGAAGGCGTATAAGCGCTAAGCTAAGAATTTAATACGTAACCACATTACGCACATTACTAAAATCGAGTTTCTACCTTGCTTTATTGCTGCTTTTAAGGCTTTAATTACTAAAAGTAATATTAAAGGGGGCTTTCGAGGTGCTGGCCTAGTGCTCCACGACCTAGAAGTTGTAATATTGTAGCTTAATGTTCGCCTGTGTACGCCTCTACTTTGTACTATTCGTGATAGTATATAGAAGTTGCAAACTTTACGAAATAGTATAGAACTTAGGTCGCAATTAACGCTAGTTAAGTAGAGGATTTAAAGGTATATAGATAGTTCCCTAACTTATATAGTTAAGGCGGTGGAAAAGCTTGTTAAAGGCGCTAAGCTAATAGGGCATTCCTTAGTGTTAATAACTAAACGCAACGTTAAACTTTAAGCTACTAATAAGGCCGCTACGCAATATAAATTGTATAAAAGAAAGCGAGTATAGTGTAAAGAAGTCCTTATAGCTAAAGAGAGCCAGTGGCTAGCCACTCTAAAGAAGTTTGGGACGCGTAGTAATGGGCAAAAGGCAAAGAAGAGGGTGCGCGCTAATAGAGGCGAATCTGCTTAATGGCGCTATAGATGCTGCGGTAAGCCTAGGCATAATAAAACAATCTATAGGCAGCCTATAAAAGTAGATTCTAAATAGATTGGCCTATTTAGACTATTAAAAATAGTTTGTGTTAACTCTGTACTATTGTGAATAGTACAGAACTTAGTGGGATCTTGGCAAAGTAATTAACTCGATAGAATAATCGACTTAAGTATAAAGTACATTACTATATTATTAGTACTATATATTTATATAATATTATTACGTAATATATATAATAACTAGCAAAATAAAGAGTTTTTTATTAATTACTAACTAACTATGTAAAAAAATAGTATTTTTAAATTAAATAATTAAAGATTAGTATTTTCTCTATAAATCTATTAAAAAATTAAAATTATAGCTTTACTAGTAAAAAAGATATAAAGCTTTAAAAAATTACTTATTAAAACTATTTGTGCACATTTGCCCAAGTCTGCGCATATTTACGCATCTCTAAGTATTTTTATGCTAGTAAATTGCCTATGCAAAAATGCGCACAGATGCGCACATCTGCGCACGATTGAGCAGCCTCTTTGGAAAAAACTTTTCTGATGCGACTTAAAGTATTATAGCAGAATAAATTAACACCCTTCCTTTTAATAGGACTTCTTTTAACTGCTATTATAACATTTATAGTTATTGCTACTATAGTTTTTATTAGCTAAAAGCTGCTTTAGTTGTAGTTAAAATGCAATTATACACGCATTATACTTAGGAGAAATATCTTAGGCAAGGTCTATTCCTTTTAGTTGTCGCGAATTGGATCGTTCAAGCGCTCTGTGGATTGGCTAGAAAGCGCGACGCTTGGCGAAGGTGGGGCTATCGAGACCTACACAGATGTACGGAGGTGCCTTTCAAAAGTTTTTGCCCACCTTGGCGAGCAGGGGTATGCGCCACATTCCAGATCGGGAAGCATCTCCGAGTTGACGTGGCCACTTCTCAACCTCAGGCCTTACCCTCTGTAACTACTACTCTCTGTCAATTGATCTATCTAGTACTGTCGCTATGGTTCATCACGATAACTCTACTCGTGCCACGGTAGTCGTTCTTAAGGCTATAGGCAAGTCAAACAATGAGATCACCGGACTCACTGGAATCGAGAAGCGTACGATCAACTCTATATACGCGCGAGCAATCGAGCGAGGTTTCGATCCAGGCCAGCGGCCGCTGAAGCTTGAAGATAAGCATCTTGAAAACGCCTATCGATCTGGCTGGCCATCAAAGCAATCTGAAGTCTCTAAGAAAGTAGTCAACACCGTACGCACTGATCGATATAGGCGAGAGAAGTCTTGCGCTGACGTTGCTGGCGCACTTAGCCAAGAAGGATTCAATATCTCAGCTGCCACAGTCTGGCGAATCTTAAGGAAGGCAGGCTTCAAGAAGACCAAGCCAACGAGGAAGCCTAGGTTGACGAAGCAGATGAAGGAGGATCGATATAAGTGGTGCCAGGCCCATCAAGACTAGACGCTTGAAGATTGGAAGAATGTTATCTGGTCAGACGAAACGTCTGTTGTTCTCAACCATAGGCGTGGAGGATATCGAGTATGGAGGAAAGCAGATGAGGCCTTCGTACGGAGCTGTATTCGTGAGAGATGGAAAGGCTACTCTGAATTTATGTTTTGGGGCTGTTTCTCGTACGACAAGAAGGGCCCCTGCCACTGCTGGACGCCAGAAACAAAGAAAGAGAAGGAGGCTGCTGCTGCTCAAATTGATGAACTGAACAAGGAGCTTGAGCCTATCAAAAAGGCTGAGTGGGAGCTTGAGAATGGCATGCGTCGCCTAGGTCTCCGTACCAAGCCTGGACGGCTGCCCCAGTGGAGATGGAACCAGAGGACTGGAAAGCTCAGCCAAGGCAGTGGCTCAGGAATTAACTAGTACCAGTACCAGACAACAATTCTGCTGCCAAAGCTTATTCCTTTTGCAAAGCAGTGTAAGGCTACGCGGCCTAGAACAGTTGTACAGGAAGACAAGGCGCCTTCTCACAACCACTACGTTCAAAGCTATATATATAGCATTCATGATGTTAAGAGGATTATCTAGTGTGGTAACTCTCCTGATTTGAATTCTATTGAGCCTTGCTGGCCATGGATGAAAAGGGCTACTACGAAGAAAGGAGCTCCTAAGAATAGAGCAGAGGCAGTACGGGCATAGGAGCAGTGCTGGAGAGAGCTGCCTCAGGAGAAAATACAGGCTTGGATTGAGCGGATTCCATACCATATAGAACAGATCCTTGAGCTCAATGGAGGCAACGAGTATAAGGAGGGTCGGAGGCTCAGGAAGCCAGAGCTAGAGCCAGCCGGAGAACGCTCTTAATTAGGAATAGCACAGAACCCCCTGCTCGCCAAGGTGGGCAAAAACTTTTGAAAGGCACCTCCGTACATGACCCTCTGTCCACGCTAGCCTCGCCGCCCTCTCGCAAAGCAGCCCGACCAAAACTCCCGGCACCACCTTTCACTTCTGCCCTTTATTCACACGCGCATGGCGGACTTTTGGCTGACAATAGCATGCATCTCCAGGACTGCTTCGACGTCGTTGCTACCCAAGGTGCCTACCTTATTCCCCGTGCGCGCACGCCCGTGTTCCAACCAACCTGCGATGACTCTTTCGCTGCCCGACTTGAACGAGAGCTGAACGCCGTGTTCACAGAACAGGCATGCAGGACTAAAATGTATCACGGCGCTGCTGACGAGTGGCGAATGGGACACACACCGCCACAGATTAGGGAACAGCGCGCTGCCGAGTTAAATGCGCAAGAAGAATTCGAGGGCCAAACGTCCGATACTGGAAGCGACAATACTGAATTTGGTGGCACTGACACTGAGGTTAGCCCGAGAAATCCAGTGACAGCACCCGACCAGACATGGAGAGCGCGGAAGCGTCAGAAGTCACGCCCTATCGGATGGCTTCCATCTCCACCCCCGTCCGCTGATAGTTCCTTGGACATTTCGTGTACGAGGAAGCGACGAAGAACGTCCGAGGGAGAGGACTAGGATGCAGAGCGATTTGCTAGGCATAATGTTTGTTCCAAAGAAGAAGCCTTTCCCGACAGAGACACTGCTTTTCACGATGCATCGCAGCAGAAAAACTGGAAGCGACGACAAGTTCTCAAAGCAGGCAACAGCCTAGAATATTATCTTGCTGGTACCAAGAGCAAGAACCGGCAATGACACCCAGGGCCATCTTGTACACCCAGGGCCTTTCTTCGCAGCGGAGACACATGTTTAGCTGAGAAGTCGTGTCGAGGTTGATCCAGTCAAGCTCTCGTCAATTTGTTTAATACAAATCCTACCGCTTGCTCTAAGCGAAGCTTGTAATGCGACTGTTGTCAGTCTACAATAGCCTACATCGCCTTCCCCGCGTCGGCCCTTCGCCGTCACCGAGTCGATAACTCGCTCTGTCCCGCATCCTGCCTTCGGTAAAGCAATGGAAGGTCCTATTCTAAGCCCAATGTGCCGAATGGGACCCTCCGACGAGCACACGCCTGCTCTGATTGCGACGCGCGTCGCCGTCCAATTACAGTACTTGTTGTCGCCACCTCCATGGCTTTCACGACGTCTCCTCGCAGCAGAGCCACAACGAATCCCCCTTGGCGATAAAAGAGAGACCCAAGAGTGATCTGTTTAGGACTTGGGCGGAGCTAGGAAATAAGAACTAGAGAACGGGAACAGGTTGGTCCTAGTATAAAGTCTTGCTGGGGTCTAGAAGAGAAACCTGGAACCACACGTTAGCGCGTTCTGAAAAGCTGTGCTGCTGTACTGTACATAGAGGATTAACTTAGATCCTAGCGTATAATATAGATGTTAGGCTATTAAAAGCGAGAGAAAGTTAGCGGTGGTTTTAGAACTTGTTGGTTTCAGCGTGTATTACGAAGATGGGTCCTGTTTGGGCCTTAGGATACATTGTTGGTTGACCTTCCTGCCCTATCACACAAGCGCAAGCTGCGCGTAGCTAGGCACGACTTCGAATATCCCTGAAAGCCTGTTGTCTGGCTGAAGGGGATATTGGATATATTGCTTGCATCAAGCATGCACCTATCACGCAGTAATTCCTACATGTATGTTCCTGGGTGTGGGAGATGCAGCTGCCCTCTTCGCAGGCTACTTGGGAGTAGAAGGTCACCTTGGGCGTCATTGCAGAGCTATCCGATATAGAGAGAGTCTGCGACGCGTAGGCTGGAACGAGATGTTGAGTTGACAGCAGGGGAAGCGGCGCTTCGGCTGGGTTGCCGAGGAAATACCTACACTTATAGTGCCATCAACATGTGAAGATCCTAGCCTTAACTTGTATCCTATAAAAAATAATCACTCTAAAAGTATCTTCCACCGACTTAACAAGGGAAAACCTACTTTATGAGAAACTTGAAATTCCACAAGAGAAGAATCAACGTTTCCAAGAGAGAAAAAAAAGGGAAAAGTGTACACTATGGTACATCGTAAGTGCGCCACTTGCTCTTCAATCTCGATGGTATGCTAAGGATCCGCGCAATCAACCTGAGACGGATAGTAATCGTATCAAGCATCATTTGGTTCCCCTATCCAACGTCGTCAGCGACAGTGAAAACACCGGACTGTCAAAACTTCATACACTCATCTTATCCCACCTAATTCATTCCCCTCGCCGAGTCTCCCGTGAATTCGCCAAAGCATTCCACGGCTCTTCTCTCGCCTGCTGCTCAAGCCACAAGCTCAGGCGTTTGGTAGTTAGGTCCTCCCGTCTTTTTGCAGAAGGTCGATCGCTGACACTGCTCGAGACCGGGTGTGGTGGAATGTAACAAACGCGTATGATGGCAGTCTTACTAGACGGGGTAAGACGACATGATAAGTCCCGATGCTGCACAATGGGTCAGTTAGATTCAGATTATGTAGGTGTCTGAGAAACCTTTATTTCATTCATGGTTGACAAGGCGCAGGAAGGCGTACGGCGTGACAGTCTGTCGGTGTACAATGAGGGGGTAGTAAACGTTTTTCGATTTTTGCGTGATGACAATCTCTGAAATATCTGCTGCTATGATGTTATAGTCGAGCGATTTGAGCTTCGTGTATATGGTCCCCTGGATTGACTGTTTCCTGCTTTTTCACCTGAAGCTACTACATCTACCTGCCCCCAACCACGTCACCGACACACATGCTTCAGGTGACAAAGCCATGCATTTAACAGAAAACCGCCTGTCTATTGTGTTCGGTACCGCGAAATCCAGCACTGGCAGAGGACAGTAGTATGCAGCTAGTGTTTCAGGTGAACTCCCAATCGCGAGTTCAGGTTGTAAATACGCCGACCGACAAGCATTCCTGATAAGATCAAACAGTCTCCGACTCTTCCAACAGCATTTAGGATGCAAAATAACCGAGTTGAGCGGAAGGGAATAGAACAGGGCACATTATCTGAGGGATGACTTCTGGCAAGGGGTGACTACGAGAGCCTCAATGAATTTTGAGTAGACTATGATACATATGGGGGGCCAGTCAATGGCGGATGAGCATCGAAGCATTAACATTACGCTCCATCATGAGGAGGCTATCATTAGGCGATGATCGCGTAGAGCGCGCGCAGCGCGCAGCGCGCATCATGTGCGACTAACAGAGTAGGAAGAAGAAATCATTCGAACCGGTCGGGATTACTTTTTGAATGCAGCATTCAACGAATCGTAATCGAGTAACACCACGTTCGTCGGCTGGTGCTCATCTTCAGGAATGCTAGCCAGGAAGTTGTCCCATGTGGCCATGTCGGCCATGGGACCAAGCATCGTGGTATAATACCCCGCTGAATGTTGGTCTTGGTATGTTGGTTGGCGGGTTGTTTGCGACAGGTAAATGTCTTTCTCAGGGACAGGTGGCCGCTGTTCCGGTAGGCTTGGAAGTTCTTTCTCGCGGAGCCCCTTTTCAAAAGCTAGCTTTGCGATGGCTGCAGCGTTCTGAGAAGGGGTATAATACTCGAGCATGTCCTGCAGTTGGGGTTGTGGATTCGCTTCCGGATAACCCTCGGCGCGCCCTGTAGTGGAAACTTTCCACGAAAAGGGGCTTTGAGTTCGTCGCTTTCTTTCAAGTAAACGACACCATTCGAAAAGTATCTCGGGGCGTTGGAGCAGTGACCAGATCACTTGAGAATGCTTCCAGTCTGCCATGGTATGGCCTTTCTTTTCGAAGTGCTCGCTGATGTGGCTGCATCGTTCTGACCAATCTGTGCTAAAGTGGTTGCACATTCCACAGCCCCACCCGGTCCTAGCCATGCGCCTCTTTCTCGCCAATGCAACATGTTTTTTCTCCGCGCAGACCTGACATCGATGGCTTCGTTGGTGGTGATGGATAAAGTCTTTGTCGAGGAAGTAAACGTTGAGGCAAAGCTCGCATTCGAACATCTCCGCACGTTCTTGATAGGTCTCCTCATGCCGCTTCCAGTCATACTTCGATCGAAATCCCTCACCGCACGAAGTGCACCAATAGCTAGGCTCTTTCATGGAACGGCGAGACCTCTTAGTCCGTGATACACACGTTAGAAAGGAATCTTTCTCTTGAGAGGATTGGCGTTCGTGCGCTTGCTCGACCGGGGCGGACAGCTTCTGTATTGGTGCATTTGATGGTGGGGGGGATGCGACAGGAGATCGCGACTCGAACATTCCTGCTGTTTGAGCGCCGTATGGGTCCTGCGAGAAATCCGAAAATCGCGACCAAGTTGTACTGGCTGACGCGACCGAACTGCGAGTGCAATCGCTAGCAGGATGCCATGATGAGAAGACGCTCCCATCTGAGGATCGATGCGCCGAGGAGTGAGTAGATTGAGTAGACACAGAATGATGCCGCTGGTGAGAGCGATGCGACTGATCTTGGACAGCCACCGTGGGGTGGTTCATGGAGTAACCGAACGGCATTGCTACAGAAGGTGTCAATATAGCACTTTGTTCGTCACTTAGACGCCAGGGGATCAGCGTCCACTCACCATAAGAAGCCAGATTGCCATAGGTCGGTTGCTCTTGCAAAATTTGGTGTTGTTGCGCAAAGTACGCGCCAGGCGGACTCATCTCAATATCGGGCTGCTGAACAGCGGCTTCTTCCCCGAACACAAATGGCGGACATGCGTCCGAAGGAAACCGGTCCATCGATGTAACAAAAAAACTAGATGCAGGCAGATGTTTGGAAGAGGGAACAGGCGGAGAAATCAGAGATGTTAGCTGCCTTGGAGAGGAAAAGGGCGCCTTTTTTTTACAGACCATTCAGTCTGCGCGAGTGCTTGCGGCTGAGGGCAAAGCCTCTCAATGGTAAGAATGTAGGCAAGGGTAAGCATGCGATCTTCACCTGAAACGTTGATCGCGCAAACGTGCCTGTTTGGCGGCCGCGTTTCGTTTCAAAACCAAAGCACTGGGCCAGTTGGATGACGTCTGGGCATCTTTGGAATCTGCCTTGACGCAGAGATTCCGTGCCTTGCAGCGAGGCAGCAGGCGAACACCGTCGCACATGTTTTGGTTTGTCGAATCTGCGCTCTTTCGCGTAGCTGAGAGGCATCTAGGCAGGCTATGAGGTAGGCTGAAACAGCCAAGCGACATTCTGCAGCCTGATGCGATTAGGTCATCACCGCAGGCCTCCGGGCTGTGTATGTGCACCTTCACATCCAAATGTAGCAGGGCTTTCCTACTGTTGCTTGGAAGGCGGGCCAAGTCAATCGAGATGGTTTAACACAGCGCTAGGTCATTTACTTTCGTACGGTGTGTCACCCTGGATACCTAAGGTATGTGATGCTCAGACGGACTTGTATTGTAGGAGGGAATTCCTCTTTCTAGTACACCATGATGGTGTTTTCATACAAGATAATTCCGTGCAATGGCTCTTATCAGCCAATGCTTCCAGGCTCCGTGCTGTTGCAGCTCTCACATGTCGTACATATCGTAGCCCATGCGGATATATTCGGCATCTTCATGAAGAAGGTCAAGTCGATTGAGAGCGGCCCCCTCCTGCACATCCAGCTGTTCGACCTCCTGTTCACGCCTCTCTTTCGCAGCTCTGATATCCCTTCGAGCCGCGTCAAGAGCCGACTGGACACCGTACGCGATCGTGTTGGTGGCGTTGCGGGCAGATGCATTGGCAATGCCAATGGCCAAACGCTCGCGGTCGAAGCTGGCCTCACGCTGCGCTTTGATGCGGTTCTAAAGCGCAAAATGAGTATAGTTAAAGAGATGGAGTTTTCAGAGCTAACGCACGAGCTCATTGAGTATGACGTTCCGGGGGTCAAGCTCACGTCGATGCTTGATGGCGGCATCACGGTCCTGCGACTCTGGCTTTTTCTGGCCGTTGTTGGAGAGTGGCAAGCGCTCCATGTCCTTGTTCAATGGCTGGCGGTGTGCGGCCGCGGGCTGGGGGTCACCTTGGGCGGAACTTGCACGCGTAGCTGCAGAGGAAACGCATGGCAGTCTCGAGGGGTCGATGGCCTCCATGTTGGCTGGAAACGAGTCGAGGTGTAGTGTAGGTGGCAGAGGACGCGAGGAACGGGGTGACGAGTAAGCCATGGGCAATGGGGGGTGGTAGGGCAGGTGGTGAGGGGCGTAGAAACAAGCAAGGCGTGCCTTTGGTGCTCTCTACTTTTCACCATACACGCGCACGGTCGCACAAATAATAGCCATATTTGCCCCTCCGTGTTTCTTCCAGCAACACGCAACCCACTGGCGTTGTGTCTCCCACGATCCCACGATCCCACCGTGAGCCCTCGAATGCCCCTCTTCCTCATAGAAATGCGAAGCTCCGCGCCTGCTCTCTTCCGCAGTCGACGGTTTGGCAGACTAGACATTGATCATCTACCAGTATAGCCAGGAGGTACGTTTCCTTGCCATGGACGGCGCCCTATTCTCGAGAGGGAGAGTCTGCGTGCGCTCAGCCATTACCGCGTGAACTGCACGCCCACTGACAAGCTCCCGCCTTGCTGGTATGAGGTAGTCCGAACATCCTCTGGCGAGGCAGGTGTCGCTATGCTAGGCCGAAGGCGCCCTTCAGCCCACGATACACGCCGGCCCACCGGAGCCCCTCTCGCTCGGAGTGAGCACAGCAGCGCCTGTAGCTTCTCCCACATAATGCAGATGCCCAGGGGGACTGATGGTCTTGAGGTAAGAGCTCAGCGGATGCGCGCAGGGGCTGCGCTCGACGCCGGCCAGGGACACACGACAACGAGCAGGACCCCCAGACTCTTTCTCCTGGCGCGACGGCATGCGTAGGGTGATGTACATAGTAGCCATGGTATGGTATGTGACAGGCACGAGTCTCAAGGCATGCGCGCTGGCCGGAGATGCTGACGACCCTGAGCACGGCACCCTGACCGTGGCAGGAGCGACCGCCTACACGGAAAGCGTGCGCTGCAACCGAACCGCTTCTTCGCGTCTACACCACCACGACGCTTCCAAGTTACCACGGCGCCAGCCTCCTCTTTGGCTGGCTCCAATCGCGTCATCGACAAGACCTCGAATGGAACAGACAGTAGCCACGTCTGTCATTGCGAACACTCCAGTTACAATACCGAGAGACGGGCTTCTCCGCCAAAGCATCGAAAAGCACCTGGTCAACATGCTTCGCGCCGCGACGGCGGGCACGCATCCTTCGAAATGCGTGCCCTTCTCAGCAAAGTTCTTGACCTAGGAGCTGGTTGCGAGGACCTCGCACGAGCGATGCAAGTCGTTGTTCATACAGCCATGTCCGGTTCATTGTAAAGACACGCGAGACCCACTACGGCGGTCAAATCCCGGTGACGAGTAGAGAGATGCATCAAATATACCCGCGTGGCCACACAATGCCGACCCCTGCAATCCAGTTGCAGCGTCATCTGTCCCTGGCCACTTAGAGATCGGACAGATCCATACTACGCCTGTTGGAGTCCCGCAGAGAAATCAGAGTCGGCAAAACAATGCTCTGTGCAGGCGGTAATACACGACCGATCGATGGACTATCATGGCACCGCAGCCCGCCACTACGGCTTCGGCAGAGACAAATCCGTGCATCCCTTTCAAGCTCGGCTTCATCAAAGGATTGAAGCCCACCCCACTCGATAGTCTGGGCGTTATATTGCAACCTGGGCCTTGTTTCTGTGCCGTTGTTCTCTGTATGAGACTATATCGTCCAAGAAGCAATTATGTTGGGTGGTGATTGAGCGACGAGGAAGAGATGGATAAAAAGGAGTTGAAGGCGATGTCCCCATGTCCACTCACTGTGGACTCAGCTCAGTGGGAATCGACTGGGTTAAAGAGCTCCACTTGGGTTTTAAATCCACCTTGAGACATTTGAGAAATGAACAAAGAGCGAAACACGCCTCTTTAGCGCATTGGGCCATGGACAAAGTGTTCGCCCTCCGGTATCGGTGGGATCAACATCAAACCGCAGCGAAGTGCCTCAAGACCGTTCGATTGGCTAGCACAGAATGGTGTCAATAAGAAGCAGTACAACATACAACTGCCGATTCTCTCTCGGCGGCCTAATCCGAGAAGAGGTAAATAGGGCAGATGCTGAGCTCCATAGCAGAGGGGCGAGCACAATGCCTGTCAAGGCTTAAAACACCACGCCGGCTCTGCTGTATGATAAATCGCGTCCGATCGAGATACGACCACTATGCTGCATCCAAGGGACCAATGATCGATGTACACGAAGGCTCGGGGGAAGGGGCGCATGCAGCAATATCGCCTCCGAATGGTGTTGGGGAAACGGGAAGGGACCAATCTCGATCCAAAGGGCTATTTGCATGACCTTCAAACTGTTGTAATATCTCTTTCGCCATTTTGAAAGGAGTGCAGACTTTCAAAATTTCGCAAACTTCGGCACCGGTAGGAGGACCTCCAGGCGGTCTGCAAGGGCTGCATAGTTGTCATGCCACGGTTCAATGCGGTTCTGCAGGAACGTTTTCCAGTCTCCAACGTCTTGCAACTTTTGACCGACAAGCGCAGCCCGCAGCTCGTCCAGCACGTTTCCAGCAAGACCGGCGCCCTTCGCCTCAAGTGTCTTGATTGTTCCGTAGTGTACATTCAGATCTATCTCGACGTCGGCGAAAGGTTGCAGGATGACGTTAAATTGTGGCGTCTGGGACCAGGTCCAGTCGTCGGTCTATGCAAGTTAGCCTTGATCTTGCACAACCGGCGAATACGAACCCTGAGTTCATCGTAGCCTTTCCTGACGCCGGGAATGCTTAGGTGCTCCTCGCCCACAATCTCCAGCTTGAGCAACCTTCCCCAGTGGGTATACGTCTCCAGAAACTCTTCCTGGAGGCACTTCTGGAATGCCTCAACTTCCAGGCCGATATTGCCTACCGGCGAGCTGACGCTCTCTACTCCCTTCGCCTGTATGAAGCTCCGTGCGGGAGAGTGGAGATATTCGGGGATGATGTGCAAATTCGGAGAAGTGAGAAGCGTCGTCGCATGGTGCAGAGCCCGCGCCCGTGTCAACTTGTATGCTGAGCCAGAGACTTTCAGTGGCCTAGGTCCTCCTTCGTCGACCGTGTATGCCGTCCGATGCGTGTCTTGGGGGTCGGTGGCGCGTTTCGAATGACCCTGGTCCAGCACAATGTCATGACGTTCGTTGACTCGAGCACGTTCGACACCCATCTTACGGAGCGCGCGGACGACCATCTCAGCGTGTCTGTCTCTCGTGAATTCGGCGCGCGGGCATGTGATGCTCCAATTGACGTTGCCCTGGTCGTGGAAGACAGCGCCACCGCCGGATCGCCTGCGTACAAGGTCGACATCGCCGATAGCAGGCGGCTCTGTATCTTTGGCGGCCCTGCCGTTCCGCGCGGCTGCCTGTAGTATGCCCAAATTGACCTCCGACCACGGGTTCTGATTCCTGCCGATGACGACGCAGGGACGGTTCGTGTAGAGGAAAAGCACCGTCGAGTCAGGCGGCGAGGTGCGCAGGATGTAGTCCTCGATGGAGAGGTTGACAAAGGGGTCTTTGCTGCGCGAAATGTAGCTCTGCAGCCGATTGGCAGGGTCCGTGAGCTTCTCGGCAAACGACGAGAAGGCACGGCGCGCGAAAGACATGCCGCGCTTGGATGCAGTCGTTATCGAGAAGACGGACCGAAGCAAAGAGCGTGAAAATCCTCGCGAAGGCGCCATCGAGGTCGTTACATGCCGTTGGTTGGTCGTGTAGGGAGGAGCAAACGTTCACACAAATCTTGGGCGGTCATAGCTTCCTTTGGGTTAGCGGCACGGCAACCCTCCGGACTTCAAGCATCGGCGGCGCCCGGGCGGTGTCTCCCCCACATGCCAGCCATCGTTACCTTCGGCGAGCCCATGTTTTTGCGGTTCGAAGGCGATGATAAGATGTGAAAAAAGCTGTGCGACGCCTCCCTATATGAAAACTTCGCCCTACCGAGAAATCGCTGCGCGCACATGCCCCCCTGGGAACTCCCGAGCCCACTAGGGACATCCACCCCGGCATGCGTGATAACTTGTAGCTCCTAGCATGGAGAAAGTCCCAAAGATGATTTTGTTGATTCTAGGGGGGAGGTATCTCTTGTCCTAGTGCAAATCCTTTCCAACGGTTGTGCGCACGCTCTGGACAACCTCTTACATTCAGGATGGCGCGACTTCAATGTAAAGATTGGAAAGAACACCGGATGCTGGAATCGTTGAAGCTGGCTTTTTCCCGTCTCATCTTTGACCCGAAAAGAATCTGTGTGTTGCTATTCAGGGGCTCCGTATCGTTCTTTGCTCGCATTCTCAAAATACGTGGGTTGGAAACCCGACGACGTCTACTTCCTACGGTAGAATATGAAAGAGAGATAAGTGAGCTCAGATGGTCGATACCTAGGAGACGAGACGGCCTTGGAACTCCAGGAGCAAGTCTGCAAACCGGGAGCTGGCACTCGACGCATCCGCTTTGTTTTCTATCATTGCTTTCCATTCCTCAGTCACGGTAGACCGACGAGGTATGCCCTGGAATGGGTCGTTCGTTTGCAACCTGTTGGCAACACCAAGAATAGCCTTCAATGAGGCCACACAGTGCCATATAAGCTTCACGGCATACCGCTGCATGGTTTCGGCAAAGGTCTCTGACAAAGCATGCTCCTATTGCCACGGTCGTATCTTCACTTTGCAAAATCAAAAATCGAATGAGCAGAGCGGTATATAATTTCCAGAAAGACTTCAGGGGTTCTTTCGGCTCGGCGCTGGCGCGCATCGAATACTTGAACCTCTCTAGACATATGCAACATATCGACATCACAGGCGGGTTACTATCTCTTAAGATGTATCTAAGTTGACGCAGCGTCTTGTAAGGGTCAGTACTTCAGTAATATATTCTGATATGCCTCAGATACTAGGCAGAGAAGGTGACGAATCTGAGTCACTGTTATCCAATGCACATGGCGCAGTCGGAGTAGATACGAGAGGGTATGTATGCATAGGAGCGATATGACGGCTGACATAACCCTCAGCTCCTACTATCTCTGCATCGGCGTGCTACTAAAGACAACATTACATATCGGTGCGCTCAAAGGGACAAGCATTCAAATGTGGAAGATATCCAAGCTACGAAGAACCGGATGCCACCTGGGGGCTAACCTGGAGTTTATTCGTCTTCATCCCAACTACGAACAACTCCGGCATACACAATGCGGCTATCTCGGGATATCTCTGGTCGCAAAGCATATTGAGCTTGGCTTCAACAAGACATGAAGACAGGCTTGGTCCGCACGCGAAGGCTGTGTGGTGCCATCCCTCCCATATTACCAATGCTTCTTTTTAGAAGGTGGTTCTTAGAGGGCCCCCACATCCTGCAAACAGGTTTTTCGATGCAAGATTATCGTTGTCGCTGCTCGAAGACTATGTGCGCGGATCTTTGAAGTCTTTCGAGCGATGTTCTCTCGGTCTGTCTATGCTTGGTGGATTTATCCCTACCAAGATTCGTGAAAGGATCTGTTTTGGGTGTGGGGAGTATCTGTTGGTACGGACATTGTTGCTGCTGCTACTGCTACCGCTGCCTCAGCTCGTGCGTTGAGAAACCCCGGCGGCTTTTTCTCTTGTTCGAAGGTACGAGTGCGTCAAGTCGCCCATGCCAGTCACGCAAAGGCTCTTGACTCGTCGTTAGCCTAGCAACGCCCCAGGGACCACCTCGCTGCTTTCACCGTCCCCAAGCAAACGCCGTCACTCGCGCACGCCTTCGCCTGTCGCCGCACAACCCCACGATTGGAATCCACCTAGAGGCCTAGGGGATATACTCAACCTACCTGTAGTCTATATAAAGGCCAGAAGGGAGAAATTTCTTCAACAAAACATGATACGCGATATCAAACCGCATGGCTCAGTCGGTTATCTCCTCGAAACTCGCCCCCCTCCACTCCTCCGCTAAAACAACAATACGCTGACCGTTCGACTCCAGGACCCGCCGCCCACCGTCCGCCGCCGCCTCTCTTACTAACAACTAACGCCACAGCAAGCAGTATATAGCTCCAGATAGAGTAGATAGCGCGTTCCTTCGGCCGTTCCCCCACAAACACCCCTAGAATAGGTTCTAACTGTGAACAGGATACAGAACAACAACTCACACACACACCACACACTAAACGACCGAACAAATATATACCACCAGACAATATACAACACGATACCAACCAACAAAACCAGTAAGTAAACACTAACAAGTAGAACAGGAGATAACCGACTGAGCCTTCTTTTTTTGCTATTTTTTTAATCTTTTTTTTGCTAATATATTAGGCTGCAGATAATACAAAGCTTTTACTTTGTTAGCGCAGGCAATAGTATTGCTCTAATGTTGCGACCTTTGTGCGCTTGGCCTTACCCTCAACCTCTAAAGTTATACCCAACAGCAGACGCTCGCCTCCTCCCCTCCGTCCTCACCCTCAACCTCCCAGATTATACCCAACAGCAGACGCTCGCGTCTCGCATACCCAAACGCTCGCCATGCGCGGCTTCTTCTACCTCCTAGCGCTTACGTTCGCGTTCCTCTTCCACCCCGCCTCTCTTTCCGAAGCCCTACCGCTTGTGGGTGAGCAGGTCTTCTTCGTGCACAAAGATAACACCCTGCCGCAAAAGTACAAGATAATCGAAGTTAAATGGACGCCGCGTACGACGCCACCTCCACTAGACATCAGCCTGTGGTACAAATGGGTACAGATCTGTCGCGACCGCAATGCTTGGGAGGAGCAGCTCATATGGATCGTCTTCGAAATAGTCGGTCTCACGCTCGACGAGGTCGTTCGTGGTTGGAAACTCTGGCTTTGCGGTGCCTATCTACTATTGCTGGGTTTGAGCGTTGTCGGCTTCATACGCGCCTACCTCTTTTCTCGATCCCACAGGATGCGGCGCATGCTGGAGTTCGCTCCAGGCCGTAGCAGGCACCTATCCGCATTTTGGATGCGTGAGATTCTTTACGAGCAGAGTCTGGCACTCCTACCACATCGCCCGTCCTCCACGCCCAGTGCCTTCCGCCGATTGCTCTGGGAACTTTCACCTATCAGTCACCTCACGCCTCCCAGTGTCCCTCCGCTTGACCCCGACGGCCCCGCTCCGCACACAGGCCCACCAGTAGATCGAGGACTTCCTGCTTTCGTAGAGCTGCTTCTCGAGGCAGATCCCGAAGAAGGTAAGCTTTGTCATTCGACCCATCTGTCCATCTTTCCTAATTCTCTTGTAGATTTCAACATGCTGTTAGCGCTGGGAATGTACATGGGCCGACAAGGATGAACAACACGAAGGTAGTTGCCAGGGGATCATATCAGATGCTTAGAGAGAAGACTATGCTTTGCAATAAAATGTCTTCCATTCAAGTATATCCACATGTCTCTATTAGGTATACTAACACTTTTGGAGAGCGAGTGTTAGCCAGGGTGGCAGCAAATTATCTTGGTGCCTAGGAAAACTTCTTACATACACGATGTTGTATAACGCTCCCTTTCTCGCAAACGCGATGCTCCTACATAACATTTAAGGTAAGCATCGAGATAAGCTTTTGCCCGCCGGTGTGGCGGCTGGTAGACCTCCGGACTTTACTCGGCTCCCCACACTCCGTAACCCATCACCCCGTGTCAAGCGGGCTGCATGACAGCTCCAAATTGGAACATGAGGGCTGAGAATATGCGCGGGTCGCTGATTAAATGCAGGGCAGAAGGTTGTCTTGCGCCGATCCAATACCGGTACCCGAGCCGCTATATATATGCTGAGCGCAGCTCATACTCGGGATGCGCTTCAACAAGCCGTATCGCTTATACACTGCTAGTTTGGCAGCATGGAAACAAACGACAACACGCAGCACAAGGGCCCTGCTGCATCGCCCCTCCCTGTTGTGGTGGCAGGTGGGGGCTGTGTAGGCCTCTTCCTCGCCCTTCTCCTCAGCCAGTCTAGTATACCAAATCGTGTAATCGTAAGCATACCTTCATCGTGTTCAATCTCTTACTGATCCTAACTTTCACAGGTGATTGAACCCATGCACCCGGATCCAGCGTCCACACGAGCAATGGCCCATCAACCCCTCATCTTCCCAATCTTCGCACGCGCAGGTCTCATGTCCGAGCTCTCCGACCAAGGCAGCTTCTCCTCTGGCATCTGTTTCCGGACAAGCGCGAAGAGCGGTTCGAAGTTGATCGCAGGCAGACATTTTAAAGAAGGGGAGAAGGCACAGCTGCTGCTTCCGCAGGGCAAATTCCAGGAGATTCTCATGAAAAAGATGGCGGAGGCAGGAAGGTCAGAGGTACGGCTGGGATCACGGGTTTTGGCATTTGAGGAGGGAGAGGATAGAGTAGACGTCAGGATGCAGAATTGCGACGGCATGGAAGAGACGATACAAGCGGAATACTTGATTGGGGCTGACGGAGCGAAGTCGACTGTGAGGAAGGCCCTGGGACTTTCCTTTGATGGTGAAATGCTTCCCAATCAGCTTGTAGCGACGGACATCATATATGACTTTCATAAGCACGGCTTCTTCGACGCGAACTTCATCATCGACCCCGAGGACTACGGACTCATTGGGCGCATAACCACAGATGGGCTGTGGAGAGTGAGTTACGGCGTGCCGAATGAGGTTAACGAGGAGGATGTGCGGAAGGGGGCAGAAGACAAGCTCAGACTGATGCTGCCGGATGGAGGCAAGAGCAGGTTTGAGATAAAGAGAGTCGCACCGTATAAGGCGCAGCAGCTATGTGTAGAGAAGCTCTGGACGGGAAGAGTAGGCCTGTGTGGAGACGCCGCGCACTGTAAGTCTCTCTTTCCACACGGCGGCATGACCAAACCCAGAAGTTTGAGCTAACGGCCTTTGTGTGTATAGTGACAAACCCCTACGCCGGCCTCGGTCTAGCATCCGGTATCGCCGACGCATCCTCGCTCGCAGATGTTCTCATTCGCATACTCACTCACCAGTCCGCCGATGCTTCCAAGCTCCTTTCTTCCTGGTCCGACGCGCGGCGGCAGAAGTTCTTGGCCGTGATAGACAAGCCTTCACGTATGGCGTATGCGCGGGTGAAGAATAAGGTCGACACACAAGAGGGCGTAGATGCGTTGCTTTCAAGGGATCCGATGGTGGGTGCGCTGAAGAAGGGCATGCCTATTATGCCGCCGAGTATAGAGACGAAGATGGAAGAGTTGGAGGGGTGGGCATAGCCGCGCTCAGCGAAGTTGTAAACTCGGAGAATATCTCTGGAGAGTAGTTTGATCTCATGTTTGGTATATCGTTGGGTCGGAGATGGTCTATTATCAGACTCAACGCTAGACTGGTGTCCCATCCCGCATACAATAGAAAATTTTGCAGTCGATTATTTGTTGCGGCCTTGCAATCTGTTTCATCATTCGTTTGTATTCTTTTATGGTCAACCCAACCTATTGCAAATTATGAGACTTAACAGCGCAAACACACTTGAGCTTGCACGCATCGCTAACAAAAGCACTTAGATAGGTTCTGAGATATATCAAGAAGTCTATAGATGTGGCTAAATTCAAACAAACAAATTCTTTGCGCGTTGACAGGACAAGTCATGCAGTTGAGCTGCGTAAGGAAAGGTAGCGCGTGATTATGCTGGTATCAAAAAAATCATGGATGCTATTATTAATATTGAAGAACCTATTCGTAATTTTGGTGCCTGTTTTATTAAAATTACGTACACAAATAGAGAAAATGATTCTGTACCTGTGTGCGGGCTATACACTTGCTAAACTATGGTAGTACGCCGTCCCTGAGGCAAGTCTTCCAACGACCATCTGAGGAGATTTTCCGCATCGCATCCTTCATTGCCTGTTCACCTCCTCTAGCTCCTTGTCCCTTCGGGGCGACGCGAAAAAGTCGATCTGTATTCTTCGCTATGCCGGCAAGGCGCGGGGCTCTGGAGGCAAGTCCCTCGAGATTTCGACCAAAGCGAGCCAAAAACGAAGCAAGCATACGCCCAGCAAATAGACCGACATCTATGAGGACAGGAATAAATTGCAAGAAGCGCTCTTCGATTATGACGTTGCCTGCCTGTGTTGCATTCGCTATTTCGGTACCGAGGTGGACGGCGTAACGTGTCCGTGCGCGTGATGCGCCGCTTTTTACTAGGAAAATCAAGAAAAACAAGGAAGTTTAAAGCAGTATAATTCTTTAACTACCTTTCCTTTTTAAAATCTTCCTTTATTAAAGTTATTAAGAAAGACCATCTCTATAACTTTAGAATTTTAGTTTTCTAATAATAATTAGTTTTAAGAAAAAAGTATAAAAGTGCTAAAATTTAAGTCACTAAAATTTAAAAATAATACTTTTTTAGGTGTAAAGTATACTATTTAGAACACATTTTATATTAGGTTCTTTTTAATAAAACTCTTAACTAAAAAGTTAGATTATCTTTTTATTTTTTTAAGAAAAATAAATTAGGAAAGATAATCTATCTTCTTAAGTAGCTCTTTATAAGAAAAATTCTAATACAAAATATATTCTAAATAGTATATTTTACACCTAAAAAGAATTATTTTTAAATTTTAGGGACTTAAATTTTAGCACTTTTATACTTTTTTCTTAAAACTAATTATTATTAGAAAAATAAAATTCTAAAGTTATAGAGATGGTCTTTCTTAATAACTTTAATAAAGGAAGATTTTAAAAAGGAAAGGTAGTTAAAGAATTATACTGCTTTAAACTTCCTTGTTTTTCTTGATTTTCCTAGTAAAAAGCGGCGCATCACGCGCACGGACACGTTAAATCTTAACTCAAAAGACCCTCCTTAAGTATAAAGTTAAGGGCCTACGCGAGGCTCTAATTAATAAGAGGACGCGTAGGAAGCGAGGCAAGCCTCTCCTGCTCGAGGAGCCTGAGGAGTACTACGGTGGAGCTGTATTTTGGTCTCCAAGGAAGGTGAGGGAGGCACGTGATCGCCAGCAGCTCTAGGAGCTCGAGGAGGAGCAGGTACAACACCAAAAAGCTGAGACAAACAGGCTTCGTGAGGAGGCAAGGCAGGCTAAGGCAAGGGAGAAGGAGATGAGGCGTCAGGCAAGGGCTGCAGCCAGGCTAGTGAGGGAGAAGGAGAAGGCTGAGAAGGCTGCTGAACAGGCCTCTAGGGCAGCTGCTCGCAGGACTCATCAACGACTCAAACAAGCTCTTAAAACCTCCTAAAAGGGTAAGAAGCGCAGCCTTAAGGCTCCTATAGGAGCTACTCTAAAAAAGAGATCTATTGCGAGGCCTACAGCTGGTGGATCGCCTCAGGGTGTTGTTACAGGCGCACCAGCTATTCAGTCACGACGCGGCCGAGCAATCAATACTCCAAAGCGATATTTGTAGCGCAATATATTATTTAACACCTATATATCTCTCTACTAAAAAAGATCGCGATAATAGCTATTGTGTGAGGCTCTACAGCCTCAAGTTGTGGGGCTGATTTGGTGTTCAAGGTGGCTCATCACGCCGTCGGGCTCATTACGCCGTCCACCTCGGTAAAGTTCGCCGGTGTCCTCCAGTCTGACATAATTGTTCGATTCAGGAAAGCCGCCTGCGACATCGCAGATCTCTGGCATCGTTTTCGCCGAAGGCCAGAGCATGTTGGCCCATTATTGCGCAGTTGCTCGCTCTGAACCTGGTCGTCCCAGTGTTTAAGCCAATTTTCGTGGTCGACCTCTACATCTTCTTTCCAACCACCAAGGTCATCAGGCCAGTACTCGAGAAATTCGTCACTCTGAATAAAGTTTTCGTCGAAGAAATCTGTTGTCCATTCGTACGGGTGGTCGTCTTCCCTTGTGGTAAGATGTTGAGATCGCTTTATTCCGGCTGCATTTTGACCTACACCAAGCATCATTGAAACAACAGTTGCACACTTCGAAGACCTCGCTTTCCTGCGGTCCCCTTCTTCTTCCGCGTCTTTCTGCACGCCCTCGAGGAAGTCTTTCAAGGATTTTAATTTCTTTTCTTTTTCTTGTTTGCCCTTGTCATACGTTGTTTTTTTTGCAGATCGCGTGGTTTCGAATTTCGCTTTCTTGTCTCGCCCAAATTTCCTCGTCTTCCGACACTCATATTCGACAGCCTTACGGGTGCCATTGTCCCACACGGTAGCAAATTGGTACTCGTTTTTCTTGCATTTCGGCCTCTCGTTCACGGGTTGGTCTTTCCCGCAGTCAATCTCGTCCTTGAGTTCGTTGTCGAGACTCAGGTACGTGTCCTTCTTCTCTACACAAGTCTTGGTCGTCCCAGATACAAATTGGGTTCTCAGTGTTCTGATCTTGCCCGCCTTCAGCCGGGTTGATGATTTTGCCGGGAGGACATTTGCCTTTTCGCTTTTCAGACTCGGGATCCGGCTCACAGCCGTTGTTGGCGGCGTTGGCTTTTCCCTCGGGGCATGGTTCACATAGGCATGTTCCTGGTTCGCGATAATAGTCTTTGTCGGGGCATTTCTTCGCGCAAAGGTTCTGGCAGGCACTAGGCGTCGGAGTGGCGGCACGCTCTAACAAAGTTGGAGGTGACGGTATGGCTACTACAGATAGGGATGGAGATGAGATATTTGATAGAGCAGCACAGATGAGGTGGACGAAACAAAAAAACAAAGGTATGGTGACAGAGCGCATCTTCGAAGATACTAAAAGATTAAAGGGGAGCGTGTAGATTGGGATGGGAAGTTAAACGGGTCTGCCAGCTTGCGGGTTTATATATGTCGATTCAAGCTCTATCAAAGAATATAACACTTGAACGTCACTATTTTTGGCTCAGAGGGTTTGCTTATGCAAATAATGATAGAAGGAACAGCTCACGCCATATTCCTTTGCCGTGGTAACCGTAGAGTGAGAATCTAATAAAAGATGGTACGAAACACAGTTACATAGTAGCGCTGATCATTGTCTTGCTGTCCGTTACATTGGAAGGAGAAAAAACAAGAACAACCCTGCATCTTTTGTCACGTGTCACGATAGTCTCAGTACGCTGCGATGGTTTTGCGATAAGACATCATTATTAGGCACGCCATAATGACGATGTGGAAGGACATACTTAGTACACCGCAATGCTCCAAGGGTGCGTAATGAGATATTCTCAGTACGCCGCAATAGTCGTGTATTGAGACATCCTCAACAAGTACGCCGTCATAGCGGTGTAGAAACACATCCTGTGTACGCCGCGATGACTGCATGATCACGATATTCTTAGAAGCACATATGAGGCATATAGTCCAAGGGCCAGAAAGTCTAGAATCGACTGCGCTTTTGCAGAATACATCTATCAATCTTTGCCTATCACAAAATTCACCAACCCTACCTCCTATCTTCCAACAACCTCTGTTAATTCTCTCTCCACCAGAACTCTCCTGATCACCAGTATGCAGCCAAAACTTCTCATCCACCACATGGTTTTCATCTCTTTACCGCTCACCTCTGCGCTGCATCTAAGTCTTTGGCGTGGTAAACACTGCACATCAGAGGAAGTTGGAAGCAACAACTACACAATCACATCCGGTTGCAACACCGATGCAGCAGGATCGGCGCAAGGAGTCATTGTGGAGCCTCCCACTGGAGATGAGGACAGCTATTATGCCGTATTTTATCGAGACTCGACATGCGATCGTGCGCTAGAAAACATCATCACATTCACGGACGGAGAAGAAGACAGTTGCATTGAAGCGAGTTTCGGGAGTTTTGAGATATGGTCTGTTTGTGAGGAAAACAACCCTAACTGTTTGGAGTAGTGGGTTGTGGGATGCTTGCACGAGAGGTGATTGTGCGGTGCATGTTCGCCTTTTTCCAGTCGTCGATATATACCATTCATTACAGAATCAGATAACTTCGCGCACTTTTGGTACACTTTAGAACGCCGTGAGGGAACGCACTATATAATTGATTGCAGTTTCTCACCTATGATTCGGTTGGCTCCTAAATTCACATAAGCTATGTCCTGCATGCAATTTCTACCTTGCGTTGTGGCCTGCATATACTCGCGAAACCTCGAATCTATTAACATATGTGTTCATCAGAAGTGGCACTGAAACCGTCAAGTTGTTTTGGCACCGTGCCTCAAGGCTGTCAAGTATTCACGTGTACGTACTGCCTGTCGATGGCTGTGCAGTCTCAGATCATTTGTTTGAGGTATTATTGGAACTACGAGAACAGATATGAGTTCGTAAAATAACCTTCGACAATATTCGCCAGCGAAAGCTTATTCTCTGCCACCATGTGACTCGGTTGAGGTGCCTAGCTTCACATTAAAGTGGCGAAGCTAAGCTTACTCTGTGGCACGTACCTGTCTGCCCAGGTATTCGATGCGCAAAGTTATTGACAAGAGGTGTTCTTTATCGCCCTCATACCCATGTAATTACCATATATAGCTTGATTCATGAAGTGACAAGGACAGATGTTGCGGTACGCCTGACATTGACGGATGCCGCCAATATGTGTAGGATGTCTTAAGGGATTGAGTGTTGGCTATAAACGCATCCGCGGAGCCCAAAAAGCCTGATCTTGATATTCATCTCACTCACTGAATTATATATTATCCATTCGCAATGATGTACTTTCGCTTCTTGCTTATGAGTGTGCTAGCATACTTCATTTGCCTATCCGTGGACGCCAAGCCAGACTGTCAATCCCTGATAGTTGGTCGACTCGCACCTCCAGACGTTGAAAGGAAAGATTTTCAGAGCGGCGTGCTGAAAGCCATCTTGAAAGACCAATTGGATGTCGACGAACCTGAAGATGAAGTGGCATATATTTTCGTCACCTACAGGCCCGGTGCGCGGTTCGAAGACATAATCAATGGGGGAAAGCAGTAAGTCTCGAATTAGTCTTACAATTCTTTAGTTAATTATTGAACAGCGTGGTACTAATTGTGGCACAATGGTCCTACAATAATCTGGCTCTTTTTCGCGCTGAACAATTCCACTTGGGCACAGCATATGACCCAGAAACAAAGTGTGATGGTGAACGAGCGTTTATGCTTCAACCTCAGACATGGTACTACCACACATCCAAGACGGCCGTTGAGCACAACAATCGATTTCGGGCCCTAGGGAAGGTCAAGGGGAACAAAGGGTTTCAGGAGACGAAAGACATGTTAATAGAAAAGGGTACGTTGACCTATTCTACATTGAGTGAACACCTAGTTAACGTGTACAAGGTAACGCATATTTTAAGAAACACCCGGACTATCATTATATTTTCAACAACTGCGGAGATTTCGTGCAGGCGATGGTTGACTGGACAGAACCGGAATTTGGAAAGCTCGAAGTCCCTCTAGCACCCCCAATGCGAAGATGCTCACACTACTACTGGCCGACAATACTGGCATACGGTTGATCGAATGTGTGTTCAACGAAGTTGCACAAGAATTCCATGACTGGTAGCTTAGGAAGTGTTAGGGATTTTCTGCACATGTTGTTGTTATGGAAACGTACATATGTTCCTTGCATTAGGGAACGAAATATTTGCCAGGTAATGAGATCGTCCTGATTTTCCGGGTTTTGAAGAGCTTGCGCCAGAGTTTCGAGATTGTGATGGCTGGCTTCGTCGAGAGCGTCCTCCGGGTTCGAGGCTATAAGTAGATTTACGAGCTCACAGAGCTCTTCACGATTTATCGCCCCCTCTGTCGATAGAGACCACGAGCTTGGGAGAGAGCGTGCAGCAGAGAACAATTGATGGCGAGTGTGACTCCATTTGGCCTGTGTTACCAACCTCTTTCTGCACATTATAGCTATCATTACGTCCAGTAAATCTCTATCATCATCCTCATCACGCCCTTGAGAGTTGGGCTTCCGCGAATCGACGATCATGCTTCGGAAGAGGACCCGAGTATCATCGAGACGCTGTCGTGGTCTGCTGACGTATTCTCCGGTAAAATCGTGGTAGTGTCGCCGTATATTTATCTGGCCATGTCGAGAGAGTAACGCTGTACCGCGCAAGAACACGTCACAAGCCATCTTTGCCTGAGATTCCACGGGAAACGGAAACGTGCCGTAATGCATGATTATTCTGAAGAGTAACGGACCAGCTGCTCGGATGAGGCTTTCCTTGCCCCGATGTCGCGACAAGAGAAACTCAACCAATGTCTCTGATGTCCAATCTTGTGAGTTTAGCAACGTTTCTGCTGAGATCTGCGAGGGTACGTACAATGCGTGTTGGTTTCGGGATCGTTAGCCGCGTTCTTAGAGAACACAGTGCATCGATATTCGAATACGTGATGCATTTCGTTGTAAAGTAACTCCAGAAGCTCGTTTTCAACATGTGCTTACGGAGTGAGTCTATGAGCGCTCAAGAGAAACAACGACCGTGAACGTTGGTACGTACCAGAGGTCGGAAACACTTCTGATGGGACAATCTTCTCTCCAGGTGAACTGAAAAGGGCACCCATGATATTTGACGTGGCGATATTTTTTTGTGCTCTTGTGATGGTTTTGAAGATGGAGGATATGTGCCAAAGAGGGTGGGTGTTCATGACGTGCGGCACAGCAACGCTGCAGCCTGGCTTACCTCAGTTATCACCAAAACCCTTTGCATAGCCTAGTTGTAATAAGCGACACAATATCTGCCTAGCTAGCTCTCATATGGCTGTGCTGATTTCGTCCCAACGTTCATTAACGTAGCGCGCAGAGGTCGAACGCGCGAGATTCTTGCTTGGCTTAGCATCTGCATTTGATTTGGTGCGACCATAGCCGTTGCGAAGTAGCCAATGCAATAAGCGCGTAATCCGAGAGACAGATAAACAATGGGCACATGTGTACTGTGGAGATGCCGAGCGGACTGCAGTATTCCATGCTGTGTAAGTCAGAGCTGTGCCCATGTGATGTGATGTAGTAGGGTCGATAACGGCGGGTAAGAACGTATACCCAGGATTATTCCTCGTGGTCGTGGGAGGAATTAGAGGATAAGGTGACGGAGGGGTGCTTTCCCGCATGAAAGGTAGGGTGAATGTGACTAGTGCAGCTTGTGGCTAGTGAGCGCCACAAGCTGCCAGTTCCGAGCCGTCGTTGTGGACACGATGTGCCAAGTCGAAACATTGACAACACTGGAACCTACATTCGCTTCAACTCTTCTTGTCCCGATGCTCCTGCGCTTGAATAGAAATCCCTCTCTCGCCTGCCGATAGTTGCGCGCCCATCAACCATGGCCGCGCCTGCGACATCAGACCCGCTCAAAGAAAGTGGTACGTTGAATAAAGCTGGACATTTGTTACACGAACATAGATTGCAGGAACATTGGTCAGGATAGCATGGAATCGGGCTGACAGAATCTCCAGGCGCCGCGTCAAAGTCTAAAAAGAAGAAGAACAAGAAGAAGGGCGGAGGTGGTGCGAATCAAGCTGAGGAAGCTGTGATCCCGAACGGGACCCACGACAAACAGGATGAACAGGAAGATGAACCCGACGAACAGGAGCAAACCGTATGGCTTACTGGGGCTTCTACTATCCCAAAGTGCTAGTCCAATGGATAGGACTAACGTCTTGCAGAAGCCCGCTGTCCGATCGAACGAACCCGACGATGATGAACAACCGCGCTCTCCTACCATAGCGCAAGCGAATGGCATGCCATCTCACTCGATATCCTCCGCCGTAGCCCTCGGCCTCTCAAGATCGCGGTCACAGCAGGGCCTCTCGCACTCCCCTCCCCCGCCATCCGATACCAGCGCCCGCCTGGATGCAATAGCGAAGGAACGGGATGCGCTACGGCAGGAGGTTACAGAGCTGAGGAAGAGCTTGGAGAGCATAACGGAGAAGCACGAGGACGAGATCAGTACCCTGCAGGGCGAGTTGGACGAGGCGAATGAGGGCAAGGAACATTTCGAGACACAATACAAGAATCTGTTAGGGCGGGTGAACACTATCAAGACCTCGCTGGGCGACCGCTTGAAGGCCGATGCGGTACGTGCTTCATCTTACGCTTTCCACTCAGTTGGAGCGAAAGCTGTTGCTTTGCAAGGTGCTGACCGATGTTAGGCCAGAATCGAAGAGTACCAGACTCATATCTCCGACCTTGAAGAACAGAACCGGGAACTCAACGAGAACAGCAGCTCGCTAACGGAACAGCTCGACAAGCTGCGGAAGGACAACGAGGCACAGGCAGCCGAGGCCGCGACTCTCCGCAGCCGCTCAAACCTTTCGCAGCAGAACTGGATCAAAGAGCGTGATGAGCTGCTATCCAGAGAAGCATTTGCAAGAGAAGAGTTCGAGAACGCAAAGCAAGCCATGCAGGATTGGGAAGTCCTGGCCATGAACGAGCGCTCGATAAGAGAGAACCTATCCGAGAAAGAGGGGGAGTTGAAGGAGCAGATAGAGTCGTTGCGCGAGGCTTACGAGAAGGCGGCGAGGGATCGGGATACTAACAATGAGGCTGTTGAAGGTCTGCAAAAGGCCCTGCAGGAGGTACAGAACTGTAAGTCAGCGCAAGCCCACCCAGTTTGTAGGGCTAACAGAGGATTATAGTACGCAAGACTGAGCTGCGGAAACACGTGGAGAATTATGAATCTCAGATTGATGACCTCCGTAAACAAGTGCAAGCTGCACAAGAAGCTGCTACGGCATCCAAGACGAAGCTAGAAGCTTCCCAGAAAGAGTTGGAAAGAGCCTTGCCATTTGAAAAAGAAGTCAAAGAGAAGAACTTACTCATTGGTAAGCTGAGGCATGAGGCGGTGACGCTCAATGAACACCTCACGAAAGCTCTTCGGATATTGAAGAAAGGGCGGCCAGAGGACAACGTGGATCGGCAGATTGTGACTAACTACTTCCTTCACTTCCTTGCCATCGACCGTTCGGACCCGAAGAAGTT
The DNA here is from genome assembly GCA_014281115.1 of Laburnicola sp. R22_1. Taxonomy (NCBI): domain Eukaryota; kingdom Fungi; phylum Ascomycota; class Dothideomycetes; order Pleosporales; family Didymosphaeriaceae; genus Laburnicola; species Laburnicola sp. R22_1. The sequence continues at coordinate 1,530,735 of JACONQ010000013.1, forward strand.
CGAAGCGCTCCAGCTTATTTCTGCGTTATTGGGTTGGACGGATGGTGAGTCCTGCGCCAAACCCCTTTATGACGTTGCTAACATTCTGCAGAACAAAAGGAACAGGCTGGTCTCGCCCGACCAGGCACCTCCAACAACAGCCTTCGCATCCCCATGTCGCCCTTCCGACGGACGCCATCCACACCCTCACTCAACAGTGGGATCAACGATCCGATGCTCATGGCCAGCAGTTCCAGCAACAAGGAATCCTTAGCGGAGCTCTGGTCGGACTTCCTTGAGCGCGAAGCCGGGGATTCTGGTAGGGGCAGCGAAGCGACCTCTCCACCGCCGAGGAGTGAGGCTGGCAGTGGGTTGGGAATATCCGAAGGTGAAAAGAGATGACGAGCGTGGTTCGATTCTGGGAACGATAATTACTTCTTGTATTTACATAGGATACCTCTTGGGTGCATGTGTTTGGTGTGTGTGTGTGTGTGTGTGTGTGTGTGTGTGTGTGTGGAAGCTCATGGCATTATTGGCCCTCTTCTCGCGGCATTGCAGGGTGGTTTTCGGCGTTCCACGAGTTTCGGTGCGATACGGATAACAGCATTCTAGATTGCCTAAATGGCTATGATACACTCGGTTGTCTTACGCTCTTCGATATGGTTACAGACAGCCCATCAGATGACTCGTCCACTCGCACCAGGTGTCCCAAGATTGTACAGTTGTTCTCACTCGTTTCTCGACTACCTCGACTACCGCGACTTCCAGCCATCATGCCTCACAATGTGCTTTACTTCCCTCGGGTCTGGCAATGCCGTGCGTTCCCTCATTCTCTCTTCGCGTCCCTCGCGCTTCAGTTGCTTCTCCTGCTTTCTGGTAGGTGTCCGTACCGACCACCAGAGGTTGCCGAAAATGTTGGTTTTTATGGCTGCATCACGTGTTAGAGGGTCGCGCCTACTGCTATGTCAAGATGGAGGCACAAACCGTCCACACAGTAGGGACACAGGAAGTGCGCCCGCTTCACTCTCCCACACGCAGAGCACTTGTTCAGTGATGTGACGTCTTTCAGGCCCTTGCCGGCCAAGAACCGTTGCCGCTTCTTGCGGTATGACGTCTTCTTCTTCGGCACAGCCTTCAGAATGCCCTCCCAAATGTCCCCTAGTGATGGTATCGATGGCAGCGAGAGTGACGGTACGGCGAGCGCGGCGAAGGGGGTGCGGAGGGTGCGGAATGGCTGCAGGTTCAGGATGGGCCGCGTGGGGCCATTGAGGGCTGGCAGCAGCGTCTGCCACAGCGGCGGCAGCGGGCGCGCGAGTGCCATGGCGATGGAGCAGATTGACCGATGAGGGCGCGTTGCTGCTGTCGTCGTCGGCGTCGACTCGGCGACAAGCTGTTGAAAAAGCGTATTGAAAATGCACCCCGGTCCCGCGCGCCTTTGCGCTAGCTGTGTTGGGTGCTAGCGCGTTGTCGCTTCGTGGCTGCCCCTTTCCGCGCCAGCAACCGCGCCAGAAAGTCCACGACTGCCTCTGCTCCGTTGATACACACCGCTCGCCCTCCACTACAGCCTCTCCGCGTCCCAACTTTCCCCCAGGCTCTCCTCACACCACATCCCGCCTCGAGGCCTGCATTTGCGCAATGGCCACCGCGTACGGAACACAGCAGGCGTCGGTCTACCCTGAGAGCTATGTCGGTTTCGATAGCATCACCAAGCAGATTGAGAAGAAGCTCGTGAAGCGGGGTTTTCAGTTCAACATCATCTGTGTCGGTAAGCTTCACGCATCGCCGCAGCTTGTTTGCGGCCCGTTCGGAGCATTGTTGGTCTGACCGTTGTGCAGGACAAACTGGCCTCGGCAAGTCGACCCTGATCAACACCATCTTCGCCTCGCACCTCATAGACAGCAAGGGTCGCATGCTGCCCGACGAGCCCATCCGCCAGACGACCGAGATCCAGGCCGTCTCGCACACAATCGAGGAGAACGGCGTGCGTCTGCGCCTGAACATCGTCGACACGCCCGGCTACGGTGACCTGATCAACAACGAGCGCTGCTGGGACCCCATTGTCAAGTACATCAAGGACCAGCATAGCGCTTACCTGCGCAAAGAGCTCACCGCCCAGCGCGAGCGCTACCTCCAGGACACGCGCATCCACTGCTGCTTGTTCTTCATCAACCCCTCCGGTCACGGCCTCAAGCCTATCGACATTGTCGTGCTCAAGAAGCTGAGCGAGTTTGTCAATGTCGTTCCCGTCATTGCCAAGAGCGACAGCTTGACGCTGGAGGAGCGCGCCGCCTTCAAGGAGCGGATAAAGGAGGAGTTCACCTTCCACAACTTGCGCATGTACCCCTACGACAACGAGGAGCATGACCAGGAGGAAGTTGCCCTCAACACCTCGATCAAGGTAAGCATGAATTGAATCGCGTATCGCGTAACTTCAGTATTGATTTGATATAGGGCATCATTCCCTTCGCCGTGGTTGGCTCTGAAAAGAACATCGTCGTCAATGGCAAGCAGGTCCGTGGTCGCCAGAACCGCTGGGGCTTCATCAATGGTATGATCTATTGTTTACACCTACTGCACTACACACATTCTAACAGCTTGTAGTCGAGGACGAGAACCACTGCGAATTCGTCTACCTTCGCAACTTCCTTACTCGCACCCACTTGCAAGACTTGATCGAGACGACGTCGCAAATCCACTACGAGTCCTTCCGTGCCAAGCAATTGCTCGCCCTGAAGGAGAGCTCCGCAGTCGGCAGCCACCAATCCCGTCCCATCTCACCAGCCGCAGATCGCGAACTTAGCAGGAACAGCCAGCGCATGACCATGAACGGATACTAGGAGTTTCCCGCTCATAGTCGGGTCGACAGCACCGGGGCCAAGCCGGTGGGACCCCCTGGGCCGCGACCAGGCCCAATAATTGATACTGTCTGCGTGTGAGAATGGGAATGGAACACGGAGGGTAAGCAACGCTGTGTGGGGAGGAGAGCGGTTTGCGGTATGATACCAGTGCAGGTCTTTAGCACATTAGCCGACGTGGGCGTTGTGGGTTGCACGCATACATTCTACATCTCACCATTTTGTTGAATATTCTTTTAGTGTCTGCATGGATTATTCTTCTCTTCTGATTTTCTCCTATGTTAAGCAAGGTGCGGGCAGGTTTGGACTTGATGACCTAGGTACAGCTGGTTATACCTGGGTGGCCTTCTAGGATAGTGTAGTTTGGTAATTTGAGCTAAAAGTCATAATTGCTTTCTCTCGTTGACGGTGCACATGTCTGCGGAGCTGTGTATTCGTGACGTTGTTTCTCAGCCGATGTCGGACCATTCCCAGACGAATGTTGGATGAGTTTTGGGCTCGAGAGGAAGGTACAGAAATTGACGCTTGGAAAGTGCTACTAATGTCTTGAATACAAGATGCGTGGGTCGCTTTGTGATTAGCAGCGTTACATCGCGTAATTTTGTTGGAATTGTACTTTGTGTTCAAAACCTAGACGGCAGTGGAAGCTACAAGTATCTCAAGGCCAGGTCGCGAGACGACGGGTGAAAAAGCCAGACATTCACGTACGCTAACAATATACGATAAGCTGTTTCCATTTGTTCTTCTATGCGATATCTTTATGTCCAAGGCATTGACTCCAATGCAAAGCAACGTGGTCCCCATAAGCACGCAGTTGCAGCGTTTGCAGATTTCCCAGCGTTGTTCGGGGGGGGTATCTGGTGGCGCTTCTTGCCGTGCCCTTTGTATGCAAATCCGTCTTCTCTTCGCGTGTTGCACCGTGTTGCACAACGTGTGAGGGTGTCTGAGTCCATCCTTACAGTCTCGCTGGTCGTATAGTCTCACTCAATTCCCAACTCTAGATCACCGAGTGACCTCAAAGCTAAAATCTTCCATGCTATCGTCTCCCCTCTTCTTCCCCTCCCCACTAGCTTCTGGTGACCCTCGATGTGGTGCATTCGACGTCGCACTCTCCCCCACCATCCGCTCGATGATCTTAGCCTTCGCGCCTGCACGCTTAAACCGATCGTCGAAATCGGCAACCGCGTCTTCGGTGTTTAGTGTGCTGAACGTCGCGGGGTCGGTGAGCGCGTGGAGGAGTTGTATATGTTTCTTCAACCTCTCGTTTTCTTCGATGGGCGGTAGTGCACGCTCCTTCTCGGGCTCTCCGATGTTCTCGTTCTCGCTATCGCGGCGGCCGTCGACTGCTCCATGCGCGCTCTGTCCGGACGTTACTCGTGAGGACGGGGCTTTAGAAGGTGACATGCGCGCGCCCCAGATGGCAGCTCTGCCGTGTAATTCGCCCAAGGCGGCAAACTTCTCGAACCCCTTTTCGAGGCCGAAGATGCGGCCTTCGATGCGGCCGGCGTGGGCGCCATCTTGGGTGCCGAGTGCGTAGGCGGTGGTGTAGAGGTCGTCTTCGAGAGCGAGGAGGGTGTCGAAGGGGTCGGGGTCGGGGTCTGGACTTGGTGGCATGGTTGGGTATCTATACTATGTCATTTGGTTCACGATATACATTTCGCGTGTCAGTGGCGAGTCAGCAGGGTCGTGGCGCGGGTGGCTGGTGGAGGGGTGATTTTGTTGGTGTTGTTGGTGGGGCAGGTGTGCCCGTGTTGGAGCTCAACTGTCGGGGACTAATATGATTCATCTTCCCCGGCTTGACTCACAAACGCCGTCCTTCTTACTCTCCACCCGTTCAACATGGCAGAGCCCGAAAAGAAGATCCTGCCCGTCGAGGGCGAGCGCAACGTGCTCATCACCAGCGCCCTGCCCTAGTCAGTCACCGTGTTGTCCGTTGCCGCGGCAATGCTAACAGCGCGCCATGTAGCGTCAACAATACACCTCACCTGGGGAACATTGTGGGCAGTGTCCTCTCCGCCGACGTCTTCGCCCGCTACTCGCGGGCACGTGGTTATAATACGCTCTACATCTGCGGTACAGACGAATATGGCACAGCCACCGAAACAAAGGCGATTGAGGAGAACGTTACCCCCAAGCAGCTATGTGATAAGTACTATGCACTGCACGCCGAAGTGTACAAGTGGTTCAACATCGCCTTCGACCACTTTGGTCGGACGCCTACGCAGCAGCAGACAGACATCGCACAAGACATCTTCACCAAGCTGCACAAGAACGGGTACCTCGAGGAGCAGGTCACGACGCAACCATATTGCGAGACCCACAAGAGCTTTCTGGCAGACCGTTTTGTCGAAGGAACCTGCCCGCTGTGCCAGTACGATGACGCCCGCGGCGATCAGTGCGACAAGTGCGGACACCTGCTCGATCCACTCGAGCTCATCAACCCCCGCTGCAAATTGGACGGCGCGACGCCGGTGCCCAAAGAAACAAAGCACGTGTACCTGCTACTAGATAAGCTCCAGTCGCTGGAAGAGGAATGGTTCGAGAAGGCTAGTAAAGACGGCAATTGGAGCTCCAACGGCATTCAAATCACGTCGAGCTGGCTGAAGGAGGGGCTAAGGCCTCGAGGTATCACCCGTGACCTCAAGTGGGGTACCGCCGTGCCGCTTGAAGGCTACGAGAGCAAGGTCATGTACGTGTGGTTCGACGCGTGTATAGGCTATGTCTCCATAACGGCAACCTACACCGATGAGTGGGAGAAGTGGTGGCGTAACCCCGAGAATGTGAAGCTCTACCAATTCATGGGCAAAGACAATGTGCCCTTCCACACTGTTGTCTTCCCCTGCTCCCAGATCGGTACCAAAGACAAGTGGACCATGCTCAACACCATCTCTACAACCGAGTATCTAAATTACGAGCACGGAAAATTCTCTAAATCACGAGGCATTGGTGTGTTTGGCAACAACGCAAAAGAGACCGGCATTCCTTCGGACGTCTGGCGTTACTATCTCCTTTCCCATCGACCGGAAACGGGTGATACTGAATTCGAGTGGAAAGGCTTCATTGACTCAAATAACAACGAGCTTCTCAAGAATCTAGGCAACTTTGTCAACCGTGTGATCAAGTTCGTCAATTCCAAGATATATGATTCGGTCGTTCCAGATTACACCAAATTCAGCGATCCATACTTCGACGAGCACAAGAAGAAAGTCAACGACTTGCTGAAGCGGTACATTGAGGAGTTGGAGGACGTCAAGATCAGGGCGGCGCTCTCAACTGCGCTGCACCTCTCAAGTTTAGGCAACGCTCTTCTTCAGGACAACAAGCTCGACAACCGATTGGCCACCGAAGAGCCAGACAGGTGTGCTGCAGTTGTCGGTCTGGCGTTGAGCCATATTCATCTTCTCGCCTCACTCATACACCCCTACATGTAGGTTTTGACGCTTGATAGGTGGGACATGAGCTGACTCATTCAGGCCCGATACAACCGTGGGCATCCTAGCTCAACTCAACGCCTCCTTCCTTATCATCCCTGACGAGTGGGAAGCCCGCTCCCTTGAAGTTGGTCACAAAATCGGAAAAGCAGCCTATCTCTTCTCTCAAATCAAGCCCGACAGGGAACAAGAGTGGCGCGAGCAATTCGGGGGCGCAGAAGCGCGTAAAGCCAAAGAAGAGAAGGCCGCCAAAGCTGCGGCAAAAAAGGCAGAAAAGGAGCGCAAGAAGGCCAAGAAGGCGGCTGGAGCCGTCGGTGAAGGCGTCGAAGCCACGGAGAAGGGTGGCAAGGGCGAAGTGCCCGCGGAGAAGACGGCTGTGGAGGAAGTCGCCGACGGCGTCAAGCAGACGAGCTTGCAGAGCTCATAGTGTGGGTGTGAGTCCTCAGGGTATCGGAAATACATGCGCCAAAAACGCTAACAAGAGTGAAGCTTGCTTCTGGGCGATGTTAGTTGCGGTAACGGCGCTCTTTGTGGTTGTTTTCATGGATGACGATGCGATATCATCCTGACATGATCCAACAGATTCCCTTGATTTGTATTAGTTGTTCCTTCTTGACGTGTAGAGGCATTTTGATTCCGCAGAAATGGTGGCATGGGTTGGAGTGTGTGGCGAGATTGTGCGCTGACGATTTGTTGGCGAGGCTTTCAAAGTTAGTACTTTGCGTTTTTGATAGGCTTGGGGAAGTGTTTCAATACTGGGTTACAAAATCTGGATAGCCGAATAGAAGAGTATCAGAGGTGATCTAAGTGACTAGTGTCTGCGTGAGGGTTTCTAGTGAAGACTGTAATATCACCCCATTCATATAAAGTCTTTTACTGTTGGCAGCCCTATAGATTCAGATAACGCCAGCGAATCAGCCAAGTCGATTTAACATGAAGCTAGTCCCTGTCATTTAGATTGTTGCATTGAAGAAATCGTCCATGAAGTGATTGATGGTCCAGGTTCTCGGCATGGCCCAAGAATACCAGCGATAAGTATATTACCTACAAACGTAAGAAACTCGACTATTTCGAAGAAGCGTTTGAAAAAGCGACGGTCAGTGACTTGCTCGATGTTTAAGTTTTCAACACCCCTTTTCACACACCACTTCCATGGTAGTCCTTTTCCGCTAGAATTGTTCAGCGTACCTAGAATCTTGGTAGCTCTACTAAATTCACAATACCGCACTTGGGCTTGCCCTCTGAGATCTCCATCGTATTGAAGACACTGCGTTGCACCAAGTCTGGATCATTTGCTTCGGTGGTACCTTCGACTTCGAGTACAGTTTATGTTTCTATATACGTATGTGAATGGTACAGATAGGTGAGATAGACGAGTGTAATGCGGGTAGATAGCGCAAGGCGTGTGCGTTGGTGAAGTGGATGATGGGGTGAAGATGGAGGTTGGTTGGTTAGTAGAGTACGGGGATTCTAGGTAGCCAAGGCAGTAGGGGGCGATAAGTGATCGATTAAGAGGAAGGGGTTGTAAACAGATTGGAGACGTTTAATATAAGATATCAGAATCATGTATCCATCCGCATCGGCAGGACATGTGTAGTACACATCATCCATGAGACTTACACAGATGTCTCTTTCCAAGCAAAGCAGACTTGATAGACTTTTTGAGGGTGTAAGGATAGAGTGAGAAAGGCTATAATTTTTTCTAGATGCTTTCTTTTGCGTATCTCGTTGAAGTGTTTCTGTTGTTTCATGTTGGGTTAGATAGTACGCTCCCCCGAGATACCATTTTCTGTGTGTCACGGAGGACTCGTTGGGAGCTCCTACGATGGAGACGCAAACACTATCATATCAAGAAATCCTTTTCATCCAGTCGTGCAGATCAAACAACGGAGAGTCTTTATCGCTATCTAATAAGCGCTGCTTTGCACGACTCTCTGCTATACTATACAAGTTAATAATATCTATTGCTGCATCTAGTATATTGCATTGCGTACTTGCGGTCCTTCTCCACTAACCTCCCCTTCCTCGTACGATCCATGATCATACATCCAATCTCTCTAATACATGTTCCTTACACTATCGCGTTTAGATTTCTTACTTCTAGCTGAGTTGTAACACATGAAGTAAAATCGAGTGCTTTACTTGCACGTCAGATACACCGCTAGGCTTCCCGAGGCTACAAGAAACACTGTTAATATTGCGCAATCATCGGATTAGTAGATAATCTTGGGTAAGGTGCCATAGCGAGGCGTTATACTAATTGCGCCCTGACTAGCCACATTAATTCATGGAAGGTCGATTCGAGTTTGTAATCGAACATGAGAGGTTACTGAAGAGCTCCTACCAGACCATGCACAGGAGATGGGAGTTATCTGAATACCCATTCAACGGGACAGGACCTATTGAAATCGGCACCCCTTGCACTCACTGTATTAACTTTGGCGCCAATTACCACGCAGCATCTGCTACAGCGCTGTATATCGTGCGGCAACCCCAAGTTCCAACCAACGAGTAAAGCGCAAAAAGCACGCCTTCTCGATCCATTCTTCGCATATTCCAAGTGTCGAACGTGAATACTCCTCATTTCATACACATTGTTAGCAGCCATTGTACTTCTCCATCTTTACTTCAAGTCACGACCTTCGTGATACGCTATCACTCCCGGGCTACGCCACAGTCACGCGCTAGACCCGCGGACTCTCAAACATACACCTGCGCATGCGGACCAAAAGGGAAGTCTCAGTCGCGTCTTCGCTTGGATATATCAAGTGTGCCGTAGAATTGGGCGCGTATTCGAGTTTGGGCAGAGCAAGATGTCAGACAGTACATCGGTAGAGGGACTGGGTGCCGACCATTGGGTCCTCGAGTGGCTGGATCAGGCTGCTGCCTGAGGTAGTCCACACGTATCAAATTAGGTTCATACCAGGCTCGTTGCGATCTTGTTGATTTCTGATACTCAAGCTCCTGTTCGGAATGATTCTTTTACCGGAGTTTCTGTAGAATTTGGAGGCAGCACCGCACTCATGCACCTAAGGGGCACAGGCGGGTAGTTGAGTTTGGGGGCTGGACACTACAGCACGGAAAGTTTTCCGTACCGAACCTAGCAATTTTTAGGAGGGAGTTCGAGACTGAGGCCAGAAGTGAGACCTCTCTGCACGCTCGTCACGCCATGCAGGAGAATCCGTGTGATGAACTGGCACGTGGCCGTACAGCCTCAGACGCATGAGAAAGAAACGTACCAATAGCTGCAATTATAGCCTGCCGTCGCCAGCAAATACGTCACTGTCTCGAAGCTGCGCCGTACATGGGTTCGCAACCAAATGGCCCGAGACCGGTGAATGGCCAGCCACACGGACTTCATGGATCCTGGCGGTCGGCATCCACCTGACCTGCCGACGAATCAGTGGAGAGATAGTAACCTGTGGATGCAGCGGATCACTTGTAATACCTCGATGTAATACCTCGATGTCTCTGTAGGTTCTTTCGGTGGCGAGGGTTGGACGACGATGATCACGAAAGCAATCGCGGCTGTGCAGCCACATACGTGAAGCTGACTAGTACGCTGCAAAGCAAGATGGCTGTCTAGATTCAACCTTGTCATCCTATCTCTTTATGTGGTACATGATGACTATTACACCAGTATGCACGCATCGTGACCTTTGCCGCACCGAGGCTACTTAGTGTGCCGGCGACCGTTGACGGGTCCCGTACGTGCGGATTCATTCATTCGTGCCCGTCCATAATCAACTCAGCTTCTTACAGATTGATGGCTTACAAACATAAACCACAGTTCAGCTCAAAGCAAGTAGAGCTCGGGCGCAAACATCTTTGACGAAGGCGCAGCAGTTCAGCGTTGACGACGTTCAATGACCGGGACAAGCGTAGGCGCGGAAAAGACAATTGAAAGACGGAACGCGGAAGTATCCCTGTACTGGTTCTCAAGGTACCCCAGGCAGCCGTCTTCGGCCTCCGGGCATACGATCAAGGCCTGTGCCCTGACAGGGTTGGGGTGTGTGACAGTCTACCGACCCTGGATAGAGACAGCAGACGCGTTAATTCGTGTCCCGCATTGAGGTACTGAATAACTGCGCAACCGAGACAGTGGGTCTCTGCTTAACGTCCTCTCCTGATGGTGCGGCAATAATAAGCGTCCCGTGATATGATTGACCTGCCCGCCTCCAGGTGACATGTGCGCTGTGCGGGTTGAAGAAACTCTGATTTGTAATTACATGCTGCAGTTGAAACTGACCTGAGGTCCAAATGTTAAATCACAGCAAGAGTGGCGACCTATCCGACAGGCTGAACAAGACGTGCAGTTGCCCGCGCGTAGCTGCAGGACGTATGAGGCAGGTGCCTTTTCATTCATTCATATCCCTTAATAGCCGCGGCGAGCGCCAAAACTTGTCGGCCATGGCGTCCGCTAGTATATGTGCGTGCGGTAGGAACGACCGGCTCGCAGCGGATGAAAGCAGATATTGGCCGGTCCGATAGATGAGAAAAGCGTAGTTTTCGAGGATTCGGTGAGCATGCTAGCCACAAAGCAGGGAGGAGCGACGACAAAGCGACCACCGTTGACGAGATTGCAGGTTCTGACTTCCAAGTGCTTCACTAGATCTCCCTGAGGACAATAATGTGCCACGGAGCGGCACGGCCGACATGTTCCTGGTCATCAAGGTGCAGCTGACTGCCGCAGGCTGCCAGGTTGCGAACGCGGTAATGCAGGACAGGGAGCTGACGGGCTCACTCAAGGCGTCTGCGATGCGCGTGTAGGATTGGGTTAGGCTGATTGCAGTAACGCGATGCCGTCTCAACATATTCGAGAAGCTCGTGTAGATGGCCCCTGGCCAACAACCCTGAAAGATGGTCACGAGAGCTAGATACTTGGGCTTGGGTCGCCACGCCCCTGTGAGTTTGGGGCATGGAAATATTGAATGCGCTAAGCGTCGCGGCGGCCAGTGATCAGTGGAGAAAGGGCCAACATGGCGGGCACGGGGCGATGTTCTCATTGCCAGGGCCCTGGCAGTGGAAAGCGGCGAGGAGCGCCAAATCCGACGAGGCTGGGGGCACAGCAACCATGACTCCGGGCCTGATGCGTCTGGAGTGCGAAGCGATGGTGGTCGCTTCATCACCAGTTTCCATCAGACGAAAATTGCGTTCATCCACAGTGACTGGGTGCATGGTGAGCGGAGAGGCTCCCTGGTTAAGCGCGCTTCAAGCTAGAGTCAACGGGCAGCCGGCTCGGTAGGCAGATCAGGCGCTGGTAAGCGCAGGATCCTCAGATCCTGCGAGCTCCCCTGCTGACTGATCCTTGGCGCTGAAAGTAGCGCATGACGACAGCAACGGCAAAAACAGTAAAAACAGTATGCACTCTAGTCCCAAGGTAGATGGCGACGCGGGAGGGCGTTCGCCATCTCGAGCCCTCTGCTCTGGGGGCGGGTAGCGTTTTGAGAAACATCATGACAGCGCCACCAGACTGCAATCCCAACCGTTGGAAGCGTCGGGAGCGGGACGGCGCGGACCCAGAGGCACAGGACGCATGAACGAAGGGCGGCAGACTGAGTACCGTAGGCAACTGAGTAGGTAGACGGCAGAGACCGAAGCGGGCGGCAGCTGGCTACAACTTGCGCCGCAGAGATGCCGCTATGTACGACCCCGGACCATAGTACAGACAGCAGCCGAAGGATCTGGTAGCCATTGGCTAGCGGAAGACAATCTGCACGATATTGTCCACAATAAGGGACCATACAGCCCCACGGCTAAGCTGCTGCGGCCGTCGTTTTAGCCGACGACTTGGCCATGTGCGTCTACAGCGCGGCCGAGGATTGGCGGATGCTCACGGCGTCGTCTTGTAATAAGCGGGTAGACGGGCGCGTAGAGCGTTGGTGTAGGGGAAGGTTGACGAGTGACGGCCACCAACAACACGCCGGCCCCTGTAGGCACGGTACGAAGCCGAGCATCCCTACGAGCACAAATACCTACATACAGTTGATGCGCGCAACGATGGTCGATGACTCGATGCGTCGTGGCAGCCATGGCCGCGCACTTGAAAGCCACCAGGCGGGCCGCGAATGGTGCTGGGAAACGTACACTACGCCGCGCGGCAGACGGGTCGCACACGGGTCGCACCCAGCACCATGCCAGAGGGGACGGCGCGGTTGTCGAGTCTCGTGTGCGTTGGGACGGGCGGCAGTGGGCGCAGGCGATGAAACAGGCTGCGGGGGGCGGTGGCCGGGGCAGGCTCTAGGCTGGTTGCCAGTTGGGCGTCGGCAGGTGGCCGGGCCTGCGTGGGCGTGGGCGTGGTGAGTGTCGAGAATAGGCGCGCGGTGTCGACGGAGCCGAAATAGCAGCAGCAGTCGGACGCACCGCACGGCTCCCGATGTGAATGGCGGCTCGCTGGGGCAGCTGGGCCGGGGGTCAGGCACGCCGCACACCGCCTGCTGGGCACACCCGCCCATTGGGCGCTGCGCACACCGTCCCGGGGCAGTACTGGTACTGCCAGCCGCACAACCCTGGAGCGTCAGTGGTCGGCCAGCACTGTGAGCGTGAGCCACTGTGAGTGATGATGCGCCGCATTCCGCGCGCGCTGGGCTGCGCTAATAATCTGCGCTAATGCCGCTCCCTTCGCCAGCCACCGTCCCGGGAGCGCACGGCCCCGCGCGCGTCCGTGCAACCCCGGCCGCCAAGCACCAGCTCTTGCCCACCTCTACGTGCGAGCTCCATTTTTCAGGCCTTAAACGTGGATTTTCGGGGAAAAAAACGTGGCTCGATGTCTTACAGATGCAGGGTCTTGCGCGTAAAAAATCCCCAGCTTTTTTGCGCGCGGGGACGCGGCTGCCGCGAGTTCGCTGCTGCCGTGAGTGGACGATAAGCGCTGGCCCGCGCAGGGGCCCCCCGTCTCGCCCAATCACACGCACCCGTGGCACCAGCCCTAGCCACGGCCGCCAGGGTTTCCCTGCGCCCTTCCATCGCATCGCAGGACAGCCGCCCGCGATCATCGCCGCCTGGTGTGGCCGCCCCTCGTCCCCGAGCTGTGCTCGAGTCTCGATCCGTCCTTATACACCGCTCTCGCCGACGGCGTGCGTGCGTGCTGCTTGCTTGCTGCCGCTGCCTCTGCTGCTTGCTGCTTGCTGCCTGTCCCTCCGGCTCCCGCTCCACCGTGCCCGTCCCCGGCCTTCTCCTAGATTCGGCCTGCTTCTCCAGCTTTCCATTCTCCACACAGAACCACCGCCCTGCCGTCTGCCCTCGCTGGCCTGCACGCAGATTGCACGGCAGCGCGGAAGAGCGGCGGGCCTGCGCCGAACTTGCAACTTTGCTGCACTCACGCTACCTCTTTACCACCATCTCCATCCGGCGGTAAGCGCGAAAGCCGCCTCCGCAGTGCACCAGTGATCGAGTGGGACAGCGAAACATCACGCCGGGGTGCCACAGTTCGTGGAAGACACATTCCCTCTTGCAGAACCAACCAAGACTGCCTGCAGCTTCCCCAATCCGGCTCTGAGCAAAAACGTCATCTGCGTCGTGGCCAGACCCCTTCTCGTCCTGGCTGCCCTCTCCGCTCCTGTCTCTACGGGCCTACCATGCCGTCCATGGTGCATGCACCATTGATCACCCCCACTGGCTATTTCAAAGAAAAAACAGGCGACCATTTGGCTTCTGCCTTCACTGCGGTGAATGGAAGAAACTCTCCACCCTCTCCACAGTCTCCCTTCAGACCCCCTTCGGCCATCAGGCCAACTACTCCTCCCAGACTAAATGGCACGAACGGCATGACCGCCAACACAACCCACGTGCGACCGCTCTCCCGGCACAGTCCTGAACGTCCGCAGGATTCCAAAGTCCGCTTGCCCACCAGGGACAGTTGGAGTCCTACGCGGCCTGCACTCGAAACCACCACCGAACACAGTCATCAGAACGGCAATCAAAACCGTCACACTCCAACCTCTCCGGCACTCTCCAATCAGGAATCGTCACCCACAAGTCCCAATAAAAGGAAACGAGCGGGTTCAGACGAGGACCGTCGCCCGTATCATTCCCCAGGCGGCGCCCCAGGACCGCGACGCCGCCTGAATTCGTACCCGCCTATGACAAGAGCCGACTCGCCCAACACTGTCGCTCAAGTTCAGCAATTGACCATGGAGCACTCGCAGCCGCGAACGCTGCCTCCAGTGGAGAGTATCGACACGGAAAGGACCTGGGCGGCATCCCATGAACAATCACATAACAGCTTTCACGAACCTCAACACCGCGACATATCGCGCACCATGGACTTTGACATGAACCACAATTCAACCACGCAGGCGCAGATGGATGCAATAGACGCATCAAATGGATTTGAGCGCAGCAGCACGACTGAGATGACCCGCGCTGGTGTGCAAGTGGACCCGAAGAAAAGGAAAAGGGTAAGGAACGCAAACCTCGAAACATCAAAGCCTTTCTAAATGTCGTAGCAATTTGCCAACCGAACGAAGACAGGTTGTGGAACATGCCGAAGGCGGAAGAAGAAATGCGACGAAGCGAAGCCTGAATGTGCGTCACTGTGCCCCGTTTCCGCGTTCCTGTCCAGAGACTGACGTTCATCAGGCCAGAACTGCCAACGTGGAGGCTTCATCTGCGAAGGTTACGCCAACAAGGTACCGTGGCCGAAGAATGGCACGCCGAAATCACATCCTCCCCTACAGGCTAAGGATCGATTTCCGTCCGACCCAACGCAGCTCTATCATAGGCAAGTCTCCCTTGCAGCCAGAGAAGCTTACATGTCTAATCATGTACTAGTCACAGTGCTCCCCGAGAAGGCTATACCGACTCCAACTCTCCGAATGGGACTGACGGCGCCCGCTGCCGACCTATCGTCGTTGAAGAACACGATCGCCCACATACAAGAAGTAATTGGACGAACGGCTGGAGCGATCCTCCCGCTCGCTCTACATACTCACAAGATCAACACCCACACCCTGACTATGCACAACCACCTCCGAGCTCCACCCATGGACGTCCTTCCTCAAGCGAGCAGCATGTAGCGCCCTCTACCCAAGCACCGCCTCCTGTTCGACAGCACGGCTCTCGCATCTACCACCACACACCGCAGACTATGAGAGATAACCTGAACCATGGTCCCCCGGTGTCGGCAGAACTTCCTGTACACCATCAATCTCAGCAGTCACATCAACCACTAATGGGTCCACTCACTACTGGCCCTCCTGGTCCACCTCCAACGCACTATGCCCCACCGCCGCCGCCTAGACCTGAAAAGAGCGAAAAGGCAAAGATGATGTCCGGCGAACCTTTCTTGCCTTTCGACCGACAACTTGTTGGGGAGCGCAACAAGTGCAAAGGCGCCGTATATCATTACAACAACACGAACAACCCGGAATGTAAGATTTCAGAAGAAGAAGTCCGCCGACTCTTCAATGCCATTCTAGCCGCCAGGTGGACCCAGGCATATCATGGCATCCCACCTTGCGGGCACTTAGGGATCGAAGTCTGTGTCGACACGCCCTTTACGTGCGACTATGGATACAACATTCACATTGGAAACAATGTTGACATTGGCACGAACTGCAGATTCCTCGACTCAGGTGAAATCACTATTGGGAGAAACTCTTCTATAGGTGCGAACGTGACCATCGACACAGTTAAAACGCCGACAGAAAACAAGGCTACCAAGGGCACCCGTCGTACTGCTGTTGCGGCTAAGGTCCACATTGGGGATAACGTCCACATCGGCGCTAATTGTACCATCCTTGCTGGTGTTAGTATTGGTACAGGTGCCATCATTCATCCTGGGTCTGTTGTTGTGCGGGTAAGTAATTTCCCACTCCAACGTGAGGTCTTGAAGCTAACATGGACAGGATATCCCGTCCAATTGCATTGCCCGAGGTAATCCCGCCGATTACGTTTAACTACATAAGTTCACACCGTTGCATGCCTTTAGCAGCTACTGTGTGGTTGTCAACATGCTGTGATGGTTTTGTATGTTGGGAGGATACCCTGTTTTATTTATGTTATTTACTGCTCGGCTGGTTTGCACGGTACCTAGGTCGATAGATGAAAGAGGAGGGACATGTGTAAGATAGGATAGGCACGGCTATGATCTCGGATGAAGCAACGCTTAGATGTCACAATGATGCTTCGTTCCGTTATCGGCTTCCGAATGCAGATGATTCAGTTTTGCGACGGAAAGCGCCGTCTCGGAGGGGCTAGCGGGTCCGGGCCCGGGGAATTGACGTGCACGTGATCTATCCCCTACCTAGATAGCGCGCAACGCTTGGGCCAGTTCTCAACGAAAAATCTCCACTCTCGATTGCGACCTCTACCCATCAATCCAACAACGACCAGTACAATGCCGCCCAAGGCACGCCTCAATTGGGGCCTCTTGCCTCCGCCATTTTTTCTGCCATCATCAACGCGCTCATTGTTGCCCCTAATCCCGCTATCCGCGGCCCCGCTACCCGCGGCCCCGCTACCCACGCTCTCTCATGTCACGATCCGCACCATCAAATCAACAAACACGCCTCGGCCCGACCGTTTCGCACATCACCCCTCCAAGCCTGCCTTGAACAGCACGTCTCGAGCCGCTCTCAAACGGAGAGAACATTCGACTCCCCTTCGCACCGGCCTCCTCGCGCAGAAACGGGGCATGACCGCCGTGTACGACCCCAACACTGGAAAGCGCACGCCATGTACAGTGCTCCAGCTCGACCGCAACGAGATCATCGCGCATAAGACGAGGGAGAAGAATGGATACTGGGCGGTGCAGGTGGGTGCGGGCAACAGGTTGATACAGAATACGTCGAAGCCCATGCTGGGGCACTTCGCCACGGCTGGGGTGGCGCCGAAGAAATGGGTCATGGAATTCAAGGTGAAATCCAAAGAGGGGTTGCAGGTCAGAGTGGGCGAACAACTCGGTCCCAGCTGGTTTACGGTCGGCCAATTCGTGGATGTCAAGGGTGTGTCTAGGGGTATGGGGTTTGAAGGTGTAAGTATATTTCTTCGCACCTAGTGCGTGGAAGTGCATGGACCGAAGAGAAGATGCATGATTCGAGGAGGCCAAGGTATGCAGAACAGAGGCTAATGGTTCACAGGGCATGAAACGGCACGGTTTTAGCGGTCAACCCGCGTCCCACGGTCAATCACTCATGCATCGTGGTATGGGTTCCGCAGGAGGATCTCAGGGATCTGGTTCCCGTGTGCTCCCCGGAAAGCGCATGGCAGGAAATATGGGTAACGAGAGTGTGACGGTGAAGAACCTCAAGGTGCTGCAGGTCGACGAGGCGAATGGACTCGTTGTCGTACACGGTACGTATACCTTGTTCTGTCTCTTTCACGGTCACTTACAAAGAACAGGATGTGTGCCTGGACCGAAGAACCAAATTATCAAAGTACAGGATGCGCTTGGCAAGCCATGGCCCGCGGGCCCCATGAAGAAGGAGGATATAACCCCAGCGTCCGTTGCGCCGGTTGTGACAGAGGCAGCCACCACTTCGGCGTGAGAATGGAATCTTTGTACATATGCACTGTATCATACACTACTACAAGAAGGCGTCCGAGGAGATCGTTGAAGGCCTGTGTTATTATAGCGAGGAGCTAGTTGTTGTTTGTTTCCCCATGTATGAACATGTAAACATATTCAGATTGATCGCTGCTGTTCTATTCGCTGGTCGGCTTACGCAGGGTACCACTAGACGGAGAATCTGCTGATGCGTGTTATCATCGCTAGTTCACTCGGGGTGGTGCATTAAGGCTACACGAGAACACGGTGGTGCCATGTGGAGGAGCAAGTCGGTAATATACAGGGTGAGGGATGCAGAGGAAGAGGAAGATACTTTGCACATCTGGTCGTCGTATTAACTCTCCTGGGGCAATACGTTACTTAGAACTGTAGCTGCCGAAGAATCTCTACGAAAGCTTTATTCGCTGTCAATGAACGTGGAAAGAAGGATTGATGAAGATTGGGTAGGTTCATTGGTCGGACACGTGGCGATGCAGCGACGGTGCGTGCTTCTTTTCCCACAATGAATGCGAGGTCTGTGCCTAAGAGCCAAGTGGCAATGTAAGTAAGGATGCACCTTGCTTTTCCTAAACCTCCATGACTTGTGTTTATCTTCGCTCAACCGGAAACGTTAGCCTCCTCAGCAGCAGCATTAGCAGGATCATCGCACCCGCCATGGCATATCATCAATATGCCGACGGCCCACATGGCTATGGCCAGGCTTACGACTACGGATACCACCATTCTCTCGATGGGTTCGCTGCTACCTCTGGCGGTTACCACCAACACATCGACGTCGACACCTCGAACTACCACCCTTCCCCTGGACGAAGCTTTGCACACTTTGGGCACCCTGATTTAACCCACCGCAACGGCTCTGATTACTCGAGAGATGCGGAGGATTACATATCCCATTCTACAATGGCTCACGTCCATCCATCGTACTCCGAATACATCTCCGATCCGCCAATGTTTACACAGTATCATGCTCCACTCCCGGCCCCCGCGTACGAGATCTATCACACTGCTCCATCTACGACCACGGACTACATGTCGTCGCCCTTGGATAAATCAAACTACCAGATTATCAAAGAGGGTGGTTGGGCGAACAAGTTCCACTTCATGGAAAGCCATGGTCTCCGCACACACGAGATGGACGATTTCGATGAAGCGAACGAGCTGCGAGACGCATACCGAAGAGTGGACGCACAGGCTGCTCGCGAGGACATGTACGAGCCAAACTACGATTCTCGATACGCCGGAAGATATGGCAGGGAACAGGAAGAATATGAAGATACAAGTGAGGCCTACTCCGACTTCATCAGTGACTACGGAGAAGAAGACTCGATCATAATGGGCTCTGGCTACATCGGTCTGGCGGATGAAAGGCCTGGTGAGGCGGCTGATAGGTATGATTCGAGTTCCGTTGGGGACTACGAAGGTGAGCGAGGCCACGTCCGCGAATACGATGGGGAATACTCGTCTTCGGAATATGACAGTGCGGACGCCATAGAGTATTCTAGCGACTCAGACTCGGGCGAAGATGAGGACCTCGGCGGCGACGAGGATAGTGACGATGAATATGACGTGGACTACTAGAGAAGAATAAAGCAAGAGTGGGTCAGTGGCTTTCTCTGGTTTGCAAGGATACGTTCACTTGGCTGTCGAAAGGGGAGCAAGCGAGGGCAAAAGAAGGTCGGGTATCGGTTGGACATGCTCAACAGACTTTAGCATATCCGCATATTGTGTATATATCAGACTCAGGATACATGCGACAATGCACGCTTTACTCCAGCGCAGTTACTCGCAATTTCTTCAGTGGGGAACCTTACTGACTTCGCATGGCAATGATTCGAGCGCCCTGATTGTACGTACGGTGGCTAACCACTGCTCGCAAGCCGCGTGGACCTGATGCTGGCACAACAGTCGTACAGGTCTTCAAATGGATAGTCTCTTTCATCCTTCTTTTAAAAAAGAAGAAACCAAACCAAAGTTAAAAAAAGCACCAGAGTCCATGTAATCTCTGTTACAGCAGTTCTTCGTGTGACATAGAGAACTCCCCAAAGACAGCTTGGCAATCTTCAAACAACGGTTCGAAACTGTCCATAAAATCTATGTCCGACTGAGGATGCAAATCTGTAATCTGGTCCGTCAGGAAGCTGGCATCGCTCTCAAAGGATAGGAACCGAACAGTGGAGATGCCAAATTTTTTGGCAGGCTGGCAGATCTTGCAAAGACCAGCTGCGTCCAACTCGGTCCAGAAAGTCCCGCAGGATGTGCATTTCAGTAGGTCGCTGTCCTCCGTAAAAAGGGCGACGTCTTCGGACTCAGTGAGGTCAATGTTGATGCTACTTAGCGATTCATCCTCAGAGGACGATACAATCCAGTTCGCTGGAGGTTCTATCCTGTAATGCATCTCCAATCCTTGCGTACAACTCCAAGTAAAGGCGGCGGGGTTGTTCCACTGGGTCCTCCATCGGTCAAGCAGGGTCTTCTCTTCGCTTGTGCTTTCCAGAAGAGCTGTTGCTTTTCCGATATAGATAAGATAGTGGCACAAGAGTCGGAGCAGTGCTTCTTGTTTTGAGTTGAATTCGGTCCATTGCTTTACCGTTTGGTCGAAAACCTGTGGCCATTATCAGCACTGCAGGAAAGTACAGAAGCTATGTCACTTACATCTGAACAGATGTGCCTCATTCCTACGATCGTCCCAAGAAGCAACAGGAACAGCGACCGAAGCTTGGATAGCTTGTCCTCTGAAGCTTCGATTTCCGAGGGACGTACTAAGGGATCTAACGCCCGCAACAGCCTGTTGCCAACGCAATCACGCACAGACCGAATTTCTTCGTCTGTATAGTCTTCGTCCAGATGCATCGTCAGATGTACAAAGAGTCGCAAATTCCTCGCCAAACTCGGATCAAGAGCATTTTGCAGTAGGTTTGTGTTATCGCTGCAAGAAAACACGCCAACGACGCTGAAAGAAGATGGTGAATCATCCTCGCATAGCCATCGGGCAAGATGGGACGAAGCTGCTTCCACGTTCAAGGCAAAAGGTATGTGAAAATCCAAGTAGACATCGTCGTCGAGGAGATTACTTATGATATGGTCGATGCGAGCTTGATTTAGCGTGGTAACGCCTGCGACATTTCAGTCGACTGCGCCTGATCTATAGAGGGATACGTACTGTTGTCAAAGATGTTGATTGCTTGGAAGGACGGTCGTATACACTCCATCCACATCAGCGCTTTCGAGTGAGCAGCTGCCCTTGCTGCGATGATACACGTCTTGCACGGGTCCTCTCCCGAGCACTGCTAGTCATTAGCGGTACTCGTATGATGATCGCTAAGATGAATACTGACAGCTCGTTTCAGGAGCCGACAACGTAAACAAGCACCTTTTCTTCGAATACCCTTGACTTCTGCTTTCCTCTTTGGCGAGAATGCAGATCGCCGATGTAGGCTGACGTCGTTGCCGTTGAGCCTGAAGCAAGAGAAAGCTCCCGCTGCTGCAGTTGTGGACCTCTTCCGGCGCTTGGAGGCTGGCTCTTCTATGTGCGAACCATCCCTTTTACCTTTGGAGAGCAACTTGTGTGTCATATTGCTCGCATGTGAATACCATGCGAAGAACTCCGGAAGCGGAGGGCCGCTTGAGATACGTATTCGCGGAGTATTCCCAGAAGCGCGTCACAGCGTCGTCAGCTCGGACACCAAATGGCACAAATGAAACACAGTAGGGAGTGGATGAGAAGATAGGAAATGCTCATCTTCCATGCGGCTGTGTCGTTATAACCAACGAAGGTGAGGATGGCACGTTCCAAGGTTGCCTGAGGCGTGAGCGATGAGATGATTGGTGGTCACTCAAGCCCCAGGGTCCTTCACCGCAGCCGGAATTAGGTTAGCGTGGATGCTGAATGGCAGGTATAACCGAAGGGTTTCCCTAAGACAGCGCAGTTCAGGACGAAAAACTTTAGTCTGTAGAACTACTGCCGTACTACTGACTTCCAGGTTGTGTTTTGTATTGATAATACACGTTCATCGTCAACTTGATAGTCATCCATTCTGTTAGTCATGGCTGAGATGGCGACCGTGCTCACGAGAAGCCTTGCACTGTTATTTATCCGGCACTACCATTGCAAACCCAAACATTGCAGCTCGACGACATTCTCCAACAGTCCGCCCGCCAAGCCGAAAAGCGTCCATGTGAAGAGAGTATTGTTTGCGACATCATTCCTCTACCGCAAAGTAGAGACTTTGACAATATAACGTTGAGACGCAAAGAAAGATGGAGCTTTGTCTACGAAGGAACACTTCCAGGTTTGACAGCCCGACTATTCTTGCCCTCTGCAACACTAGTCTAAATGCAGCTAGTACCATTGAAAGTACCCACCCCACCAACATTGAGAATCTCCCACCATCGCCCTCATTTTACGCTTCCTTGTAAACACAACCATGTCCGACAACGAGGACAGCACTTTCGGAGTGAGTGAAGATCTAGTTGCGCATGCTGTGATCAAATCTGCCGGTGTCTCAGTAGTTGATTTCGACGGGCTGTTATCGCCACCACTGAAGCTTCAGGAGGATCTGAAGAATGGATGCGGAGGCCAGTTGTGGCCGGCTGGCATGGTCTTGAGCAAGTACATGCTGAGAAAGCATAAAGATAACCTAGATGGGAAACACATGTCAATAGGTTTTGATCCTAGATTTGAGCATGAGAGCTGACTAATTGTAGTGTTGAACTCGGCGCTGGTGGTGGGCTCGTAGGGTAGGTCTTCCGGGTGCGATTCGGTTCGCTTTCAGTCCAAGACGACTGCCTTCTTCGGTTGACCATCGCCTCTGACAAATCACATAGCCTCGCCGTAGCACTCGGTTGCAAAGTCGCAACCACACTTCACATCACAGATCAAGAACCGATGTTCGAACTCATGAAACACAACATCGCCCTCAACGACCTCTCCTCCAGTGTCTGTGCCACAATATACGAATGGGGTACGTCTATGCCAGTCAACTTGCCCAAGCACCCAGACATCATTTTGGCCGCCGACTGTGTGTACTTCGAGCCCGCATTCCCACTTCTACAAGAGACGTTAAAGGACCTGATTGGCGACAAGACAGTGTGCTACTTTTGTTTCAAGAAGAGGAGAAGAGCCGATCTACGGTTCATGAAGGTAGCAAAGAAACTGTTTGATGTCAAGGCGGTCGATGATGATCTGGACAAGGACGTCTATACGAGACATAGTTTATTTTTGTATCTTCTCCTACTCAATCGAGTCCCAGAGCTTTGCTAAACTACAACAGGTATCGCATCACGAAAAAGGCATGAGAGATATGAGATATCACAGGTCAGGACAGAGTCAATCACCAATAGTACGAAAGGCGACTTAACACAGATTCTACGGCTTACCAACGCGACTGGGCACGGCTTCATCCTTAAAATTTCCTCGAGAAGATCAGAGGAAGAAACCTGGGCACTGATTGTAGCATATACGCCTGGCACTGTGTGTCCTTGGCCTACTAGTTAGAATCTCTCAACCCTTCAAAGCTTGCTCTAGCAATGGCTACGAAAAAGGGTAAAAGCGAAATAGAGAGAATGCATAACACTCCTACCAAGCTTCGCACACCACTAAACGTTAATCTAGTACCACACACTCCACCGACCACCGCATTCCCATACCGGCCGTTTGCAGACAAGGTGCTCTGTATCGACCTTGTCACATTCTTTGTTCAGGTCAAGCAACCCGAGTCTATAAGCTTTCTTTGTGCTGTCAAGCACAACCCCCAGTAACAAATTTACCACACCCAGCTTTTAATAGACGTTACTATTATGCACAAGTCCTCTTGTTTCTATTTTTATTTTTATTTTTATTCAGTCCAGAATACAGCCCCCAGAGAAATTTTTGAGCACTTTCGGCCTTCGTATTGCCCGACCTGAAATAATATACGGGAATTGGATTCTTGTCCTAGTACTGCGTCCCGACCTACGAAAATCGTCATGTCTCAACCCGGAAAACGCAGCATAGCATGCTTGCACCAGGTGTCCCCCTGGTACCACGCGGCGCCGCGAGAAGGGTAGAAGATGTTGAACACGGTGTGTCTGCTACACATCAACATCACCGCCCCAGTATTTCGAGGAAACATCCTCGACGGCGCAAAGGCATGACGATGATAACCTCATGGAGCACATGGTTATGCAGCATGGCCTTTCCATCCGTCTCTGGACTCACGGTGCTTGTTGCGATATCCACATATCTCTTTATTTATTTTTTATTCGTTTTCAATAGGCTATTCTCACGGAGAGGGACGTCAGCTCATATCTCTTTATCATGAGTATGAAAAGGCTTCCAGAGAACGCCAACGATTACATAGCCTTGACTCATACGGGTAGTAAATATTTTGGTACGTCCAGCTATTCGCGACAATGCATGGCTAGATGTTCGGGCTCTGACTATGCGTGCTGTATAGACAAGTTTGGTCCAGGATGCAACCCCACATTCCTTCATTTCCCAGATTACCGCAGAATTCTAGCGCCCGAGCCCGTCTTCGACCTGAATCTTCCTGATCCTATGATTGACCAGCTCCTCGGCGAGTTTGCGCAATGCTGGCACCCCAGCCAAGCCTGCCGGCACCCGGGAGTTAGTGGTCGCGAGATGCAAAAAAATGGGCGACATACGAGAACGCTGCGAAACAGCTTAAAAGAGAAAATGACCGCGATGCATGGGGTGGAGATGTAAACGACGACTTCGAGCCAATCGATCGCTATGCAGGTTCGAGATTCCGGGGTTGCCCTTCCTGCAAGCTTGCTACGCAACTGGCGGAGCTTGTGTGGCCGCCCCGGATCGGAAACGCTTCATCTACAACTAGGACAGAGCTGGAGCAAGACGAGCCTCCGGTATGCGAGCCTTGCACGCTCCGTGGCGCACTGGCACGGTGGACCTTCTTCACCCATTTGCCGCCCAACGTCCACAGTTTCTGGTCTTCTGAACCGTTTTCCGACTCGTGGAATCCATGGAATCAAATGATCCGCTTCTACGGCCTGGGCTGGAACTTCGGTCACTGGAAGAAGTCACCGGTCAAGGCGAGTGGCACAGAAGCATAGAAGATGTCTTGGCTCAGACAGGGTTGGTTCACGGAGGAGCATTTCGACCCGGACGATGAGCATCTGGCACAATGGCGCAAAGAGCTTGAGCCTATTCGAGAGAAACATGACTTCCAGGAGTGGAAGAAATACGAGATGATGGAGGGTAATGAGTCGTGGCAAGAATGTAAATTGAATGAAGATCGTTGGATCCCGGGCTGGGGGCATTGTTGGGAATGGCTGAACTTCGCGTGTAGAAGTGAAGAGGCCTGGAGACAGAAATACGCAGAGAAGAAAAAAACGATCAGCGAGAGAGGGAACAGGCGCATAGGCGGCGCTTTTGAGAGAGTAAGGTCCTTGTAGTACAGTGCCAGCTAAACCAAAAGCTTCCAGAGCAGATGCGCACACAAAACATGGCAGTAGCCCACGGGGAAGGGATAGTTTGACCCACTATACAAAACTCCTTCCCGGTTGCCTCCATACTGCTAGAGACTCAGCATTATTCTAGAAGAACACCCTAAAACACGCCATGCAAAAACACCAGTAAACAAACACTCAAACCAACACTCAAGCTTCGTTCTCTCAGACATCCCAATACGCTCAGAACGAAAAACAGAAAAAGCCTAATCAAAGGAGCCGTTTAAGTCCTTGAACCCTCTGCCTTCTTCTTCTGCTTCTCGGCCCACTCCCTGCTTGCGATCCTCCCACGCTCGGCAGCCTCAGCCCTTGCCTTTCTTGCTGCGTCCTCTTTCTCTCTCCGACTCTGGTCACGCGCTTCTTTATCCAATTTATCTCTGTTAAAAACCTCGCGTCCTCTGTTCACGGGGCCAGTAACACATCTAGCCTCACCGATGTGGCTGCGCCTGGCAGAGGTGGAATTGGACTTCTGCAGCGGCGGAATGCTGGGACCGGCAATGTTCTCCTTGCTCAATACGCCCCCGCGTGCTTGACTCGCTGTTGATTGGCGGATGGGCGCGGCGACTGATCTGCGCGCTGGCGCTGGTCGTGCCTTGAATGCCGCCTTCCTTGTAGCCTCGGCCTCCTCTTCGCGCTTCATCCGCTCTTCTTTCTGGGCTTTCAACTTTGCTGCTATCGCCTCACCCGGAAGCTGAAATTTGGGCACAGTCGGCGGCTTGGAAGATTTCGGCCGTACAGGTCCACTAACTTGACGAGGAGCGGCCTCTTCACCCTCGGCCTCTCGCTTGAGCCGCTCTTCCTTCTGCGCCTTTAGCTTTGCGGCTATCGCCTCGCCTGGGAGCTGGAAACTCGGTTTCGTTGGAGGTTTGGTGGACTTCGGAGGTGGGGGCATGCTGATGGGTCGCCGTTTGACCGGCCCTTCTTCAGCTTCGCGCTTCAGACGCTCCTCTTTTTGCGCTTTGAGTTTGGCTGCTATAGCCTCGCCGGGCAGTTGGAACGTAGGCCTGGTGGGAGGCTTTGTCGACTTTGCCGGCGGCGGAGGGGCCGCAAAGGTCATACTAATGGGCCTACGCTTGGAGGCCAGATAGTCGGTGACTTCTCCCGATCCAGTCCTGTCCTTTGGAGGTGCGCGAACACTAGACGACCTCGAAAGCCCAGTAGGCTTCAATGATTTGGGCGCTATGCTTGGATTCCTCGAAATTTTGAAAGCCACCGACGGCCTTTCGGCTGTCTTTCTCTGCGACTTGGGCGTCGCATTTTCGGTGAACTTCGCTTTCCTGGGAGACTTGTCATCGGCCAACTGGTGGAACGTTGGAAGAGCCTTTCCTACGTCCTCCAGGGCTTCCTCCAGTGCGTCAATTGCGCCGATGGACTCCTCTAGGCACATTGGTGTCTTGGACGGAGATCTAGAAGAGTCTCGTGATATGGCTCGGCTGGGTGCAAAGCTCGTTGCTGGTGTTACTTCTTCTTCACAGGGCTTTTCCGATGTCAAAGTCTTGGGCTCGAGTTGAGTGACCTCGACAGAGGGTGAGCCATCAGCTGGCTCCGTAGTTGCCATGGATGTATAATCTTGTTCTCGAGAACCGATGTTCTCCGCCGCCTCTTGCGATGCTACCGCTAGTGCTTGTTCGACTCTCACGACGAGTTCTGGCTGTGGTTCTATGACGGGCATCTCACATTCTGGGACAGGGTTTTCTCGGGCTTCGACGATTGGCTCTTCTTGAAGTTGAACATTTGACTCCTCTTGGGTCCTAGTGACTGGCTCCACTTCAGGTTCAACACTCGCCTCTTCTTGAGTTGTAACGATTGGCTCCTCTTCCATGTGGACATTCAACTCCTCCTGGGCGGCAGCAGTTGTGTCCTCCCCGGTACGTTCTGGCTGGGGCGGGCCATGGGACTGAAGTGAGCTGGACAATTCTTCCTCCTGCAGGGCCAATTGGCGACGTGTCCTGCGCCCTGCGCGCGACGGAGGACTCGGTGGCCGTTGGTCATTCATGGGAGCTTGAACGTGATCTGTAGGTACCCCACCATTAGCAGTGCGTATCAAGAAGGCTTACAAGTCGTGCTCGCACGTACCGGCAGTGGGCTCGTCGGCCACGTCGGCTTCCTCGCCTGCAGTCTTGCCCTTTGCGCCCTTCTTCGCGCCGCCTTTGGCTTTGCTCTTCTTTGATGCCTTCTTCTTGGTGGGAGCGTCTATGAATTCGGGCTCGAGGGGGGTGTTGGGCGACCTGTCGCCCAAGGGAACGCGGTCCTGGCTGTCCTGGGGGGCATGTGGGCTGGACGCGTCGTCGGTGTCAGCAGCTTCGGCGCGCGAGGCGGCTCGTGTGAGGCGCATAGTCGCGGCGGGAGTTCAAGACGGCTAGCGGTGTTGCTGGAGGAAGCCGTCCGTCTGTATGTAATTTATCGAGTCTGTAGTGGTTGTGATGGTTCCGCAATGCTTCCCAAGCGCGTCACAGGGAAGGGGCGGCCGGCTGTTTACATCCTGGTTGCTGGTAAACACATGGTCTGTGCTCGGCACGCCCTTACTAAGCGGAAACGCCCGACAAGCCAGATATTGGGACTCAGGAAGAAAGCAGCTAGGGAGGAGCATGTTCACACTCTTCCAAACATGGAAGGCGTCCTAAGCAATGAAGAAAAGATATATCATAATTCGCTTCGAGTTCCAGCTACTGTCTCCGTAGACTAAGTAATGTCTTCCATACCGAATTCGGCCACTCAACGCACAGACCCCACTCAACGCACAGTTTGAGGATAGCCACCACTATTACTTTTGAAGCTGCAGAGCTCTATATATATCGTAAAATCACTAGATTTTTTAGAGTAGCATTTGCAGAAGCTTGATAAATCGATTGGCAACGATAAACTGCGTGTGATACCTCTGTGGGAGGCGTACTTTGCGAGTGCGCGTTGATGGGCCGGATGCCTCCACCACCCCTTCAATAACTAATAGATCCTCAACATCAACCTCTAGGTCCTTAATAACATGAGCAGGAGGTGCAGGAGCCTCGAGGCTACGCGCCTTACCCTTTTGGCCAATTGTATATCAGTCCTAAGTTGCTTTTTAGCTGCGCGCGCAAGTAGATCTTCTTCGCGCTCTGCCGCCTTCCTCTACTGTTCTTGCAACCTAACCTCTTTTGCAGCCATCCTTTTCTGCGCCCTCTGCTTAAGCATAGCCTGTTTCTTCTGCTTTTTCTGCTCTTTAGCTAGCTTGTTGCGCTCCTTCTGGTGTTGTAGTTCTTCTGCTTTGGCGTCTTTTTTAGCCTGGCGATTGCGGGCAGCCTTAACTTTTGATGGCGACCAGAAGACGGCGCCGCCAGCGTAATTCTTAGAGGGTTCAAGTAGTAATGCCTTGCCACGCTTACGGCGCTTCTTCTTATTAAAAAGGGCATCTCTAAGGCGATCGTTTTCGTGCTAGACGAGCTATTTCTGAGTCGCTATTGCGTGTATTGTGTGAGATAGCTGCGAGACGCGTTTATCATTAAGATCCTTAACTACCTGTCGTAGAAGTCCTTCAATTTTACGCCAATCGCTTGCAGAGAGTACTGACGACGTGCTATCGCTGCTTGATGGCCTCTTAGGCTCTAGATCCTTAAATTTCTTTAATATAGCGTTGCTATTCAGCGGAGAGATGCTAGTAACTTTGAAGGCGTTAATTATTGTTTCTTTGGCGAATGCAACTCTGCATGCCTTATAGAAGAAGCGGAAGAAGTCGCGCTTAGTAATAGATGTGAGTCCTTGGCTGTTGTATATGAATTCGGAGAGCTCTTTTGTATATGCAGCTAAAAGAGGCTTAAAAAGGCAGACATCTAGAGGCTGTAGCGTATGAGTTAAATGCGGCGGGTAGATAGCTAGGAGGATTCGATTTTGATTGCAGAACTCGATAAACTCTATAGTAACGTGTGAGCCATGCCCATCAAGAATTAGGAGTCGATAGTCGCGCTTTGCCTTCTTCTTAGTCTCCTTTTGAAAGCACCTCTTAAGCCAGGCAATCCCAAGTTCGTTGTTTGTCTATCCAGATAGTGATGAGGCGAAAAAGGCCTGGTGCTCTTGAGGATTGAAATCTTGTAGCTATGTGTCCTGGATGTTGCTAGAAGCCGCCTAATATATTAGGGCAGGTTTGAGAGAGCTGCCGTCGGCGCATATACAAGCTATTGTCGTTATCCACTCTCTATTGCCGTCCTAGAGTACCTGCTTGACGCCTCCTTGCTCATATCGCTGTTGAGAGAACACGCGCTTCATTTTTGACACTACCCCGATCAAGAAGCCCTTCTCATCCATATTGTATATATTTGACGGTGCGATGTTGTACTGCTTGATCATATCGTCTAAAAGCTTGAAATAGAGGGCGTATTTGAAGGCTGAATCGGCTTTGTAGCGCTGGCTATCGATGCCAGATGTCCATCGCGATATAAGGTTAATTTGATGCCGCGCAATGTAGCGATTAACCCAGTGATTTCCTGGCTCTTGATGTGCTATTTCTCCAGCGAAATTTCGTATCATCTCTCTCGTAGGGGGTAGGCCTTGTACACACAGCTTATCAATATACTGTAGTAGCTGTTTTTCCTGTGTATTGTTGAGGAGTCGCTTTTTTTCGGCCCGAGTTGCATAGGTGCCCTGAACCCCTCGATAGCGCTTCGAGAGCCGCGACCGCTCAACGCCGTACTCCCGAGCAACCTGGGATATATTAGGACGTTCTCCTAGCTTCAGGGATTTTAAAGCTTCAACAGCTGCGTCGATCGGGTCCATATTGGTGGAGTTATGAGGTGTTGAAAATATACGATTTTTAGTGTTAACTGTGCGTTGAGTGGGGTCTGTGCGTTGAGTGGCCGAATACGGTACTGAAACACGAGCCATGACATTGACTAGAAACCGGCTCCAAAACGATCAGAATGGAATGAAATGGCAACTGGGTTTGCTCCGTCATACTAGAAAATGCTATTTTATGAGCTGTTCCATCCAAGGTCACAGCTCTTGCGAGATATGGCAGTAGAAGCAGCTCAATCACATGTATTCAAGATTTTTGCACAGAGCTGGTACACAGAAAAAAAAGGCTATAGCTAGATTTTCTTTTACTATAGTATAGTTGCGGAATGCAGCTTTGTTCACAAAAAAAAAGACAGTGGCCTCTACCAATTATTTACGTCGGGCAAGAACCATGAAACAGGGCCAGGATACCTGCAAGGTCCCGGATGCTCCACCAAACTCTGCTTCAAGTGCATTCCATGCTTCTCGCACATATGCAGCTGCTGGCATGCCTTCTCGTCGAATCCATTCCCGTTCGAGGTCACCAAGTGTATGCTGGTACTCCCGCAGTTGCTGAACATCCATTGTGGCCATCATGAACTTTGGATCCTCATGGAGAACTCTTTCTTCACCTTTGCGCTCCATCACCGAAGGGTAGTCTTGGGGCCGATTCCACCAAATCCTCCTGGCGTCTCCAAATTCTTCTACTGGGAACTCCCAGCAGTCATAGTCCTCTGTCACCCCCAGCCTAAACCCTTGGGTGTGCTTGTTCGGCGGCGTATACAGGGGTGGTATGGAATGCTGCAATAAGTTTTTGAAGATGTTTGTCGCTACCGAGGCTTGAGATCCAATATATGGAATAGGGCTATAAGACCAGATGGCCAAAGTTCCGCCTGGCTTCAGCACTCTTGCTACTTCCCGAAGGAATACGGAACGGTCGAAAAAGTGTGCAGCGACTGATGAAGTTACCATATCCACAGAACTAGTGCTGAGGAATGAGAGGTCTTCGCAAGGGCCTTCGCGCAGAACGATGTTGGCGGGTTTTGGTGTATGACTTGCTGCGTAGGTACTGACGTCGACTGCATAAACAGTGGCGAATCGATTGGCCCAACGGCTTGTTACTTGGTTGCTGCCACAGCCGCAATCAAGGGCGATACCGGTTGTGGTTGGTGAGAGAGCATGATATTCAAACAAGATGTCGAAAAGTCTCTCTGGAAAGACGGGACGGTAGCTGTCGTAATGTTCCCAATCAAAATCCTTCTGGGCAAAAGGAGTGTTGACTAGTTCGCTTGAGGCAGCTTTGGGGTCCTTCATTTTCGAAGGAGATGAAGGGACAGAAAAAAACGTTGAAGCCTGCTTCCTTCGGAAAGACTTTGATTCTTCTCGGAGCTCAAACGTTCCTGTGGTAGGCTTATAAGCAGATAGGGACACATAGTGGGAGCTACGGGACATAATATTAGTCATAATATTAAGTCGGCTTAGCCGGCATTCCTCTTTAAGAGTAGTGGAAGTCTGGAAGATATAAGTCTCATATCTGTTCCCCTAGATAGGACATGTGAATAATTCCTGCAGCTTTTCATACATCTAACCGCGGCCCTCGGCAAGATACGACTCCAGACAGCGTAGCCAACGTACTGTAGTGGAGTACAGCTGCAAGTATGTCCGAAGCGTGCACGGTTTATAGAGTACGCTGAAACTAACTAATATAGTAGCTGTGCACGCTTTAGCTGTACTTGCGGCTGTACTCCGTTACGGTACGTTGGCTACGCTGGCTCTAGACTTTTAAATTCCGAAGCTTCACAAGATACCCCCATGAATTAATTGGTAGCGGCGCGCTTATACATTTTCTGTAGGCACACGGTAACCGCCGCTACCAAATTCGTTCATGGGGGTATCTTGTGCAGGACGTGAAGGCTAATAATTAGCTTATAGTTGTGGTACATAACCGTCATGGCTCCATTAAGGGCATGTTTGGTTCCGCCAGTTCAGGGCGTTAGAAAGGCTCTAGTTTACTAACTTAGCAAAATTAACGTATAATTAGGGCCTTATTTAGTTTTTTTATTAGCGCTAGGAGGCTTTTAGTAATACTAGTTTTAGCCTATTATTAGCTAATTTTATATTTTTACTAGCCTTTATTTGCCCTATATTTAAATCTATCAGGGCTTTCTAGTGCCTCTAGTTTAAAAATTAAGCTTAGGGGCTCTTTTTTATCTAGTTTAATGTTAAGTACTTTATCTGTGTTGTTAAATTATCTACCTAGGGGTAGAAGAACAAAGGCTTTTATTCTAAATAATAAAAAAAAAAAGCAGAGCCCCCTACTTAGTAATTAAAAAGAGCGTAAAAAGGTGCTTATAAAAAAAAGTGCGTTTAAACTCGCTAAGTAAGTCTTAGCGTAAAGGCTTCTATAAGCAAAATTTTTATAAAGAGACTACTTAGTTAGAACTTTAGGAGATAAAACTTAGGCATAGCTATACTATAACCTATTTCTTCTTTATTCTAATTATCGCAAATAATATAAGTTATATTAATAAGTATATATTATTTCTTATAAGTAGAATAAGAGTAATATATACTAAATACACTATTACTCTATTACTATATTAAGGTTATCCTTAATAAAATTCCTACTATCTCTTTACGCCCTACTATCTATTTAGGCATTACTATTATATCTAAAAAAGTACTCGCCGCTATTAAAAATTACACACTAAAGATTTGCGCTACTACTATTAAAGTAACTATATTAGAGTTCTATTTTATCTATTAGATACTTATCTAGCATAAGGGGTAGGTATACTTAACTATCTATAAGGTAGTCCTAGTATACTAGTTAGGTTAGTAGCTTATCTAGTTTGTAAAAGACTGTAAGGTTAAATTCCTATTTTAATAGATATAATTGCTTCTTATTAGTAATTAAATCTAAGAAAAGAGGTAAAGGATAAAGAATAAGATATTTATTAATAAGCTTTAGTGTAATAAAAGCGTTGCATAGATTTATAAGATTCTTCTAGCTATTATTGCTATTATTACTATTAAGTTAACTTATCTAAGCGAGTACGCCGCGTAAGCGGCGTGTAAGCGTAAATAGTTAATAATAGTAATACTAGTAGTAATAATCTAGGTAGACTATATATAGCATAAGTAAATCTTGCGTTAGGACTAAAAGCTTATAGATATTAAAGGGTATAAGTAAGTTTAAACTATTGTTGCGTTATTAAGGAGTGTTTAAGGTTAGTTTTTAATTAGAATTAGGTGCTGTATATAGTAGTATATAATAACCTTCTATCTTAATCTACTTTAACCTTAAACTAAAAAAAAGGTTAAAAAAGATATTTGGCAAGCCAATGTACTTTATATTAAAGATCTTTATTATATAGAGATTCTAACTAAGGTTAAGTCCGCACTATATATAGAGAGGAGTAAAATAGAAGGCACTATAATCTAGTACCTAGCATATAGTAGTAGTAACAAAATATATATAAAATTATAATAATTTTATTATTAGCGTTCTATACAATAGTATTATTAATAGTAGTTAATAGATAGTCTACTATCTAGTATAACTAAGTTACATATTATTTCTTAACTAGTGGACTATTAGAGAGCCGTAGTAAATATACTTTATATAACTATCTAAATAGATGCTAAGATCCTTATAGTAGTAATAGTGGCGGGTGCCCTAAGAAAATTTAATAAGATAGCGAGTTAAAATTTACAAAGACAAAGTTTTAGAAGATATACAGCCTAACAGCTAATAAAGCTATATTTTAAAACTAACTTTTTAGCAGCTAAATAGGCGATTCTAGATAACACTCCGTTAGCTAAGGCCCTATTTAGTTCTAGTAACAGAACAGGCGTTAGTTTTGTTAAACTAATGCTAAGTAAGCGGCCAAGCGTATAGGGGGGAAATTGGCGGCGTCTTAGCTAATAGGGCGTTATTTAGAAGCGCCTATTTAGCTGCTAAAAAGTTAGTTTTAAAATATAGCTTTATTAGCTATTAGGCTATATGTCTTCTAAAACTTTGTCTTTGTTAATTTTAACTCGCTATCTTATTAAATTTTCGCCTTATTATTTTATTAATTTTACTATTTTATAAAGTTAAGCGCTTTTTTTATAATTACCTTTTTCACGCTGTTTTTAATTATTAAGCAGGAGGCTCTGCTTTTTTTGTCATGTTATTTAAGATGAAAGCCTTTGTCGTCCTACCCCTAGGTAGATTAATTAACGCCACATAAAGTTATATTATAAATAATACCTTAATATAAACAGCTCTCTTGCGTTTTAATATTAACGCCTTGGTTATTAATATTAATATTACTATTACTATTATAGGCCTTATAGAAAAGCTCTATATATAATACGCTTATATTATAGCTACTAACGCTATCTCTAGGCCCTATATAGTCTTTAAGCCTTATATTATTACTAGGCCCTAGTAAACCTATACTAAAGATTAAAAGATTAATATAGGGTATATAAAAGCTAAAGGTATTATTAATTATGCTTAAGTATTAATCTAATAAGGGTAATAGGACTAATAATAGTTAAAAGCTGTAGGTATAGTAGTATATTTTAAAGGAGGTCTAAAAGCGTTTAATAATCCTGCTATAAGTCTCTAGTAAATTAAAAGTAAGGTAGATACTTATAAAAAGAATTAGAACGTCTAGTTAGAGTTTATATAGTAGTCTAGCTTTTTAGTTAATAATAGCATTATTGCCGCTAATAGCTAAGTACTTAAGAACTACTTTAACGTCTATAAAGAGGCTTATAAATTTTAGTATAAAGCTCTTAACTTTGCTAATTTATATAAAGATCTTTTTTAGGGCTACTTAGTAATAGGCAAGAACGCATCTAGCCTTAAAGACCTACTTAATAGCTTATAATCCTAGCTAATAAAGTTAATTAAGACTAATAAGGAGAGCTTATTTATAGGCTTTAGTAATAGTAGAGAGACCTTAGGTAGTAAGGCATTAGGCTACTATAAACGTGCAGGCATAAAGTTAACTCCTAGACCTTTTAAAAAGCGCTTAAAAAAGTTAACACTAAAGAAGCATATAAGCTAGCAACTTAATAACTTATTTGACTAAATTAGAGACCTTATTATAGTAGTAATAACTAGGGATTATTAGCAAAAGGCTATTATAAGCTTTATAAGCAACTACTTAGTCTTACCTAACTAACTAAAGTTTTCTATCCTTAATAATTTTAAGAATAATTTTAAGAATAATTTTAATACTAAAGTCTTTATAAATATAAAGCTCTATAGTAAGTAAAAGACATAAGTAAAAAGTAAAATTAATTCTCTTATAAATTAAAAGGCGTACAGCAATTTAAAAAGTAGTAAAAAGTTATTAAAATAGGTGGGTAAAGGCAAGTTAAAGTAGCAAGTTAATATAAAAGTTTAATTCTATACTAAAACTTACAATAGTAGGCTATGCGCTTAAAATTTAATTTTTTCACCTCTTAGGTATTATTCTAAGTTTAACTTTAGGTATATTTTATAGAATTTATATTCTTAAAAACTTAAAATTACCTAGTTAAATCTAGTTTTTTAAGAATTAGATTCCTGTTTATAGTAAATTATAGTAAAAGTTAAGATAATAGTAAAGGGTCCTACTAGCGTATTGTATAACTTTTAATATTAACTTTCTGCCTATTAACTTTGCTATCTTTCTACTTAACTATTAACTCTTTACTACTACTTTTACTACTCTATATAACATCTCTAATTACCTTTATTACGCTCTTTTTAATTACTAAGTAGGGGGCTCTGCTTTTTTGTTATGTTATTTAAGATAAAAGCCTTTGTCGTCCTACTTCTAGATAGATTAATTAACGCCACACATAATACCTATATACTTACTACTAGCTAATCCCTCCTCTTCTTTATATTAAGCTCTAGTGTAGTAATATTATTACTTTTTTCTATCTTATAACACTTTATTTTAAGCTCCTCTCTATTATATAGCTTTATAAGATTCTTTAAGTTCTTTTTAACTTTATATATTTTTTTACGACTAAGAGGTTTCTAATAAAAATATTACAATAATAGCAAATATCTCTCCTACTATTATATGCACAGAAAAGCGTTTTAAGGTATTAATAAAAGGAGTTAGCGCGTTATAAGCAAGCTAAGCGGGCTTAGTAGACTTAGCGCGCCTACTCTAACTAAAAAAATCTATATACAAAACTATAGGTAAGGCTATATTACTATACTATAGTTTAGAGTAGAAAAAAGGTATAAGATAGCGCTAGTGCTGTAACGCTATAACTATTATCTCCCTTCTCTACTATTATTCCTAAAAATATTACTAGAAGTAATAGCTATTATATTAGTAGGTTTATGCTACTTATAATATATATACTAGATAGAAGCTTATATATACTATAGGTATACTAACGCTCTATTTTTATATTAAAGTTAACTTTAAAGAGCCTTCTACTGCTATTACTCTATTCTCTATTATTTTTCTAGGCCCTAGTACTAATACTAATACTAATACTAATACTAATACTAATACTAATACTAATACTAATACTAATACTAATACTAATACTAATACTAATACTAATACTAATACTAATACTAATACTAATACTAATACTAATACTAATACTAATACTAATACTAATACTAATACTAATACTAATACTAATACTAATACTAATACTAATACTAATACTAATACTAATACTAATACTAATACTAATACTAATACTAATACTAATACTAATACTAATACTAATACTAATACTAATACTAATACTAATACTAATACTAATACTAATACTAATACTAATACTAATACTAATACTAATGCTAATACTAATACTAATGCTAATACTACCTAAAAGTATGCTCTAATAATCTGTCCGCTGAAAGTTACTAGATCTATACTAGAATACTACTCTATCTAAAGTATTATTAATAGGAAGTAGAAGATATATCTTATTCTATATAAGGCAGTCCTAGTGTACTAGTTAGGCTAGTAATAGATTAGTAACTATAGGCGCAATAATAAATGCATAAAGTTTCTACTATAGTTTCTTATATTACTACTAGTTAGAAAGGCAGTAATAACTTTAAAGAAGGGCAAGATTAGAAAAAAGAAAAGAAAAGTATTTATTAATAAGTTGCTAAAGGAGGAGAGTATTGCGTAGATATATTAAATTCTTATAATTATAGCATTAAGTAAGCGCAACGCGTAAGCGGCGTAATTACTAATAATAGTAATAATAGAGCTTAGTTTACTATATACGCTTTAAGTAAATTTAATAACTATTAGAGCGCTTATAAATAATAGGGGGTAAGTGCGTAATTTATATATAAACTATTGTTATATTAGTAGAGGAGACTAGGAGTAGACTATATTTTTAGACGCTAGACTAGAGCGGCCTTTCTATCCTAACCTACGCAGGCTCAAATTAAAAAAAAGGGGATTAAAAAAGGGTAATTAACACTAAATAAACAATGCGATCCTTAACTTTATATACCTTATTAATAAAGTTATATACGCCTATAAGGGCATATATAAGCTTAACCTAAGTGTTAATTTTAAACTTATATACCTAGTTAGGCTGGTAAATAGGTTTAGGGTACCTAGTTTAGGTAAAGGGTTAGGTTAGGGTTGCATAGACTCTAGGTATAGGTTAGGTTAGGTTATACAGACTCTAGGTATAGGTTAGGTTAGGTCCTATAGACTTCTAGGTATAGATTAAGTTAGGGTACCTATTAGGGTTGCGTAACTTATATTATATAAAATTAATAAAAATAAGATTAGTAACTTTAGTTACTCTCTAAAGGTAAATACGAAAAGAAATCTAAGTAAAAGTAAAATTAACACTATTTTGCTATTAATATGTATATTTATTACATCTTATTATTACTAATATTATAGTAACGCTAAGGTCTTAACTACTTTTATAGTAGCTACTCCTAGTAGAAAGAAATTAGTAGCTTACTATCTAAAACCTTAGAACCTTATATAGTTTTAATAGTCTCCTTATTAGCTAGCAGCTTATATAAGTTATTTCTTTTATTTAATAGCGTTGTGTCTCCTGAATTATTCTCTCCTATATTAGAATTTAATAACTTTATAGATTGTTTATTAGCTACTATAAACTTAACTATTATAACCTTTTAAATTATTTAAGTAGTAAGATTATACCTTTAATTTCTAATTATATCCCTACTAGTAGTAAAGACGCGCTTAACACCTACCTATAAGATTTATACTACTAGAATATTCTTTATAACCTATATAAGTTAAAAGTAAGATATTTAGTAAACTTTCTACTATACTAGTATATTAAACCTATTACTCTTTTTAACTATAAGAGTACTTAGGTATATTTCTCTTTTATCTAAGTTAGGCCTAAGTTATAATTAATATCTAGCGTAGCTAAACTTTAACTAGAGGTAAAGAGACTACTAGACTATAAACTAGATAGTAAAGAAGGCTTTTAAAATTATTTACTACTTTATAACTATCTTAGGTTAGTATTTAAAACTAGAGTAGAGTCCCTAGCTATTAGGCTATTATAGTAATTAAAGTACTTTAGAAACTATTAGCAGTATATATACTTATTCTAGGTCTTCTATATCTTATTCCATGCAACTATTAGTATATAACTATAATAAATAACTATAATTATAATATTTTATACGCTATAGGCTTTTATAAAGAATCTTATATTATTATATAGTTAAATAAGAAACCCTTCTTTCTACCTATTCTTAAGTAATACTTACGCAACTTTTCTTATTCTATCTTAGCTATAGCCTATATAGCTTCTAGCTATCTAATATTATTTAACTTTTTAATAAGCTTATTATTTATATTATCTAGAAAATTAAAGAGCTGGTTATACATAAGCTAAATATATAGAATCTAGAATTTCTAGTTCTTACTTAAGAAGTTTATAGCCTCTTTAAACTTTTAAAGTATAGAGATAATTAACTTAAGATGCAACTATTATAGGGCTAATAGTTAAAGTTTCTTAAGGTCTTTAAAGTCTACCTCTATAGTGTTACTATAAGCAAAAGTGTTTAATCTCCTAGTTATCTTTATTATAATCTCCTTCTCTAGTAATATATTAATATTCACCTAAAGCTTTAGTGTACGCTCGCATATATTATATATAGAGTTCTATCTTATTTAGATATTTTAGATTATAGATAATTGCTTCTTTAGTAGTATATCGCTCTACGTTATAAGAAATTACTTATATTACTATAGTAACTAGTTAATTATAATATAAATGACATAGAGCTATACGCTAGTTAGTCTATAATAACTTTTTATAATAATAGCTAACGTACCTTATAAAGAGAATTTAGAACAGATATCTACGCCTAGATTTTGTTTATATATTGCCGCTATAACGTCTTTCTAGAGTTAAGATTAATAGGCGCTAATAACTTAAAGTAATAGATAATATCTTAAACTATAGTTTTTTTTTGCGCCTAAGGGGTTTGCAATAAAAATATTACAATAATAGTAGATATTCCTTCTACTATTATATACACAGAAAAGCGTTTTAAAGTATTAATAAAAAGGGGCTAGCGCGTTACAAGCGAGCTAGGCGGACTTGGCGCGCCCACTCTATCTTAAACTATAAAATTAATAGTTTTTTTACGACTAAGATGTTTTCAATAAAAATATTATAATAAAAGCAGATATTCCTCCTACTATTATATATACAGAGAAGCATTTTAAGGTGTTAATAAAAAGGGTTATAGCACTTAATATAGTACTTAAGAACACTAGTATAATAAAAAATATAATAGCTAGTTTAATAGTTATTTAAAAGAATAGTAGTTTAAGAAGAAAATAAAATAAACTAAATTCTATAATATTAGCTATAGTAGTGTTTAACTAATATTAAGATTAGCTAGAAATAGCGTGTAGTATATAGCGTGCTAATAATAAGTTAGTTTTAAATCTAGACTAGTATATAGCCCTTTATTACAAAGTTAGTTTTAGGTAGTAATTAGCTTATTATTATACTACTATAGGCAGTATTCTTAGCAACTAGTATATAATTATTAGCTATAATAATTAGCTATAGCAAAACTATAACTCTAGCTTATCTTATTTTATGCGCTAATTATTATCTAAAATTCTCTTAGCACCTAAGCCCCCCTTATTATCTAAAACTTCCTTATTATCTAAAACTCCCTTATTATCTAAAACTCTCTTATTATCTAAACCCCCCTTATTATCTAAACTCTCCTTATTATCTAAACCCCTCTTATTATCTAAATCCCCTTATTATCTAAATTTCCCCTTAGTATCTAAGCCCCTAAAGTCTAAGAAACCCTTAACGTCTATATTTTTATCTATAATATTAGAGTTATACCTATTTAGCAGCCCTTAGAAATAAGCTTTAAGCTCCTTTCTATTATTCCTAATTTTCTCTTTATACTCTTTATTATTATTCCCCTTAATATACGCCTTATTACTATTAAGCATACTATTCTTACTATAGTTAATAAGGTTAGTAAGCGGACTAGGCTTATAGCAACTAATAATTATTAGCAAAAGTATGTAATAAATAAGTATAATAAACTTATAACTATTTCTTATTAGTAATTATTACTAGCTTCTTAGTAGTTAGACCTATATTATCTACACTATTATAAAAGTCCTTCTACTCTTTCTTATTAGCCTTACTCTTAAAGCTATAAGCTTTAAGCTTCTTTAGGCCTACCTTATATATATTATATAAGAGCTTTTATATAACGTTATACTACTATTATTTTATTACCTTTTTACGCCTTTTTTAATTACTAAGCAGAGGGCTCTACTTTCTTTATCATGTTATTTAAGATGAAAGTCTTTGTCGTCCTACCCCTAGGTAGATAAAATAACGCTACACACACATATATATACTACTATAACTAAAGATTTATTTCTCTACGCAACTCTATAGTGTAGAAGGGGCCTAGAGGACCTTTCTCCTTACTAGTAATAATCCTATACTTAGCTAAGACTACTTAGTAGACCCTTAAAGTAACTTTATTCTTAATCTTATTCTATTTCTTATATATAGCTATCGTCGCATTGTTTATTTAGTATTAATTACTCTTTTTAACTCCCCTTTTTTTAATTTGAGCCTGCGTAGATTAGGATAGAAAGGCCGCTCTAGTCTAGCGCCTAAAAATATAGTCTACGTCTAGTCTTTGCTAACACAATAATAGTTTATATATAAACTATACACTTGTCCCCTATTATCTATAAGCGCTTTAATAGCTATTAAAGTTACTTAAAGTATATATAGAAAACTAACTTTTACTCCCTTACTATTATTAGCAACGTGCTTACTAGCTTACTATCTAATGCTATAATTATAAGAATCTAATACTTTTACGTAATACTTTTCTCCCTTAGTAACTTATTAATAAATACCTTTTCTTACCCCTTAATCTTACTCTTTATTACTACTATCCTAACCTATAGTAATATAAGGAACTATAGTAGAAGCCCTACGCATCTATTATAGCGTCTATAGTTACTAATCTATTACTAGCCTAACTAGTATACTAGAACTACCTTATATAGGGTAAGGTATACCTTTTACTTTAACCTATTAATAATCTTCTAAATAGAGTAGTATTCTAGTATAGGCCTAGTAACTTTAAGTAGATAAATTAGAGCGTACTTTTAGACGGCGTTAACCGCAATTTTAGTATTAGGGCTTAGGAGAATAGTAGGAAATAAAGCAATAGTAATAAATAATATTTTATTAAGATTAACTTTAATATAGAGATAGAGTGTTAGTATATCTATAGTGTATATAAGCTTCCTATCTAGTATATATTTTATTTTATTTATTTATTTTTATTAGGCTATTCTTACTAAGAGGAATATTAGCTAGCTATAGTAATTATATATTATATACGCTTAGTTATTAATTACGTAATATTAGTTTAGTGCACTATGCCTATATATATATTAGTAACTACTTTATACTTACATACTATAAGTATATATAATATATTAACTTGCTTACTAGGCAGCAATACTTATTACTACTATAGCTCTCTATAAGTTCGCACTATAGGTTTAAATACCTAGTAACGCTTACTTATTATATTCTTTACCCCCCTTTACTATATTAGAATTACTTTAGAAGTTAACACGCCTTATATTTACAGTATTCTAGCTAGAGAGTGTATAAATTAATAAAGCAGCAATACTATAATATGCTTAGACGCTAAGAGCTATATTTAAAGAGATAGGTATATAGTATCTAAAAGGCCTACTAGATTTGCACTAGGTGGGTATATATTTTATAAGTAGTATAT
Organism: Laburnicola sp. R22_1; assembly: GCA_014281115.1. Taxonomy (NCBI): domain Eukaryota; kingdom Fungi; phylum Ascomycota; class Dothideomycetes; order Pleosporales; family Didymosphaeriaceae; genus Laburnicola; species Laburnicola sp. R22_1. The sequence continues at coordinate 1,573,026 of JACONQ010000013.1, forward strand.
AAACCTACTATTATAATAGCTATTACTTCTAGTAATATCTTTAGAGATAATAGTATAGGAGGAAGATAATAGTATAGGAGGAAGATAATAGTTGCATTAAGCATCTTTTTATTCTCTCTTCCCTCTACTCTAAACTAGTATATGTTATTAAATTATCTACCTAGAAGTAGAACGACAAAGGCTTTTATCTTAAATAACATAATAAAAAAGCAGAGCCCCCTACTTAGTAATTAAAAAGATTATAAAAAAGATAATTATAAAAAAAGCACGTTTAAACTACTAAGCAAGCTTAGTAGTTTTAGCGCGCGTAGCTTCTATATGCAAAGTTTTTATAAAGAGACTACTTAGAACTTTAGAAAAGGGATAAAACTTTAGCATAGTAATATTGCAGTTATCTATTTTTCTTTTACTATTCTAATTGTTACAAATAATATAAGTTAATATATTAATAGGTATATACTACTATGCTTATAAGTAGAATAAGGGTAATATATACTAGATACACGTTTATTACTCTATTGTCGTATTATTAAGATTATTCTAAATAAAGCCCCCACTATTACTCTACACCCTACTATCTATCTAGGTATTAATGTTGTTTCTAAAGAAGTACTTGCTATTGCCAAAGAGTACATGCCGCAGTTTCGCGCCGCTGCCGCTAATATAGCCACACTAGAGTTCTGTTTTATCTATAAGATACTTGTTTAGTGCCGCTAATATGGCTACGCTAAAGTTCTATTCTATTCGTAAGATGCTTATCTAACACAAGGAACAGGTATACTTAACTATTTATAAGGCTATCCTTATATACTAGTTAGGCTAGTAGCTAGTCTAGTTTATAAAGAATAGTAGCGCTATATTCCCACTTTAGTAGACGCAATTACTCCTTATTAGTAGTAGAATTCTCTAGTAGGGGACGCAAAAGAAGAATAATAAAGTCTTTATTAATAAGCTTTAGTATAGTAAGAGTGTTGTATAGATCCGCAAAATCCTCCTAGCTATTATTACTATTAAGTTAGCTTATCTAGTACGCGAGTGTAGATAACTAATAATAGTAGTAATAATAAGCTAAGTGTGCTATATACGCTATAAGTAAACCTTACATAGGTTAAAAGCTTATAGGATATAGGCAAGATATAAGTAAGTTTAAAGTTTAAACTATTATTATATTATTAAATATTTAAGGTTAGTTTTTAATTAGAATTAGGTGCTGTACATAGTATATAATAACCATCCATCTTAACCTACTTTAATCTTAAACCAAAAAAAAAGGTTAAAAAAGGTATTTAGTAAGCCGACTCTAAACTAGTATAGCGATATAGTCTTACTATATTTTGTATATAGATTTTTTTTTAGTTAGAGTAGGCGCGCTAACCCCTTTTTATTAAACACCTTAAAATACTTTTCTGTATTAATAATAGTAGGAAGGATAACTGCTATTATTGTAATATTTTTATTAGAAACCCCTTAGTCGCAAAAAACAATCATATATAGCTATTAGTTTCGCCTCTAACTAGTTGCCTACTTTTTATTAATTAACTAATACGTAATAATAGAATATAATAGTATACTACTCTTTTAATTCTTAAAGTAGGACTATATAAGGTCTTCTTTTTTCTATATAAGCTATTAATACTTTTGCGCTTTAAAGAGTAATTAGTAGTTCTTATTATTATAAAGCTTTTTTAAAGCTAATATTGTGTAGCTTAATTAGCTAATTTAGCAAAGTTTAGTGCCTTTTTTTCTTTACTATAAAGTGTATTATAAGACCTCTACGTAATAGTATAGGTACTATTACTAAGTGTATCTTTAAATAGCACTTTATAGTTAGTAGAATAATCTTTCTAAAAGCTACCTTATTTATAATATAAAAGATTACTACTAATCTCTTTATTTCTAGATATAAAGCCCTATTTATATTAGTATATAATATAATAAAAGGCTATAATTACTAGCTATCTTAGTAAGACTCTTCTACTTATCGCACTTAAAATTTGCTAGAATCTATGGGCTACTATTTAGAAGGCCCTCTAGGATGTTAGGAAACTTTTTTAATAGACGCTATTGTATAGGGTGTAATAATAATATGTAATAACTGTAGATAATATTATAGAGATAATAAAAATATTATTATTATTATAAAAAGTAGCTAAAGGGGCCTATACATATAAATAAGGCGCTAATAACACTAGCATATTTTCTTTACTTACCTTACTATCTACTTAGGTACTTTATCTTACTACCCTTCTAGCTACTTTTTTAATACTCTATAGCCTTAACTACTATATAACCTTAATTTCTAAGATAATAGTATATACTAGACTATTTAAACACACTAAAGCAGCTACTAGTAGAACTTAAGTAAAAAAGAAAAAGCCGCTAGCTACTAAAGCTGCGTAAAAGGCGCCTTTTAATTATAAAATACTACTTACTACACTAAAAAGAAAGTACTACTAAAAGCTAGGTAGTATATTATTATCATAGCTATTTATTATATATATATATTCTAATAATATATAGCTATTACGCTTAGAGAAATTAAAAAGTACTAAAAAAGTATTAAGTCCCTTATTAGAAAAATCCTATTCTACTACCTTATTAGGAAAATAGCATAAGATAAAGATAAGAAATATATGCGCTTCTAGTCTACTACGCTAGCTGCTCTCTAGAAGGCAATAAATGCTTTTCTAGTTAGAATATTTAAAGTTAGTTCTTTATAACACTCCTCTTCTACTAAAAAATAAATACTAATACCTCTAAATACTAGTAATATTAACACTATTAATATAAAATAGGTTACTATGTAGGCTAAGAATATATAGCTAGTAGATAGGTACTATAAAAAGTATATAGATACTAGGTAAATAGTAAAACGCTTAGTTAGGTTTAATATATATGTTTAATACTAAAGCTGTACTTTTATTATAATAAGTAAACGTAATAATTACTACTATAATGTGGCGTTAATTAATCTACCTAGGAGTAGAATAATAAAGGCTTTTATCTTAAATAATATAACAAACAAAGTAGAGTCCCCTGCTTAGTAATTAAAAAGAGCTTAAAAAAAGTAATTCCAAAAAAACTACTATAATAATAAGGGTATTGTTTATAGTAATTTACTATAAAAATTATATATAGCTAATAAAAAATATAATTAGTTAAATCTAATATAATCTAGTCTATATAACTCTAACCTAACTTATAGCCTATACAACTCTAATCTAATCTATACCTATTACTAGCGCAAAATCTATAGATAGAGGTTGGATTAGGGTTAGAGTCTTACGTAAGAGAACTTAACTCCAACTTAACCTATATCTATTTGCCAGCCTACACCTAGTTAAATATACGCTAATACCTTTTACAAACTTTAAAAGTACACTTAATAATATTACGTAGGCTTAAGTAGCAATAGTTAAATAACTTCTTTAGATTTTACGCCTCTATATAGTGTTAATAAAAGGTTACTATAAGGGTACTATAGGGGTTATTACGTTGTATATGAGATGATAGTAGTAATTAGGATCTAAACATAAGATAGTAGCGATACTCACGTAAGGTGGGTACGTAGGCAGGCTATATACGTAGCCTCGCTTAGGACCTCGCTTAGAACCTCGCTTAGTAATCGCGCTAGTCCCAAAAAGGTAATGTGACGTAAGCGAGGGGCCTGCACCTCAGATCGGTGACAGTTACTATTAATATATCCTACGTTAGCTATAAAGTACTTGTCTAAAGGGTCCCTAAAGCCTTTATCTAGAGCACTTTTTAACACCCTACTATTATACGCACCACTTTTCTACCTAAATAAGATATATATAAAGTTTATTTTAAAGTTAATATATACTAGTATATTTTGCGTTAGGTCTCTATAGTAGTTATAGGGGTTTTTTTTTGCGACTAAGAGGTTTCTAATAAAAATATTATAATAATAGTAGTTATTCCTCCTACTATTATATACACAGAAAAGCGTTTTAAGGTATTAATAAAAAGGGGTTCTTGTCAGATACGTAAGTATCTTTGATGAGATGAGATGAAAGTGATAAATTTGATGATGAATTGATTGTCGAGTGATCTCTATCGGAGAAGCTCAGCTATCGTACGCAATATCTATCTAGCGCTAAGACGCACTAGTAATAGTGCGGAGTAGTGTAACAGTAGTACGCCAGTCTCCTTTGTGTATTTCACAGTAATCTCACAGTGAAATTACTGTAAGTTACACTAACTATTGTTATAAGGAGACTATGTGATCGAACGCACGTAACTACTAGATTTCACAGTGAAATCATAGTAATTTCCAGTGACCTGATATCTAACACACCCCCTTAGCTTGGATCCTTAGAGGGCTAAGCTAAACTATCTCTTGCGTAGTTGTACTATTGCTTATAGTTTAAAAGCTTCCATCCTGTCTTCTAACTTGTTAAGATTGGCCTCTTGGTTGGTAATCCTTCCCCTAACGTCTTTAAGTCCTAGTTAATTCAAGAACTTAGTCTATATGGCAGCTGGCAGAGCTTTTATAAGACTATCTGCTGCCATTTCTTCTAATTGCTAGTACTGGACTTTAATAGCTTCACGTACTACTTCTTATCGAAGCCAATAATTGTGTATGTTAATATGCCTAAGCTTAGTTTGCAATTTGGCGATTTCCTTAGTAACAAGTTGAATAGTTTGTTAGTTGTCGCAATTAATAGTAATTGTTAATAGCGACAGTTTAATCTTAAGTTTATTAATTAAATAAGCTGTAAATAGTGCCTCCTTTACAACTTGTAAAAGTGCTAGCAACTTAGCTTTAGTTGTTAAAGTAGTGATAGTGTCTTGTTTGTTTGCGTTCTAGGCAATAAGGCCACTAAACAATTTAATAATATACCCCTATAAGCTCTTTTTATTAAGGGTGTTGTCTGTAAACAACGCGTCGCTCGCAACCTTATAAGTGTCTGCTCCTCCAAATTGTAGCCCTAGTAATTAGGTAGATAATAGGTATAGCAGTACGCAGTCGGCGGCGTTATAATAGTTATTGCTAGAGTTTAAAAGGAAGCGCAATAATTAGGAGCTTGCAAAAGCTATGTCCAGGCGCGTAGTTACTACAGCGTAGAAGATTAATCCCACCTTCCACTAGTACTAATTAATCTCTGCCATTGTGGCGAGTCCTTCTTAAGGTAACAGTTCAACTACTAACATTAGGATATTGTGTTTAAGGTCGCGTTGGTCAATTAGATAACTAATCTTGTCCACATAGGACCTCTGTGATAACTAGAGTTACCTATTAGCACGGTCTCTAACAACTTTAATGCCTAGGAACCACTATAGATTATTACTACTAGTTAGGGTAAACTTTATACCTATCTTTTTTATCACTGTATTGGCAGCGTGCTTTTGATCTTTCGAGTATGCGACGATAAGGTCGTCTACATAGAAGAAGATGATAATACTGTCTTTAATTATATAGCAAGGTTTGTGCGGGACTGCGGTAAAACCAAGATCCTTAAGCGCACTAGTAAATTCTCTCTGTCACAGTAGTAGTAAGATGCGTAAGCCATATAGTGTCTTGTGCAACTATAGGATGGTGCCTCTTTGGGTATAACCTTGGGGCATCCGCATGTAGATTTCTCTGTCCAGGTTCGCGTGGACAAAGGCGTTGGTAACGTTGTACTGGCTTAGCTCTAGGTTAAACCAAGCCGCTGTTAATATAAGTAGGCGAAATAATCTACCTACAAGTGTTGCAGTATAGGTATCCTATATAGTAAGATAGCGTTGTTAATCTCTACGCACTACTAGCCTTGCCTTATACTTTTATAATCTGTGATGTTTATTAAGTTTATAGGTATATACCTATATATAGTTAAGAATCTAGTAACCACATAATCGCACTAAGGCTGTAGGCACCTCGCTTCAAGACCTCATTTCTTTGTGACTTTGTAGATAGGATCGCTCGGTATTCTTCTACATTTCGAATAACAGATAATTATCTATCTAGGTTCTACATAATAGAGGTTCTAGCAGTTAACTTTAATAGGGTTTCTTGCCTACTACAAGTATATAATTAAATTAAGCTTTATTAAGTAGCTTCCCCTTATATTTACCTCTACTTCCTGCGAGTGTACCTATAAGGAAAGCGGCTGCCTATAGCACAGCGCGTTAATCTGGCTGTGGTGTTCCTATAGGTAATTTTTCAATTTGGTCCTATTCGAAACTCACTATTAATTAGGCAAGCAGTGCGACAGGCGGAGGTGTCTCTAGTGGTGTTGGGTAGGTGTAATTAATCTTCCTCCCTTAATAGTACCCTGGAGTACCCTCGTCCTCCTCGTGAGAGTTAATAATCGACTCATCCTTATAGAAAGACTCCGTATTTTTATGTTCTAGTGGTGAGGGCGGTAGCTCCACTATTTAGGTCCATGCAGCAATCTCTTTAGTAGTGCTGTGCATAAGGTTGTCTAATAGGTCTTCTTATTTACCTAAGAACACTTAATTTTTGTTAAAGATAACGTCGCGTGTGCTAATAACTTTGTTAAGTAGAGGTATCTATACTCTCCAGATGTTTGTTAATTAATAGCCCACTAGGTAACCAACCTATGCCTTTAGATTAAGCCTTTAGAGCTTGCTCTTGCCGCGTTTTGTATTGTTAATTAAGGCAAAAGCTTTACAGCCATAGGCTCTAAGGTAAGCCTAGTTTAGTTTCTTTAGTTAGGTGATAATGCTATTTTAGTAGGCAACTATTGTAAAAAATACTTTGTGTAGTAATTGCCATGAATTAGCGTAGTTTAGCGTTTAATTATATAGGTATACAGCCGCTCGTGTAATCTCTAGCCATAGTGTCCAGGGGAGGTTGGCGTTAAGTCGCATTACACAGCTCTTTTCCTTAATTACACTCTCTAAGCGTTTAGCCCCTCCATTTTAAGCTTAGGTATTAGGTGCTAAAGGCTTAATAACAACCCCTTTATTAACACACCACCTATGAATGTCTTATTTAACTAAGAAAATCTCATTGTTAGATTCGATAACTTTTATAGTCACCTTAAACTATACTTTTATAAATAGTACAAATTTCTTTAGCAGCTTAATAATTATTCGTACTAGTTAATTGTCTTTAAAGTAGAAGTCCCAAGCTATGCCTAAGAAACGATTGGAGATGAGCATTATACTCTTTTCGCTAGTTAAGCTCTTGTCTTCAAAGTTATAAAAGTCTATAGCGACTCTCTCTCCTAGGCTATTATTAATTTGTCTAGCCTAACGTCTAATTTGTCGCCTAAGCTTTAATCTGCCGCAAGCGTCGCATTGGACTGTGGTCAACCCTTTAATACGTACCCCTTCACTGTAATTCACTGTGTGCTCCAGTGCCTAAGGGCCTAGGTGGCCTAGTTGTTTGTGCTATGTAATGGCGTTTGCCTTCTGCGCTTGTCGTGCGGTGCGCGAGGTAAATTTGTGTGTAGTGTACGTACTATTAATCGTAGTACAAGTTAATTTTAATATTAGTATAAACTCTAGTACTCATTAATTGTAGATTTCTTAGAGTTCGGCCAGGATTGTATTGTCTCGTCTCCTAATTATTATTGGGTCTAACTTAGTGTCCTACTAGAGGCCTTGCCTTTAGAGTAATTAGAAGGACACTAGGTTGCAAAGTAGACTAGGATAGTAGGCGATATTGTCTAACCTTACTAAGCAATTTCTCTCCTTACTCTTAACGTAAAGATGGACACTCCTATATCCCCTTATCTATACTTATAATAATCCCGCCCATATAAAGTCTTCTAGCGACAGTAGTCGCTATAAGACAAAGCAATTAATGTTATTAAAGATATAGCAAGTTGTGCTAGAATTAAGGATCGCGAAGTTACGTAGTAGGTATGTGTTTAGGTCTAAGTAGTAGGAGGCTGCGATAGTATTAAAGCTCGCTAAGAGGACAGTAATCTGTCTGCTATCTAGTTATTTATTGTTAGTAATCTTAGTAATTTAAGTTAGAGTAGGGGTCTTTAATTGTTTAATCTTTAGTGTCTATAACTTTTAACGCTTTATAGATCTTATGCGCTCTATAAGCACAGAGTTATTCTCTAACCTATATATTATAACCGCCTCTATAGTAGACTTTAGTTTAAACTATTTAGGTCGTTTGTTAGGGAATGCGTAAAAGTAGTCTTTTAGACTATAGCGTTATTTACAAGCAGGGCACTTGGGGTTTAATTTCTCTTGGCCTCTAACTGCTGTTAGCTCATCGTCGGTGACTTGTACGAACTGCTTGAATTTGGCTTTAGGGCCAGCTTTATTAGCGCGTGATCTGCCTCGCTTAGGTAATGCTGCTTTATTCACAGGTTGGGCGTCCCTAGCTGCAGCCTAGGTGGTTACACCACTGTTAGCGAGAGATAGTCCTATAATAGCAAAGGCGCCCCTTTGTTTACTCTTAATTAGGTGCTGCATTACTATTTGTTCTTAGAAGAGTTTTACTATCTCTTTTCTATTAATAGTCTTGTCCTTACTTCTATGTTGCAGGAAGGTCATAACCCATTAGGATGCGATATTAGTGACCACTTTCATAAAATCTTATTTAACTAAGTCTAGCTCCCAAAGCTCTAACACATAATTATACTTAGCTTCTATAGCCATATAATTGTACTTAGCGAGCCAGGTGTACTATAAACTAACTAATCTTATTAGTTTAAGAGCGTCTTAGTACCTAATCCTTACTCTTCTTTATTTATTGTGTTAGTTAACCCCAACTGTTTTTATAAGGTTCTTAATCTATTGTCTAATTAATTTACCTAGGGTGCAGCAATTAGACTGTAAATGTGCCGAGGTAGTGGTTTAAATAAGAATAATCAGCTTATCTAGGTTCTCCTTCTCCTGTTCGTACTTTCGATTCAGGAGCTTGTAGATTTCAAGTTAATTCTTATAGAATTTGGTATTGATTTTGTACGCCTTTTTGCCAGCCAGCGATAGGTGCGACGGTAGCAATGGACGGGCGTTGTTGGTGTTTCCGTTAATAAAAGCGGGAGCTGGTTAATAGGCACCAATATTCGGTGCGACTGGCATAACTAGTTCTGCTATTAGTTTATTGTTGAGGGATGGGTTAATAAGATCCCATGCTTTCAACAACTAGGCTTGGGCTTTAATTTGCCTTAGCCATGGTGTGTAGTTTAAGTAATTGGTTAGGATCACTATGGGATCCCTAAGTGTTAATAGAGACATGATTTTTAGTTTAATTAAGATAGTAAGACTCTTAATTGTCAGATACGTAAGTATCTTTAATAAGATAAGATGAAAGTGATGGATTTGATGATGAATTGATTGTCGAGTGATCTCTGTCGGAGAAGCTCAGCTATCGTACGCAATATCTATCTAGCGCTAAGACGCACTAGTAATAGTGCGGAGTAGTGTAACAGTAGTACGCCAGTCTCCTTTGTGTATTTCACAGTGATCTCACAGTGAAATCACTGTAAGTTACACCAACTGTCGTCATAAGGAGACCATGTGATCGGACGCACGTGACTACTGGATTTCACAGTGAAATCACAGTGATTTCCAGTGACCTGATATCTGACAATTACTAAAAGCCTTTTAGCGCTAATAAAAAAACTAAATAAAGCTCTAGTTATATATTAATATCGCTAAGTTAGTAAACTAGAGCCTTTCTAACGCCCTAAACTGGCGGAACTAAACATACCCTAAGACGCCGCCAATTTCCCCCCTGTACGCTCGGCCGCTTACTCGGCGTTAGTTTGACGAAACTAACGCCCGTTCTATTACTAGAACCAAACAGGGCCTAATATGTAACAGTAGTACGAGCAGTTACAGCAGTACGAGCAACCCTCGAACTCGCATCTCTTAACTGCCGAACACGTTGGTTGCCACACTAATAATTAGCGTGTTACTAAAATTTGAAATGTTCTAAGTGCTCACCAATAATAACATCTGGAATATAGTCCGTAGAGACCGCGGAACGGCCCTCGTATAACACGATATGTCAATTAGCATATTAATTCATTCATTCATTCTTCCGATATGCACAAATCATGCGATAATTAGCAGTACCGCGCAGATAAGGATAGTTGATTTGATATCGAAACCATTACAAAGTCGATTTTGACGCTGTAATCAAATCGAATTTTAACTATATTTAATAAGAGTTACATTTTTAGCATAATCTTATACATCTGTAAGATGACTAGCGCTAGTAAAATTACGTATAGTAGACATATTTCAAATGTGTAAGGGTATAGCAACCAAGTCCAGTTCGTCATGTATCAATATCGTCATAGCGCCAACGCTGGTCATAAAATTTTGACGTTCATACGTCTTGGCATACTTCGGATGAGCCGCCAAGGTGTGAATGTTCCACGCTAATAGGGGGAGCTCTTGCCATAAGTACGATGCCAAGCTATTGAAAATCTTCGTTGTGTGGAGATTCTAACTAAGGTTACGTCCGCACTATACACAGAGAGCAGTAAAATAAAAAGCACTAAAACCTAGTACCTAGTATATAGTGGTAGTAATAAAATATACATGTGTTGTTAAATTATCTACCTAGGGGTAGAACGACAAAGGTTTTTACCTTAAATAATATAACAAACAAAGCAAAGCCCCCTGCTTAGTAATTAAAAAGAGCGTAAAAAGGTGATTACAAAAAAAGCGCGTTCGAACTGCTACATAGTACATAATGACCTTCTATCTCAATCTACTTTAACCTCAAACCAAAAAGAACGGTTAAAAAAGGCGTTCGGCAAGCTGACCACACAAAATTATAATAATTTTATTATTAACATTCTACACAGTATTATTATTAATAGTAGTTAATAAATAGTCTAGTATAACTAAGTTATATATTATCTCTTAACTAGTAAAAAGCTATAGTAAAGTGTAAAGTTATAACTATAGAAGTAGCATAGGTAATAGAATAGTAAAACTATAGTTTACTATACGTATAGTATATAAGTCTCTTATAATATTAGTAACACCTAGTACACTAAATCTTTATCTTTAACACACAACTACCACTACTACTATCTTTTAAATCTAGCGCTTTATCTAGTATATGTAGCAACGCGACACCTTTCTAGTTTCAACCTGATATCGCGTCTGACTCAGATACCCATAGCGACACGGCTGTTATCGAATTCGGTTGGCGATGGCAAGCTATAACAGCTTCATACGATTTTGTAAGCATTACAAGCATGTATGACACTTGGTAAAATTACATGGTTGTAACCATCACCAAATCAGTGATTAGTACGTAACCGTACATACGCATTACATAGGCCCCTAGGTGCGCGGTACTAAACATATTAATACACTTCTAGTAATATAGGATTGCAGTCGCAATGGATCATCAGTGAGTACAGTTTTCTAGTGGCGGTCGGGGTCACTTGCCGATATAGCGGCGGTTGGTTAGCCATTTTATAAGTTTAGCAATTAAATATGGCCAAGCCGAGGTTAGGCGATGCTATGCCGCATTGACAGGATTCATATTCACAAATCGTTGTAGATAATTTTGAAGCCTGTTAACACTTGCTTCATATCTCTAATGAAAAACAACACCTAAACTCTTTTGCTCCCTCTTTTAAAACGCTTCTCTAGCCACAATCATTGATATTGGCATTGATAGCCACCATGCGGGGAGAGCTTGACAATACCTTCTCCGTTATCCATGAAAGCTGCAATCACCAGAACAACGGTTGTCAATGTTTTCACTATCCTCACTGTCCGAGCAAGATCCATGCAGCATTTTTTGCAGCACGGCCGTCTTGGCTTGGGAACGCCGTAATAGAGAGATGGAGTATGGGAGGCCCAGATCTGAAAAGTGTACTAAAAGAGGTGGATACCTTGTATCATACCTGGAGAAAGAAGGATATGCCACCTTTCAGTCCATATGCGGACGCAACACTCTTACACACCGCGGCCACTGCTCGGAGAGCCGGCCTCCCGTGGTTTACCAATGGGATACTCTTGTCACATGAAAGTGCTGGCAACTGGCACTTCCACTTCAAATCGCTCGAACTTGACGTCTTGGCTGCTAAAGGCGAGCGCGTTGGCGATATCTCCCCGGGTGGTTACGTATGTAATCGCAGCGAAGCCAATCAGTTTTTAATTGGTACCTTGCTACAAGAGGTACAAAAGTATGGGCCTAGTCTTACTCCACTGCTGATTGCAACTCGTGGGGCGCACGAAGGCATATGCATAGCCGCCGAGATGTATGGCTTGGAATTTATCCAGCTGAAAGGCGGGCCCGATGGAGCATTTACTCTTCGCGAGCTCGACGATGCTTTGCAGTCTCGCATGACCGGAAATCACGCGCTTATTATTGCTGCAACACTCGGAAATGATTGGGGCGGCGTCGATGATATCGTTGCCATCCAAGGGCTTCTCGCCGTATACCGAACAAGGTTCCATGCCCACGCATACCTGCATGTTGACGCCTCCCGAACATTCGATTATCTGACGACACTTCCTAAGAATCAACGCTTGCAACTAGGCTTACCGCGCCTTCTACTACGACCTACACCAGCCAATTGGCGTAAGTCTCTTGGGATTGTGCATGCCAACACAATTGTAGCAGGGGGCTTCAACTTCTCAGACCCACCATTCGTAGCGGCACTGAAACCCCGCTGCATTGGCGGTGGGCGTGGTCGGCAGGTGGAATACGTCCAAGGTCGGGATAGCACGATATCTGGGTCGCGAGATGCATTAAATGTACTCCTAGTGGCTTTGCAGGAAAAGCGCTTCAAAAGAGATGGGATTCAGCGCATCTATGATCGGTGCAGAAAGATGCGTAAGATGCTAAGCGCACTTCTGAAAGACCAGGGTGTACGGGTGGATACTCCCAATGCCTCGCTCGATCTCATTGTCCACATCCAGACGCCTCTGAGCAAAGCACAGCAAGTAAAGTGGGGAGTCGTGAATCTGGGTCCCGGCAGCTTTCTCATAACCATTCAACCTAGTATGACAATTAAACACATCCGGGGATTTCTGGAGGAGATTTTCGGCATACAAACTGTGCTTCCGGAGTTTGATATTGATTTGAACGCCTACACAGTCTCAGAAGAGGTCGAAGATTGGCTTCGTCGAACTGTACAAAGCTGGGAGGCCACATCACGTCGGTCAGCGGGTTACCCTGGCAATCAATCGACTCTATCAGCTTTAGGACCGATCCTAGGATGTATGTTGACCAAGCCAATCCCAGTCGACTGGGCGCAAGCACAAACAGCGAGCTTGCTAGACGACCTGAAGCGACGATTGCGTGTGCCACGAAATATGTTTTCCAGTTTTCTTGGCGGTATTACCACAGGCGGAACTATGGGCAATCGAGTAGGGCTTCTCACTGCTCTAAAGCACTGCCCAGATGGTCATGTGTATATGTCGACCGCGACACATTACAGTGTACGAAAGATCCTCGAAGACCGATTTAACTCGTATAACGACAACCATCCCCGCTTCTCCGAGGTAGACGCGGATGAATTGGGCCGTATGATCCCTGAGTCGTTCGTGCAGAGAGTCCAGCTTGATAAGAAGTCGGCTCTTCAACGAGGCCAGTCCCATCAAACCATCCTCCTGGCAAACTTTGGCACGACTTTTACGGGCGGTTCAGATGATGTACTGGGTTTAAGGCGATCATTGAGGGAAGTGGGTTTGGATATTGATTATATTCACGCTGATGGAGCCCTCCGCTTTGGCTATGACATTGAATCTGTCGGTCTCGGCATGCCGAGGAGTCGCCATAACTCGAGAGTTATCGTTCAAAGCATTTCGGTCAGCAACCATAAATTCCCTGGTCTCTCTGTGTCTGGTCTTGTCCTCTGCTACGCACCGGCCGATGGAAAATTGTCCGCGTTAGACACGCGCAGCGATCCACGTATTGCGTTTGAATTATGGCTATACCATCGGCTTTTCCGCCCTATCGATGTTGCCATGCTCTATAGGCACTGTATTGCAAATGCACGACACCTAAGAGACCAATTGGCAATTGCAGGTTTCGTTACACGCTTCAACCAGGAATCCTTGGTTACTCTCGTGGAGCGACAGCCTTTGTGGCTGATTGAGGAATTCAATCTCTCGCCTGAAGGTGACTGGGTTCACCTCATCACCATGCCACATATCACAGCTGAATGCGTTAACATGTTTGTATCTTCTGTTATTGCACATCGAGATCTGTTTGAGTGGGCCCTTGCTTCTACTGCCGAAGCCATGAACGCGACTATTAGGCAAACCAAGATCTCTCTCCGCCTAAAGCGAATTGCGTGCTGGGATAGCGAGTTAATTGAGAAGTGTGTGGAGCTACTACCGGTGGATTTAGTTGAAGATTTTCGGCCGCGATGGATTCGTAGCGCAATGTCATTCGTCGCTGTAGATACTGCTGACTATCCAGTGGCCGTATTTTTGATCAGCGTCAAGCCTCATCGGGTTATGAGTTTGGACAAAGTCCTGTTGAGGCCGGAGATATCTCTTGTATCACCAATCGAGGTTGGAAATCAGGTGGTAGCGAAAATGAGTGCTGTGTCAAGATAAGGTTATTGAATGATTAAAGGACTTGCGTAGATTTAATGGTGTTCTGATGCTCTGATGTTTCGATTAATTTCACTTCTCACCTGGAAATCTTGATAACTATGCCAGTACCAAGGTTCAACGACACTAAAAATGGAGGGCCTGTGAAGAGGATAATATACTCCTGGGAAGGAAGAAGGTATCTACTGTGTCAGCTTCTTCCTTTAACATACCTGGCAGCTCCGTACTCCACTCAGTCGACCTCCTCATCCACGCCGACAGACGCGCGTGAGGCCCATGCCCTTTCAATCCATCCTTCGAGCAGCCCGCTGTACAACGGAACGAAATGACGAGCGAATCACACAACCGCAGATGCGGTCGAGAGATTGATGGACAAGGGAATCATGCGGGAATAACCGGGAGCACCTATTTAGCCATTGGGCAGATTCAGATCGAAAGCAACAGACCTTGATGGAGAAATCTTGTTGAAGTTATAGAGCCTCAGCATGTCTGACAAGAGTGTTACCTGCATCACTGTCCACTGTACTCTGTTTGGAAATAGAGTGTCGCTTCTACCGCAAGAAAGAGCTCAACATTCAGGAAGGAAGTGTCGCAATATTGTTGTGGCATCAATGCAATTGCTTTCCAAGTTGCTATTTCGGGTCACCAGGCTGTTAGTTTCACTGACCAACGAGTACAAAAGGCTCACCAGCGATCAAATTTCGGGAATTCTTGTGAAGCGCAGCCAGGGGGCGAAGTAGCTACAGTTAAACCACACAACAACCATGGAGAAGCGACAAGATCGGATCAAATCGATACACCCCGATATCGTGACCAGCGATTCACTTGTCTCCAACGGAAGCGAGTATATGCCGAATATCATCGAGACGATACTGCAAGCGCGTGGTGAAGAACGACAGCAATTACAGGAGCAGAACGAGAGAAGCAAGAAGCAAGAGCGCGTAGTAAACAACGACGGCGGTGGCGGGAGCGAATCGAGAAGCAAGAAGGGTGGGGTGAGGAACGACAGCGTTTGCAGGAGAAGATGGAGAAAGCCGAGAAACAGAAGGCGTGCGGTAAAAACAGATCTAAGGTCGAGGATGGCTTTAGAAGAATGGAAAACAGTGGTTTCGCGCTTTTCTTGTTACTCTGTGTGGTCAATCCCCATGACGATTGCGGTTTGTTGAACGTGCAATGCTTACGATATTGTCCGATACTAGTCTGTCCATCCGAGTGCGTTATTGAACTTTATCAGCCGCTAAATAAGTCGAATGTTGAAAGGTTAGCGCTATCGGAGTACATGATAATCGTAGCTCCTTATTCTAGACCGCGAAAATTCTTTTGTTTCTTGGTCAGTGTATGAGACAGTGTCGAGACAGTATATGTTGTTCGTCGGATGGCTTCGTTGGATGGCTTACACCATATCTTTGTTGGATGGTTTACATCATGCGTTCGTTGGAAATGTCAAATTGAAGTTTTCGATCTAAGCCAAGGGTCCTAGTTTCCGACAGCCCCGTGTTTCCGACACCCTGCAAAGCCCCGCCGCCGTCACCACCCTGGTTACGAATGTGTTCACAACTTTGTCAAATAAATCTCCAAAAACACAAAATAAACTGCATTTAAAGAGCTTTAATCGCTTTCTTTGTCTACACTTAAATCACAGGCAAGATACTATTATGTTGGTTGTCAATCCCATGCCGAACGTCAAACTAATGCCTGCTCCGCTTCCTCCTTAGAGCAACTCTCCTCCACCTCCTGCGTTAGGCTTCTCGCCTTGCGAACACGTTAGAAGGGCTCCTAATTAGTCTAAGAGAGAAACTCTATAAGACTCGCGAAGCGATTGTTTGGATTAATTGCAACTTTGCGGCGTTTTGGCGGATTTGATTGCTTAATATGCTCACGCAAGGAAGCAATCTCACAATCCTTTATAGAGACCTCTATTGCAATATAGTCTAGCGCTTTAGTAGCAAGCTGAATATATTGTTGTGTAGCTAGAGAGCTATTCTTCCTAGAAAATAGCTTTACAATGTTGCCACCGCGTTTTGGCGTCCTAATATCTATAGTAGAAGAGGGGGGTGTCAACAGCCGTTGGCGCACTACAACCCACTAAGAACCTAAGGGCTTATCCACGCTCTTAGGATACAGCCCTATCGCCTTCCACCTAGCTCGTACGCACTGCTCTTGAAGACCGATTTTACGCGCTTCTGCATAAAATTTAAGAAATCTGGCCTTCCTAACCTTCGTTGCATCTGTTAGAGCTGTATGCTCGCCAAGGAACCGCTAATACACTACCTTTAGACTTAAGAAATAACTAAGATCTAAAGGCTGGAGTATATATAAAGTATAGGCAGGCAAAAAGAGCAAGTAAATATTATTTAGGTAACATGTAGTTATAAATTTATTTAAGGTATGACTGCCATAACTATTAACAATAAGCAACTATGCCTTGGATGGATTGTTAGGCTTAGTCTGGGGCAAGAATACCTTCTCCAGCCACTTAACAGCAATTTTGTTGCTTGTCTATCTATTTTGCGAGAAGGTAACATGCCAGCTAGGATATTAAGCTAAAAACTCCCACTTAAACTACTGCTCCTGGATGCTTTTATTCTTGAAGATAACAAGGGGGTCTAGAGCGACACTAAGCGCGGAGATACACTCTATTACAGAGGTCTAAGTACGGGCATTTACTGTCTTAACCAGTACAGAGTTTGGATTTTCCTGCAAGGAGCTAATGACAAGCCTATTAATACCCTGGCCTTCTATAATGCCGCCCTCGTCGGCGTTGTACCTCCGTTGGGGGGGAATCCAGCTCACGGTCCCGTATAGGTCGAACAAGTGCCTGATATTATCTAGAGTAGCTGCATTTATGCGTTCCTAGTTAGTCCGGCGGCCTAACTTTGTCTTAATGGCTGGGTGGCGCCGCAAAAAGTGATTAGACCACTTCCTCCCTAGGTTCCTGTGGTCACCCTCTTGCTTGAGCACGCTAGTTGCGATGGCTCGCACTTGCGCATGCGTTGGCGCGTAACTAAGGGCCTCCTGCTGGAGAATCTAGTGCTCTAGATACTTTTCTTGAACAGTTGTAAGCCGCTGTTCACTATTGTGAGCGTGTTGGTGAGGTTAGGCACTATTAAAGCGGCCGCGAAGAGTGTTCTGTAGTATCCTATGCCAAGCAGCAGCAGTGGCTAAAGCAACCCTAGATTTAAGGTCTGCAAGTGCATTTTGGACGTCGCCCTCTATATATCTAGCCATTAGAAGACAGAAAAAATAATGCAAAAAGATAAATTGAAATTAATGAAGAATTGAATTTTTAAGAACTTATATTCGGTTGTAGTGCATGATGAGGGGGCGCGGTTGTGGGGCTGTCCGAAACACGGTGTCGGAAACTAGGACCCCTGGCTTACTGAGCAGGCTGCATTCGCTTAGGACGGTCACGTGCGAAGATTGCCTTGTCTACGGAACCTCAAGCTTCATTCTATGCATCGGCTTCTCAAGGCTTCTCCATGCCAGTTATAATTCCCCAATATGTAAGCTCTTGCTGTGCGAGCGGCCGGCACTGGTGATAGTGTCCCTTGAAAACCCACCACCACCAGTCCTGCTCCGTTCACTATGTGTACTTTCCCACTATCCGGAAGTTAAGGACCAAGTCCGCGTTCCCATGCGATTCATTCATCCTATCGCCTTGTTTATATTTCACTTAGCACCTGTTTGCCTCTGCTGTTCGCATGCCGCTGGTTATATTTGTACACAGTTGCGGAGAATCCGGACAGGCCTCTTTACATCCTTTTTGCCCATCCTGCAGTCTGACGGTATCGGAATCAACTGCTGTTCGTAGGGTGGTTTTTTTTCTTCTCAATGGACATTCTGGATCGATCTCACTGCTGTCTCATCATCTCAACAACATCCAGCAATTAAAGAAATGCAATGCGTGCCGTTTCATTCTCTGCTCGCTGGCCCACCGGTGAAGGTTTCTTAATAAAATTGACTGATGGCATCATCCTGTTCCCGAGGCTGGCTGAGATAAGAACGACATCCACTTGCTTGCCTATAGTAGTAGCATGACAAAAAATAGCCAAGGTCACCCCACCAATTGTCTGTACTCTCGCTGAGTCTCGCTCCTCGCTCTTGCACAACTGCCGTCGCGGCTCGCCACAATAGAGCACCGCTCCGAAGCGCATACGTAGGTACAAGCCTGATCCAGGTATATGGTGCAGTACCTTGCATACGTTGCACTTGTCGCACGCACGCCTCGCAAAAGTTTAGATTCCACTATTGATATTACGCACGCATCGACTTACGCACGCATCGACTACCGCATTGGCCAAGCCGTCTCAGCAGCGCAGTGGAAAAAATTATATAATATTGCTTACAAAGATACAAGCTACTTCGATTAGCAAGGAGGGAGCCGTCCGTGGACCGTTACCTAGGTGGAATTTGCCTCTGTCCCTTTGTCCTTGAGGCCTGCAGCGAGCAAGAACCAAGACTCAAGAGTACGCATGCACAGTACGCGTCCTCTCCTTGCCGGCGCATTATCCTGATCTGGGCAACTGTACGCAACGACACGGGAGAAAACATCGGCAGCAAAAAAGAGTGCGCATTAATTCCGCGTCGTGTTGTGCCTGGAGAAAATACTCAAGGCACGGCCCGCAAGCCGATCGATCTACCTACGTAGGCCAGGGGCCTCGAAGAACTTGGCCGTGGATCCGTTGTATAAAACGTCCGACTCTATTCGCCTAAGCTAGCGTACAAGGATCCTGATCACCCGGTGTTTCTGATCACCCCATCAAAACGCGACACCTGAACAAAACACGCGATATCTCTCTACAACGCTCATCAATATGGACGCCCGCGAGCATGCTATACAATCCGCTATTCGCGATTTCGCTGCAGGTCTTTATACAAGTCAGCGTGCAGCTGCAAAGGCGTACGGCATCTCCCAGTCTACGCTATCGATGCGACTCCGTGGCGTAACAACGAGCTCGCTCAGTCACCAGCACCAGCAGCGATTAACTCCTCGACAGGAGGACTTTCTAGTAGAATGGATCCTTAAAGAAGACGCGCGCGCCTGCCCTCCCTCACACGCTCGCGCGCGAGAAATGGCCAATCGAATCCTACGTATGAACGGCGACGATCGTCCTGTTGGCAAGCACTGGCTATACCACTTTATCAAGCGCCAGCCACGTATCGCCTCTGTAGTCGGCAGAAAGCTAGAGGCTCAGAGAGCTGATGCAGCGACTCCAGAGCAGTTGCGCGCGTTCCTAGAGCGCTATAAGCAGACTCGACAGCGGCTCAACATACAGGCGGAGAATACATACAATATAGATGAGACTGGCGTTGCTCTAGGAGTATATACAAACACTAGAGTACTCTCTAGTAGTCAGAAAAAGAAGGCTTACATTCAGTCTCCAGAGAATCGCAAGTGGGTCTCTATAATTAAGTGCGTATCGGCGACAGGGCAGAAACTACGCTGCGCAGTTATCTTCAAAGGCCAGAGCCTACAGACTACCTGGTTCCCAGCTAAATCCGTGCCTAGCTAGCTCTATACAACCTCTGAGAACGGATAGACGTCGAAAGCGATAGGTGTTGAGTGGCTACAGCGTATATTCATACCTGAGACGGCTATAGGTGATGGCCAGTACCGCCTTCTTATCCTCGACGGTCACGGCAGCCATATTGATATAGACTTCCTTTGGCTCTGCAAGCAGCATCGAATTGAGCTCTTATACCTACCTGCGCACTCCTCACACGTCCTACAGCCTCTAGATCTTGCTCCTTTCTCTATAATCAAGTCTAGTTACAGACGTCAGATCTAGGAGCTCGCATCACTCGACGACGCTGCGCCTGTCAAGAAGGAGCGCTTTATCACCTGCTATCATCAAGCTAGGGAGGAAGGCTTCACAGAGCGTGTGATTCGAGCTGGCTGGCAGGCATCTGGTATCTGCCCATTCAACATCAATCACGTGCTCAGCTCGTCGCAGGTCTCTCAGAGGCCTACTACGCCTACACGTCAGCAGCAGCCTCAGCAGCAGCTCCAGAGCTTCCTCTCGACTCCCCAGGGCCCTCACGATCTCTATATAGCGCAGCGCAGCGTCCAGAGCGTTAAGAATCTAGGTCGTACGACCCGGCTGCTCCTACAGAAAGCAGGTAAGGCTCTAGCAGCTGCAAATACTAGAGCTGCAGGCCTAGAAGCAGAGAAAAGACGCCTTAAGCAGCAGCTAGAGATATCTACCTCTCAGCGTCAGCGTAAGCGCGTTCGAGTAGACCCAAATCAACGCTTTGCAGAGGTAGAGAGTATTAGGGAGGCTATGCGCGCAGCTAAGGCTTCAGCAGTCCAACCACGTAGATCTACTATATCAAGCACCTCAGAAACAGCTGCTATAGCTACAGCAGCTGCAGCGCTTGAATCTATGTGTAGTCAATGGCAATTATAAGCAGCGTTGCTGAGATATCGCGCGTTTTGTGCAGGTGTCGCGTTTTGGTAGAGTGATCAGAAACACCGGGTGATCAGGATCCTTGTACGCTAGCTTATGCGGTTCCGCGAGTGCAACGTCGTTGCTTTGATACCAGGATCGTCCTTGTTGCAGGGGGCAGAGAGCTCCAGAGCCCGCGGGCCGCAGATAACAGTATATTGCTTGTCCCGACGTCGTACCGGTAGTAATGTGTGTTGTTCATTGGTTCTGGAGAGGTATGCCTTCTAGAGGTTCGTTCCAAACCCCTGAACACTGCCTGGCACTCCCGATAATGCGGGCGCGAGATGGAATCTCGGAGGGATCAAGCAGCTAGCAGCATGTAGTTTCTAGATGGAATGGATCCTGCCAAGCCGGCAAAGAGTGATTTGTTGCGTGGACACTTTGGAGAAAAACATTTGGAAGCTTCAAGGGGCATACGCACTCCGGATGCATAACTTCTTGGGAATATTCCCACCTACCTGGGTATAAAGAGTCCAGCGGCCAACGTGTCGAGAAGGCTATCCATCCGGACCCAACCTCGCAGTCCCTTCAATTACCCTTTTCGCCCGCGGCCTACCCTTCTACGGTTCAAGATGAAATTCACCGTGGCCTCCGCTATCCTCGGTGCTGCAATGCTTGCTCAGCAGAGCATTGCACACCCGGGGCAGAGCAAAGCCGAGCTCCAGAAGGAAATCCAAGAACGCGCTGAGTACCTGGCCACGCACAAGAGGTCTTTGACCCATTGCTCGGAGAAACTCAAGGCACGGGGCAACGATGCTCTCATGCGGGCTCGACGTTCCGCCAAACTTGACAGTCTGCGTAAGAAGAGGTCCATCAGTCAAGGTATGAGACACCAGATACATCAGTTGGAGTCAATAGCTTACAGTTTGTACAGACAAACCACTAGTCCGCGCTCGCTCTCTCGAGGGCGTCCTAAACACAGATCACCACTCCAACTTGACCGTTACGCCAGATACTGATCCCGACATCATCTTTGCGGGCAATAACAGCTGCATCTTGAGCCCGGAAACAACCGAGGGTCCCTATTGGGTCGCTGGCGAACTCGTGCGCGAGAACCTTGTCGAAGAACAAGCAGGTATCCCACTAATACTCGACTTGCAAGTCATTGACGTCGATACCTGCGAGCCCGTCCCTCGGGTTTTTACTGAGATCTGGTCATGCAACTCCACGGGTGTATACGGTGGTGTCATCGCTGACGGCAACGGCAATTTGAACGACACAGCCAACCTCGACAAGAGCTTCCTGCGTGGAATTCAGCCGACTGACGATGACGGCGTTGTTGCTTTTGAGACGATATTTCCCGGCCATTGTAAGTGCTCTCTCTTCCTCCCTTCCAGAGTACCACACCAGCAATACCCTACTAACCGCCAACAGACATCGGCCGTACCACGCACATTCATGTCCTGACACACCTCGGCGCTACTGAGAATGCCAACAAGACCATCTCTGGCGGCGCCATTACCCACGTCGGGCAGATTTATTTCGACCAGGACCTCATCACGCTCGCCGAAAAGCAAGAGCCCTACACGACGAACCTACAGCCTCTGACAACCAACGAGGAGGACTTCATCTTGAGGCAGCAGGCTGTCGACGAGGACCCCATGGTTGAGTATGTGTTTCTCGGCGATGACATCTCCGAGGGTCTGTTTGGCTGGCTCGCTTTCGGCATGGACACTACTGCCGTCCGCAATGTTACGCCTGCTGTATACTGGACGGAGGAGGGCGGCGTTAAGAACCCCAATGCTCCTGCTGGCCCATCTTTTGGCCCGCCGCCTTCTGGCCTGCCGCCGTCGGGCCCCCGTCCGACTAACGTCGCTTGAGCTGCCGAGCCCCAGATGGTAGGCGATGGTGAGGAAAGCTGTAGAAGATAATAATCGAATGACTATGCTCGGCACATGTTTGACGTGAAGAAGTGCACACGTATCGTCCTACTCTAGCTCTTTCAGCCCACACAACAGCGTCCCAAACGCCTTCTCCCTCCCTTCCCTTCGCGCATCCTCTTTTCCCTCCCCGGCCTCGTATTCTCCACGTGCATGGCCGCACCCGTGGCGCGGCCCAATTCCTCCTTGCTCAGCACGGCACGCGCCTCCTCCAGGCCGCCAATGTCCCGCACGTGGACGTAGCCCAGCTCGCGCAGCGTGTGCAGCGCCAGGTTGGAGCGGCGGCCCGAGCGACAGTAGAGCGTAATGTGGTCTGTCTTTGCGACGTCGATGCCGAGGCGCTGGTAGACGGAGGCGAGCTGGGCGATGGACTGGTATTCGATGTTAGTGGCCGTATGCCCGTCGTTGGAGAGAGCGCCGGTGGCAAATTCGGCGGGGGTGCGGACGTCGACAAGAAGGTCTCTGGAGGCCATGGGGGGCTGCGGTGTCTGTGGACTGTGTGTGTGTCGGTGGGCCGAGTGAAGCGTGTGGCATAGATCGTGAGAACGCGTGCCGAGGTGGCGTTGCCGAGGTGGGTGGGGGCAGTGCATTCGTCTACCTACTACTACTACTGCTACTACTACTAGTATACTACTACTACTACTTCACACCATCGGCACCCTTTGCGAGACTGCCAACAAAACGCGCCGCTTCGATACACTCTGGATGATCCCCTCCTAAACAGTCCTCCTCGAGCCTCAACCCTGCCTCCGCTTTCCCCACCGCATCTTCATAATTCCCACTCTCCCAGTTTAGCCGCGCAAGATGATAATACATACTCGCTACTTCGCGCCCTGCGATGCCTTCCATTTGGTAAAAGCCGACCATGGATTCGAGTAGCTGCCGCTCGCTGTCCCGGACCCATTCTCGCCGTTTGTCCTCCGCCAACTCGTTCAAAGCATCCATCTGATCCCGCATCTCCTTGGCCATGTGTTCTGTGAGCGTCTCTGGCATCCCATCCGCACCGTAGCCTGCCTCCACTGTTTCCTGCGCACCAGCGCCGTCGGCCATGTACGCCCTTGTCCTCCTTATTCTAGCTTGCATGCCTTTTCTCCTTGTCTCTCCTTCCCGTCCTCTCTCCGTGCTGAGGTCACAAGCCGGACAATTGCACGTAAACCCGTATCCTTCTTCCAACATGGCAACGCGCTGATCCCGCAGTTGACCATGCTCAGGCAGGTAGTTGATGCTGACCTCCTCGCCGACTGCAATGTCTCTTGTAGCGTGCACATTGAACGTTTGATCAAGTGCATGGTAATTGGCTTGCGCGTTGGGAAGGCAAGAGTGGTTGATCCGCGCAATGCTTAGAAAGAGAGCAAGCTTGTATGGCGGTGAAGATGATGGACCTGTGCCGGACCATGTCGTACTATCTGCTAGTCGCCATGACGAGCAATGGCTTTTCGTCGATGCGCTTGTTGCGGATGGGGCAAGATGGAAAGAGTTGCTCCGGAAGATACTCACGATCTGAAATGCTTCAAATACGTCTTTGAACACCCCGCCTGACCCCTCTCGGATGGTCTTGCGACTCCCCTCCTCCCGGACAACCTCGCCATGGGAGCCAAAACAATCTTTCACCGTCCACGCTAGGACTTCACCCCATCTTCCTACCCTTCTAATGCCATTTCCGGCATCCCAGCTCAGCCCTAATAATTGGTCTCGACTTTCCTTGGGCAGCTGCTTCGCATGGCTTAGGATGTCACTCGGTCGCTGGTCCAGCCCGAGTGCGATGATTGGTTTCTGGGCGAGGATGCGTGTCCCGCGCGGTATGA
The DNA here is from genome assembly GCA_014281115.1 of Laburnicola sp. R22_1. Classification (NCBI taxonomy): domain Eukaryota; kingdom Fungi; phylum Ascomycota; class Dothideomycetes; order Pleosporales; family Didymosphaeriaceae; genus Laburnicola; species Laburnicola sp. R22_1. The sequence goes on from JACONQ010000013.1 coordinate 1,597,638, forward strand.
CATGTTCCGCAAAGAGTCCGAGGCCTTTATTGGCAGCGGCCCGTACCTCATAAAGCATGCGAGCGGAGCGGTAAAAGGATGGAGCAAGGGGCATATCGAGTTCCGACAGAGAGTTTTTGTTTGTCTCTAACTGTGTTTGGCTTAGCATCCCTGCTTGGTCCTCTTCCATGTCTCTTGCTCTGTCTGGAATCTAAATCAAGACATAATGTCTTGAATGTGTACGTTTGCTTGGAAAACAGCGAAACTGTAATTGACGAGTCCTTTGCACAGGTAAGGCTAGGGCTAAATGTGTAGCGGGTAGTGAACGATTGGAGATTCTACCGTGGTGTTTCACAGTTTGAAACCCACGGAAAAACTTCTCAATAGATCGAACACCGAATCGCATAGATCCATGCCCTGTGTCCTCATTTATCTACCTTGCTTTAAAGGATGTATTGCCGCTACTAAGCTGGTGACATCTACCTCCGCTGAGCGCATAAACCTTGTCATCTCTTCAACTTCTCCTCCCGCCGCCGGCCGCATCATGCCAACACACGGCTCAAAGGCGGGAACCCCTAGCTTCTCCCCACGGCAATCGCTTCAGTTCATAAAGACGCACGCTATCTTTTTGAGGACGGGACGACGAAGTGAGGTGCAAGTATCGGAACGCTGAAAGAATGGTAGTTAAAGACATGCATTGCTATAACGAAATCATTTATGAACCTGAAGTATTCGTATGGCCATTAGTCCGTGGATGTACTTTTCCCGGCCTCCGTACTCAAGAGCAGTGCCGGCATCTCAGCTCCTACCTTCCCCTCTGTCCGAAGCCATCGGTCCACTCTTCATCTTTCTCATCAAATTGTTCATTTTGCCACCGCTTCTTCCTTCTATTTGGGACCCTGAAACGCATCTGTGGCGCTCCCGCCCACTAATGACGTATCACGCGTCGATCATATATGTAGCATGGACAGGACAGGGGTTCCGTGAGGCTTGACGTCGGTGGATCGCCGTCTTGTTTCTTGTTGGGGAACTTGTTTGAGGGTGCACAGTGTGGCACACTGCATGTGTTTGACGCTAGCCGAAGCCAGACAAGCCAACCCAACACCGTGAGTCCCAGTGTCTCTCACACTACATACATGTATCCATGGATGGACTGCAAAGTAGGAACGGCTGGCACAAGAAGAGCGTCGACCAGGACCATCCTTTAGTCAAACCTCCCTAGTTCTGAATATCGATACGTACATGGTCACCTCAGCCATCATCTACGTTCTCTCCGCCTCCTCACCATCGCCCTCTTGACACTCTCCTCCACTCCCCATCCCTCCCTAAGTATCTCGCTCACATCCTCCAACCCAAACCCCACCGTCTCCGGGTAAATCTTTCGCACGCACACCCACGCGGCCACACACACCAGTGCGTACAACGCGAATGTACCCATCGGAGTGAAGAATTGCATCATGGGTAGAAAGGTGAGTCCGACGAATGTGTTGGAGCCCCAGTTAGTTGCTGTGGCGAGAGAAGATCCGAGAGAGCGGACGGAGAGGGGAAATAGCCTGTTTAATATTTTAGGTCGATTGGGCAAAAGCGGAAAGGAAAGAGGAAGAGAGGAAGAAGGGAGCCCCGAAGGGAAAGGGGAGGGGAGGGGAGGGGAGAGGAACGCACTCAGACTGCTGCCACGGCACATTGCCGAGGCCTATAGCATATGACGAAACATATACTACCATAGCCCCCAGGATGACAATTAGCCAAGCCTTCCCACCTGCACTTCGTGATATCGCTTCATTTGACTCTATTGGGACATGAAGAAAATTGAACGCGACGGCACACAGAGCAAGGCCTGCTGCCATAACGGGAATAGAAAGGAGGAGGATGCGGCGGCGTCCGATGCGGTCAATGTAATGGAAGGCTACGAGGGTGAAGACGAAATTTGTGGTTGCGATGGATAGAGAAGTCAGGATGGGGGAACGGAAGCCGACGAGGGAGAAGATAGTGGCGGAGAAGTACATTAGAGAGTTCTGGACTCGTGTTAGCATGAGGGTAAGCCATCGAAATCTTCGAACGGCGATATCTTGACGGTTGGAAGGGGCGAGACCGAGTATCTGCGTAGTGTGCTCACTCGGACTGCGAACCATTAAGGCCGCGGAGCAAGACAGGAGACATACAAACCCACACAGCTGCTGAGCAGCCTGAAGCATACAAGCAATAATCAGCGCCCTTCTGTTCCCTCCAATGCCAATCAATTGAGCAAACTTCTTGCGGACTTTGTCAAACTTCCCACTCCATCCTTGCTTGACGGGCCCCAATTCTCTCTCAGCAACGACATCCTCCTCCTCTAGTATCTCCCTTTCCACCCTCATTAGAACATCATTTACGAGCCTCTCCGCATCCACCCCTTCGCTGCCCGTGTAGACGCTCCTCAACACCCGTCTCGCCTTCTCTTTCTGTCCCGCCTTAACAAGCCACCTAGGCGTCTCCGGAAGAACGAACAATATGCAGAACTGAACCAACGCAGGCAGCGCTCCAAGTCCAACCATCCACCTCCACCCATGCACCGTAGTTGAGAACGCCCACCCGATAACATATGCAACAACCTGACCCCCGGTTATGAACAAGCTACTCACCACCACCATCCGGCCCCTCCAAGGGCCTGGGGCAAGTTCCCCGATGTACAGCGGCACGACGAAACTTGCGCTTCCGACGGCGGCACCCACAATGCTACGCCCAGCGACCATACCGCCCACACTACTTGTCCATGCCTGCCATAGCGCGCCGAAAACGAAGAGGACGTCTGCGGCTAGGATGACTGTTTTGCGGCCGAGATTATCAGCCAGCAGGCCTGTGAGCGGGGAGGCGAGCAGCGCGAAGAAGGAGGTGGACGAGGTAATGACGGACTTGTCGAGGGTCGAGAGCGGTCGAGAGGAGAGGTCCGAGCCGATTGACACGAGGGTAGAGGATATGACCCCGGTGCTGTACGCCAGAGTATCAGCCATATCGTCTCGTCTCGAACATGTTCATGTATGCCGTGGTTCTCCAGCTCCTCTTAGAGCGCAGATGATAGGAAAACTAAGCCGGCAAACGTACTCATAGCCAAACAAAAGCCCCGAAATGGCCGCACAAATCGTAAGGACCCATACAAACTTCGACGGCCTCGTCATATCCTCCTCGTGCACTTCCACCGCATCTCGATTACCCCTCGGAACCTCACCATCGCCAGGGATGAGCGGTTCCGTAGCGATGTCAGCCATATGGTTGAGCTGAAAAGCCTTTGGAGGCGCCAGTGTTGCGGGTGAAGAGCTTCCGCGATTGCATTCAGAAGATCGTTATAGGAAAGGCGTCGTGCATGGAATGGTCGCGTGCGAAGTTAGCGGTCACAGACCAGGTGCCCGCATCTCGGAACGAACCAAGACTGGCGCGGAACGCGTGACAGCGACTGACGGCCCGTGCCCTTTCGAAATGGCATTCTGCCTGTCACACGGTCAAAGCATGTCCACGGGTATTCTTCAAGTCATTAGGAACGTCGGAAATCAAATGCTCGAGCTTGTCTTCAACATGTTAAAGAGGCTGCTGTATGCTTACGAGGCCAAGGAAGACGATTTACGTTATTTGTCATTGTTCACGTCTTCCAAGTATAGTATAGGTATGTATAATTATATTGGATTCAGTACACCTGGAACTTCTGAGGTGGAAACCCCATGGGATAACTGATCATCTTCACAATCCCCCATTGCTCCCTCTGGCACGTGCCTAGACTTCCTTGTCCGTTCGAACATGTTGTCGATTCTTTGATCCACCCGTCCACGGACAGTGCGACTGCGGTGAATGAGCTGCACCTTGTCGCAGCCGACAACAACTCGCTGGGTCTTGATCCGTTGCTTCGCTTGAGCTCATCAATAAGACGCCTCCATGGAGTGGGCCGACAGACGCCATCACACCCACCTAACGCCTGTCGCTGATGCATGATTTTGCAGCCAAAGAAGAGAAATGATATGTCTCCCACGCTAAATGCAGAGCAAGAAATCCAGCAGAAAGGGTATCGGGAGCAAGTTGGTCCAGACGACGGTGAAGCCGCTACTCTCGTCGAGGTGGTACGAAGCGCGTCTTCCTCAGTGACGCCGTACAAGTCAGAGAGTCGTTCATTTGACCTCTTCACCGCCCTCAGGCCCGTGACTGGCGGGGCCTGCGGGAGGAACTTGGGGAGGCAGCGAGTGCTGTTGCATCATCGGCTGTGAATAGCTGCCGCTCGGTGTACCACGATGTGCCTGTTGCGGAAATTGATGATGCTGGTGTGGCGATCCGTAATGCTGATGCGGCTGGGGGAATGGCCCTCGCATGGGAGTCACTACAAATTGTTAGCTACGGTCGTGTTAGAAAGGGGTTGTATAACATACTGGAGCCAGGTGGTGCTTGAGCAAACATCGGTGGTCCCTGGGCACTATGTTGCATATACATGAGTTGCTGTTGTTGTTGGTGACCTTGCTGTGAGCCTTGGTGGGCCATCATCGGCGCCGCGACCCTAGGACTATTTGCTGGCATTTGCCCAGGATACTGGGAAAACCCAGGACCCGGAGCGCCAGGGTACATTGGCATCTGCGGATTAGTCGGCATTCCTATGTAAGGTCCGTTCGAGGGCTGGTTCGTCATCATCTGCCCACCCATACCGGAGCCTGGGGGGGTAACGAATTGAGGACCACCATGTCCCGTTCTAAGGGCAACATGCTGTACATTCGGGCTCATACCATAGTGCTGCATGGGCACTTGTTGAGGGTAGCCAGGCATAGGCTGCGGCTGCGACCCATACATGTATGGTGGCATTGGACGGGGCGAGGGATGCACCGATGATGTTGAATGTGAGAATTGCATGTGCTGAGACTCGAACTGATGTGGGCCTTGGCTATGATGCGGTTGCACTGGCGGATGCCGGGGTGTATGGTGAGGCGTCTGACCTTGCTGAACGTTTTGGGGCCCTTGGAATTGCGCAGGCAGTTGATGCTGGTGGGGTACTGGTCCGTTACCCATCATATTATGTGGAGTGGATAGTGGTGGAGCGGTGGGGCGCTCAAACATATCAACGTAGCCTTTGTTCGTATTCGCGGTGGGAAAGTCCCAAGTAGGTGGGGTGTGGTACGTGGGTTGGATACCACCATTTGACTGGTACTGGCGAGCCTTCTGTGGATCTTCAGCATCCTTGCCTAAACGCTTGATGGGATTGAACGACTCATGAAGGTCCAGAGGTTGCACCGTCGGGCGCTGACCACCAAAGAAGCTTGTAAGCTGAAGTTTACGTGGAGGGTCCTGTCGCGATGCAAGATCTGGTGTGGGGCTAGAGTGATTGCTCGGCTGTCCGCCAGGTTGGAAGGTATTGGCGGCCGGGTTAGGTCTAAATTCATGCGCCCGGACATTGAACTTTGATACACTTGAACTAGGCGTCTGCACCCCGCTAGACGATGCAGATGGCCCTGTAGGAGGAGGTATGCGCATTTCCTGGTTCGGAATAGGCTGAGCATTGCCGTTGTACGGTATGGTGCCCTGTTGCTTGTGTTGTTGCTGATTCAATTGCAATCGAGTACCTAGCAGACCATGATTGCGCTGTGGCAATTGGTTCATATTCTGATTGTGCCCACTCCGGTCCCGCATTGTCGCCGATCCGAACTGGTTCTGTCCAGGACGGGGCCGCTGGTTCTGTTGACGATCAATGGAGGTATTAGGAGATGGCTGCGCGGCATCAGCCTTCGCATTCGTCGACCGCGGCGCTGACTTCGGGTCCACCGTAACCGCGGCCGCTTTTGGTGGAGTAGCCTTAAACTCTTGTACGGTCTTGAGCGCCTTTTCAACAATATGTGCTTGCTTGACCTCATCTTTCGCCAATATCGGGACCAAATCAGATGGAACAGGAGTGTTGAGTTTGAAATTTTGCGAAAACTTCTTCAGATCGTTTAACTTGACAGCCTTTGACTCGCGCTGGAGATTGCGCTGGCGCTCCGACATTCGCAGCTTCTCGGCAGCCGAGAATTGCTTGAAAGAGTCAAGCACTTCGTGCTCAACGTTAGCGGTCGCATTGTTTGGCTGTCCTTGTTTGCGTGAAGCTCCACCAACGGCAGGCTTGAGAGCACTACTAGGCTTTTGTGCTTGATCAGCAATTGATTTGGTGGGAGGTACAGCTTTGGTGTCTGCTTTCGGGAAAGACGGCACCTCAGCATTGTGCAGCAGATCAGTCTTGGAGGGCTCAAGCGTGGCAGATTTCTCAGTTGCAGGACTTGCAGTACGCTGTGACGTCTTCGTAGCCGATGATTCGGGACGAGCTAGCTGCGATGATATTATAGCAGGGTCAACGGGTGCACCTGAGACCGTTGGTTGGCCGGACGGCGGCCGTCGCGCAGGTGGGGTGTACTTGTCCGGCTGCCCACTCGAGAGTGGCCGATAAACTCCGCTGTATCTGTCTAATAGTTAGCTTGTGTATTGTGGAAAATATTCGACACACTTACAGGTCTTCCTCATCCCCGTCTTTATCACCAGCCACGTTCTGGCTTCGCTCTTCACGGACATGGGCGTTGAGTGCAGAGCTACCTTCGATCTCTCGCGCCTTCTTCTCGGCGAGTGCTGCCCTTTCGGCGTACTGCGGGTGGCTACGGTCGATGGTAGTGGTGTACAGATTCTCGTCGTAGTCACTTCTAACGCCGAAGAGCCGTTCATTGGTGGCGAATTGGTCCCATCCGCTCGGCTGGGCTGACGATTCCAGGGACAGATTCGCACTGGCATCTGATGAAGGCTCCCATTTCTGGAGAGTCTTCTCCCCGAAGGCCATGTTACCAGAAATATCCGTATCGGTACGGAATGCAGAGACGCCTGTAAGAAGAGTTAGCACTCGAGCTTTTCTATGCAAACGAAGACGAACCATTCCGGCCTCTGGAGTGTGCCTTGTCGAGAACGACGCCGTTGACGTTGAAATCGGCGACATCGCCCATATCGAACATCATGACATAGTTGTCGCCATCGCCGACGTAGTCATCTGAGGTTTCGCTAGCGCCGTTCGCTTGTGCCTCGCTTGCAGTTTGAACTTTCTTGACCATCTTGAAGACGTAGCGCATCTCGCCGGGATCGAGGCTGTTGCCCGACAATACGCCGGTATACTTTTCGCCATTCTTCAACGTGATGTTGCCGGGAAGACCCTAGGCGAATAGCATTAGCCTTCTGTCTTTACTGCAGGCAGTTCAAATGAAGCACTTACCGAGAGGTTTGCGAGCAAATACATCATCCTGTCGCTGAGGTGTGTCCTCGGGGTCGCTGTTTCGCCGGCGATGGGAGGGGGGATTTGTCCGGGTCTGGAGGTACTGGTCACACCGTTGGTATTCATATTGGCTGCGCGCTGAGTGATGGGATTGGTGCCCTGCCATGCTCTGGGCTGCGAAGGTTTTCTAAAGGCGGTCGCCGAGTCAGCATGTATCTAAGAGTACAGGACAAGGCGAATATGACAAAAGGTGAAGGACCACCGTGACAGGTACGAGGGAAGACAATGGGCGGGACGAGAGCGTTGCACTGTGGCGCCATGTGACGGATTGCACGTCACACGTGAAAGTTTCGCTGGACGCGGATGTCGGCCAACGAGCTCTTGAGGCGTGGCTGGGCCAGCGGCACTACCCGGCGGTGATGCGAGGCAAATGCAAAGGGTCGAGAGGACAGATAGTGGGCCTCTTGGGCCAGCCATGGATACAAGGGGAGCTTACTTTTGACCAGCATCCACAGGGCTGGCAGGCTGCTTGCGCGCACTGTCGGCGCCTCTTCCGGAAGTGCTCATCTTCAGTTGTGCTCGGCCACCAGAGGAATTCGAAGATGCGGGGTTCAGAGGTGCGTTGACATGGGCGCCGTTGATGGACGTGGCCGCGGTGGTGCTGGACATGGGCGCGTCGGCGTTGGGTGCCTCTGCGGATGGCCAAAGGGAGCGCAAGGCAGCGCAGAGGACCCAATGCAGAGAAGGGGGCCTGGGAGGGGGTTGAGAGGTCGTGGGCTTGCGCAGCGGCGGAGGCGGTCAGGCTGCTGGGCGGAGAGGGTGCGGTGTACAGGGTACGGGTGAGGTGAGTTGCAGGAGAAGGCGCGACCTGGACCTTGGCGCTTTCGAAATAGCGGAGGCTACTGTAGTGCCGTGATCGACAATAGGTGAAACCGCGCCGATGCCAGGAGCCCAAGAGGCGGCGGGCGGAGCGGAAGCTAGGCCAGGCACACGCAGACGCACACGCACGCAAGACAGAGTGACGAGGGCGGCGGAGCTTCGAGGGAACTGGCACGTTGTGCGGAGACGATTGCGGAGGACAGTGGGCGGGGCAGAGGTGGTGTGCTGCTGGCGGCGCGAGAGCTTGACGGCCACAGCACCGACAGCGCTGGCCAGAGGAGTATCGGCAGGCTCGGGCGCACTACTAGTCAGCTCCGCGCCACACCTGCTACCTATCCTATCTACCTATGCTGTGCGGGCTGCGCGCGTGCATGGCGCCTACGAGCTGGCTACAGCGTAGTAGGCTGTGCCGCCGGCTGCTGCAGAGAACAAACAGTACTGAGTACACTCATGCTCCGCGCGCACCTTCTGCCTGCGGCCAGCAAGGGAGGTGCGACTCCTCGGCCCGGCACAGGCTAGTCCACATTCGCCCGCCGTTAGCGTGACGAGAGCGCTTGGCATCTACTTCCAAATCACGCCTCTCGCGCAGATGCATCGAAACGGCACGTCACCTCGCCCATGCAGTCCACTCCGCACAGTGAGAGCAGAAGGCCTCCCCCCCGCGACTCGGACGCGACTCTCTACCCACCCTCGTCGGCGTCCAGCATGACCCTCACCGACGAGTATGCGCCCTCCCAGGCCTCGAGCAAGGGCTCCTCGCGCGGAACGCATACCCGGCGCGGCCAGCAGACCGTGAGTACCTACTGCCCCCGAAATCCGCGACAGATGCTCGTGCGCCGACACCCCCAGCATTCCTGTCAGATGGCCCTGCACTACGAGACGCCCTCGCTGACCTGTCGTCGCCATGCAGCCCCAGCAGCAGCTCAGCCAGATAGAGAAGTCAGGTAACTTCGGCCCGCCCTGCTCGCATCGAGTCGTCGCTGAATGTGAACAGTCACCCATCTCCTCGTCGCGACCAAGCAGCTGCTCGAAACCCTTACTCTCTGGTCTCGGGGGACTGCTACCGAGAGCGAGGTCTCCGACGTCTATGTGCGGCTAGGTTATGAGTTCAACATTGCCTCTCGGGCCTTCAACGCAATCGGCGTCGATACACAAGATCTTGGAAATGTTCCAGAGCTGCTGCGCGGCATTTTGGAGGAGACGCTCAGTCAGGAAGCGTCGCAAGCGAGCCTCGACAATTTCCTCCCGCGAATACGCGACATCATAATCAATCTCCTCCATGGCTTGAAGAAGAAACAACAGCGTCTACGTCAGCGGACCGGCTCTGTCAACGGGGGCAGCCCTAGGCAAGGAAGCATCGGTAGTGTCGGTGAGGTCGAGGAGCCACAACAGGCACGCGCTGCAAGCACACGTCTGCCCGCACGTCACGAGAGTACAGACTTGGGTGTAGATGGTCCCGAGCTCCCTCCGCGTTCCTCGTCAGTACCTGGGAGAGCTTCTCCCAACAAGTACGACGCCCTGCCGTCGAACCCAAGGGCCAACCGCGCGACAAACGCAAGCCAACTATCCGCCGACTCCTCACTCTCCAGCACTACTATGCAGCAGATACCCGTCATCGCCCCATATCCTTCACAAGACTCTATGCCGAGGTCGCCTGAACCGCGTCAACAGCCCAACTATTCCATCGATTTTCCACCCCCTCCGCCGCCGCCCAAACAACAGGATGCGTTGGCAGCTCTGCAGCGAGGGGGCGAGCTGGAGAGGCGAGCTTCGCGAAGGTTCTCGGCATATCAAATTCAGAAACATTTAGGCACGAACGGGATTCCACTTCCGCCCGTGCAAAACTCACCCATACCGAACCGAGGGCGGGACGTTCGGGAGTCCATGAATGCTGTCCGCGTCAGGAGGTCCACGCTACATAGTCGCCAGCGATCCATGGTTAGGCCTGCGGTTGACACCGGCTTTGATAAAACTAACGATGTGTCCCGACGCATCTCGGAAGAGAGCACACAAAGTTCTGCGCCGAATATCAAGCCTCCGCAAGAGCCCATGCCTGAAGACAGCCCGGTGGTAAAAACGCCCGAGGACAAACTTGGTCCCCCTAAATACCCCGAAGGCGACACGCCGGAGTTGGGTGCTACGCTCAATGGTCCACTAATAGAGCCAGCGGGTATGGCTGCAGAATCTCCAGCCAAAGAACCACGGAGACCTATCGGCGTGCCCGCTCGACTTGGCTCGCGTAGGATGAAAACTCCATCTCCGCAGCCGGAGCCTTTCGTGCCAGAACAATCTCCTCAGGCAGGCAAGGAACTTACGGTCTTCCTACAATATAAGAGCAAAATCCGAAAATATGTCTTTTTGGATGGGTCAGATTTGTCCCCCGGCAGGTTGCAACTCGCCTTTATTGAAAAGTTTGCATGGGATACCCATCGCAACGGTGAGCTTCCAGAAATTCATATTCAAGACCCTGTGTCCGGGGTGCGATATGAGCTGGAAGACATGAACGATATCAAAGAGCGATCTGTTCTTGCGCTCAACGTTGAACAACTGGACGAAGTAAAGAACCACATCGACGACAAGTTCAGTGGCCTAAGCCGGCTTGTGGAGAACATCAAAAGTGTCGTCGAGGACCAGCAATCGGCCATTCAGCGTGTTGCTGACCGTCAGCATCAAACCACCAAGGAGCTCGCGGGTATGGCTGCGGCCCCACCTCTATCATCGGCTCGTGCTTCAGCAGTCCTAACTCCTCGCTCTCCGCTGCCTGTGGGTGGCACTTCGGAGGTTTCTGTCTCCTCCGCCACTCAGCTTAACGAAGTCCAGTCCCTTCGAAGAGATCTCGCTGTCGTAAAACAGACATACTCCTCATTCATGGCTGACATTGAGTCGAGCATGTCCGCCATTCGCACCAAGGCGGCCGCTGTAAAGTCTACTGCAACCAAAGCCGCGTTGCCTACTCTAGAAGGTGATAGTGGCCGTGCATATATCAACGATGGCAAGAAAACACTACAGGATGACTCCGAAAAGATGGTTACCCGCGTAGACGATATCCAGGATCTGGTTGAAGACCTACGGAAAGATGTGGTAACTCGTGGGGTCAGGCCGCTGCCCCGACAGCTCGAAACTGCTACCAAGGATCTCTCCAAGGCAATGGCTGAACTCAAGAAGCTACAGGAATTTTTGAGAAAAGAGAAGCCGCTCTGGACCAAGATCTGGGAACAAGAGCTCCAGACAGTGTGCGAAGAGAGAGATTTGCTCTCAATGCAGGAAGATCTCGCAGCTGATTTGCAAGATGATCTTGAAAAGGCTTCTGAGACGCTTGAACTCGTGGAACAGGCGACCAAGCAACAACATCTGCAGAATGAGGATGGTCAAGGCAAAGGCACGCGCTCGGCTTCGGGGCGCAACATACTCCATGCCGTCGTCCTCGACAAGGCTGTTGATCCTCGTCAAGCAAGAGATGGAGTCCTAGGCGAAGTCAAGGCTCTGCAACCTAATCATGAAGGCCGGCTGGAAGCTATTGAACGCGCGGAGAAGGCGCGGCAGCGTGAGCTTGAGACACGCCTCGAGGGTGAATTCAAAAAGGAGCTTGGGGAATTCGTAGGTGAAGGAAAGCTGAAGAAAAGCGGCGGTGTCGATGAAGTGGAGCGGTTGCGCAAGGCAAAAGACGAGCGTGCTCGCAAAGAGAACCACGACAGGCAGGCCGCGCGAGCGAAAGCCAGGGCAGAGAAGCAGGCTGCTGAAGCCGCTGGGGTGGACACGAATGGCGATGGGCCTGAAGAGAAGAGCAATGATGCTACAGCAGAAGAACCGGGTCAAGAGGCAAAAGTGGAACGCGCTCCTACCCCTGAAGGTGGTGCCGCATAATCCCACCGCTGAACTATCTTTCTTGGTGAGGCATGCTGATTTGGTTTTTCTTAGACCTTTCGCAGCTCAAATATACAGTACGTCCCTGGGTGAAGACTGGCCGATCTCTGCACTGTCCCATAACGAAGACGACTATAAGTGCATCCAGCCTGTCAACTCTGTCCATCTCGGAATCATCAAAGGAGGAAGTCGTCCCAACGATCCGCCTAGTGGAACCTGGATCCATGAACACATCCCATCTCAATTCATATTCCGATCCTTCTAGGCGCAGCTCTACACCCAGCACACGAAGCACACCCACGCCTGCACAGCCGTCAAGTCCAAACGTATTATTGCGCCTGGCCTCGAATACGTCTGAACGACGCACACCCAGTTCTGTCCTCTTTGGACCTCGAGACAATAACAACATTAACCCAACCTCGAACCCCCAGACGCCGTCGACAGGCCGTGCGAGGGGGAAGACGGTGCCCATGGCGAGTTCTCGTCCTCGCACGCCGCCGGAGAGACGTGCGAAGAGTGCATTGAGTTGGACGCCAAGTACAAGCTCAAAGCACCTTACCAGTTGGTTGTCGGGGTTGCTTGGCAGGTAGCGGATGAGCGAGATGGGATGGTGATCATCATTCACATGGCACGCTAGCGGTGTTGTCATGTTCTACTACGCCTTTTCATGGGGCGATGGCGGAGCTTTTCTACGGCACAAGTTTTTCCGCACATGATATTTTCATGCTGCATTTGTTACCCTTTCACATTTAATTTCGTGTACTGCTTCTTCGCATGTTCGTTCCTTGTTTGCCTTCTTTGCCATGTCTGGCTTGTGCATTTGTTAGTTGTTTCGATTGTCGAACGGACGTTCCGTTACGAGCGTTCTTGCATGGCGTTTCGAAGGTGTATTCGCATTAGGAACGGGCTTGTGGCCGCGGTCGTGTTCACTTTGGGAGACGTACTTTGTATATATTATTAGGGATAATGGGAGAACCGTCGGAAGGGAGGCTGAGGCTTGCGGGCCATGTGTGTCAAATAATGCAGACTGTGTCGGTATTTGAACCAGGTTCACGATGTAACACCACAGGAGGCCAAGAATTGTGTGTACATGATTCGTTTTGTGCGCTGATATTTTGGTATTGTCATTCTATGCGTACCCTATGGGACCCAGTAGTTTCGGCTTGTTGATAGCCATCATCTAATAATCATCACCGCGACTAATGATCTCTTTGACATTCGGTCTCAAAACAAATGTCTATATGGCGTTAGTCGATTCTTGGACCGTTTTCCTCTCTCCTTTGCTAACGGGAAACACTTACATGTTCACTCTGCGCCGTATACGAGCCTTTGACGTCACACAAAGGCGGATAGGCCTCCACAATGCCCGCAGACACGAGATTGTTCAGGCCTAGCAGGTACTTGTCGTGGCCGAGGCGATCGAGGTAGCGTCTGCAGAAGGGGAGAGTACCAAAGTTTTTAGTTATGGAGGTGAGGAGCATTTTGGCGCTGGAGACGCGCAAGGCGACGTGGGGTGCATCGTCGCGCTTAGCATAGTGGGATGTTTCCATCTGTGAAGAGGCCTGTTAGTAAATCGATTGTGGTTTGCTAGAAATAAAAGACTGTGTGAGGGGGAAAATAGAAGAAAGCATACATCATCCCTAACATAACCCTTGCCCGTGCTGCCAAATGTCTCAATCGCGAACGTCTCTCCCTCCTCCATCTTCGTCTGATCTCCACCTTTGACAATGGGCACGGTTTTGCCGCCGTGAATACTATAACGCCCAATACTGTGCCCGTTCAAGTTTCGGATGCACTTGACGGGATACGACTTGCCGCCAATCTCGCACTCGTAGCTCTCCATGACCTCCTGAATGGCGGCGCCGATATCCGACATGCGCACATCGATACCGGCTTCCTTGATGCCCGCGTTCGTCGCATCCTTGCACGCGTTGACGAGGTTGTCGTACGTGGGGTCGAAGTGCATGGTAAAGGCGGAGTCGACGATGCGGCCATTGATGTGCACGCCGAAGTCGACTTTCATGACGTCTTCCTGCTGCAGCACCATCTTGTTCCCTGCGTTGGGCGTGTAGTGGGCGGCACAGTGGTTGATGGAAAGACCAGTGGGGAATCCCATTCCGCCTCTGAGGGCATCGCCCTCTTCGAGCCCCTGATGTCCCGTGAGGGCGCGTACCGAGTCCTCGATGCCCTCTGCGATTTCGGTAAGCGACATGCCCGGCTTGATCCACTTCTGTGCCCACTGGCGCACCTCACGATGCACCTCGGCGCCGCGCCTATAGTCGGTCAAGAAGTCCTGGTTCATGCGGTCGAGGTGCCGCTTTTCCTCGTTGGTGGTGCGGTAGGCATTTTCGCCAATGTACTCGACGATCTCGCCCTCGGGGTAGGCATTGTCGAGGAAGATTTCGTGGACGGGGACGCGGGGCGGCGCGGACTGCACCTTCGGCCCCCCCGCAGACGAGGCGCCTGCCTTCTTCTTCTTGCGCGGCTTGCGCTTCTTCTTCTTTTTGGCGGCGCCTTCGGCCGTCGCGTCGGGGGCTGCGTCGTCGGCGTCGGCGTCGGCATCGTCGTCTGAGTCGTCGTGGTCTGCGGAGCCGTTGGGCGTGGTGCCGTTCTTGAGAGCGTCGGGGGCGTCGTCCACTGGCTGATCAGCCTCGCGCCTACAAAAGAAAGGAGAGAAAAGGACTCTCGGGGGGGATACATACAGTGGAGGGTGGCCATCCCCGCGGCTGCCTTGGCCGCCATGGTTGTCGTGGAGGTATGGGAGTGTGGGTGGGGGGTGGCAAAAGAGAGAATCGAACGGGCCAAGAATCCCGCCCCGCCGCCGTATATGTGACAATGCTTCACATCCCTGCCGCCCATGACGTCTCGAGTGGAGGACTGCAAACGGCCAACACCTCCCCCTCCTCCTCCTCCCCGTCTCCAGTGCCCAATGCTTCTGCAGCCGCCCGCCTTGCTCCCTCGGCTCACGACCAAGCCGCTCTGGATCTGCACGTCGTGCCGCGCGCGCGCCCGTGATGCCGCCTCACCACCGCTTCGCACGCTCCGCCGTCGCGTCGTCGGCCTCCCTCAGACCGCCTCCTTCCACGCCTCCTCGCGCCGAGCCGACAGGACCACCCCCAATCACTATGCCACGCTCGAGCTCCGGCAATCAGCCACGCCCGCCGAAATCAAGCGCCAGTTCTACACCCTCTCCAAGAAACACCACCCCGACCACAACGCCGCCGACCCGAATGCCTCGACGCGCTTCGTCGCCATCAGCGAAGCCTACCACGTGCTCAGCGTGCCCTCCAAGCGTGCACAATACGATGCCCAACTGCAACAGACACAGTCCCGCTCGCCGAATGCCGAAGCCTATCCGCGAGGCAGCTACAGCAGCGCAAGTTTCGCAGGCTCGAGACCCGCAACCGGCCTGAACAAGAAACGCACCACGTTCCGCGGTCCCCCTCCTAGTTTCTACAAGGGCGGAGGATACGGCCGACATAGCGCCAAGAGAGCCGAATATGCCTACGCCCAGCACCCGCATGCTGGAGAGCAACACTCTCACAAATCAGACCACAGTGCCGGCGCCCATTCGTACCGCGGCCCGGATGGCTTTGGACCAGGCCAATCGGGTCAAGGGACTCAAGTCCCTCACTTCGACGACAGAAAGCACAAAGAGACGCACCATCACGTATATGAACACATAAATACCCGGCGAAAAAGAGCACGCGCCGCTGAGATACCCGACGAACTCGACCGCGGCGGCATCCTGGCCAATTTCATCATGGTGTCTGGCGTCGTAGGTATAGTTGCTTTCATTGCAAAGATATTCGGTCATGAAGTTGGAACCATGCCCAAAGACGCGTCCTAGTAGCCCAACCGGGACAGGCTTCAGTACCGTAGAGAGCTCAAAACCATAAGATAGTCAAATGCATCGAGACAAGTAGTTTTACATGCTAAAAGCCACAGTACATCTGCTCATGTTGGTCGGCTGGGCCAAGAGCCCAACCCGCTATAACCAAAGCATCGCCATCTATAAAACCTTCCCCCTGCCACTCACTCTTATGCTACACAAAGCGTCTAACCCTCAAAGGTGAAGCTGGTGCCAAGCTTGTGTCCAGACTCGTTCAGCTTCTGGGTATCGAAGGAGCCGCCAACGCCAAAGGACAAGCCGCTGTTGACCTTGGTGTTGTAGGCAAGGGAAGCAATGCCCAGGTTGTTGATCTTGGCCTGTCAAGGTGTCAGCTACGCCCAAGCCCAAGGAACATGCAATGTATTGACTGACCTTGGCGAAAGAAGCAGGGTCGATCTTGTACTTGGCGGCGAGCTCAAGGCCGACGGCGCCTTGTGCCTTGGAGTCCCAAGTAGCCCTGGCACCAGCCTCTACAGCAGCGTTGACCTTCTGGTAGTAGGCAGCCGAGAAGACGCTGAGGGAGTTGGTGGCGGTGATGGCGGCGTTGTAGATGGGCGTGGTGTAACCGACGGCGGCTGAGTACTTGGTGATGGCAGCCTTCTGGACATCGTAGCCGACCTCACCACCGACGAGGAAACCCTCGTGGCTGAGGACAGCATCAGCAATGGCGCTCACAGCACCAGAAGCCTTGAGGTCAGCGAAGACGCGGCCGTGGAATTGTTGCTGCTTGAAGAAGAAGTTGACCTTCTGGCCTTGGTTGCCAGCATCGGGCTTGAAGTTGTTGAGGATCTCCGTCTTCAGACCTGAGGCGAAGGTGTCGTTCAGCTCGACCTTGGTCGAGAGCAGATTAGCCGTGTTCCACGACTGGGTGATGCTGATGCCTGTCCGGTGCCTAGTCAGCATCTGAATTCCGTAGCCCGTTGTCGACTGGCCCTCGGGAGGTCGAGAGACGTGAAATATGTACATGGGGATGCGGTTCGAATAATGAACGGGTATTGCGAGACTGTAATGAGAAGGTGATATACCGTTGGGAAGCGCCTTCTTGCCCTCGAGCTGTTGACGCAACAGTTAGCCACGGCGGTTGGTAGCTTGTGGACCAGTAGCATACCGAGGAGGAGACGGGTCCATCATGCGCCGACGTGCCCTTTGCGGTGAAGTTGACACCGTTGGGGGCCTTGAGCTTGACCTCGAGCTGAGCTGCGCAGCTGTTAGCGGGCGCAAACAGCCTCTGCATTATGCTTCTAACCTGCAGCAGCGTGGTAGAAGTCCTTGTTGATGAGCTGGGCGGCCAAAGTCAGCAATTGTCTCGTCTGGAGACTCTGGGGCGGCAGCAAAGACTCACGTCGTTGGAAGACTTTGCGATGTCGCTGAAGGCAGGCGGTGGAAGAACCGCAGCGATCTTCTGTGCATCGGCCATGGTGACGAGATGTGGTGGAGAGAAGGGCGGAAGAAATAGGTGGGTGATTGTGTTGGAGAGGGTAAAGTTTTGCGCAGCTCCGAAAAACAACGCAGCACGATGAGGTCGCTACGTGCTAAGGAGGTGCGCGCGGGCCCTAGGGTTTTCCCGGACCCGTGACCTGCGTGCCCAGCCAGCGCGTCCAAGCAGCCGAGAACGTGGGCGAAGACCCCACGGACCTGCACAAGCCCCTATTCGGACCGATTGCATCTTTTGGTAGCAATACACCTGGATACGATTTTTTATGAACTCTGCATGTGCCGTCTCTATTGAATCTGTTCCCCTTGCTGAACTCTAGGTATAGTACACGCTATACTACTGCCTTACAACTTGCTCTTCGCAAGTGGCTCTACCCTCTTGAACAGCACCTCACTTTCCGGATACGGATCCACTGTAACCCCGTTCAGCGGATTCAACTCACTCGCCCTATAGAACATATCCTCATAAACCCTCCCGTCCTTCTTGCCTAGACTACTATCCAGCACCCAATCATCAAACCCCCAACTATCCACCAATCTCACCGCGTGTGGCCTGATGTCCTTCAACAACTTCATCACTGCATTCGTCCTCGACAGGCTGATCTGATGCCTGCTGCAAGCCCCACTTGCGAAGAACTCGGAGCCTTCTTGCTCCAGCGTATGCAACGCCCACAAACGAAACAGCTTCCAAAGGACGTTTATGGTAGCAGCGTCGACGGCGCCGCACGTGCTTTCGCTCTGGAGGGCCGAATAGAAGTTTTTGACGACGAGGTATTGCGAATGGGATTTGCTGAGACGGTAGAAGTCGACAAGGAGGTCGTTCCCTACACGTGGAGGTACATGTTTAGTGGCGTTTACCACACCGGGGCCAAAAATACGTACAGGGTTTCTTGTGCTCGTCGCGATGCTTGAGGGCTTCAAAGGTGAGAAAGGAGGCGCGCCAGGCATAGGCGGCAACGAGGTCGCTATCCGAGCCCAGTATGTCGAATGCACATCCGATTTCTGAGCGGGAGCGGAAATCCGAGAGAATCCGAGTCGTGTCGTTCGTCGGTTTTGCACCTGAGAGCACAGAGCGGGCTGATTTGAGAAGCTGATAGGATCGGTATTAGCTCACTAGAAGACATAGCACCACGTCGACAGTTCCCCGTTCTTTCTGCTCTTGCATAACTTGTCCCAGGGTAGCGCATGATATAGGAATGTCGACTAGCGCTGCAAATTCCGTGGCGGGCTTGACTTACATAGCGAGCAACTTGCTGGGTAAGCATGTAGTTGTCTCCCTCCCACGTCACTGTTGGAAGGTAATCTGCATACCAAGATCCGATCCCGCTAAAACTGGAGTACCCGTGGCCTCCGCAGGCTCTCCGACAAACCTCAAGCCCCTCAGCAGCGATAGTGCTAGAGAGAGCCTTCAGACCGCACGACGTAGCATGCAAGTCAGCTAGAATGTCGCTACCTGCCTGCGTCTCCTCTGGTCCGGCGCCTCTCTCGCTGGACTCCCGCTTTGCCCCGCTTTTGTTCATACGGTCTTGGTTCTCCTGGTACAGGTTCATCATACCTTTGCCAGTGAAGTGCAAGGCGAACGTCGCTGCAAGGAGAGGGAGGAGACGAATTTGCACCATTGCGTAGTTGAGCACGGGGTTCTCGCCCTTCTGTCCTTGGGGGGCATCACGGTCTTGAAATTGGCGTCGAACGGCGCAGTAACGGGTCGCGATGGTGGCTAAACGTGGACGAACAAAGTCAGTAAATCTCATCAAGGTGGGAACAGGAATGGTAAATAGCTTAGCCAAGTGACCAAACTTTGAATCGTCAAAGGATAACTTGAGCTAAAACTTTGTGCTTGAACGGTACCTACCTCCTCGAGCAAGAACCGAGCCTGCTTGCATAACGATGGTAGACCGGACCCAGGTGAGTGTTCCATAGATCAAACTTGGACTACCCTGGCGAACGTATTTGTTCGTCTGAGCGTCGATTCTCGAGAATCGGCTAAGCATGTTGATATGTGGCACCTTGACGTGATTGAAAAGCAAGAAACCGTTGTCCCTAGGGTAAATCTAGTCAGTGGAGTTCATAACAATGGGGTAGATAGGTTGCGTGTATCTCAGGCAAGCGAGAGAGAAACCGTCTTTGGCGACTATGAAAAGATACATTCATCCGCACATACATGGTGTTGTAGCCAAATTTAGGCCCTATATCACCCACGTGGATGTTCTCCAGCGGCTCGTGCGTCTTCAAGTCGCGAATTTGGACGATAAAGGGATGAGGACCATAAGATTTGCCGTTAATGTAGAGCTGGGCCATGACACATGCATAATTCGCTGTGCGCCCAAGCGAGCCAATCCACCATTTTGACGCAGTGAGGTGTGGCGAATGAATGGTGAAGCTCTTGTCCTCGGGATCCCAGGTAGCAGTAGTTTCAAGGCCGCGGACGTTGGAGCCATGACCAAGTTCAGTTTGCGCGTAACAGCCGATGATGTTATAGTCTGTGGCTGGCTTGAGAAACTTTTCTTGCTGTTCCAGTGTACCTTGTTCCGCAATAGTAATCTGCCTTGTCAGCCCAATGTCAATCTGATTGCGAGACACCTCTCACCCTGAACATTGACTCATGAAGAGCATAACTAAAGTGGGAAGAACGGAGTCAGTACGGGCCAGCAAAGTGGAACAGGAGCATGTCTCGTACGGTCCGGGTTCCCCCACAGCTTCAGCAGCCGTTCGTAATTCGTCTGTATTCCAGTTGTGCTTTTTCCTTAACAGCTGGAGTTTCTTCTCACGCGCCAATGCCCTCTCAAAGCGTTCCATCCTGCCGGAGAAGTAGTTCTGAGACTTGTCGAACACAGGCTCTGATTTGAGGATAGTGAGAATTTTGTTCCGTCTTTCAATGACATCCTTTGTGAGCAGCAGTTCTTGAAGTTTGTCGACGGGTATGCTGCTCTTGGCACGCTCAGCAGCAAGAAGCTCATGGCCCTGTGGACCCGAGGGCTTCAATTGCTTGACCCAGTCTGGTGTAGGTGCCATGTTGTGCGTCACAGGATTTAGGTTGTGGTGGAATGAGGAACAGGAAGAAAGAGGGAACGTTGGTGTATGATGACATGGATATTGTTCCGAGGCAATCTCACCGAAGGCGCGCTAGCAAGACATGCCGAGGCACGAACTGGGTCGCGAGCGGTCCCGTGACCGATGGGAGGCCGGAGCATGATGTCTGAGAGAGACGCGAGCGGCAACGGCACGCCAGCGGCAACGGCACGGCCGAGGCGGACGACGCAAACAGGCGGGCAGGGCGGGCAGGGCGAGGCTGGCGTGGCTGGCTCGTCCAGGCAGCGAGCGGTCAGCGATGGTGATGCAGCGCCATGGTGGACTGAGCCACAGCTGCGCGCGCCCGAAGCAGCCTAGCGCGATCCTCTGGATTTCCCGTTGTCGAGCACCCAGCAAGCGGGCGCTGGCGTGGGCTGCTCAGTGCTGTTCCATCACACACGACACTCTCCCACAAACGCCCGCACTGCCCCGTGAAGACGTCGGCTCCTCCCCGCACGTCTTTCTCGCTGCCATCCCACTGCTGCCGCTCCGGCTCTCTGCGCCCGCTGTCCGCTCTCCGCTGTCTTGCTCCTCCCCCCGCCGACGCCATACCCCACACTCCTCAGTGACGCTGCAAATCTATGCCCGAGAAGCGTCTCGCGCTCCACCCCGACGTCTCCCTCCCCTCCTTCCCCGCCACGTCATAGACTGCCGCGATGGGTCAGACTCTCTCAGAGCCCGTGGTTGAAAAGGTATCTCGACGTGCACTCGATGTCCCCGCCCCCGCCTCGCGCACACTGGCCCTGGCTGCCACGGCAACGGCCGCGATTGTGCGCGGGCGAGCACTCCACCGAGAGCTTTGCTGACGCTTCTGCTAGAAATCACAATCCACCGATGGCGACAACTTGATTTTTGGCGTGTCCTCGATGCAAGGATGGCGAATCAGCATGGAGGACGCCCACGCATGCATCCTCGATCTGCATGACCACGCTGAGGGGGCCAAGTCCACGCCCGCAGACAAGCGACTGAGTTTCTTCGGTGTCTACGACGGCCACGGCGGCGACAAGGTAGCGATATACACGGGCGACCACCTGCACGAGATCGTTGCGAAACAGGAAGCCTTCAAACAAGGGGACATAAAAAAGGCTCTGCAGGACGGCTTCTTGGCGACCGACCGCGCGATACTCAGCGGTACGTTGGAACCTGCTCAAGGCGTTGGGACGCACCGCTAACCCGTCGGTCACAGACCCCAAATATGAAGAGGAAGTGTCCGGATGCACTGCCTCTGTTGGCGTCATCTCGCACGACAGGATCTGGGTGGTACGTGACATGTCACCACTGGCTGCAAACAAACACTGAACAGCGCAGGCCAATTCGGGCGATTCACGAAGCGTTTTGGGCATCAAAGGCCGCGCGAAACCTCTTTCCTACGACCACAAGCCCCAGAATGAAGGTGTGTGTCTATTCCCCTCACGCTGAGGCCCACTGACGATCCGCAGCCGAGAAAGCACGCATCCAGGCCGCCGGAGGCTTCGTGGATTTCGGTCGTGTGAACGGCAACCTCGCTCTGTCGAGAGCTATTGGAGACTTCGAGTTCAAGAAGAGCGCAGAGCTCCCACCCGAGCAGCAAATAGTCACTGCCTACCCTGATGTCGAGATACACGATATCAGTGAGGATGACGAGTTCTTGGTCATTGCCTGTGACGGTAAGAAAGTCCCACTCACAGTGTAAATGTTGATCATAGGGTTCGAAACTTGGCGTTGGTATATTCCATCCTGGGGTTGCCACGCCGTCCGGAACTTTGTGGCCAGCCACTATGCTACTTTCGACCTATGCTGACCCAAGTTTAGGAATCTGGGATTGTCAGTCATCTCAGGCTGTGATCGAGTTCGTCCGACGCGGCATCGTCGCAAAGCAGGACCTCGCATCCATTTGCGAAAATATGATGGACAACTGCTTGGCTTCCAATAGCGATACCGGTGGTGTCGGTTGTGACAACATGACGATGGTCATCATTGGTCTTCTGCAGGGGCGGACGAAGGAACAGTGGTACGAGGACATCGCAAAGAGGGTCGCCAGCGGAGAGGGCCCCTGCGCTCCGCCAGAATATGGCAAGTCTGACGATCCAGCCTCTCCCGCCTCAGAAGGCAATTAGTACAATTTTCTAATATATAATCCTAGCCGAATTCCGCGGGCCAGGAGTCCATCACCGCATTGATGATAGCCCAGACGATATTGACATGGAACTCGACGGTCGATTCCAAGGGACCCGAGGTACCTCGGGCGGGCGTATCATCCTTCTAGGTGATGGCACCGAAATCTCGACCGAGGCAGCCGATGCCGACATGTTCAACGATGATGAGGACAAGGACCTTGATTCCCAGGTCGACAGGTCGAATGGCGCAGCTCGAAATGAACGCGAGTCCACTCCCGCTCCACAACCAGCCAAAGAAACTACCGAGTCACCCTTGTCTGTAAAGACGGAAAAGTCGGAAGGCGCCGACGCTAACAAGAAGGATACTACGGTGCCAGAGAAGATATCTGTCGGCACGCCTACAAGCAAGAAGTAATCGGTGCTGCTCAGTGAATCTGCACCCGGAAGTCTTCGTCGAGGTACTGGCGCAGCTTCGACTTTCGGGTACTGTCCACGTTATGACGTTGCGGCGGGCTGGAATGTTGTCGGCGGGCTTGGGCTTTCACAAGCTCGGAAGGGGCGCTTGTGCAAGCAAATGAAACTGACGGGTTCATGAAATTACGAGCGAGCTCCTGATGTATCGGGTTATGATGGCCTCAGAACTTCTTCCAACAGGGCCTCTTGTCACGAATTGATACCTGGCGTCGCATGTCGTCGTCCCCCTTTTTTTCCCTCTTTTGTGTCTTAGTCTGGGGCCTATAGCGATGCGGTGCAGGTTTTCATAGATGGTGGTAGGTGACGATTAGGCAGCAGTGTGGTGCAGGTTGGGTTTGGAGGACACTCTCACAAATTTATGCCTCCGTTGCGGCATTTCTTGGACAATTGTGTGCGGCACTTGGTACTGACAGTGAATGAGGTTACGCCTTGAGCTATTCCGGGAGACATGGTATTGCATTCCATCAGTGTAGACTCCCCTGTATCGCAAGGACGTCTAGCCTAGGTCTAGGTCGTGATGCAAGCGAGCGGCTGGCACCGCGGTGGGGCGAGGAAAGCTTAAAAGGCCGCCAAGAAAGAGGGATGCAGCTACGTACATAGTGTTCACTATTCACCGGCGACGGCTACCACCACCACCATCACCACCATCACCCTGCGTCGTTGTTGCGCTATGTCCGCATAGCGTCGCCGCTTCGTCGCAGTTGCCCGCACAGAGGTACCCTCCGCGCGCACGTCGCCTGTCGCGCCGCCCAGCATGTCGGTCATCCTCTGCACCGGTGAGTTGGGGTTGCTGTGGAATTGGGAACAAACATGGACTGACTGTCTGCAGCGGGGTACGACCACACAATTCGGTATGCCGCCGCCACCACCGCCACCACCACCACCACTACCCCCCACGGTCTCCTGTGGCATGCTAACCGTCTCCAGCTTCTGGGAGGCTCTCTCTGGCATCTGTTCGCGCACCATCCCGCATCCCGACTCGCAGGTCAACCGTCTCTGCATCTCGCCCGACAAGCGTTTTCTCGCCGCAGCGGGCCACCACACGGTGAAGCTCTACGAGATCAAGTCGACCAACCCAAACCCCGTCCTCACCTTCGAGGGGCACACGTCCAACATCACGGGCGTCGCGTTCCACTGCGAGGGCAAGTGGATGGTCACGAGCTCCGAAGACGGCACGGTCAAGATATGGGACACGCGCTCCGGCAGCGTGCAACGCAACTATACGCATGGAGTACCCGTCAACGACGTTGTCATTCACCCCAACCAGGGCGAGCTCATCAGCTGCGACCGCGGAGGCAACGTGCGCATCTGGGATCTGGGTGAGAACAAATGCTCCCACCAGCTCATCCCCGAGGACGATGTTTCGGTGGCTAGCGTCACCGTTGCCAGCGACGGATCCATGCTGTGCGCCGGAAACAACACGGTATGATTTGGGACGCTGCCGCTGCTTGCTTTACTCATTGTTGCAGGGCAACGTTTATGTCTGGCGCATGGTCCAGCGCGCCGAAGTTACCTCGCTCGTGCCCGTCTGCAAATTCGTGGCTCACCAAACCTACATTACACGCGTTCTTTTGTCTCCAGATGTGCGCCACCTAGCGACTTGTAGTGCTGACCACACGGCTAGAATCTGGTCCGTCGACACCTCGCAGCCACACAATGTGACGCCACAGGACCAGCTTCCGGGTCCCGCGGACCGTGACGCGAACGCCTTCCCTCTTGAGACGACGCTACACGGTCATCAGCGATGGGTCTGGGACTGTGCATTCAGCGCCGATTCGGCCTATCTGGTGACTGCATGCTCCGACCACTATGCGCGGCTTTGGGAGCTGAACAGCCAGAGTATCATAAGGCAGTACAATGGGCACCACAGGGGTGCCGTGTGCGTGGCGCTGAATGATACAGCTGTGGGAAACTGAGCAGGCTGAAGAGGTGGTGTCTTGTAGGCTCCGTTTTTCGCAGCTTGTATTAGCGTGGCGTAAGGGACCTCGACTGGCCAGCGTAGCTCACATATCCAGCGGCGCGATGTTTACTTGAGAGGTGACAATGGTGCAACTGCACATGTGTCTTTGGTGTTCAGGCGCAGGTGACGAGTCGATGAGGATTTCATAGCATCGCTGCGAACTGTCGCTGGTGAATAATCTGACGCAGCGTGAGGTCTGGAAGGCAAAGCCTTAGGCCTGGATGATGAGGTCGCCCCTTGGTGGTCAATGTTTTACGGCGCCTAGAGGTCATGATGATGAAACAGTTATAGACTAGGTGTTATACTAGATTTTATACACTGGAATGAGTTACAGCAGTGCAGTGTATCTACAGAGATTAGTTTTCGGTAGGTTGTGGTAAACCAAGTAGTCGTTGTGCGGCACAGGCATCCAGTTTTAGCAAGAGGATTGTACAGCAAGGCAAGTTTACCTAGGTAATGCCTTGGTCAGTCCTCTTTCGACAGATACATCACCATGTATGCACTAGACATTTCCGTCGACATGATATGACAGCGCGTAAGGGCTTATATATATCCGTTTAACACTGCTTTCCATCACAGCGTTTTACCGTGTACCGAAAGGTTTACGATGATTCTGATCCTGATATCCGTTCAACACCGAAAGTACGCGAAGTTTCCTCTTTGAATAGGCGTAGTATAACCTAAAGTTTGTAACTCCCCGCCCCCCTCCTCACACCCTCCTTGACTCCCGTCCCCTCTACGTCCGTTACCACCCCCTTCTTGCCGATGACTTGTACACCACCCTTCTTAAGATCCCCAATCAACTGCTTCTTATCTTTCTGCTTCTTCTCCTTGGCTGAGAGATCCGCAGGTTTCTTCTCCTCGACATGCAGCCCCGCCTTCTTGATCCTCTCCTTCTCCCTACGTCGCCGCCTCAGCTTCTGCTCACGCGTCATCTCGTCGCGCGCAACAGGCAACCCGCTCTTGGTAACGACTTCTACCTTCTCCTTATCATCGCCGGGCTTGTAGAGTTCTTGCGGCGCAAGCATGCTGGCGCTGGCAATTTCGCCCGAGGCAGTGGGCCGCGCGTCTTCCATTTCGATGGCCGGCGCGTCGACGCGGATCTCGAGGTTCGTGACCGTAGGCTTAGGCTTGAAGTTGCTAGAGCTGAGGCTATCCAATTTCCCACTCACACTCTTCCACAGCGCTTCAATTTCCTTGTGCTCCTTCGTCAATTTCGCATCTTTCTCGTCCACAAAATTGGGATCTGCACTTCTCAGATGTTCTTCCTCGTATATCTCCGCTAGACCCTTGGCGTTCTTAGTATCATCAAGCTCGAAGAGACCGCGCCGTTCTCTGGGGCCTGTAGCTAGGTCGTCAGGACGTCTTCGGCGCACTTCGTCGAAGTCGCCGCCGAGGATGCGCCGCTTGATGAGAGCCTAGGGAACATTAGTAACTATATAGAGTCGTATCGGGATAGCCCTTTACCTCGATGTCTTCGCTGATTTCTTGCGTGATTACCGGAACGGGTTTGCCGGCCCTTTCATACTCTAGTTCTTCAGAAAGCAAGCTATTCTGGCCGGGGCGATCTACTCCACGAACTTCGCCTGAGAGCTGCCATCCACGCTTCGCAACGTTCTGCAATTCATCATTAGCCATCTTCGTAACCAATCATAAGTATAGGCTGCACCTACAGCTGCCTCCAGCTTACGGATTTGCTCTGCCAGCTTGGCCTTTCTGCGTTCGTGCGTTGAGCGGCGCGACATTGGATCTGAAGGGTCTAGGTCTGAGAAGGCCTCTGACTCAACGCCGTCTTCGTCCGAGAACAAGTCGCCATGGACTCTCGAAATGACATTTTGCATGTCGTCCTCTTCTGGTGACTTGTCGTCCTGGGCATCTGCTGCAAGGGAGAAATTGTGGGGATTTGGGCGCCCGCGCTTTTTCTGGTTTTTGCCTGCCTTCCTTGCTGGTGGCGCAAAGAAATCGGCATAAAAGATGCTATTCGCATTTGCATCCTCATCCACGGCGTCCATTCCGCCATCATCGTCGTCGCTATCGCCTTCCGGGGCATCGAGACGGACGTTAGAAAATGTCGGGCCCCCTTCATCGTCGGTTTCGTCGTCTGGCATTCCCTTGTCTCCGTTCACAATTGTGGTTTTGTATGGATCGGCCTCCCAGTCAATTTCCTCTTCGTCGCTGTCCGCAGCTTCGCCTTGGTTGTCCCGCTGCTCAAGGAAATCGGTAGCCTTGTTGAACTGGTCGATTTCGAAAAACCCATCATTGAGGCCGCTGGGATCGGGGCGGTAGGTAGCGGGCACATCATCAGAGGGCATGTCGGGGTCTTCATCAAGCATATCGTCCACCTCGTCGTGCTCTTCGCCTAGATCTTCTCCGTCTGAAGTCATCCCGGCAGACACATCTTCGCCGTCGTACTCCCAGTCGACACCCTCTTCACCAATGTCGGAGCTTTCATCGCCCTCTTCTGGTTCTGACATATCATGCTCCGAAGCGCCCTCGCCTGCTGGGATGGCCAGTGTGTCGTCGTCGTCGTCGTCCTGTGGAAGCGCCCGTTCAATCTCGTCGGTTGCAGCATCTAGGATCTTCCTGGTCTGCTCGAAGACCTGGTTGCAACTAAAGCCTTGAAGATGCACCTTCTTCAAGTGCAAGACTCTGCCATCGCCGTCGTAGCCCGCGCCCCGCTTCCTCTTCCGCCTCAGGTCCTGCTGCCGCAGCGTCTGGGCTTCGCTCACGCCCGCAGCCAGCGGATCGAGAATCTGCTTGGCGGCAGCGAGAAAGGCGCCGCTCAGCTGTGCGGTCGGCTGCAGGAAGGCGAGAGGGCTCGTGAGGAGCAGGAGCGTCGATGCGGGAGCCTGTGCGGCGACGGGGAGGTCCATTGCTGGCGGTAGAGGTGGTGGAGGTGGCGGTGCGGAGCCTGCCGAGAGCGTGTGCGACGAGATGGAGGCATCGGGCGAGAAGGACACGGGCGCCATGCTTCGGATTGCGTTTGCGCCTATCGCTGCCGTCTCTTGCTGGCAATTGCGTCCATGGCAGCGGCCGCGCTCAAGAACTTTTTGGGTGGAGACGGTGGCCCGTGCTCTTTACCGCTCCATGCCCCACCGTGCGTGCACTGGACATCTGGAAGACTCGTGATAGGATCATGTGCTCATGTTCGTTCCAAGGTTCCTGCTGCCAGGCTGCTGGCATCTACACCTCTGCGCGCCTTTCACTCTTGCAGTCAAACTCATGTTTCCATGCTACGTCTTTGCGGTGACAACATTTGAATGATAGAGACAGATCCGTGACATTATGCCTACAGTCACAGCCAGGTCATTGCCAAACCAATTCCAGAAACATAGGCTATCACGGCCCACATGGACTTCGTGACAGGTATCGCGGCCATACTAGCTGCCACTTTCGCCGACACGCTCGTTCCCGAGGTTGCTGTGCACTGTTGTTGCCCACATGCGAAGCCGTCAGGGCAGCAATCCCCTCCAACATCCGCAGCACAGCTATACCATGCACTCGGACAATTTCCACCTTGTCCAGCAGCCGTAGTAGCAGCACTGGCCCCGCTCGGTGCAATAATTACTGCACCATTGGTATTGATGACTGTGGTGCTGGCTGTGAGTATACATGAGCCTGTCGTGTGGCAATCGCGTCCAACGCGGCAACAGCCGGACGGATAGTATGCGCTGCATACATAGAATCCAACGGGGCAAATGGAATCGGTAACCGAGGTCGCGGGTGGCGCAGATGTGGTTCTAGAGTCGCTGGTGGGGCGGGCTGGTGCTGAAGGCGCCATTGTATTTGAAATGTCATCACCAAGACAGGAAGCGCCTGTTGTGCAAGTGCGTCCGTTTTGGCAGCAGCCGCCACCGACAGAAGCTGGACAGGAGAACCAGCCCGTGGTGCAAGTTTGAGATGCTAATGTTGTGGGCGAGGGAGAGGAGGAAGTGAAGGAAGGCTCCGTCGTTGGTACCACAACAACGCCTGTTGACAATGAGGATGTACGAGATCCTGAGGTGGGTGTAGGGGCTTGGACGAAAGTCACCGACGTAGTCATCACGACACCTGCTCAATTATCAGTCTAATACTGCTGACACCCTGGCCCTCATACGAGGTAGTAGAAGAACACTTACACCCAACATCCAGGCAACTATATCCAGGCAAACAACATCCTCCGTTCGGACTGTCCGGACAACTGGAATACCCAGCATCGGTGTCACAACTGATGTCTCCCCCACAATTCTGCCCGCTCGGACAGCAACCCACAGGCCCGAGGCCATTGTCAGGAATGCTTATACACGAGCTCCCTACGCTGCAGCAGCTGTCCGGTGCGCCAATCTCAGAACAATCATTCGTTCCCTTGGGGCATTTGAAACCACGCTTCATCAGTGCATCTCTTACGCGCAGCCGTAGCAACCACGACTGGAGGAGCAAACCCTCATCGACCGGTCGCAAAGGCGCCTCCAACCGCCATGTGACATTGCTCCGCTCTCCACTCCTAACTTCCGCGCGCTTGTTCTTCCCAGCACCTTGAAAATCCGACGCAAACAGCCAATTATCAATCATGAACATTTCCCCCTCATCGCTGCTCATTTTCTTCACACCAACCGGCTGCTCCCTCCGCATCTTCTCTTGAACGTCCAGACTCCGCTTGACGTACACCTCATCCTCAGGGAAATACTTCATATGCTTGGGCACGTTGTGTGGCCATTGCGGTTCGGCAGTGGCAGAGAAAGCGCAGAGGAGTACGGTAGGGGGGAGCGCAAGCAGGCTGGGTAGCTTCATGGCGCGATAAACAAACAAAGGATAGCTACAAAGGACGCCAAATATTCGTAGAAGGTTATCCGGGTCTATTTGAGAGGAGCAGCATATAAATCAGTAGAAGTAGGATCAAATGTTAAGGCGAGATCGCTGAGAGGTGGGCTGATGCCTAGCCTTGAGAAATTGGCGAAAATTGGCGAGGCTGGGATGCGTTGGCAACGTCATGTCTGTGCTGTGGCTACGTGTGCAAGGTACATTCTGAAATCATCACGAGTCCTTGCAGGAGAAAGAAAGCCGCGACAACTTCCAAAGCAGATAATGCGACGTGAGGGGAGACAAGGTCGAAGGTTATAAATTTCAGTTCGTTTCGAAGCCTTGGCATAGGGACATGCCGCGCTAGACTAGGCCGTCATGTTGCTTAGCTCTTCTCTCCCCTTCTATTATTCTTAGAATACATTTATTCTATTCTATTAAACGTCGTCACTTCCGCCTTATAAACTTATGACTTGACTTTAGCTTGTGTTCACGTACTTCTGTCTTGACTAACTTCTCAATTACTGGCTCGCGTAGCACAAACCTGTCCTTCAAACGCTGGGATCCGGCCTCGGGATCCGTCATGAGCGCCGTTTACGCGCAGCAATGTACGATTTCTCGAACCCTCCGCGACATCTATCCAACCAAGCTCAGTTATGTGTGTTATGTTTTCCTTTGGCTATTCTCACCGAGAGGGACGTCAGCCGGCCATAGTAAGCTTGTACGCTTAGTCATCAGTTACGTGATGAGTCGCGCGCTATCAGTTGAACCAAGCTCAGTTATGAACACCTCCAATAGTCCCTAAGAACGCAAACTTCGACGTCCAAAGCTCAACGTTTTTCCGGCACTACGATTAGTTGCCATCGCCGGATGAGGTCCGCTCGCAAGCGCGTGCCCAATATCTTGCTGGCACGAATTGGGGAAGCAAGGACAGAGACGTCTCTACTACTTATACCGTGTTTCATCACCTGACGATCGGCCCCACCGGACGATCGATTTTCCGCCTCAACAGCCCAACTTCGGCACCTTTTGCAACGCTCTATACAACGAATATGGCCAAATTAAGTGCTGCTCTTAACTATTTGAGCTCGCTGAGCATCTCTGAGAAGCCTAATTACACCAAAGTCGCTCAAAAATATGGCTGCGATCGCAATACGTTGTCGCGCCGGCATCGCAGGGTGCAGGGCACGCGCGACGCGCTGGCCGACAGCCAGCGCCTCCTCAACTCCCAACAGGAAACTGAGCTTCTACAATATATTGATGGCCTTTGCGAACGAGGATTACCCCTACAAAGGAGATGATACGAAATTTCGCATCAGAAATAGCTGGGAAGCCTGCTGGCAAAAACTGGGTTGACCGATTTATACGACGCCACAAAGTCGACCTACTTTCGCACTAGACCTCTGGTATAGACGCCTCACGTAAACGCGCCGACTCTGCCTTCAAGTACGCCCTATATTTCGAGCTCCTACGTAAAAAGATTGAGCAGTATAACGTTGACAAGCGCCACATGTACAATATGGATGAGAAGGGTTTCCTAATTGGGGTGCTGTCAAAAATGAAGCGTGTCTTCTCCCGACAGCGCTATGAGAGCGGCGGCATTAAACAAATGCTCTAGGACGGCAATCGCGAGTGGATTACGACGCTGGCATGTATTTGCGCTGATGGAAGCTCTCTTACGCCTTGCTTGATTTATCAAGCGCAGTCAAACAATATACAAGACACCTGGTTACAAGATTTTAACGACTCCTCACACAAAGCTCTTTTTGCAGTATCACCAAGTGGATGGACGAACAACGATTTAGGCCTAGCATGGGTTAAACAGGTGTTTGACAGGGAGACTAAGGCAAAGGCGCGCCGCGATTATCGTCTACTACTCCTTGATGGCTATGGATCGCATGTTACAATAGAGTTTATTAACTACTGCGATCAAAATAAGATCCTCCTGGCTATCTATCCACCTTATTTAACCCATACGCTCCAGCCGCTTAACGTCGCGCTATTCAAGCCTCTTAGCACTGCCTACTCTGCTGAACTTACTAAGTATTTGGATAAGTGCCAGGGCCTCTCAAGAGTCACAAAGCGCGACTTCTTCGCTATGTTTGAGAGGGCCTGGCAGTGCTCCTTTTAAGAAAATACGATCTGCAGCGCCTTTAAGGCCACTGGCCTAGTGCCTTTTAACCCCTAAGTAATCCTTTAGCGCTTTAATAATATAGACCTAGAGCGGCTATCCTTAAGCGATAGCAGCTCTTCTGTACTTAGCGCTTTAGATTGGCGTAAAATTGAGAGACTCTTGCGCCAGGTTATCGCTGATACTTACGCTGAGGGGTCCCGGCAGCTCTCCCGCACTATGCACTCAATTTTAGTGCGCAACGCCCTCCTGAACTATAAAAATAAGCGTTTACGAGAAGCGCTAGCCCAGAAGAAGCGCCCTACGCAAGGAAAGC
Source organism: Laburnicola sp. R22_1 (assembly GCA_014281115.1). Taxonomy (NCBI): domain Eukaryota; kingdom Fungi; phylum Ascomycota; class Dothideomycetes; order Pleosporales; family Didymosphaeriaceae; genus Laburnicola; species Laburnicola sp. R22_1. The sequence continues at coordinate 1,629,736 of JACONQ010000013.1, forward strand.
TTCTACTGCTTGAACCACCTATAAATTACGCTAGTGGCGCCATATTTTGGTCCCCTACAAAGGTTAAGGAAGCTCGCCAACGCCAGGCACAAAAAGATCAGGAGGCAAAGGCTAAGGAGCAAGAGAAGGAGCAGAGGAAGGCTATCCAGGAGGAGCGGAGGCGTATAAAGGCTATACAAAAGGAGGAGCGCGCCCAGGGCCCTGGCGTCAACCCAGGCGCTTCGGGCACCAAAAGCAAGGCCCCCAAAGGCATCCAAGAAGCTCCTCTCCTACTCTAAAACACCTCCAAGGTGACGCATAAGGGCAAGGAGAAGGCTATTACACCTCCTTTAATTAATGAGGAGGATGTAGAGTACAACTTTTCATCTGTTGTAGATGTGGCGCCTACGCCAGCGCGTACACGCCGGGGTCGCTCTTTACGGCTCCCTGAGCGTTATCGCACCTAATAAAGTAACGCGATTGTCTCCTATGCCCCTCAAAAGCTCTCCACCAAAAAATCTAGCCTGTATACAATTTGTATTGCGTTGTACAGCTTCAAAAGTTGTACGCACGGGCCCTGCCAAATCGATCGTCAGGTGGGGCCGATCGTCGGGTGATGAAACATGGTAATAGGCGGCCCTCGCCTGCTGTTTTTGAGCACATGAATCTATTTGTCAAATGGGGAAGCGAAATGAGAATTGCAGAAGGTCAATCTCTTTACGCGATTCGTCAATGCATGAGAAACACGGTACCCGTTCCCGAAATCTACGGATGGCGTACCGATGGAGGTGAAGTTTTTCTTTATATGGAAGCAATACGTGGTAGAACTTTGGAACAATCTTGGCAAGAGATGGAAGAGAATGACCGCTTGCGTATTTGCCGCGAGCTTCGAGCGATTCTCGATACAGTACGCCAGCTCCAGCAAGATCCCACTGACAGGTTCATCGGTGAGTAAGCCAGTATCTCCATATTTAGTAATTCAACCCTAAGCATTCACATCAAATGCGCAGGCAGCATCGCACGCGGTCCTCTCTACGATAGAGCTATCAGCTTTCAATACATGGCCGAAGCCGGGCCGTTCACCTCCGTTAAAGAATTCCACGACTGGTTCACCGCCCTGTACTTGCGACCGGTGCCTGATCCTCATAATGTACCGGATCCCTTCCGCCAAGAGCTTCCTGATGATAGCGAAATCGTGTTCACTCATGGAGATCTACATCGAAGTAACGTCATTGGATCATCATCTCAACCATATCGAGTCGTTGCAATCATAGACTGGGAACAATCAGGCTGGCTACCGGCCTACTGGGAAGATCGCAAGGCTCATTTCACGTGCTGTTCCGGCGAAGAATGGTCCGAGAAATACATACCCATGATTTTAGATCAACATGAGAGCACCTGGGAGCCATGGGACTACTACACGACGTCTATGGGCTTTTGAGTGCCACGAGCAGGCTGCATTAGCTCGAATTAGCTATCTTTGATATCAAAATTCAGGAGTTGGAGTTCCAATTCCTTCCCATTCCCACCCTTCAATGGGAAAATGTGGTAACTGATCGTCTGCTGGTTGCTGCATACTAGGAGGCGCTTCGAACTGCGATAGTCGCGACGCTGTTGTTTCAGGCTGCATCGAGTAAAAGTACGTCCGAGGTAAATATCCTCCTCGTTCCAACAATCCAAATTCTGAAATCTCTCGACAAGGGCGTGGGCAGCTAGGCTACCTGCGTGGTGGGCCCGGGCCCGCTTCCCTACGTGGTCAGACAAAGGTACGGTTCCACGGAGCGACAAGCGGGTGGAACCATCTGCGGCTATCGCACGTTCGTCGCCTGATGGCGACGTGACGGGGAAAGCACCCGGACCAGCAGAATAACAAGCGGATTTCTCCTGTCGTACAAGAGTCTGCATGATGCATGTCGGTCGATACTAGATGTAGACAGTATCATGCCATGTTGCGTTTGCGCTGTTTACCTAGGTACCTTCGGTCTTGCGTGCGACCTTGTCCCTGTCCCTGCCATTCGTTTTCGTTTCGGCCCCGCTGTGTGTGCGGGGAAGGGCGCTCCGCCCGTGCACATTATTGCTCCTGCAGAGACTGCCCGAGCCCAGGTCTTGCCTTACCATCGTGCGGGAGCTTGCGTTATCGAGAGCGAGACATTGGTAGCTTCCGGAGAGGACGGGACGGAAGACATTTGGCGCGTGCGCACCATTCGCCTGGGCCCGTCGATAATTTTGCACCGACGTCCTGCCACTAGTCTTCGACCGTGTCATTGATACCCGTTCCAGACCCGCAACTCGTGCTCATAACGGCAACGTCACTGGGAGCACGACATGGACAGCATCAGGTTGTGCACCGTGTTGTTGTTGCCAAGAGTCCGTGGCCTTGGCTTCATTTCTGCGCCATTACTACGAACGACACCATATTTATCGAGACCATGTGCAGAGCAGCCAAGTAGCTGCCTCATGTGGCCCAACGGGCGTCGAAACCAGCGAGAAGAAAACAATTGTACATGCAGTCTCAAAGCAGCGTGCCTCGCGCATATGCCATTGCACACATGATGCATAAATACCCGACAGATGCTGTTAATAACTCCATCTTGTTGCGCTTCAAGAGCAACCCAACCATCCAAACACCGGAATAATGCTTTTGGTACACGTGCGTGCGTAGACAGATAACCGAACCAACAGAAGGAAACGCCGAGGGGGAACTGTACAGTGCCGAAATGCATCATGAGTCGAACTCGGGGAAGCAAACGCCGGGTCCTAGCGTCAAAGCGTCGAGATATGGATGCTCTCACAAAGCAAGCAGGAAGGGTAGTGCGTGGGAAGCGGCCCATGTTTCCCGCTAGCGTGACATGATACCAAACTCCAAGAACACCACGGGCAGTAAGAAGGCTTGACGGTTGACTCCCTATGTCATCCGCCTCTTATACTCGCGGACCTGGTCGAAGGATCGCACATAGTGGTTGAGCTGGCTGGCTGCTTGAGCAGAGATGCCGGTGGGCTGGGAGGTGGCAGAGGCTAGTGATGACCGTGACGACGAGGGTGTGAGGCTGCGTTGCTGAGACTGTGATGACGTGGAGGCAGTTGAAGCGGTGGGTGCAAAGTACGAGCCGTTGTTGGTGGGGTAGTAGTAGTACGATGTGTCAAATCCTCTCGAAGGGGTCGGCGTCTTGTAGGCAGAAAAGTTGACAGCGGGTGGCAGGTAGAAGCCGTTGGTGGACGAAGACGTCGAAGAGGCTGACGAGGACAACTGCGAATGTGGTTGTAGGCCGGTGCTGCTGGCCTTCTCCATCTCGGCTAGCCGGCAGGCCTGTGAACAGTAGGCACCACCCTCAGCGATCTGGCGGTCGCAGGACAGACAGAAGTCGGGGGACCACTCCATCTGAGAAGCCATTTGGGTTGATGTTCCGAACACGTTGCGTGCTGTGGTATGGAGGAAGCAACGAGGCCAGCGATGTACCAGTGATGCACCAGCTATGGAGGGAGCTGGCGGGTTGGGGCAGTAGGCAGGGACGAGGGGTTTTAGACAAAAGTCATGAGGTGTCTAAGAAGAGTTCGGCGGAAGGATGCACGGATGGGAGAGTAGCTCGGTGGAGAACGGGAGCAGGGCTCAGCAGGCGATGGAGATAGTTTTATGGTGGGCCCTCAGGCACACAGAGCTTGACGGGCGGCCTATCACGACCCTGGATGATGCAGCAGACCCTCGCGCCGCCAAGCGACCAGCATCTCCGCACCTGGACGGCACGGTGGACTGTGCGCCGTCTTTTTGCAGCACCCGCGCTACGCTCTTCGATATGGAGGCGCATGCTCCCCCTCTCCACGACGCAGCGCCCGACCTATCCCGCGTTACCGCAGCGGACGAGCGCTTGGTCGCGGGCTTCGCCATTCGCTCGAGGGCGAGCCAGACGGTGCTGCGCTCACAGGTGCTATCCTGGCCGGCTTGCGTGGGGGGGCACGCAGTCATGGCCGCATCAGCCGATCTGCGACGACGACGAGGGCTTTTGCCTTGTGACACCACCAGACGCTCTCCCGTCTACCCAGTTCGCTACGCCCGCCCGTGGATGACGAGATTTCCAGCCATGTTCAGGTCCCACAAGGGAGGCGGAGGCGCGCCGCTAGTCTGGCCCCGTCACGCCCTGCGCCGGACAGATGACGGGCTCAGGGTGCGAATGTAGGTACGGGACGAGCTAGTAGGCGCAACAAGTCCAAAGGTGCGCTGCTGCTCTGCCCCATTCCTGAGGCCAATAACGGTCGTGCTCCATGGACAGCCAAGCGCTCGCGGCAGGGGACCGTCTTATGCTTTACCGTACCCTACCGTGTCAGCCCTGCAGCTGGGCCAAAGGGGAGCGGTACGTACCAAGTCCGGCGCTCGCCAAAGGCCAAATGCCTACGAGGAGGCGCCATGTCGTTTGGCGCGCTTGCTAGTACACAGGGACCCGTGCACGTCGTCTTCCCGAGGTCGTTCTGCCTAGGCCTGTCGCCGGCCCTGGTCGAGCAATATCGAACTGCGCACGGACAGAACTGCAGTTCGCAACGCCTGATGTGCATTGCCTAGGTAGATAAAATGTAGGACAAGCGAAATGATGCAAGCTCTGGGCAGACGACGCCATATTGGAATGACTCGCAGATGGGCCAGGGATGGTGCTACACCATGTCCATAGCCATGCACGCCTGACCCCACGGTGCCGGCTACGTGCAATATCGGTGCATAGCCATGCATGATATCCTCATCTCAGCGCTACCCCTCCCGTGTTCCGAGTAGGCATAGTCTGTGGACAATCAGCACTGGATGGACCATGGATCGTCGCTGTGTGACGGCCAAGGGACTTCCCCACACACTGCCAAGCCGAGACGCCAACGCCGACGCTCACTCACACTGCACAGCAGGCGCTTCATCTCTGCACACTGCAAGGACCGTGTTGGCCTGCAATTGCACAATTCGTGTGCAAGCGCCCGCTGGTTGTGCATCCACGGTCGTCGCTCCTCTCCAGCTGGTACTGTGTGAAGAGAGCGGCATGCGTGTGGCTTTAACGTTACCGCCGCTCGGCTACCAATGGCTCAATTCACCCACCACCACTACCCCTCCACCAGCCTCAAGGCACGATAACGGCTAACGCACTCCCCCGCCCGCTCGCCCACCATGTCTGCATCTGCGTCTTATCGTCAAGAATTGTCGCAAGCCCTGCGCGTCGTTCACACGGCATCGCTGCTCACCAAATCGGTGCTGCGCTCCCTGCAAAACAACGTCTCGGCCGAGACCAAAGTCGACGACAGCCCTGTAACAGCTACAGACTTTGCAGCCCAGGCAATCATGATCTCCTCCCTACACACTCTGTACCCAGAAGACGCCTTCCTTGGCGAGGAGAGCGCCGACCAGCTCAGAAAGAATGACGGCCTTGCCGAACGCGTCTGGCAACTCGTGCTACAAGCCAAAGCGGAGCACACTGCATCCAGCGACGTGCAGCACGTGCAGCAGCCCGGCCAAGGGGACCACGCTTTAGCGTTTCCCGCCTCCAGGAGTGACATGCTCGATGCTATTGACCGCGGGACCAGCACACAGACCAGCGGGCGCGTCTGGGTCATGGACCCCGTCGATGGGACCGCGACCTTCATGACGGGGAATCAGTACGCCGTTTGCCTATGCTTGCTCGTCGACGGCGTGCAGCACGTCGCCGCCATCGGGTGCCCCAATCTACCCGCCAATTCCTCCTCGAGCCAAGTTCATGAAGAGGTAGTGGACGAGACTGGTAACGGCCTGTTGCTCTCTGCAATCCGCGGTCAAGGGACCTATGTCCGAACTATGTTCAGTGATAGGCTAGGGGAACCACGCAAAATTGAAACCCGACAAGGCCGTAGCAAAGAAACCAGGCATCTGGATTTCATCGAGTGCACACTCGGCAAGACGTCGCTGTCGCAGGCCGAGCACAAACTGGTCGCCGAAGCGCTCGGGGCAAAGTGGCCCGGCACCGTGATATGGAGCCAGCAAATCAAGTATATCGCGCTTACACTAGGTGCTACAGATGTCATGCTACGATTGCCCGCGAATCGGGAGAGATACACGCATGTGTGGGACCATGCTGGTGGACAGCTTCTATTCCAAGAAGTGGGAGGAATCATCAAAGATATCGATGGTAAACCAATCGACTTCTCACATGGCAGGCGCATAAAGGGTGATAACAACTACGGCATGATTGCCACCCAGCCGTGGGCCTTTGACAAAGTTAGTCAAGCTGTAAAGGACGTCCTAGGCCGGAGGACTTTGTGACGGAAGCACGCGGTGCGAGGCGAGAACTTGATAAACCGTGGGACAAAGCCTCACCTGTCGGTGACACAGCGCCTGCGCGTAGGACGCGGATTGTGGGGTAAACGGAGAAGTAGGACGAACATGACATCCTGAGCAATACCAAGTAGACGGTGTGCATATCCGTAATGTCTTCTCCATTTCATGACCCCGTAGATAGTCCCCCGCTGCAGCCAGATTGCGAAACCCGAATGGAACGCAAACATGCTGGCGCGGCACTCACCCTGCATGGAAACCGCGTCTAGCTACCAGGCCCCCTTTAGAGCCACAGTGCCACAGCAGAGGAAGCTCGAGTCCTCCCGTGTTCTTCTCGAATTATAGAGTCGCATTCCTTGTGGTATGCCTTCGCGATGCATGGTCGGAGCCGCACGAAGCCAAATTTAATCACCCGTTATGATACCCCACCGCCATTCTTGCGGAACGAGACCTTTTCCACCGTAACGTTCTCCGCACCGCTCGCATCCTTGCGCAGCTGGTACACGTACAGCACGAGAACATCTCCCTGCACCTACTCCGCTGTCAGTCGTTGTCTCAGTCCACCCTCGGATGATAATTGCTATGGTCCAGCTTCTTGGGAACACTCACATCCATGAGCACAAAGCTCGGGACCGGCTCTTCCTCGTCGTTCCACCACCCCGTTGTCATGGCTCCCGTCGCACTCCCTGGATTAACGAAGAACTTGCCCTCCATCTCATATGCCTCAAACTTATGCGTACCTCCCCAGAGCAAGATGTCCACATCCATCTGCCGCGCCGCGATCAACAGACTATCTCCATCGCCCGGTGGTATGATTGTGTGCCCATGTGTAAAGCCTATGCGCAGGCTACCATGCGTGACTACTTTGGAAAGCGCAAGGTTGGGTGCTTCGACGTCGAAATCGCCCTTCACGATCTGGAGGTCGGGCGCGATGCCCCGCAGGAATTCGTACGTTTCTTTGTCGGTAATGTTCCCCAGGCACAGAATCTGGCCGATCTTTCCGGGGGCGAGGAGTTTCTTGAACTGTAACCAGTGCCTATTAGTAGTTGTCTCAAACGGCATGCTTCAGAAGCAGCCCAGTGGGGACAGCGTACCTTTGCGGGTATGTCCTATGCATCCTGTGAGCTTGTGAGGCCTAGTAATATGTGCGCATGTACAGGGGAGCTTACCGGAGCTCTGTCTGGTATGAAGAGGTCGCCTAGAACGAGCACCAGTCGCGAAGCCATTGCGGCACCTTGACGGGTTGTTGAACGTACCCCAAGGGCTGTGTAGAGTGATGGTAGCTGCAACTATGAACTCTAAGGCGCAGCAGACGGACGATGTAGTGGGAAGGCTTGCAATGCGGTCGAGCGGTGGGTTGTGGGGCTGCGATCTAGGCGGTTGGCCTGAGGCGGTAAAGAGAGGCAGAGTCGCCCGCTTGGCAGGCACGATTGATGATTCGCGTACAAGCCGTGCTTACGATCCGACACTTCGTCTTTCGAGGTTCGGACACCTAACGCACTGGAAAACGCGGTGATGGCGTATGTACTGTATACACATACACAATTACTGCTATGCATCGCATCGGAACGGAACGGATCATCTATATTCCACTGGCAACTCGCTACCTTCTACCTTGCACCATGTGCCTCAACTACGAGCTTCAAGCAGACTCAGCAGCAGCCTCCTTGTCAGCGGCCAACATCTTCTGTATCGCTGGCCTACTGACGCAACGGTCCCACCAAGCACTGACAGCTCTACGACTGAGGATGACCTCTCCGTATCCGCACGCAAAAAGTCTCTGAATCAGCGGAATGTAGTAAATATCCACGAGTGTGAATTCCTTCCCAGCCATGTAGTCTTTGTCGTTCAAGATACGTTCGGCCACGTCGAAAAACATTTCCACCGACCGAAGTGCATCCGAGACCACGGCGTCATTGGGAGTCAACCCCATGAATCTTTTCGCGAATTTCTCGAATGCGATTCTACCTGCCGGTTCGGAGAAGTAAGTCATCTCTGCCGACTGCGCCTGGTCAAATAGCGCCGTAGCTTCGGCGTCTGAGTCCGGGGGTAGGAGTGGGAAGGAGTATTTCCTGGCAAGATATTTGCAGATTGGGCGACTCTCATAGACAGTGAAGCCAGGTCCAGGGAAAGTGACGACGGGTATTTTACCCCAAGGATGACGTTGTATGTTTTCTTCGGACTGAGTGCAACGGCGTCAGCGATATATGAGAGGCCAAGCCGCGTAGCCTTCAAAGAGGCACTGCCCATACCTTGTGTTCCCCTTTTCGCAGGTCAAGAGGCACGAGTTCGTAATCCGTGAAGCCACCTTCGGCAAGAGTCAGGTGGACACGATCGGTGTTGCTTGAACCGCGAGAGCCGTACAGAGTAAACGCTGGCATTTTCGAGGAGTTGTACAATAGTTTCGACACAAATCTAGGGCTGTTCGTGATGAGGCTTAACATGTGCGAGTACTCCCTTCGAGAGGGATTGGGCCATCCGCCTGCTATATAGGTCGATTCACACGGTTAGACTTCGGAACACAGCCATGACAATTGTAAAAATGTGGAGCGTGCTGGTAAAGAAAGTATGAAGCCCGTTACCTTAGGTACCTTGGGCGGGGGTAGAACGTGGCGCCACCTCACATTGATTGGCATCGCAGTCCTCCCAGGTCCTCTTTTTATCATTTCTATGCAGGGATCCTCAAGGAAAGTGCTGAATTGCAACCGCGTACGACTGGTAAAGGTGATTTGCGTTGCTTACTTGGATTAACAATGCCCTGCAACGAGTGACCGCTAGTGTACACCATGACTACTCTCGCGATCGTCATTGGTGAGTTCCCCCAACAACACATCGACAGGAAATCAACGACCGGCCTGCCTCTTGGTCCCAGTGGTGAATCAAGCTGTCTCGTTTGATTTGTCTGTTCGGATTTCTTACTTGCTACGAATCGTCCCGAGGTTGTCGCGCCGCGAGTCTTTCGAATATCCGACCAGGCCGAACGATGACCGGAAGGCTTGCCGCCCGCAAACGGAACACGCAATGTAAAACCAAGGTGAAAACTGGTTGTGTAACCTGCAGGTTAGTCTCCAATGGCATCACCGGTCCACATTACAGGAGTGAGGGTTTAGACAGGAGGCCAGCTTTGTATGCTCACTTAGCCATAGAATAAGGAAGGTCAAATGCGACGATATCAAGCCATTCTGCCCAAATTTTGTCGGCACTGGTCGTACTTGCGATGGATATGAGTCTCCCTTTCGAATCCTCACCAGTCGATCCATAAACAACGCTCACGCCGGCGGCATCAAGTCAGGCGCTAGTTTACAACTCATCCGGCCCTTGTTGGCTGAGACCACCCCTCAGCAAATCGATCTCCTCAACCATTACTTCTCTATCAAGACCATTTTGGACGTGAAGCTGGGCTGCGACGAAGAAGCCGGGCAGGTCTCCAAGCCAGCTTGACTGATCCGTCGATACGACACGCAGTCTCGTCTCTCAAGGCTCTTCGGGAAGATCTCGAGAACTCCGGAGACATCCTAGCATCTGTCACGCGACAGACTCCGAACTATGAATACGGCCTCCGGAACGGGTTGAAGTCAGCATTACTTTGCTGTCAGATCTTCATCAGCATTGAACAAGTGCGGGGGGACTACATTACCATGGCCTAACACATCATTCAAGGACTCAGGATCATGCACGAGAATAGGGCACGGCCGATTTTGACTGCCTCGAATAAATTGGTGCCAGCACACCCTGGCCAGCTACCCTTCCTAGCTGTTTTCATCATTAAGCTGTTTGCTGCACCATGTCGATTCACCGATCCCTTAGCAGCAGCGGATATGAGCCGGACAACGGTGCCTGTGTGTTTGATGTCGCCGCACAGTGTGTCCAACAGTCAGTTACTGAACGTTTTTTGGCCTTTTTTAAGTGAACACTGCCGTCACGTGGCTACTGACTGTACTATCGACTAGGGGTGTTACACTAGTTACTGTCACCTAACAGTAACTGCTATTATATGCCTACTGACTATACTGTTAGGGGCAGTAACTATAGTAAGTACACAGTACCTTCCTATACCGTGCCCGTGCGCGTAACGACCCACGTCGCGTAACGACCCAGGAACAACGCGCTCACTACTTCAAAAATGAGGGTATTGCAACAGCTATAATAGCTATTATTACGAGATTTTGTAGTAGAGTAGTAAACAAAGGCATGCGATTAATTTGTACTATCTAAATTTACTTGGAAGGTTGACGTTGCGGCCACGGCGGGTGGTGAAAGCTGGGGCAGCTAATGCAGCCTGTGATGCCTCCTTAGCAGCTGCACCAGCACTACGTTGTTTCTAACGCTTATTGGCTTAAGTAGAGGCTTTTGAGGCCTTGCGCTTGCCCTTTTGGGATAGTTGTATAGCTTTTTCAGCGTTGCGAGCTGCCTTCTAGCGCTCGCGTTCAGCTGCCTTGTCAGCCTTCTCCTTCTCCCTCACCACCTTAGCTGCCTCTCTCGCCACACGCCTCTCCTCTGCCTCCTGCTCTCGGAGTAGCTTAGCAGCAGCTTAAAGCTCCTTCCTGTTAGCCTTTGCAAGCTGCCCGTCATGCTCTTCCCTCTACTTCACTGTCTCTCGTGCACGTGCCTCTCTGATCTTGCGCGGAGACCAGAAGACGGCACCACCGTGGTACTCCTGGCGCTGCTGCAAGTTAAGAGGTTTGCCGCGCTTCTTGTACTTCTTCTTAGCAGTAAGAGCCTCTCTTAGGCCATTGTTCTTATAGTGTAGCAGTTCGTTTTGTACTTGGAGTCCGTAGAGCGTTTGGGAGAGCGACTTTGACTCTTCTGCGGTAGTATCCTTCACTGCAGAGCGTACGAGACGCTCCATCTGACGCCAGTCACTCTCCTTAAGCGCTGAGGGGCCTGCTTCGCCTTTATTTTGCTTCCTAGAGCTCTCTCTCTTGAAGCGTTTAAGTATAACCTCTGGGTCTATAGGCCATATACTAGTAGCTTTAAAGGACTTAAGGATAGTCTCTGTCTTAAATAAGGACTCCCACGCTCTCCAGAACAGTGGGAAAAAGTCCCCCTTCTTGACTGGTACTAGCCCTTGGCTCCTCTGGAGGTGGGTGGAGAGCTCCTTAGAGTAGGCGGTGGAGAGAGGTTTAAACATGACGACGTTGAGAGGTTGAAGCGTATAGGTAGAGTGAGGGGGAAATATGGCTAGGAGTATGCGATGGGATTCGTAGTAGTCGATAAACTCCTTTGTGAGGTGACTGCCATGGCCGTCAAGTATGAGGAGACGCCAGTCTCTCCCACGACGCGCTTTCTGCTTCGTGCAGCGATCAAATACCTGCTCTAGCCACGCTAAACCGATGTCGTTATTCGTCCATCCAGATGGAGATGAAGCTACAAAGACGTCGTGTTGCCCAGCTTTAATAGCGTCCACCCAAGCTGCCTGTAGTGAGCTGTTTGCTGACTAATAGATGAGACCTGGCGGCAGAGCCTCCCCATTAGCGCAGACAGCTGCTAAGAGGGTGATCCATTCACAAGAGCTATCTTGGAGTGCCGCCTGCACCTCTTTTCGCTCCCACATCCGACGGCTGAACACTCGTTTTGAGCGTCCTGTTATACCTATTATGAAGCCCTTCTCGTCCATATTGTAGGAATGGCGCGGCTGTATGTCGTACTGCTTTATCTTCTGATGTAGCAAGTCAAAGTATGGCTTATACTTAACGTTTGAATCAGCGTTGTGGCGGAGAGAGTCAATTCCAGATGTCCATTTGGAGATGAGATGGTGGCTGTGTCGGTTAAGAAAGCGGGTAACCCAAGCGTCGCTCACGGGCTCTGTGGCTGTTGAGGATACGAAATTTTGTATCATCTCTCTTGTAGGAGGCAGCCCTCTCTTTGTAAGGTCTTCAATATAGCTCACGAGCCCTAACTCTTGTTGTGGGCTGAGTACTTGTTGATCGCGATGCTTAGCTTCCCGTGGGCGCTGACAGCCTTGGTGTCTTCGGCGCAGCGTACTGTGCGGTACACCAAACTGGCGAGCAATTTTCCGGTATATAAGTTGTTCTCCTGGTTTAAGCGATTCGATTGCTGCGAGCGCATCGTCAATTGGTGCCATAGTGGTGGAGTTATGACGCGTTGAAGTTTGGAGCTTGTCTGGTGTTTTGGTGTTCCTGGGTCGTTACGCGACGTGGGTCGTTACGCGCACGGGCACGGTAATAGCTAGCGTTCACGTGTTAATTCACGTGTTAATTCACATATTAACTCACATATCAACTCTTTATAGGCACCTAGGCACCTCCTACCTAGGTAGGCACCTAGGCGCCTCCTAGGCTTACTTACACGTATTACCTAATTAGGCAAGTTCAACAGTCTTGCTGTAGTTACTAGTATATTACTGTACAGTCAGTCACTGCCCTAACATGCCTGACTACTGTACTGTCCACCAACAGTAAGTGAACAGTCAGTGACCGGCAGTAAGACTGACTATTGGACACACTGTCGCCGCATCAACAGCCTGTTGAATACCACGTTCTTCCCACGATTGCCCCTGACATGCGGACAGGTCTTACAAGGATCGCGGCATCGACGCTTGAGTTTCTAGGTAAAGTGTCGCATGTCGAATCGGTAGGCACTGCCCTCCCACTACTATTCGAAAAAGCGTCTCTGCTAGACTCCTTGAAATCGTGGCTTATTGACCTTGAAATCGTTGGTACAACGATAAGGCACTCTAGCCCTGAGCCTATTTCAGTGTCTTTCATGCGCTTCTTTCACCAGATATTAAAGATCATTCTCCTGGGGACACTCAACTCCTCATCAGATATTTATGCCCAGCTGCGTACCGAGAACTACAAATTGCAGGGCGTGGCTAGAGATGCGGACGAACCAATAAAGGCTTATATAAAGTGGGGTTGGACTAGGGTGGCTAGAGTACGCTGATGTTTGCAGGGCAAAGCGGCGTATTCCTTCTAAACACGAACCCGGTTCCTGTCTTTCCGCAATCTAGATTATCTACAGATTTTATAGCCAGCAAGCCGAGCGAAAGAAGGCCAGTGGCACTACCCAACGCTGTGGACAGGGATTTCACACACCCGTTCACACATTGAACGCGGGAATGAGAATGGTCTCTGCTAATAAAATTACATAGGGGTGACTGTCAAGACAGGCAGGACTTGATTTCATGTATCAGTTATGCATCATGCTCTCGAATTCTCATTTACGGCAGCTGGCGTATCAACAATAGAGGGATGAGCGAGTTATTCCGCGCGCTGCATAAGAATACTTGCGACTTCTCATTGCAGTATGTAGACCGAACAGACGAATCAGCGGTCGAGTCTGTTGGTCCCGACAGCTACCATGTTGTTCAGCTTCATAAATACGCCCGAAGCCCTATTGCTCTTTTGTACCGAAGGCTCTTCGTCTGCCCTCTCTCCACGAGCGCAACCAGACTAGCTCTCAACGGTACTTCTCGTTGTCGAATACCTTGCATTTCCTCCTCCTTCTCCACGCCAGTGGATGGACTGGCCAGCGCGTTGTGTCTGAATTACTCTCCCAGGGTCACACTGCTGTAGCCCTCGTCCGCGCCTCTGGCTGCCTCACTCCTCATCATGGCCTCACCGTCATGATTGGCCTACCACTATCGAAGTCCTCCATAATAAATGCCCTCTCCGCGGGTCCTTCCCTGACATGTTCTGCAGCGATTATCACATTGAACACAGTCCGCAAGTCCGACAGCCCCTTTGCATCGCAGATCTCACCTCCTCGACCCATGGCCGACTCGTGCGCCAACGTTTGCGAGGTACTGTAGTATGCTGGTATCTATCGCATTGCAGTGATGTCCACAGCAGGTGTCGGGAAGTCTTGCCCAAGGTATTCATGGGATGGTCCAACATCAAGTACGCGTTCGAGGACTATGGCCTCGTGGATAAGGGGCTTCGATTGACAAAGATGGATTGTAAACTAGTGAAGGCTTCGAGGCTGCGGTTCAACGATCCGGAGGAGAATTTGACCGACAGCGTGAGTGTTACTAACGTGTCGAGGATTCTGCCCAAGGTTGCAGTCGAAGGGCTCTTCGTCAAAAGGGCAGCGGTTGTAAGGGATCATTGATGTTGCCCATGAACTTGTGAAATTTGCTTAATACCTATACATTAGGTATGTTATCTAGTAAAAGTTTTATCTGCAACCGTCCAAGAGCACTGCCATTTAAACCCCACCCTGGCAATATTTAGTCCTGAGTCTCGGGAAGAGCCGAGTTCGAAGTGCAGAGAAGGAAGCTGATGTCAGTCCCTGACATGTGATCTGGGCATGTACCGACGGGTGCGCCCAGTCCCCATTTAACGGTTGGATCATCGATGTAGTAAGCCCCTTCCCCATCAAATCTGATCTCATTAGCACATGGACGCCGTTCTTATACAAGGCAGAGAATAACTTACATGCACTGCTCTCCAGATTGACATTCCAGTGCCTTGCATCCAGCGACGCCCAGGATCTTGAGCCCTTGGTCCCATGCGGGGCAGTTGGATGCATCACCCTTGCGATAGTCCAAGTTCTTCGCACAGTCCACAAACGAAAGATCATAGTATATGATACCTGACCGAGTAGAGTACTCGAATTGAATTTGGTTGCCGCCTATGCCGCCTATCAATTCATTGAATTTGACGAGTTTATAGGTTACACCACAGTTATCGGTACACTCTCCGCCGCCCGGTAGTGAGTATGAAACTTTGATCGGGTAAGTCGCCTTGCTCCGGGGGTCGATCACAGTCGGTCCGCTGCTATGGGATTCCCACGCTTCCCTATACGATAAGTTGCAATTACCAGAAAGTATAATCTGCGCAGCTTACCATATATAGACCGGATAATCACATTGATTGACAATGAAGATGTTTCCACTTGCGAGCGGATCTCTGGGGAGAGTGTTGTTCGTTGGAACAGCCGTGGTGTTGCCCACGAACCAGACTGCATGGTTGCGATAGTCCTCCGCGTTGGCGACTACAACCTCGAAGGAGGAAAGTAGAAGTAGTAGAATCTGGAAGATCCACATTTTGGTTATCGATAACTGCGTGATGAATCGAAAGTAGGCAATAAAAAAAGCCGCTGAGTGAGCAGGTCGCTAGCCTAGTACTGTGCTTGGGCTGTCTATCGTGTCGCGGAAGATTGTGCTATAGACGCCTACAGTCATCCTTAAATACTCCAGCGTCTCATAATCTACTAGAGATTCTCTATCTCTCACACTACGTTTACTCTGTAGGTAATATTCTATTCATTGCAGATGCCTCTCACCCAAGCGTCCTGGTAGTTTGGCTCGAACGACGCATATTCCAATCATTATACAACAATTACGAATTTGAATGTAGAAGGTGTTATTAAGGATCGTCTTCTGTAAAGCCATGGTGGTAACCCTTCACTACTTGTTATAGAAGCGCGTTCTATAACTGGGACGATGGAAGAGTCCCAAGCGCAGGCGGAGGTAACTGCGTGATTTACTTTCTCGGGGAAGTGGCAGAATGCATGATGGGTTGACGTTGTGGCTGTGTGTGTTTGAAGTAAACTATCTGGCGCTGCAATTGTTCTGAACTCATGGGAGACACCTTGATTTACGCCCAGAGGCGACCTTCCCACAGGTTACTCTGGCGCAGCTAGTTACATGTTATAGATGGCTGTGGTAGGGTCGAATTCACACTGCCAAACCTCGACTTGGAGTTTTGGGAAAGGATCAGTACTGAAAATCCATTAGGGCAAAGGTAGAGCGGGAAATGTGCAATTTGGGCAGAGGACATTGTATACGGTTTGTTCGGAATTTTCGAGGTCACACTGCCACTGCTCTACGGAGAAGGAGCCGATCATGCATCCATGCCACTAGAAAGAGATGATTGACTGTTCCAACAACGAGCACATCTACTTGGAGCCTATACAAGGTAAACTGTAACCATAACATCCATCTGGTATCATGCCAGCTAATCATGCCCAGACGCCTAATCATGCAATATGCAGGTAGATCAAAGACTTTTGATGTATCCGAACTCCTCATTTCCAGATTTTAGTGACCAAACGTCCAAGTCGTCTAGAAATCGCAAGCTTTCTTCGCCATAGCAAGAGCACCTTCAAAGGTCTTGTTGCCGCCGATGAAGCCGGCAGCATGGACGAAGACACCACCAGGGACGCCAGAGACGTCGGAGAGCTGTTCGTCGCGGACGCCTTTCCATGGGTCCGGCAAGTCCTTGCGGTTCTGAAATCCGCCGTTCTCCTTGCTAACGGCGCGGACACGCCATTTGCTGTCTGGTTCTGTGGTCTCGGGAAACAGTACGTAGAGAACCATGGAGGACACGCCGTCCGGGACGGGAGACTCCTTTTCGAGAGTGTACAAGTGGTCAGCCCACGGCATGCCATCGGGAAGCACGAGTATGCGACCGCCGGCGTCGAACTGGAGCCGGTCCTCGTAGGCTTTCTTGACAACATGGCGAGCGGGCAGCCAGGCGTTGGCGCGGTCCGTAAGCTCGAGCAGGAATTGCTCCCCAACAAATGCAGAGGCCTTGTCGAAGCGGGCGTCCTCGTCGGCCTGGAGCTCCGCTTTGGTCTTGCTGGCATCACTACCGCTGGACAAAGCGTAGTTGTAGCGGTTGACGACGCTAGCAATGCTGAAGCCGCGGTCCTCGAACTTCTTACTGAGGCCTGCAGCGTCGAGGTCTTTGGGATCGAAGACGCTGACGCCATTGTCGTTGGCGTCGAATGCCTCGATGAAGTCGGTGTATATTTTCTCGTAGAGCATGTCGACATCAGGCCCGGCGAGACCTGTGCGGGCGGTGATGATGTCTTTGCCAAAGTGCATGTAGACGAGGCCAGCAGAGGAGAGCTTGGTGGCATGGCCGGGAAAGGTGGTCGTAAATTCGCGCTGGTGGTGATCAAAGTGCCTCTTGTTCTCGTCGTAGGCAGCGCCGACATCGACGACGGTGTGGCACGTCTTGAGCAATTCGGGATCGCGGGTGCGGACCAGGGGCGAGTTGGCATAGGTGGGCAGCAGGCGCAGCATGGACACGGCGAGGGCCTCGTCGGCGTGGAAGTGGCCGCTATGGGTCCCAATCAAGGGACCGTCCAAGTCCATCTTCAGCTTCTTGGTGGGGCTCCCGGTGGTGGCCATGGTGCGCAGCGGCAGCAGCAGCGATGGGCAGGCGGCGCGCAGGACACGAGGGGCGAGGAGGGGCAGGCGGCGCGGGGAGCAGCGGGCGAACATTCACTGCAGGGCGGGGTGGCGGGGAAGGAGCGAACGAAGCACGCTGAAGTTCAAGCAGGTACGACCAGTGCTGCCAGGGACCAGGACCAGGTGTGGCGGTGGCTGCGGCGCAACGCGGACACTAGCCGCACCGGTCCTAGCGCACACCCCCCTCCCGTGCATCTCGACAACAGGCCAGATTTTCCTCGCCAGCAGGCTTTGTGCTGTGTGCTGTGTGTCTGCTTGCTCGCCCGCTTCGGTGTGCTGCCTTTCCTCGTGAGTGCTCCCATCCCAAGGCTCCGGCTGTGTCTCCCCTGCATGCCGTGCGGTGCAGCCCTGGAGCAGCGGCCCGCACGCGACCCGCGCATCCAATCCATTCACGGCTCAGTCGTGCTTGCCTTGGGCATTGCATCGTCCGCGGCCATGCACCAGTGCCTTCTTCAACCTTGGAACATATTGGCCCACTAACTCGCCCGCCCGTCCAGGCTCCCTCCCACGCTCGACCGCAGTTGAGCACTTGACACGTGAAGAGAAGCCGATACGGCGCCAAGCAGAGCACGAGCACGCACGGCAGACATTCCAACATTTCAAACCCTCACTAGCCTGCGACGTCTACCGTCCCCCGCCCTCACGACGCTTCGTCTGACGCCTCCGCCTAGTGCACGTCACAGCCCGCGCTCGTTCTGTGCGAGCTGGGCGACGACGAGTGCAGATGTGGCTCACCAGAGCCCTCTCCTCCGCATTCTTCCTCGGCGCCATCATCTTCACCATACCGCTGGCCTTCGACATCGGCGGCCGCACATGTGGGCTCGCCTTCTCGCTGTCCCTGAGCACATACTACTTCGTCTACTCGGCCCTGCGCCTGGCCACGCCCGAGCGCTCACGGTTCAGATGGGCCCTATGCCAGCTGTTTGCGTCGACGCAGTGGTTGATGATGGGGACGCTGCTGATATGGAGCCTGAACAAATATTCGGTCGACTCGGACAACAGCTCGGGATGGGTGGAGCGGACTTTCGGCGGGACGAGGTCGCAAGATACCAGTGTATATGAGTGGATATTTGGCGCCGACGGCCTGCTCGAGACGGCGACGATCGGCCTATGGGACAAGTTTCTGAGATACAGTACGCCTGTCTTCCAGGTCAGCGAGGGATTCTGCAGCTTGTTGGTCATCCAGGCTGCCGGTCAGGTTACAAGATGGGTGGTGAACGGGGAGCGGGGCGACAGCTGGATGGTAAGAGCCAGTGCAAAATCATCCTCCCTCACAGCTGATAAGTTGTGGTAGATTGGTCTCTTGATCACCTCCGCATCCATCATCTCGTCGTCCGTTTACTTTCTCTGGCGGATAACCACCTTCCCCGAGATCAGCAACGTGGACGCAATTCTTATCGGCGCAGCGATTATGGCTGCCATATTCCTGTGTACGTGGGGCATCGTCAGCGGCAAAGGCAATCCTGTAGAATCCTCCCTACTCGTACGTGCTCTATATGCCTCGGTCACTCTCTAGCTAATGCTCCCAGTTCGCATATGTCACCCTATGCATCTACCAAATTTTCACAGACTACCAGCCTGCCCCGGGCTCTGTCGCCGCCGCCGATGCGCCTTCGGATCCAGCCTTGCCTCCTCTACCTCCCATAATAATGGCTTCATACACCACACTTCTCCACGCACTTGGTTCTCTACCAACGATAATGCATACGGCCTTCAGTCTCATGGTCGGCGCTGTCATGACCATCTCCCTGAGCGTTATCATATCGCTTGCCTACCGCGTCTTCGTATTGTATGCAGCCGCTCGCATTATACCTGCTATTCGAGAGAGCGGTGCGAGAGCGTTGTCGGAAGAACCAAGTCTGGACGACGATGATGACACCACCAAGATTTTAGGCCTTCTGACTTGGTTTAGCCCAAGTATTATAATAGCAGTCTACACCAGTCTGCTGATGCAACATTTCGCAAGCGGAAATGGCGATGCAAATGGAAGCGCCGTACAGGGCGAATGGTGGAAGAACCAGGGTGGCGAAACAGGAGGCAACCTCTGGCGCTGGGTGAACCTCGCCATTACCATGGCCGTGTACGCCATCGAGCTAAAAATGTCAAAAGAAGACGATGGGCGATTGACACACCACTGGAAAAATGACTAGAGAATGCGGCGGGACAGCGAGGATATGCAAGCACTTAGGAAGCGGAAACAGGAACTGGGCGAAGACGTCCATTTTAGGAGAATCCTGCTAGTGTTATTGGTTTGCGCTTTTTCTTTTGTCTCTATAAGCACGAACACGACTTTCAGATACCCCGAATTTGAACATGGGCAGTGTTGCTGGCGGCGCAGGGATGTCGATATGCATATATTACTACATTAGAACATGTATCACCTATCCGCCGACGGCGTTTGAAACTCAGATTTATCGCTGCCACGAATTGGGGAGGCTTTGACGATATTCCCGTGGACAGCACCGCTTGATCGAGATTGAGGTTGGGTTACGAGGGAAGTGCGGAGCATTGTTGAATAGAGTTCAAGGAAGGAGCGTTGTCACGCTGGAGGTCGACTCCTGTTACACCGCAACTCTCCACATCCTAGAAGTTGCTTTGCCCAACTTGACGGTGACATCCCTCCGATAAATGAAGCACCTCGAGGTCGTCCTCGCGTGTGAAGAGGTCCACTAGAACCTTTGCTCACGGGTCACAGCACTTCGAAATGAGCGAATAAGAATAGACGGGTCGAATACAATGAAATACTTATATCGGAAAACCTGTCTTGACAGAGTCAGAAGCCTACACCTGCCATCGCATCGACACGATTTTTTCGCTGACGACGAATCGACAAGAACCAACCATGGGGGCGTCCAACCGCACTTGCTAATATGTACAGATGAAAGCCCGACTTCGCAATGGCTCGGCAGATCGAATCCGGTATTTGCATGGTTCGGCATTCATCTCTACGCAAGCTTATCATTGCTTGTCCTGCTTATCCTTTGGCAACAGCATGCCACTCTTGCAGCTGAGCGGTCGTTGAATAGGCGGCACATCCCTAGAAACATGGCTTTCTGACGTATCCTTCCCCAGGGTTACTGTTTTGTCCGACGACCAGACGCGGGGTGCAGCTTAACCCGCACTTTGGATAGATGATGGGCAATAACCGGCAACACTGATCCTGGCCATTCTTCCCCTTTCCGGGTTTGGTAACGAACCGGATGTGTGACAATTACACATCAAAAGCGGCAACTGCAACATTCTGCACCGCGGACTTCCAAGCTTTTCAATACCGTGTCCGTGCGCGTAACGGGCCACGTCGCGTAACGGGCCACGAACAACATGCTCACCACCACAAAGATGAGGTTATTGTAACAGCTATAATAGCTCTTTTAACGAGATTTTTTGGTGGAGAGACCCGTAACATGCTCGCGATTGATTTGTATTATCTATATTTGCGTGGAACGTTGATGGTGCGGCCACGAGAGTTGGTTTTGGGTGGAGCAGCTGGTGCAGCTTCTGGCGACTCCCTGACAGCTGCAGTACCGCGCGCGCGTCTCTTGGGCTCACGCTTTGCTGAGGGCGCTCTTGAGGCTTTGCGCTTACCCGTTTGGGCAGTTTTAGATGCTCTCTTAGTGTTTTGGGCCTCGATTCTGGCCGCGCGAGCAGCTGCCTGTTCGGCCTTCAGCTGATCTCTCACCACTTTGGCTCTCTCTCTCGCCACGCGTCTCTCCTCAGCCTCTTGCTCTCGGAGGAGCTTAGCAGCAGCTTGAAGCTCCTTCCTGTTCGCCTTTGCAAGCTGCTCCTCATGCTCTTAGTGTTGTACTACTGCCTCACGTGCACGTGCCTCTCTCAGCTTGCGCGGTGACCAGAAGACAGCACCACCATGGTAATCCTCGCGCTGCTGCAAGTCGAGAGGTTTGCCGCGCTTTTTGTGCCTCCTCTTAACAGTAAGAGCCTCTCTCAGGCCGTTATTCTCATGGTGTAGCAGCTCGTTTTGAGCTGCGAGTGAGTGGAGCGTTTGAGAGAGCGTCTTGGAGTCCTCCGCGGCAGTATCCCTCACTGCAGAGCGTACGAGACGCTCCATGTGACGCCAGTCGCTCTCTTTGGGTGCTGGGGGACATGCTTCACCTCCTCTATGCTCGCTGGAGCTCTCTCTCGAAGCGTTTGAGTATAGCCTCTGGCTCCATGGGCCATATGCCAGTGGCTTCAAAGGAATTGAGGATCGTCTCTGTCGTGAAGGCAGACTGCCAGGCACCCCAGAACAATGGGAAGAAGTCTCCCTTCGTGACTGGGATGAGCCCTTGGCTCCTTTGGAGGTGGCTGGAGAGCTCCTTGGAGTAGCTACTTAAGAGAGGCTTGAAGCAAACAACATCGAGTGGCTGAAGCGTGTGAGTAGAGTGAGGGGGAAACACGGCCAGGAGTATA
Source organism: Laburnicola sp. R22_1 (assembly GCA_014281115.1). NCBI lineage: Eukaryota > Fungi > Ascomycota > Dothideomycetes > Pleosporales > Didymosphaeriaceae > Laburnicola > Laburnicola sp. R22_1. The sequence continues at coordinate 1,651,560 of JACONQ010000013.1, forward strand.
CGATGGGAGTCGCAGTAGTCGATAAAGTCCTTTGTGAGGTGACTGCCATGGCCGTCAAGTATGAGGAGACGCCAGTCCCTCCCGCGACGCGCTTTCTGCTTCGTACAGCGATCGAATACCTGCTCTAGCCACGCCAATCCGGTGTCGTTGTTCGTCCATCCTGACGGAGATGAAGCCACAAAGACGTCGTGTTGCCCGGCTTCAATGGCGGCCACCCATGAGGCCTGCAGTGAGCTGTTCGCCGACTGGTAGATGAGGCCGGGCGAGAGAGCACTCCCATCTGCGCAGACGGCTGCCAGGAGGGTGATCCACTCACGAGAGCCATCTTGGAGAGCTGCAGTGACCTCCCTACGCTCCCACATCCGACGGCTGAACACTCGTTTGGAGCGGCTGAGTACACCGATCATGAAGCCCTTCTCATCCATATTGTATATATGGCGAGGCTCCAAGCCGTACTGAGTGAGCTTGGAGTGTAGCAGCTTGAAGTACGCCTCGTACTTGTCCTTAGAGTCGGCTCTGTGGCGTGTGGCGTCCATCCCGAGGGTGTATTTAGAGGTGAGATGCTCATGGTTTCGGCTCAAGAAGCGCGTAACCCAGGCATCAGAGGCGCTCTCGGAGGAGATCTCAGAGGCGAAATTTCGTATCATCTCTCTTGTAGGTGGTAGCCCTCGCTTTGTTAAGCCTCCAATATACTCTACAAGCTCGTACTCTTGTTGTGGGCTGAGGAGTAGTTGATCGCGATGTTTGGCTTCCCGTGGGCGCTGACGACCTTGGTGTCTTTGAGTCAACGTAGTCTTTGGTACACCGAACTGACGAGCAATTGCGCGGTACGAAAAGTGTTCTCCTGGTTCTAGCGAATCAATTGCTGCAATCGCGTCATCAATCGGAGCCATAGTGGTGGAGTTACGACGCGTTAAAGTTGGTGGCTTGTCTGGTGTTTTGGTGTTCGTGACCCGTTACGCGACGTGGCCCGTTACGCGCACGGACACGGTAAGCTTTTCGCCCTTACTTTGTTGCATCAACTCTAAGTTGCCATCTCCAAGTTCTTCCAAAGAGCGTCAGGTTGACCCCGCAAACATGAAGTGGTCTTCTCTTGTTCTTGTTGCGCTTTTCAAAAGTCGCAGGCTGCGCTCCGTTTTGGATGTGGCACTGTTACTATCCAGCGTCTGGATCCTGTGGTGGAGCCTGGAAACAGCCCCTCTCTCTCTGCGCATCTTCACCAGGTCAGTCCAGTTCTGCATTTTGTGCATATGTAGCGCTTCTCGTCTACTATACTGACACGTTCAGGTCGTTGGCGGGAACGCCTTCGCTCCCAACATGACAGGCGACATCGGCGAGCAAGGCACATGCACGACGTGCACCTTCAGCGAAGATTTCAGGTGTGTCTTTCCACTAGCTTGATTCAACTTCAGTATCTCACTGGTCAAAGCAATTATTGGACTGCAGTGCTCTTTTTTAAGCACACGAACGGCTCGTACAAGGGTGTTAAGATCATGGAGAACGATGCGCTTCCCCGGGCATCAACGGCGGCATGACCATCTACTACACTCAGCAAGACTTTAACTCGAACGGTAACAAACACATCACTTCGTTCCCACCCGTGAGTATACATTCGCCTGCCTATTTAGAGCTTAAGATTCAACTGACATAGGACATATAGGGATTCCGCATGACTGTTGGGCACCCAACGCAGAGCGCTGATGGTCTTAAGAAGCATAAGGGGCTCCGATTCACCTGTCTCGACAACAAGTCTACGAGGTTCCCAGAAATAGACGATTTTCCCAAGAAGCCTTGCAAGGGCGGTATCATGACTGAACACCACTTTCCCGTGTATGTTTACACCCGAATTTTCGTCCTCAAAAATCTGCAGTTACTGAATATATTGATTAGCTGTTGGGACGGAAAACATCGAATTTGAAAAATGTGGCCAAGTGACGGCTCCAACTCCTTCGTCTTCAGCTACGGTGACCAGGAAGGCCACGGCTATGGCACACATGCCGACTACATGTTTGGTTGGAAGGGAGACGCTTTGTAACGCGCCATTGACTCCTCGTGCATGTTCGATGCGTTCGAGAACGGGAGGCCGCTGAAGAGTCAGATCGTGGCGCAGATGAATAAATGCCAAGCGAAGCAATTTGTTAATGACAATATTGACGGCTGTGAGTATATGTTTTGTCATCTGAATTCTGGTGATGACGATTCTGACGCATGGATTATAGGGCTCGATGCGCTGCCGGGAATGACAAAGGGTATGTAGTTTGTAGAAAGTGTGAAGCAATGGATTGCTTGTGTGACGGACATAGATGGAACCTTAAGGCTCTCGAGGGTGTTATCAAATTGCAAAATGCACTCGTTTTGACTCTTTCCCAATCCATTCACACCTTTTCGACGTCCAAGAACAGCTGCCACAGAACATTTTCATCCACATTTATTTTAGCTGTCGCATTTGAAGCGACCTGCCTGTTATTAACTTGCTAGAAGCAGTAACGATCATGCCGAGCGAAGGTGTGACAGACGGCCCCCTCACTATCTCCTGGGCTTGGGTCCTTGTAGCTTGCTAAAAGCGTCAACGTAGCCACTACCAGAGGCGAAAACACATCAGCCTCGACGAAGTGATTCAAGGAGATATTCTAGGCTTCTCTCTTGCTCGGCTTCCCGAAACATGGTGAACAGTTTCCCATATTGCCATTTCGGTACAATCCAGAAGAAGAAACCGAACACCCAGACATACCCAAGCATCCTCCCCAGGTGTGCACTAGCATGCCAATGAGGTCCTAGTACACGCTTCAGCATTTTGATGACCATCAATTCAAACGTTCCAGCTGCAAAGTTTCCGAGGAAGAATGTAAGATGATCGGCTAGATGTGCTGAGGCGTTCTGGCTGGTCACGTAGTCGGCCACGGCATGGCTCACACCCGAAACGAAGAAGGCCCAAAAAGCGAGCCACGTCTTTTGAAATCGCGAGTCTGGTCTCATTTGCAAGATTTTCCTAGCAATGAGACGGCCGGATGAAATGCAAGTCTGAGTCATTATGGAGTGCCTAGAGATTATATAAGGCTAGCGTCTGTACAAGTGATATAGACTACAGTAAAGGGGTATTAAACACCCACCAGAATCTTCCCCAGAATCGTCGGATGCTGTACGCTTGCGACAGGCTGCCGAACAAAAACTGCCACTCTTCCGGCTCGTCTAGACGTCGAATTGCGACAAAGACGATTGATGCCATAGCGTTGTAGGCGTCAATCGGGCACACGGACGACAAGATCCATGCCAGAGCCATGAAAGCTCGTAATTTTACTTCTTTAGCAGTGTACGCTTCGCCCCAGAGTATCCGTCGCAGCAGTATCGTACGTGCAGGAGCAAAGTCGGCGGATGTGATGCCCTCTCGCGCGATGACGGCCGGACCCATGACCAGAAAAATGTATCTGTACATAGTCCGGTACAGCAGAATCTTTAGCAAGCGTATAAAAACAAGTCTCCATCGCCCAGATGGATTCTTTTTCCTCTCATGCGGCCGCCCGTCTCGAACGGCTTTCCAATCCGTTTCTCGACTTGCATCGAACACGAGCTTGTAGATGCAAAGCCAACGTTGTCGTAAAGACCCTCCCGTCAGATACACAAGATCGATCAACAGTAAAGAGCCAATGTGTTGCGTCCATATGAAGATGTGCTGAGCCCAGATACCCGACAGGCCGGTAGCTTGCTCGAGGTTTCGACTTGTGACCAAAGATAAAGCGGCTGCGAAGAGTAGGTAGGGGAAGAGTATGAGGCGTCTGGGGTACGAGAGTTGGATGCTGACGAAGAATATAAAGACGCAAAGGAGGTATGCTGTGAGCGGTATGAGCGTGGATAGGAGGGCCATGTGACTCCCGATGGCTTGTAGCGGATGATGGCAGTGGGTCGTACAGGGGCAGATAGAGTTGTTAAGTGAGAGGCTGGGGGCTAGTTTTACCAAGTAAACGTGTGAAGATCTATATCCTGAAATTGGAATAACGTTAAATCACGTTCACTTTGACTTTCACCTTCCGGATATTAGGTGTAGTGTCAGGCCTTGTTATACGAAAATAGGATGCTGTTCGAAAATATTATAATGAGAGTGGTTGCGATCTGTATTTAGTTTGGATTGCTGCACACATGTGGAACGTGGTCACCTTATTAGTATGGTGTGGGAAACGCAAGCAGCCTGGTTAGTTCTTGCGTTGTTTGAAAGGTCATATGAATATTATTCCATACAGCGTGTAATAGAGTGGCCTTGGTAAACAGGCAGACCTAAAAAGCGGACCTATGCTTGGATGCCTTCGTGAGTTGCGATTGACACCAAGTAGGGTTGGTTCCCGGTGTGGACCTTTTCTCATCAAACCATTGTTCTAGCTCTGCCTGCAAGCGCAAAAGTAGTAGAGTAATAAGGGATAGCTGTGATGGATGGAACATGTTGGGAAGACTGTGTGAGGTGGAAATGTGCCATCATAGAGTTCGAGTAGTCGTTCGTGATTGATTGCTCTAGTACCTGGTTGACAACACCCTTCTGAGAACCCCACCAACTCGGACAACATCGACCTGCTCCGAGACCGTTGACGTATTCGAGGAATAAACTACTTCAATAGACTGTATAAATATCGGCAAGCGAATAGTGAAAGCATGTAACCTCATGTTGCGAGGATTCAATCCGCGCTCTTGTTTCCGACGGCGAATGTCTGCTCTCCGAAGGCAGACTTGAACTCAGGATTGCTCTTCTTGCTCATCCAAACCGTAAGTGTAGGGACCTTCATATATTCGACGATCGTGTCGTGGCCGTTTTCTGCGGGTTCAAAATCCTCGTCTCCCTGACTGGCTCGCGATCCCTCCTTGTGGCTTGCCAGCCGCTTCGGGACCGTTCGACTTGCGAGACTCGTGTACATGAACCACATCTCTGCTGGCCCCTGGTCCTTCGTGGGAGCAACGAGTCTCTTCGCCATTTCGACTATTCCTACCAGCTTTGTTGTGCCTTCACCCTGCGCGGAGACTGCTATCAAAACGTCCTCCTTCCTTAGCTTGTCGTTTGGGTCCTGTGTAGAAGTAACGTTGCGTTCGAACCCGAGGATCGCTTTAAGCCGATTGATACCGGAACTGACGTTCTGATTCCTCGTAAAGACGACCGGAACGCACTTTTCATCCCAAACGTGACTATGGCTCAACCTCTTCTCCACCATGTTCAATATCTCCGGCGGCAGCAACGTCCAAGGTTCGTACAGCGGCCCAAGGTCGACCTTGGCTACGCCGGAGGCAAGAGCTGAAGCGTCTGCGGCGCCGGCGTTTGTCTTGCGCTTCTCCTCCGCCCTGGATTCGCCCGACGCGTCCCTTGGCCCCTCCCTCGTGGTTGTCGTATTCAAGCTGGGCAAAGTCGGCCCATCGCTCAAAAATGAGGCTGCAGTTGATATAAACAGCGTGGTATCGCCCGGCGAGGAACGAACCGGTGACGAAGAGCGCATTGTCACGGCTGTAGTATGTAGCGGGGCTTGTTCGTTGTGGTGGCGCGGGGGTTTTATGCGTACATTTGTATTAAGCGAGTTCAACAAACGCGTCCATCTAATCGCCGAATCACATGTTCATAACACGCCCGGGGCCGCGCCCAAACCCCAGCCCAGGCCCTACATCTCTGCAAATGTAGCATAGGTTCTCGTTCTCCACAGTCGGTCAGCACAAACTGCATATAATATGAGATGTCTAGCCCTTAGTTATCATTGGAAGCTGCGTATCATCCGACCTGGCGCCCAATACGCAGGTTCAACAGAATCTCATGCCTCCCTTTTAACACGTCTACATCTCGACTATGAATGCATCCTCGTTGAGACTGAAGTCGTGCTACTGCCTCCTCAACACGGACCGGTGCGTAGCCCACTGACTATTCGTACGAATCACGCAGCAGCCGCCTCGTTCCTTTCTACCAAGTCTCCGACCCCCAGCTGCCTCCCGACCCTTACCAACCTCTTCCTCCTCCTCACATCCTCACTTCCCACCCCGTCACCCTCGTCGTGTCCCACACTCTCCTCTTCATCTGCCTCGAGCCTCAGATCCGCCTTCAAATCTCCCAAATCCATTCGCATACTGTACGCATTCTCGCCATCGGCATAGTACTTCTCCTCGATCTTGTCTACCTCGAAGCCGAGGGTGTCGCGATAGAGATGTAGGGCAGCCTGGTTGCTCACACGGACGTGCAGACTGACATACTGCGCTGCGAATGTTTCGGCCATGGCACGTTGTGATTGACGCATAAGCTTTTCGGCGAGGCCGAGGCGGCGGTGCGTGCGCATAACAGAGAGAGAGGTGATGTGTCCATGGGGGACGCCGTCGGCGGGATCTTCTTCCATTTTTGCAAGGACGTAGCCGACGATCTTTGGAGGGTCGTAAGGAGTCTGGGGTGGCCGTGAGTTCTGAGAGTGTCAGTGGGGTGGGTTTTTGTCGGTTTTTTGCATGACGAGTGAAGTGAGACTGTAATCATTGATGTTGTAGCGGCGTCGATTTGCAGGACGACAACCGTATCACGTGCTGCACTTCTCTCGAGGGCTCTAAGGTTGATGGATTCGGCATGCCCCTAGAGTAGGCATGTCTCTCGTCGCCGTGAGCTTCGCCTCGAGAGTAGCCTTCGTCCTCCATCTCTTTGTCTGACTCGAACGGATTGGGAAAGAGAAACTGCGTTACTCACATCAACCGCCACATAGCTCAGCTGCGGCCAACTCATAGCATGGTACAGGTAGTATTTGCAGAAATAATTCTCGGGAAGATTCGTGATATTCGCAAGCTGCACGTGCGGAATGTCGTCCGGCCGCAGTACTCTGATGTCCATTGCGCCTTCACTCACTCTTACTGTTCCTGGAATGTTTTGGTGTCAATGGCCCCGATGATTCGTGCAGCAAGCGACGAAGGGTGAAAAAATGATGGTAGACGGAGGATGTACTCGGTGCTGCGTGTAACTTGTTCCAAGGTTAAACACAGGATGTAGTTGAGGATTCTAGCGGTGCTTATCTAAGTCCCGAAATTGTTACTGTTAGTGCCTGCTGCCTGTGGCTCGTGCGTGCGAGTCTCAAGCGGACCAGTTGGGCGAGGGGACAGAACCTTGCAACTCTTCTGCGACGAAGAATGTTTACAGCAGCACTTGTACTAAAACTCAATGGATCAGAGTTGAATGCACCAAAAACAAAGGAAGTAAGATGAGATTAACCAGCTGCGTTCAAATCTGGTACGTGTCTCACCTTGAGCTGAAGAGGCGCGCATACAAATATAATTTCGCGTGGACATCTGGCCTCTATATCTTGCTCACATAAAATACAATCAACGCCCTAGATTATGCATTGCCTTATCATGCTGGATATCACATTCTCGTAACCTTCATCACGTATGCTTCACTGAATTCGCTCTTACCGCTCACATCAATCCGCCCAACACCACTTTGCCCACGCCTCCCACTTCTGCTCGCACCCCCTGGCGACACGACTCTTCGAATTCTCTTACAACGCTTGCGAGTATAACCTTCCGCACTTTTGCATCTGCCTTGTTGAACAACTCGCCTACAGTGCTTGGCACCCCGGCACCCGCCTGTACGATACTCTCCGGGGTACTGAGTAAACTCAAGATCTTGGTGTAGCAATCGATCAGCACGTCGCATAGCGTAGCGAAGGTGCTGAAAATATCGGGGTCGAAAGGTAGCGAAGGCGTCTGCAAGTACGAATAGGACTCGTTTGGAAGTAGTAGGTCGTCGTTTGGCGGAGAGTCCATAGTAGACGACGGTTCGTTGAAACCACCTTGACCCATCAAGCTAGCAAAGTCATTTCCTGCAGCACTGCTACTTCTCCTGCCTTTCCCGCCTACATTCACCCTCTTGAACATCTGCATGCCTGGGATTCTTCCGCGGCCCAGGCTGCTCGGCGCGCTTCCATCAGCGGGGTGTATGCTCTGGTACTGTTCAAATTCGACAAGGAGGGCGTTGAGCGCTTTCAGATAGTCGGTGGGATTGGACGAATTAAGATCGAGAATCGAGGGCAGAGAGAAGCCGAGGAGCAGGTAGTGTGTGGCGCGACGAGCGAGGTTGCGGGGCGTAAAGGAAGGTAGGCGGGTCAGGTCTGTCTTGGAGAAGAGGAGAGTGTTGAACCAGTATATGCGGCCTTCATGTCTACCGTGTATTAGCGCTGCTTGGAGAAGGTGGATGGTGCAAGACGCACGCTTTGCGCAAATAGTCCAAAGTCGAGATCCTCTTGGAGGCCATCTCCTGAATGTGCTGAAAAATGACGTTGGGGTTGGAACCGGTCATTGCTATCGGAGCCGCGGGTCCGAGTCCGCCCGCATTGTAATTCATGCCTCCCGCATATATGCCAGTATCCTGGCGTCGCAGCGGCTGTGGGTCCTTTTGGGCGTGAGGATGTCGAGCGGTGCCAAAGGGCGTCTTCGGGTTATCAACTGCGGACAGTGGTGTGGCGTCTGACCTCACATTCTCAGCCGAGCGCTGCTTGGTCCGTGAAAAGGTGGATATGGACAGGGCGGGGCGAGCGGGCGCGACGGCGGCACTGGAGGTATTGGTCGTCTTCTCGGGAGACAAGGAGATCATGTGCGAGGAGGTGCTGCTTGTGTTCTCAGACGAGATGGTACGCAGGCTCGCGCTGCGCGAGCGCTGCAGTTCGCCGAGCGTCGAGTTGCGGCGCGGGGGCGATTGGCTGCTGTCAGCTGGGCCTGGAAAGTTGATTGTTGGCGGCGAGGCGGCGGTCTGGGCGAGAGGTGTCTTTGGCTTGTTGTGCAGGTGCCTTCCACCAAAGAAAGAAGGTCGACGTGAGAATATGCCGTCGTCCATAGCGGTGGATGGACGAAGGAACGCAGCGAGGCTCCGACCTAGTGGGGATATAGGTTTCTGACAGGGCGCGTGTCGGAGATTGCTGCTGCTGCTGCATCGCACGAGCGCTGGGCTGGCTCAACATCATGTCTATATATTCACACGCGACGGGTGGGTAGAGATCAAGCATGGTGCGCATCCTCGAGGCCTTGCACTGTTCGAACCTGTCGCCGAATAGGAAGCTTGGAGAAACTGACAGCGGCGACTTGGGAGATGTTCTTCAGGTCCTCCTCAGAGTCTCAGACATCGACTGGCAAGGTGCTGGGATAGAGCTTGCATATGCGGAAACATTGATTTGTGCAGAAAGTAGGTGCAAGTGGACTTTGTATGAGGCATCCTGAGGTAACATGCAGCGTGGCGATTTTGCAATCTCCATCGATCGGCCTCCTCACCATGGGTGGACATGATGGTGGGTGGGCTGTTCCTGCCATTTGAACGCGAATGCCGCGCGCTAGGCTTTTGCCCCAACCACCCTGCAATCCTATGGATGTCGCCCGTATTACGCATTTCAGGCATTACACGTATCTAAGTAGCGAAATTGATGCCATTATTGATGACGAACAATCAATCGAATATAACTCATGAGTGAACGCCGTGAGTAGAGGGTACTGGGTGGTGGGTGGCGGGTGCTGCTAACGACCAAGAAAGAGCGTGGGTAGGCGCTCGTCACGCTCTCCTTTGACAAGTAGATACACTCACCGGGACAGATCAGCTAGCAGGTCTCGCAATAGGCGTCGGGATTCGCCTGAGAGTTCGTCCTTTCAACCCCGAGACGATTAACGGCCACTTTCTCCTGTGGCAACAGGCATGAGCACCCGGATAGATCAACAACAGAGCTTCGAAACGACTCGCGGACGAGACTTTGCATGGGACGGACGGGAACATGGGCTCATCTCCTATTCAAAAAGGTAATCGATGACTGCCCCAGCAATCGATCCTCAATAACGGGGGATACCGAAGCCGTAAGTTCATTGCCATGCCTCATTAAACTTCCGGTTGCTCTTGCACTCCCAAGCTCAAAACACTCCAGGACTCCATGATGGCGATCAATTAGCACGCTATCCGGCAGTTTTCACGACGACTGAGAGCATGCCGTTTCTATTATTAGCCTGTCTACGAGACGAGAATCCGGTATGAATTGAATTGGTAGGATCCACGGCCATGGGTGCTCTCGGCACAACGTCGGCCTTGCTCTACGCCGAGTGCCAACAACCCCACAGTCCCCGGCAGCGCGGTCGCAGCGTCATACATCTCACTCCGCCATGATTCGCAGACACAGCGCAAAAGTACGTACGAGCTGCCCATCCTCCAACTGCCATCTGACGCTGTCACAGGGAGAATGGATCCCCACCGAGGGAACTTGGCCAGTGAGCCCACAAGAGGACGTGGAGATCAGTAGAACGAGGATCTGGGTAGATGGCTGTTTCGACTTCAGTCACCACGGACATGCCGGCGCCATGCTGCAGGCCCGCCAGCTGGGCTCCGAGCTGCTGGTCGGCGTGCATTCAGACGAAGCCATTCTCGAGAACAAGGGCCCTACGGTGATGCGTCTGGACGAGCGGTGCGCTGGAACACGCCCCACGACCAAGATGCACTTGCTGATATGGGCAGGATCATGGCTGTCGAGGCCTGCCGCTGGGTCACACGCGCCATCCCCCATGCGCCTTACGTGACCTCGCTCCCGTGGATCTCGCATTACGGCTGCTGGTATGTGGTGCACGGCGATGACATCACCTCAGACAGCAACGGCCAGGACTGCTACCGCTACGTAAAAGCCGCTGGCAGATTCAAGGTGGTAAAGCGGACACCAGGCATCTCGACGACCGACCTAGTCGGCCGTATGTTGCTGTGCACCAAGACACATTTCATACAGTCGCTGGAGAAGAGGCTGGCCGGCGAGGAGGGACCTGGCGGCGAGGCAGAGCGCAAGGAGACCGGCGAAGCGATGCTTCAGCGCATAAAGGACTACGCAACCGATGCGACAGGCCTAGCACCCGGCTGTGATGTGTGGTACTGGCATGCATCGCGCCCGGCCAAGTACCGCAGGACCACTCAGAGCTCCTCTGCGGACCAGCGGCCCGGTGCTACGCGTCAAGACTCGACCGCTCACCACCAGCCAGTAAAAGAGGAGAAGGGCAAGTTCCGCCAGCTCGTCCATGGAAAGGGTGATCAACCTGGCCAAGCCATCATCTATGTCGACGGGGGGTGGGATCTCTTCTCTTCTGGGCACATCGAATTCCTTCGCCTGGTGACTTCCGCGGAAGAGGATGCAGCAAAGCAAAGAGGGTGGTATACCGAAGAGGCCAAACAGCAAAGGGTAGAACAGACCGGGTCGGACTACGGCCCAATTTTCTTAGTTGCCGGCATCCACGACGACGAAGTTATCAACCATTGGAAAGGCATCAACTACCCAATCATGAACATCTTCGAGCGTGGCCTATGCGTCTTACAGTGCAAGGTGAGTACACCCAAGCCCAATCGAACGGACACATCTAACCACAAGATAGTACATCCATGCCGTCGTCTTCGGGTCTCCATTCTCGCTCTCAAAAGCCTTCCTCGTCACTCTCCCATACGGCACACCATCTGCTGTGTACCATGGCTACACGTATTTTATGCCTCTTAGCTACGACCCATACGCCTCGGCCAAGCAACTGAACATCTACCGCGAAATCGGCAACCACAGCTTTCAGAACGTGAATGCTGGTGAGATAGTGGCGCGAATCATGAAGAGTCGCACAGCGTACGAGGAGAGACAGAGAATAAAGGGGGAGAAAGGAGCATCGGAAGAGGCTGAGAAGCGGAGACAGGACCTGGAGAGGGAGCAGCGGCGGAGAGAGGTAGAAGGGCAATTTGGCCTCTAAGAGTGGGTACGCATTAATGTGGGGTTTCAGCAGCCCGGGCCGTGACATATTTCAATGGTCGTCTCTAAATAGGCGCGGCAATGCATGTCTCACAGAACATGTTACACTGTCTCAATATCTTCCCAGTGCACGATCAGAAGTCGGGTTGCAAATGAAGCAGAGGAACCCAGGACGAGATATTTACCCTGTACCACCCACCTTAATGGATCCCAACCAACACAAGATGGTTTGCCTCTGCCACATGTTGCTGGTATTCTAGCAAGAGGCCTTCAGGATGAACGGGTCGGAAGCGGATTAGCTGAATGAAGAGCTATGGTGGCAATGGTGGCGGAACAGGGTGCTGCACAATATACAGTGGCATTCAGTAAGACAATATCAAAGTCTAGTATCTTTTATATTTTTCATTGTTTTTCCTCAGGCTATTCTCACCAAGAGGGACGTCAGCCGGCCGTACTAAGCGTACATGTACGCTTAGTCATTAGTATCTTTTATATACAGCTTGTTCTTCTTCCTCAGCATCTGTCTATGCCTTCTCAATCTCAGCAAGTGACTCCTTCAGCGCACCGATCGCCTTTGTGATGTCTCCTCGGTCTTGATCCGTAACACTGACACCCATGTGTCCTAGACGAATATACTTGGACGCAATCTCCTTGTGTAGACCGCCCGCAAAGACAACGCCTTTCTTCAAGAGGATAGGGATGACATCGGGCGGCGAAGTTCCCTCGGGTAGGTAGATGGCCGTCATGGTGTTTGCTTGATTCTCCGGCTTGGAAGCAAGCTGCTTTAGGCCGAGGTCGGCGACTGCCTTCTTCACCTTTTGCGACGCGGCTCTGTGATCGGCGAAGCGCTCCTCGAGTGGCCGCGAGAGGATTTGCTTGAGGGCGGTGTCGAGGGCGTGGACTAGTTGGGGCGAGGGCGTGGCGAAGTAGGAAGCCTTCTTTTCCTCGTAGTTTTGCATAACTGTGGTGTTGGTTAGCACGCTGTGATACATGTCTTCGGGACCGACTTACTGGGCAACCAGTTCTTCCACGAGCCGAAGTAGGACGTAGGCCTCGTCTTCCTTGCTTTGAACGTCTCAATGGCACGACCGGACACCATGAGCACACTCAGGCCCGCCGGGCATCCGATGGCCTTCTGGGTAGCTGTGAGGACGACATCGAGCTTCCAGTCGTCGAACTTGATTTCCTCGCCGCCGACGCTGCACACACCGTCTACCACGACCAAGGTGTCTGGGCTGACCCTGTGCACAAGCTCACTGAGCGCCTGGATCTCGCTCAGCACGCCTGTGCTTGTGTCGACGTGGGTGATTGTCAAGATCTTGTATTTCTTCTCCTTCAATGCCTTCTCGACCTCGTCAAGCTGTGGCCGGTCGCCAATTGGTGCCTTCAGCTGCGTTGGCTTGACTCCGTACGTCTCGAAGCAGTCGGCGAATGAGTCTGCAAAGTATCCGGTATGCAAGACGAGCACTTCGTCGCCGGGCTCTGCCAGATTCGCAGCGACCTGGTCCCAGCCGAGCGTGCCAGAGCCGGAGATGACAAAAGGCTGCGAGGCGGGGTCGGTCGTTTGAAAGAGCTTGCGCAGGTTGGACAGGACATCGCCGAACGTGTTGACGAAGGGCTGGCCAACATGCGATTCGCTGCGGCGTGTCAGTACATGCTGATGGTGTCAATGCTTTCCCTCGGCTGCGGAGCATACCTGTAATGGCTCATGGACTGCAGAACCTCATCATCGAACTCAATTGGGCCCGGAATGAGCAGAGCAGGGTGTGGTGGCTGGCTAGACATGTTCGTTGGTGTCTTGGGGTCTGGTGCTTTCTGTGGCTCTGGCGGCTTCTTTGCCTTTGTGACGTTCCCTCGGTCGTCTTCGAGTTGCGCGCTTCTTTCAGTCGAGAAAGGCGTGTTGAGTTCGAGGAACGGATTGGAAGCGAGGTGTCCGGAGAGTTGGTTCAAGCGGGAGTTTGGGCTTGGGCGTGAGGAAGCCACGGTTGGTGCGGTGATGAATGCGGGGTATCGACGGCAATTGAAGGCCGGGGCTCTTGGAAGCAGGTAACGTAGGGCAGCCAGTTTGTCTTGTTGCGCGATGCCGGATTGATTTGGTAATGAATGACTGCACTCTTGGGACTGTCGTGCTAGACTAACTCTTTACACAGCATCTATGTAGCTACTTGTGTGGTAAAGACGGCACCAGGAGAATCACGGTGCACAGGTGTTTTTTTAGTCCCTTACGTAAGCCAACTACCTAAAATGTGAACTTTTGCGACGAGGCATCTTTACAGCGGTACAACTGGCCTTTTGTATGGCTTATCCTAGGCAGCAAATGGTGATTGCTGAGACTTTTGTCGTTGCATGTAAAGGGCTATTAAATAATGATTGCAGCGTTGGCCACAGGCGCTCCGGCGGCCGGGATGTAAATACCCTGTCTCGGCAGTCAATGCGCACCGTCACTCAATGCGCAACCCCAACATGACGCGCCCCAACTCCACCAATATGGACCCAATTAACGCCGCGATAGCAGCAATCGAAGCGCAAGAGCCAGGAGAATTTTTATCATACAATAAAATCGCCAAAGAATTTGGTGTTGTACGCTCTACGTTGACGCGCAGGCACCAACGCGTCACGCAGGCGCGTACTATCACTGATGGTACACGTCGTCTACTCCATCCACAACAAGAAAAGGGGCTTCTACAATATATCACCTACCTTACTAAGCGTGGCCTTCCTCCTACACAGCAGATAATACAAAATTTTGCTTCCTACATGGCAAAAAGAGACGTCAGCATGTCCTAGGTTGATCGCTTTGTTAGGCGCAACCCCAACTCCTTGATCTCACAATAGACAACTAGGCTTGACAGCAATCGCCACAAGGCTAATTCAGAGGCAAAATACAGGCTCTACTTTGAGCTTCTACACAAGAAAATTACAGAGTATAGTGTAGAGCCTCAGCATACGTACAATATGGACGAGAAAGGCTTCCTCCTTGGTATCACTGGCCGCTCAAAAAGGATCTTCGATAGGCCTCTATATAAGAGTCGCTAAGTAAGGCAGTCTATACAGGACGGCAGCCGTAAGTGGATCTCGCTCATCGCATGTATATGCGCCGACGGATCTACTGTTGATCCAGCGCTAATCTATCAATCTGACGCCGCGACTCTACAATCAAGCTGGGTTGAAGAAATCAACGTCAATTCTCACAGAGTCTTTATCACCTCATCAACCTCTGGATGGTCAAACAATAAGATAGGGCTTCAATGGCTTAAACAGGTGTTTGATCGCTGTACAAAGGAGAAGGCTTAATGGCAGTGGCGACTCCTAGTCCTTAATGGGCATAGATCTCACGTTACTATGGATTTTATCAACTACTGCGATCAGAATAAGATCCTCCTTGCGATATTTCCCCCTCATGCGACTCATACGCTGCAGCCTCTTAACGTCTGCGTATTTAAGTCTCTCTCAGCTGCCTACTCTGACGAGCTCTCCGGATACCTGTATAGGAGCTAAGGACTGTCAACAATCGCCAAAAGAGACTTCTTTACGCTATTCTGGAAGGCCTGGACGACGTCAGTTACGCCGCAGTTGATTACCAAAGCTTTTGAGTGTACAGGTACCTCGCCGCCAGATCCAACGCCTATCCTCAAAAGGTTTAACAAAGAGACTCTGCCAGAGCCAGAATCACCAGTGAGCTCTACCTCAGTACTTAGCGCGTCAGATTGGCGTAAAATAGAGCGACTGTTACGCTCCACTGTGAAGGATATCGCGACTGAGGAGTCGCGTAAGCTGAGCCAGACGATACACTCAATCTCTGTACAAAAGCAGCTCCTAGAGCATGAAAATAAGGGTCTCCGAGAAGCTCTTGCAAACCAGAAACGGCGTCAAACAAAAGGCAAGACTCTGCCCTTAGAGCAACCTAAGGAGTGGCATGGAGGAGCAGTTTTCTGGTCACCTGCCCGCGTACAGAGGGCGCGTAACTCGTTCAGCCAGCAGGAGGCTGAAAAACAACAGTTACAACTCCAAAAAGCTCAGCAGCAAGAGATCTATATAGCTAATAAACAGCTTAAAGCTCGTTTACAGCAGGAGAAGCGCGTTGAGCGGGCAGCAGCCGGAGATGCGCGCGCCAAGGAGAAAGCTGATCAAGCTGCTGAGCGACGCCTCTGTTAACAGGCTCGCAAGACTCAACAACAACTTCAAAAACGTCTCAAAATTGCCAAAAAGGGAAGTCAGAAAGCTTCAAAAGCTACTCATACAGTTACAAAGAGGAAGAAATCTACGCCAGCACCTGTACGCGTTGATGCGGCGGCATCTGCGCCATCAACGCCATCATCGCGCTGTGGCCGTATAATCAGAACACCAAGCAGATATCTATAATCTGACTAGCTAGCAATCATCTATAGCTCTATAAGAAGCCAACTCTAGAAAATCTCGCGATAAAAGCTTTTGTGTAGAGCTCTATAGCCTCATATTGCTGGCTGAGCGATTACGTTGGGGTTGCGCATTGAGTGACGGTGCGCATTGACTGCCGAGACAGGGTAGTGCTAGACGTCTTTCTGTAACGTGTCCGTGCGCGTGATGCGCCACTTCGCGTGATGCGCCGCTTCGCGTGATGCGCCGCTTTTTACTAGGAAAATCAAGAACAAGGAAGTTTAAAGCAGTATAACTCTTTAACTACCTTTCCTTTTTAAAATCTTCCTTTATTAAAGTTATTAAGAAAGACCATCTCTATAACTTTAGAATTTTAGTTTTCTAATAATAATTAGTTTTAAGAAAAAAGTATAAAAGTCCTAAAATTCAAGTCCCTAAAATTTAAAAATAATACTTTTTTAGGTATAAAGTATACTATTTAGAACACATTTTATATTAGGTTCTTTTTAATAAAACTCTTAACTAAAAAGTTAGATTATCTTTTTATTTTTTAAGAAAATAAATTAGGAAAGATAATCTATCTTCTTAAGTAGCTCTTTATAAGAAAAAGTTCTAATATAAAATATATTCTAAATAGTATACTTTATACCTAAAAAGTATTATTTTTAAATTTTAGGGACTTGAATTTTAGGACTTTTATACTTTTTTCTTAAAACTAATTATTATTAGAAAACTAAAATTCTAAAGTTATAGAGATGGTCTTTCTTAATAACTTTAATAAAGGAAGATTTTAAAAAGGAAAGGTAGTTAAAGAGTTATACTGCTTTAAACTTCCTTGTTTTTCTTGATTTTCCTAGTAAAAAGCGGCGCATCACGCGCACGGACACGTTATCCCTACTAGGAAGGTAAATACTTCTGTTGGCTGGTGGCTGGTGCTTTGTGCGCCACCAAGTTAGCTTGCGCCCATTTCGATGGGAATGCCGCTATGCCCGCCTTTAGAGACCTGGAATGGGGCAGTAGCTGGCTCGCATACATCACGCAAAGCGAAGCGGGTGGCTGGCCATAAGTACAGAACAGGCACAGTATATGGTTGAAAAGACCGCCGTGCTCAGGACATCTGCAGGAGGCCATTGCCGTCCTGCAGGGATTGCTGAGCCTTGGGAGACCGGCCTAATAGCGCGACTCCTGCCTCATTGCCGTAATTGTTGCTGACGACTTGGTGAGGAGGCGTATAGTTAACATGTAATTGCCGGGCGAGGTACGAGCGGAACAAGTCTGTCCTTGACATGACCGTACTGGGGACGGCGGGTACTGGGGACGACGGCGGGTACTGGGGACGACGGCGGGTACTGGGGACGACGGCGGGTACTGGGGACGACGGCGGGTACTGGGGACGACGGCGGGTACTGGGGACGACGGCGGGTACTGGGGACGACGGCGGTACTGGGACAGTAGGAGTCCTAGGAGAACTGTCCTAGGACAGTGGGAGTCCTGTGTCACGGGCCCAAGAGCTTCTGGGGGCCCAAACCCTCACACAGGAACCCTACTGTTCTGGTATAGTTCTCCTAGGACTCCTACTGTCCTAGTCCTATTGTGATCCTGGGAACGATGTCCCAGGCCTGGAGGCAATAGCATTGCGACGGGCCCACTTACATTAGAGTCCCCTTTTCGGTCCTCCTTAGAGGCTCTGTGTGAGGAAGATCCGTCGTTCCTAGGACCTTGCCATTCCTAGAATGCCTACGTAATACGCCTCGAAACAAGAAAGTGGGTCACCGACCAATCAACGGAAAGGAAATATGGACCCTAGCGAGGGAGACGAAGATGCTCCAAAATGCCTCGAGTGAGTGTGGAACGATGTCACCCAAGCTATATAAAATAAAAGGCTGCTGTAGCCAAGGCGCTGCCCCACGACTTTCTGCCTCAGAGCCCGGTCTGTGCAGAATTCGAGCGATGTGACCTCCAACTTCAACCCAATTTTTGAAGGGGCAGCTCAATATCTACATAAGAACAAATCCAAGAAAACTTCAAGATGAAATTATTCCAGGTCGGAGCCATCGTGTCAAAGGCAAACGTCCCCGGCGCTATGGCCATCGCAGCTGAGAAATCCAGAGAGTTAGTTACAGAGACCCTTCCGCAAGCGACTTTCAAGGCGTGAAATGGGTGGCTGCCAACCCAGGCACAGCCGCTGCATGCGGTGCGGCAGGAGTTGGGCTGGTTCTCGTTGTCGCGCCGGCGTCGGTGGCAGCTCCAGGGCTGGCAGTCGTAGGTTTCGGGGCAGACGGGATCGTTGCAAGTGTGTGCACCTCGTCTTTACCCTAATTTTGTCAATGCAAGTCATATTTATCTGTCTGTAACTTAAGGAAAATGTAAGGGCTTAATTGATGAGAACTAAATATGTCTGGATGGACCACATTTCCGGGACAGATGGTTTGGCTCGTTCAATTTGGGCGACTACCGTCTACGGCTAGCAGGTAGCATGGAATTTTCATGCTGCATCGCTTTCCACTATTCTCCCTCCTCTCCCAGAAGTATCCCGCAGCTCTTCTTGTAGCGCCCGAAACTCCTCATCCAGAGTCTTCGCATCGTTGTACAGCGTGGAATTATCAAAATCGATTAGAGTCGCTTTTCCATCGTGGATGAGAAAATTATGCTTGTTAATGTCTCCGTGCTTGATTCCCAATTTGTGTAGTCTCAACAATGTCAGCTGACACAGAGAAAGATCTTCCGGTGTTGCATGACGGCAATCAGTGATCCGTTCTATGATGAAGCCGATGACCCTGCCTTCCTCACTTAAGTGGCCGAGAAATTTGGGGCCGATTTGATGATTTTCGATCCATTGGTACGCAGATGTTTCGGCGTCGAGTTGGGGCGTCTCCCAAGCAAATCGTGCAAATTTCGCTATAATTGTCGAGTTGAATCGAGGACACGTGGCTTCGTAGACATTTGAGCGAAGTTTTTGTCCCATGTGAAGCTCCAAATGATCTATCTGAAGCGGATGCCAGATGTTCGTGACTCCGGGGAGTTGAGCCTTCGTGACTCTGGCGAAATGAGGACGCCCATTTGGAGTATTATGTGATATATGGCCCTTATTCCAGTCACCAGGTGGTAGAGGTGGTAACATAGAGATTAAGGAAGGCCCGAAGCACATGTCACCAACATCGTATAGTCCGGGATCGATGGTAAGATATTTAACGAATTTCAATCAACAAGGATCCGGAATTCACTTTGGTCCTCTGGGTCCACACTGGCCTGAAGTACCTGAATGTCTGGGACGGTGCCCAGCATTGAATTGGCGGATGAAGAATTGGAGTATAGTGACTTCCGTTGAGTGCAATCGCTGGAAAGTTCTTAACGGAGGGATTCTGTGAGAAGAATTTGAGATGATACCATTTGCTAGACAAGATGTTAGATATGCAATGGATACACAATTCCCACAGTTTCCTAAGCGAAGTTCATCGGTTCTGCATTATATTTAAGACCGATGTTACGTACGAATTTTGTGAAAGGTCACTTACGCTGAGGTACACGGTAGATGAGAACTAGTGCCGTTGATAAACTAACTAGAGAAGAAAGGAAGAAGGGAGAAGAACAAAGCGTGGGGTTAGAAGAAATACCCCAGGTGGGCCCGTGTATACCACTAACCAACATCGGCCTAGGCCGAGCCTTGTAACAAATTTTTGGCAAGCGCTGTGGCTATTCTAGTGTGAGGATGCTACGCCGTCGTTATTTGACGCCGTGCCCAACGAATCTCGGACAGGAACACATAACAATAAGCGCTATGAGTAGATGTCCCCTGCATAACTATTATAAGCCTACGAATCAAATCGCCTATGATTTAATATTGGGATTAAGCCTTTATAGCTATAGAACTATTAAGTTGTTCCGTAAACTGGAACGAAGAGGGCGCTTCCTAATAACGGAGCAGATGATCGCCATGACACTTATGCGTTTCGGGAGACGAGCCTGTTTTAAGATTTATCCCTCTTCCAGTATAAATAGAGAGTTCCACCTGAGGATAACTAACAGCTCTCTTTCCACACATCCTTCAGCCAACATCTTTTAATCGAACCTGCTAAAATCTATTACTTTCCAGGCTTCTAATCAAGAATCTATAGTGTGTTTAGTTAATTTAAGCCCTGGCCTACACCGAACATGCTGGTGCTGACTGAACTGCAGTTCCCACCACTAAAACAAAAATATCCAGCTGAAATCCCTGGGACTCGAAGCTAGCGTAAGCCTATAGGAAGATGTGTAAGACTGGTACCGCCCTTATAAAAAGCAACTTTTTAGCAGCTAAATAGGTACCTTTAAATATACCTTAGTCTACTAAGGCGCTATTAATTTATCCCTATACTAGTGTAAGCTTTAACTATACATAACTAACGCTTAAACTAATAATAGAACCAAACACGCCCTTACAAAACCTGCACATGAGAGAAAACAGATCCTAAGATAAATAATATATACAAGAAAAAACTACTAGTCCTTAGCATACCACTACCCATTTCTCTCATCCTCCACTCCACCTCCTCTCCCAGTCCAACAAAACATAAAAGGCAGAGATGAGTGCTGCCCGATTCCCCACGCAAATCTACCATGCGGACTTGTCCCAACACACCAAGGAGCTAAAAAAAACCAAGGGCCATGCGTCATCCCTCCTAACATAAAATCGTCCCAAAGGTATACAAATCGTTCTTCGTCATCCTTAACATGAAATCCGGCCCATGCCATGCAACAGACATTAGAAAAAAAATGATCAAGAGTAAGCAATCGAAGAGTAAAATGCGCCGCCCATGTTTTTGAAGTCCCGACAGACATGCAGCAGAATTTAATGTGCCTCACAGAGGTATACATAGGGAAATCCAAGCAGTATTGAAGGTACAACGCCGACCTGCTAGCCCTTACTGTGGGTAATGTGATGAGGTGTGAATGTGATTTTGTACATGCGACTGACTCCTGGTATATGCGAATGAGGCGGAACCCAACGGGTATATGTGCGCGTAATGGGTGCCGTGCTGTGGTGGAAAACGGACACCGAAATTTTATAAAACCGTAGTCGTACATGTAGGTCCGAAACTGGAGGAAGAATAGCAGTTCACTAACGCATTACGAGTCGGTGATGCTGCCATCGCCAGGTGATGGAACTTTCTTCACTGTGCCGTTGCTTCCGCTGCGATTGGAACGGCGTCGATACCCAAGATCTCTGCGGATGTTGGATCTGGCGAGCTCAGCGTTGTTTGTTGACTCGCTTCTGGTAGGCTTTGGCGAAGGCTTCTTCTTCCCCATGATGAGAAAGTCCTCCTCTTCCGAGTCCTCATCTTCGCTTTCGACAGCGTGGTCGCCGTCGTAACCGGCTGGGTCGTCTGTGGGAGTACTGAATTGATTCAGGTATATTGAACTACCAGACGTCGCGGGAGCCATCTTCGGGACTGCATATTCATCGGGGGCAGCCACCGAAGACGTTGCGGAGGCCATTGAAGGAACCGAAGGATTAGAGGTAGACTGCGATATGCAGGTGAATTGTTCTTCTGACGAGCTTGATGCAATGACCCGTGGCCGGGTTGAAGGGGGTATTACCCGGGTAATCTGACCGGTCCCGTAGGGTGGCTGATGTTGGCGGTTTAAAAAGTCCTCCACCTTCTGGCGTTGGAAGAAGGTCTCGTCATCAGGACTTGGCGGACACGCGCTCTGGCTGAGGGCAGACGGAGGCCGTTGGTGGATGTTTGAGTGTTCCCTTTCACGACAGTGTTCCTCCTTGACTCTTCGCCGGACGAACTCCTCTTTCGCTCTGCTAAACCGTTCCTCGGACATCTGACGAGCAAAAGGTGCATTTGCCGAGTTGGGGGATTCTAGAGAAGGGGCCGATTCCATTTCATTGCTATTTGCGGCCCAGGTCTTGTGTAGACGAGACGACACTGATGACAACGAAGACTGTCGAGAGTACACCTTTTCATGATGACTTGGCGAGTTGAGGTCTGAGTATTGAGGAGATGTGCCCAAGATAGTAGGCGAGATTTCCTTGAGTAGGTCCGGTTGGTCAACATGCCCAGAAGCAACATCAGTGCTTATTGCCAAGCTGGGTTCTGCATGAGGGTTATCGCTTGCACCAAACATCCTATCAATGGACTTGGCACGGCTCACTTCTCGTGGGGGCCTCAGTCTCTTCTCTTCGGGCCTTGCATCGTGAACAGCGCGCTTAGGCATGCCACCATAGATGCCACTAAGATTAGAGCCACCTGGAGTGTCGAGTGCTGTTGGCGTACCCGGAAGCGCCGGTGGAATGCCAGGAGAGACTGGGAAGCCCCTCATGGACAAATCTGACGGCCGAACGGTGCGGATAGAAGCGGCTGACGACAGCGCGGAATGTGCACGATCCGGAAGGTGTGGTCTGCCGCCCAAGGTTAATGGGCTTGCAAGGTCGCGGCTCTCAGTGCTATGTGCGGGTGATGCGGTACCAGAACCTCGGCTCTCAACGTATCGTGGCCTGTCGCTGATATCTGGACTTGCAGTTACGCTATGAGAAAGCGGATGCTCCGACTCTCGCGATTTGCTAAGCGCTTCGTAAATGTACATCCCTGGGCCTAGACTTGGGCGGCGACTGTCTTGACTAATGGTGCTGCTCGACGAATTTGCCCTGATGCTGGGAGGAGCGTCTTGACCGCTAGCCGTGCTCAAAGCACGCTTTCTTGAATCTCGACGTGTCAAACTGCGGAACCCCTCTTTTACTTTGGTCACACTGAATCGGATACGTTCCATGAAGGAAGTGAAAGGAACGACGGCTTTTTCGATATCGTCTTTCGAAATTTCAATCTTCTTGCCCTGGAACGACTTGTCTGGGTCCGTTTCCTCCACCCATGTGGTGAAATTATCGATGCCTTGGGTGAGCCACGCATGACGTTTGATTTCAGGTATCGTGATCCGCTTGCGTGGATCCTTGATCAAGAGTCTGTACAAGAGGTCACGAAGAACATCGTCTACCTCTTCGTATTCGAGATCATGATCTGCCCTCTTACTCGAAGTCGTTGAGTGATACATCCGCCCGTGCGAACTCGGACGAGAACTTGAGCTGTCCTCGACGGGCTTTAGTCGGAACTTGGGGATATACGGCTCATTCTCCGTTATGCGCTTCATTAAGAAGAACTGATTGAGATCATGGAACGGGACGCGCCCATAGATCAGACAATATAGTGTAACGCCAAGCGCCCAAACATCGATAGCTTTATCAATCTTGTACGTTTCGACATCGAGCTCGGTCTGGCATAGTTCAGGTGCGTAGAAGGCTGGTGTTCCAACTGTCTTTGCCAGCTCGATAGCGTCGTCCACCTCCGGTATGTCGGATTCGGATTGATCTCCAGTGCTTTCTTCGCGAGGTCCACGTCCGAGGTAAGATACACCGAAGTCGGAGATCTTGACACGCCCATCAGCCGTCATGAGAAGGTTGGCTGGTTTGATGTCGCGATGGATAACGTTCTGGTAATGGAGATACTCCAATCCAAGGATTGTGTCCCGAAACGTTGCACGAGCCTTTTCAATCGTCATCACGGGCACGTAATGGAAGTGTTCTGGAACTTCTTCCCCTCCGTCGGTGAAATGAGACGAACTACTGCCGGTCAAACTCGGAGTTCGAGCATGGAGCGCTTCTGTGTCATATGCCCCGTACATTGTCCCTTCGAGACCGGTCGCTGAATCCCGATTCTCGTTCCGGGAGTTAGCAGAAGGTACACCTGTGCGGAACGCAGTCTCCATGTTCGTGTCTTGGCTGATGCTGGAGCCTTGACGACTGGTATGTTGAAGCCGACTAGACGGTCTACCCTCACCACGTGTGGATGTCCGAGAGTTATTATTATCATTCTCAGAGTAGTCGTAGTCGTCTTCGGAATCGCCGCCGAGCTCGAGACTCCAAGATTCACTTCCGGCTTGCTGTACTCTCTGGAGTCTCCGTTGTCTGGCTGCACGACGTTGTTGTCGTTGCAACTTCCGATGGGCTAGTCGAATGATCTTCTCGTCTTCCATGGCTGCACTTTCGTTGTCGAAGATGCCTTCCGACTCTCGCTGAAATCGGCGCCACTCTACGAGACAAATCTCTTTGGCGCCCTCTCTCCTCCATTTCACTTCACCCATTGTGACGTGCTCCAAGATGATGTAGACCTTCTTCTTCGACGGATCATCGATGACTTCGAGTAGTCCGACTATGTTTGGATGACGGGCCTTTTTCAGAATAGCAATTTCACGCTTGATCTTGTCTTCGTGGCTTGTGTTCTTCCCCAGGCGGCGTCGCTTGGAATAGCGATCAATGATCTTGATAGCAACCATATGACCCGTCTCAAGATTCCGTCCTAGCTTGACCTTTCCATGCATGCCGCGGCCAAGTTCATCCAGAATTTCATAATGGTTGACCAGTTTCCGTCCAGACATGGGGTCCACGTCGACATCGGCGACATGCGTCTCTTTGGGTACCTGTCGATGCGTATAGTGTAGCCAAGGCGCCGAGTAATAACTCTCTTCTGACTGGTGGTTTGTCCGAAATGGCGGTTCATTTGGGCTGAAGAGACCAGGGCTGCTCGCCGGGGAGTTTCCGACAGTGCGGGAGCCGGTCTCGGCAATGTCGCGATGGTGGTCGCCCGACAAGCCAAAAGTGGAGATGTGCGAGACAGAATAGCCCGAATGGTGGGTAGGTTGCGAGCTTCTGGCGCGTAGTATGTGTGCTGCTTGAGGCGAGTGTTGTTGCATTTGGAGAGCAGCATAGGACTGGTTGGGGTAGATGGGACCGTCCCGCGGTCTTGGGGGCATGTACCCGTGGACAGCATCCACCGAGTGTGCACGTACGGTAGCCACGCTTGCAGTCGACATGCCCGAGAGGTCGCGTTGATATGGCGGGCGGTCAGGCTCTAGAGGCCTTGGGGACGGTCCGGCTGTGCGCCAGGGCGACCGAGTGCCGTTGGACGCTCGTGTATCGAGGGCGGAACTGTTGTCCGTCGGAGAGGGCTCGGCGGAGGGGTTCGAGCGCGGCACTCTAGAGGGCAGCACCCGCAGCGGCTGCGGGGAGAAGTAGCTGGGTTCGGCGTCGAGGGCGGGGTGGTGCTGCAGCAGAGCATCGTTCAGGGCGTCTGAGACCGAAGGCACCTCTGAGCGCGGCGTGTTGTCGGCTTCCCCAGCTGGGGAGACGGCCTCGTCGAGGCTGGCTGACGGTGGGTGTTGGCCATTTGCCTCAGCTGCATCCATGTAGCACACGGCGGAGGCGGGCGAGCTGCGCTGCGGGAGTGCGGAGGCGGGCTCCACGTCTTGGGCTGACAGGTCGGTGCTGGGGTGGGCCATGGCGTCGAGGTCCGCGTCGTGCAGGTTTGGATTCATTCCGAGCCGCGGGCGGGCGTGTGGGCGCCGACGTCGCCTCGCACCTTAGGCGGATGGTGCCACCATAGCAGTCGCTCTCGTTCATTCGTTATGGGTGGGAAGCGCGGGCGACAACGGCAGCATGCTGCTGGGGCGCAGACCCAGGCCGAGTCCAATTGCGCTTCCGTGCCGCGAGGCGTGTCGTGAGGGCGAGGGCGAGGGCCAGGGCCAGGGCAGGGCAGCGATGGGGATGGGGATGGGGATGGCGATGGCGATGGCGATGGGTTGGGGCAGCGATGGAGGGACTAATAAGCTGCAATAAGCTGCAAGCGACACTGGAAAAGGGCAACGGCAGCGAGCTAGGGCAGTGGGCGTGGATTTTATTAGCTGCTGCCAAAGTGCGGGCGGGGGGCCAGATATGACGACTGCGGTGGGCCACGAGTCCTACGGCCGGTAGTCGACCAGCGCGATGATGATGAATGACAGCGTGGACGGGCAGACAAAGGTATGTGTAGGTACAGTACTTTAGAGCGGGCAGCAAGTGCAGTGCCCGGTGCCGTGAGTGAGAGCGCTGGGCCCAAGCGCAGGCCGTTCCTCTCTATTGCTTGCAGGGGTGAAATGGACAGTAGATGGGATAGCGTGCATCCATGGACACATTATCCCGCTGTCCCAGTTCCCTGACGCCCGTGGGGCCCGCGCCTAGGCCGGCTCGACGAGACCTTCTTCCAGGGCTCTTCATTCACCTCCCATGGCTGTTGGCTCCATGTACTATCCATGCAACACGGCCGGCCTGTGCAGCAGCAGCGCCAGCCGCAACCCCAGATCTTCGCCCTCCCCGTCTGTTTTGCCTCTTCGCTCCCGTCGTCTGCGGGCGCACAGATCACCGACGAAGCCCGCCCAGCCCGAGCGAGCCGAATGCCCGCCACAGAGCAGCGAACACACCACACAGTCGCAGACACCGCACCTGCAGTGAACGCCCAAAATTCTGCCCCTGCCAGTCCGCTCCCACCGCACTCCACTCCGCGTCGTCGTCCGAGCATCGCAGCATCTTCGTTCCCCGTGCCCACCGCGGTTCCAGGCCCGGCTGCTGCTGCACCACCACGACTCGGCCGCCGAGTCAGCGAGCCCCGTCCAGTCAAGGGCGTGACGTTGTCGCCCGCACGCGCCGGCGCGCACCCAACTGCAGCACGCACGCGCACAAGCTATCGTGGAATACCCTTCTGGGCTAGACTGCGGCTTCATTTCACGGAGCCTGCCTGGCCAAAGCGCCCCGCACTGGCCGCCCCAAGCGTCGCCTCGCAGCCAACCCTGGTCGCTGCGTGCATCGCAACTTCGGCGCGAACACACGGACCGCCTCCGTTTTCCACACTGCATCGCTACGACGCTACCCTCCGTCTCTGCCCACCTGCAGCCGTCAGACCATTGCCCCATTCCTGCCGCTGTGCTCGACCACAGCGCCGCTTGATTGCCTCAATGCCCGCCAGCGACTCCCAGACGGCCACGATGCCCGCCGGGACTGGTGCTGCACCTCCCTCCGCATTCTCGGCCCGCCATCGTGACCCCACGCTAGGCGCCATTGCCCTGCTGCTTGCCTTCCGCATCGTGAACGCTTTGACGCTGCGCACTTTTTTCCAGCCCGATGAGTTCTTCCAGTCCCTCGAGCCAGCATGGCAGCTTGCCTTTGGCCGGCACGCCCAGGCCTGCATCACATGGGTAAATTCCCCTTGTGCTCTGCCCGCGGACATGCCATCGCACGTCTCGCCTCGCCTCCCATCATGTCTCACTGTGTTTCCAGGAGTGGTCTGCCCAGTTGCGCTCGTCCCTGCATCCCCAATTGTTTGCCGTCGTCTATCGGATGGCGGCAGGACTGGCAGCCCTCTGTGGCTTGAGTCTATCTGAGAAAGCCGAGCTCCTCCTGGCTGCGCCCAAAGTAACCCAGGCGCTATTTGCTGCATTGGCAGACTACTACACCTGGAGGCTTGCAGAAACGGCTTACGGTTGCGGTAGCCGCCCTGCATTCACTACTGTGCGTAACCCGCTTGTAAAATTCCAAATTTGCCCTCATCAATTCTGATATTTCATTTCCGCCACTGTAGCTTGCCTTGTCCGTATGCAGTCCCTGGCAATGGTTCTGCTCGACCCGAACCTTGTCTAATTCTCTGGAGACAGCTATTACAGTTGTCGCGGTTTATTATTGGCCCTGGCACTGGCTAGGACCGACAAGAGACGGGGAACTTCAGCCTCAAGAGAAGAGGCAGCAGCACGGAATTACCAGCCAAGACTCTTTCGGCCCAGTTTTCGAGTAGGTGTAAAGTGGAAGATTCACCTGTTTTCTGCGTAACCATCATCACTAGTGCCGGCTCTGATTCATTTGCTGCAGGTTGCGTTTGTCACTGCTACTGGCAGCCTTCGCCTGCATTCTGCGCCCAACCAACGCCCTCGTCTGGGTGGTTTTATCGCTGCCAACAGGGTGGCATGCCTCTAACCGGCAACGATATATCCTGATCCGTGAGATTGCCTTCTGCGGGTAAGTGCCCATGCATCCACGCACTTGCCTCCTCTTCGAATCGGTCCGTCCATACAAATCGGCGATTGACTGACAAGCAACGCCAGTACTGCCATCGTCGCATGTTCTGTCCTTTCAGATCGACTCTATTACCAGACTTGGACCTTTCCACCTCTGCAGTTTCTCTACTTTAACATCGTCCAATCGCTGGCCGTCTTCTACGGCCAGAATCGGTGGGATTACTATCTGACGGAAGGGTTGCCGCTATTGCTTACCACAGCATTACCCTTTGCTGTCGTTGGGCTCTGGCAGGCTCTTCGCGGGGAACCATCGCAGGCTCCCCAAAGTCACCGTGAAGTTGGGGCCCAGAACATACTCCCCCGGCTTGCATGGACGTCGCTAATCGTCACTGCTACCTTGAGTCTGATCGCCCACAAGGAAGTCCGCTTTCTATATCCCATCCTACCTTTCCTTCACATACTCTGTGCCGGGCCGCTAAGCTCGTTCTTCTCTCCCTATTCGTCGATATCTCGCAAAGCGTTGCTTACATTACTCCTCACTATCAATCTATTCATTGCCGGGTATGCGTCTCAGGCACACCAACGCGGCGTCATCGACGTCTTGTCCTACCTTCGCCATAAACACGAGACAAGCAACAGTCTCTCGCTCCACCCCGCCTCCGGCAACGGAGACCACATAGCCAACACTTCCGTCGCCTTCCTCATGCCCTGCCACAGCACCCCCTGGCGCTCCCACTTCGTGTACCCCTCCATCGATGCCTGGGCCCTGACGTGCGAACCCCCACTCAACATCCCACTCTCGGATCGAGCCGCATACCTCGACGAGGCGGATCAATTCTATATCAGCCCGGGGCCCGCTGGTTGGCTGCGGGAAAACATGGAGGATATGCAAACTATCAGGGCCAGCGGCTCGCGATCGGGCAGGCACTGGGCGCGTATGGACCCCAAATTTCAACGCGCAGGAAGGAAGGCCTGGCCGGAGCATCTTGTTTTTTTTGCTCAGCTTGAGCCTGTGCTGAAGGAGTACCTGCAAGGAACATCGTACAGGGAGTGTTGGCGTGGGTTTAATTCACATTCCCACGATGATTGGAGGAGGAAGGGTGACGTGTTGGTTTGGTGCTTGGATTGAGAGGTGAGGTCGTTGGTTCGGGATGCATGTCTGAATTCTGACTGAGGATGCTGTCTCCGTATGAAGCTGATGCAGGGGGCGTTGTTGATGTTGTTGGCAACCTTCCTATATAGGGGTGTCACGTGTGTACCGACACGGGACCTGTACGCCACGGCTCGGCCCACGGAGAATGATCTGATCGTCACTCAACGATGCGAAACGGATCCTACGGAGAAAAATTCTTCATCAGTCAGCATCGGACTTGACTTTCCATTGCAACAGTGCACTTGAGCAAATGCACGGCCATGTCGTAGATATTTCAGACAGGTCCAGACGTCTTACCAATCCACCGCTTGCAAACTGTCCCTCTGAGAGCTTTACCTGATGCGCGGCGCAGTGAATTCTGATGCCTTGCAACAAAGTAGTAGATTCGGATAAAACTACGTGACCTCATGCCGTCTCTCTAGCATCGGATAGGTACCTGATGATTCAATTCTCTTATGTCATCTTTGGTCTATGCAATGCAATGGCTGGTCTTCTAAGAGGGAGTGATCTGAAAAAGACGAGTTGATGTTTCGATACATGTGAGCATGGCCCAGGAAGAGAGACTTGGGCTAGTCATGCGTCATTACATAGGTATTATGGCAGCCGCTGATGGTCATACTACGCTCCAGAAGGCGATTCGCATAGTCATCCACACTGTATAGAGGCTGAACATGCTTCGCCCACAAGACTTAAAGCAGCACCTTCGCGGCAACGCTGACCAGCCATGCTGCGTCGGCCCACCCTCCACCCTCTTCGCCCGGAGGCGGCTTAGACTCCGAAGATTCAGCCTCTTCGCCCGCCATGTTTTTCTTATCTTGGGCGTGGACAGCGGACGCTGCGATGATGGCTTCGCGTTCAAGCTTCCTCCTCTTCGCCTCGACCTCCCTTCGCAGTACAAGCTCCTCCTTCGTCATGTTTTCTGGCCTAGGGGTTTCGTCCTCGTCCTCGTCCTCGTCCTCGGAAGAGGACCCTTCGCCATCTTCGTCCACACTGAACAGTGTCCAGCCCATCAACTTGTCCATCCAGCCTCCAAGGCCAAAGCCACGCTCACGCGCCAGGCGAGCAATTTCTTCTTCGTCGCCTTCCTTTTCCTCGTCCCCTTCGACAAAGTCCGGCTCTATCGCACTTTCTTCGAACATGGTCTCGTCGATTTCCAGGCTGTGACGCGCGGCAGGTGTCCTCGGTCCGGGTGCCATGACGAGATCAGCACGACTGCCGACTCTGGAACCTCTTCGGCTCGTGCGCGCACTTGGCACTCGACTGACTACGCGGCTCTGCACGCGACTCTGCACGCGACTCTGCGCGCGACTACCCATGCGTGAATAGCGGGGTGTGAAGGTGCTGTACTCGGCATCGGCCCAGTGCTCCCCGGACAGCAGTGTCATGTGTCGGCCGTCGTGCGAGGCATGTTCCTCGTAGTCGTCGCTCTGATGTACTAGGCTGGTCGAGCTCTCCCTTCGCACCAGCCAGCCTTGGCCTTTGGAGTCACGCGTCTCTCCAGCGATGGCCAACCCAGCTCGGTGGAACCACTCGTTGTTAGGCTCGCTGGTGTGGTGTCGAGAGTGCTGGGGCTTGAGGGGCAGCGGCGCGGTGCCTTTCCGCGTGTGGTGCCAGCCATAGAGCTCGGGGGGCTGGTCGGCAAAACTCACACCTGGGTGGAGTGTGCTGGTGCTCCTGGCTTTTGGGATCTCGCCCGCGTCTCTCACAGGCGCGTCTGGGTTCATGAAGTAGCCGTCGTAGGCGTAGGCCTTAGTCTTGCGTCTGCCATTGCGCGAATTGCTGCGGCTCTGGCTCAAGCTGAGAATGCCAGGCGTGGTGGGTGCGCTCTTCTGGGCTATGTACGAAGTGCGTGGCGTCTGGACGCGCTCTTCCCCGGACGGTGAGGGCGGATTGGACGCATCGAGAGGATACTGGCTGCTAAGCGGGGCTAGCGAGAGGTTGTGGAGGCTGGGGTAGGAACGGCGGCGGGAGGAGGAGCGAGCGGCGCGAGGAGCGTCCATTGCACTGCTGCGATGAGGCGCGACAGCTTGGCGGTGCAGGCAGAGTTTTGCGAGGGAGAGGGCTCAAGGGACGATGGTGAATTGATAAATGGGGTGATGCGGCCGAGGTTCTGGTGAGCACGGCCCCAAAGTCCGAACGGGCTAGGCCAGCTCTTCACATGAAAGGCTGCCTACCTACAGCGCTGCTGCAGCGCACGGGGGAGCTCATCAGGATGCGACAATCATGTTCTGCAAAAGGAGAATGCCGTTTGGCGCATGCGACCACGTCCCTAGATATGTCTCTACGGCGTGAAGCAACACAGAGCAGTGACGGTCGAGTGCGGCGGTGACGTACACGGCGCGGGCCCCTCCCTCGGGTAGCCGCGACGCCTGACTAAGCGTCTATTTTCTGCGAACCGCGTTTACCAAACCGTTCGTGCCATTCACCCTTGGAACCGACCTCCTTCAACTACGGTCACCCACCTGTTGCCCGAGCACTCTCACACGCCACCGCCTCTCCGCTCCCCACGCCATCTTCCACCGTCGACCATGCACATCGCCAATACCACGGTCTTCGACAAGCCCACACGATGCGTCTCTTAACCCAGCGGTGATCGCGAAGTAAGTCACGGCCCTCACCGCCCCGAATTCATCGCAGCAGCAGTACCGTGTCCCTTTGAAGTCTGGCACGCCGCCCACACGACTTGGTTACTTCGTCTAGCTCGTGGTGCGGAACTGCCTTTTCCTCCGCCTATACCTGACTGTGGAAGCAGGCCCGGCTCCGCACTTGGCTGCCTTCCAGCCTTTTCAACCATCCGCCCTCTGGAATATTTTCCCTTCTGCGCCCCTTTACTTCCATTGACACAAGCTCTTTCCAACCCGTCCACGCTTAACGCCGAGCTCCTAGGCGAAACTCCGAGCGTCGGAAGCGGCCGAGTTGCCTCCTCTGAAATTTGCCTTGAGCTGCGAAACACACGGCGGACGTGACAGCAGTGGAGCGAACAGACAGACGAACAGCCGTCAACCTCTCCATACAAAAGTTGCACCGTCACGCACTTCAACATGCCTGTCACAACCAATCTGGCCCAGCCAACTGCCAGGAGCAGTCTTTTCCTGAA
Organism: Laburnicola sp. R22_1; assembly: GCA_014281115.1. Lineage (NCBI taxonomy): Eukaryota > Fungi > Ascomycota > Dothideomycetes > Pleosporales > Didymosphaeriaceae > Laburnicola > Laburnicola sp. R22_1. The sequence continues at coordinate 1,683,742 of JACONQ010000013.1, forward strand.
TGTCAGGAATTATTTCTCATCGCTGGGCCTGCCTGCGAACAATCTGTTAACCCAGCATGCTACCTGCCACCACCATGAGGATCTCCCGGTCAATGAGTCTGATGGTCCGTGCCATATCTTCTCCTATTACTCTTCTAGCACATCCGCCCATATCCCGCTTTTTTTTTGTCATACGCCTTGAGACGTATCATCGACTAGCAACATTGTTGCTCCCTTGAGAACATTCTGCTCCACATTGACGTGTGGAACTAACAAACGCGCAGAAGCCCTCACTGCAGCTTCGACACGCACTCCATCCCCCGTCACAGAGACGATTGCTCCTGGACGGCTTCGTTCCTTGTTCCCTCCGAGCAACTATGGAGCTGTCATGGCAGGCAGTGTCTATCGCAGCAGTTACCCGGTGGCGAAGAACTTCGAGTTCTTGGAGAGCTTAAAGCTGAAGACTATCATGTCTGAAGCCTCTTTCCGCTGAGTCATCAGCATTGTAGTGCATCAGTCATAGCTGACCTCTGCAGTACCCTCGTGCCTGAGGAGATCCCAGCCGATTATCGCGAATTCATGAAATCGGCTGGCATCCAGCACTTTCAAGTGCATATCAACGCCAACAAGGGCGCTGTTCGGGTGCAGAGTTGTGACATCAATCGCGCTCTGAATATCATTCTCGACCGGACAAACCATCCGATCCTCATTCACTGCAACAAGGGCAAGGTATGTTGCAATCAATGCGCAACATTCATTTCTCCAAGTATTAATATGGCATAGCATCGTACTGGATGTGTTGTTGCTACATTACGCAGAATACAGGGTAAGTACACAGTGAACGATTGGTTCGCTCGAAAGAAAAACCTAACATCAGCCAGGACTCAATATTGAGGCCGTTCGTGAGGAATACCACACATACGCAGATCCCAAAGCTCGCTTCTGGGATGAGGTCTTCTTCGAGCACTTCGACATCAACACCGTCATGTGGCTTGCACGAAAAGAGAACTGGATCCTTCCAGACCTCGATGTCGCACCAATTTCTCCTCCGCCCTCGCCAGTCTCTTCGTCGGTCGTCGCAAAGCCTATGGCATGAAAGCCGTGCATGGTCAAGGCATCCTATTACCCCTTTCTTAAAAAACAGCATACAATGGGTGGACACATCTTGCATTTCATGAGCGAAGGCATCGGGGCAGGAAAAGGGTCATTTTATGCAAAAAGATCCTTGCGTCTTCAAAAGAGCTATGCATGGCTCCGGGCGGGGCACTTGCTTTCATCGGTTTTTCGCATTGGTTAGGCGTTGCTTTTGCCAGTGGGAATCGGATTCGCCCCATTTGGTACGCGCTCGCACGTGTTCGAAGGCTAACCTTGAAATCACCGTGTGGGGATCCGAGAGGGGGTGCAATTTTCATGTGCGTATGTATTCTTCCAACATGCTAGCACAGTAACACCATGCTACTTTCGCTATAACCCTATCTCGTGCAACTCACCGTCTTCAATTCCATATTCTAGTACAACCAACGACACGTGACCTAACAACCTCTTTCTCAGGCCTAGACAGGCACCTGCATGAGTAATACAGTTTTCTCCGTGTACCTGCATACCGGTTTTCAGCTTTGCGTGTGCTGCAGCCTCGCCCGTTTTGCACCTTTTAAATGTCCAAGCTTCGTAATTTGGGCTTGAAGATGACGTCCGATCGTCTCGCATTGCTGGCTCAGACCTCAGGGAAAAACCGACAAATATTCACAAGGGTTCCAACATCACACTGGGATTGGACTGGTCCGTTTTCCATATGACGTCGCGTCCCCATTCTCTTTTTTTGGGCTCTCAGCTTCTTCTTTGTATCTAATGTTCTGTATTCCTCTTCGTCGTGATTCTATTTGACCCTGAGAGAGGGACTGGCCTCCCAGCGGGCGTAGCATTGAAGAAAGCGAGCGCAGCAGCAGGTACTAAGACCGCCTTGGGTATCGTACAAAACTTTCGCCGTAAGCCATAGAAAATAGCCATCCACCAGTTCCATCATCCTACTCTTCACAGTATACATCGAGCTGCTTTTGCCCTAGGAATCTCATGAACGGATATCGCGCCACTTGCCTTGGCCACTCTACATAGTGCCTCAATTCAGGCGGCACATTCTTGTAGATGCCATCAACCCATCCTAGGACCGAAGTTGGGGCGTCAATACCTTGGAATCCGACCCTTTCGAGGATCAAAATCGGCGTGAGAACCGCTTGTAGCGCGATGAAGTGCGCCAGCAGAATTTGAGCAACGCTATTGTTCGGGTCTATGAATGACTGGAATTCATCGTGTGTCCAGCGCGACGGCACATTGTATAGCTGAACAAAAGTCGTGTAAGCCTGGATCGGCCTGTCGTATGCATTTTCCACTGTTTTGAACAGAGTGTCCCAGAACATTCTCTCCCATTCAGTCATGCTCAGCAGTTCGATATTGTGGAGCGATATAGCGGCTAGGTGTAAGTCATCCCGGTTTACACTGTTCAACTTCGATGCGGAAAGACGAGTTTGCATAGTTGCAAGGTGTTCGTCTTGCCGAAAAGCCTGCGTTGGTCAGCTCGCCTCTCCACATCCACATCTTGGGCAAACATGAAAACAAACACACTGACCACGGGCCCGAATAGAGTTCCACTTACCTGAAAAGCCGAGTCTACATTGTCCAACGCGCCGTCCATGGCGATCAGATTACACCCTCTGACCATGGTCAAAAACTCCAAGAGACCATCTTGAAGGTGGCTCGACTGGAATGCGAGTGCCAGGGCTGCTGCCATTCTCGCATCACGCTCGTTCCTAGTCTTCGGCGGCACGGACAACGCCTCGTTCAAGGCCTTTACTGCTAGTATCCGATGCGATATCGCTTCCTCTGCAACACTAGCACTAGAGACAGCATCCAAATGAGATGCAGCCAGCGCTAAAATCGAGTGGATCAGGTAATCGTACTAGATGAATTAGCAGCAGCCCAAAAGGAGACGGAGACGGGACGTCGACTCGGAGATCAACGCCACAGACGTTTGGGATAAAGAACTAGAATCAGACTCGAGAGATGATATAGTGCGCCACTACGAGATGCAACATACATTATGCGCAAAGCTGGGTATCACTGTTATCCAGATCTTATCGGCGCCGATGGGAAGATGAGGGTATGCTGTAACCAGGAAGTGATGGAACAACCGCAGATCGGACATGGTCTACAACAGTCAGACGCCGATGAGACAAATCGAGTTTGCTGCATCACTCACGAACATGGCTGGCGTCGAGCGCAGATTCCCCATCTCCTGTGGGTGCGGAGAGATTACAGATCGCTGCGTTTGAATTATATTCGCAGGATATTCGCAGCGTAATCCTGCCTTTACGCAATGGTTGCATTCGGGATGTCTCTCGTTGCACTTTATTCTCCGCCGCTTGCAGTTGTAGCACCCACGTCTCGATTTTGTGTGTCCCTTTCTGGGGATGGGCTTGCGAGGCTGAGGAGGTGGTTGCTGGCTCTCGCTTCGGCTTCGGCTTGGACTGCGACTCTGAGGGCAAGTGTCTGGCGAGTTGCTCGAGCCGTCGGTATTGTCCACGGCATGTCGAATAGGCAGAAATGACAGAGACATGAAGATCTCAGCATGCGTCAGGCCGTAAGCAGTTTCCCCTACGCGCTATATACGTCCTTCACAAAATAGCATGCACCGGCTCGCGAAAAGTGAAATTGGGGGCTTAGACCGAAAGACATGGAGCCCTCCACGAAGACGGGTGGTTCTCGCTGGATCAGGGGAGATGAGGTAATGCCCAGCTGAGTCACAGCCTTGCTCGTATACTGACGAATGGAAATGTCCTGGTCCAAGGCCTGTCGGCCGCGCAACGGGCCTGGGATGTTTAGCACGCCTTGTGCCCATGCGGAAGCTCACCGGAACGCAGCCGACGTAGTAGTCTCGAAGGCTGAGCCGAGTTTGCGTCCACTCACAGCACGCCGACGCCGAATCACATGTCTTTCTGCCCTCCACCATCGCAGTTTTATCATCGCTGTTGAAACTGGCACTCTGCGCGACAAAATAGCAGTTTCAGTAGGCGCCACTGACCAAAATGTCCCATGCTATTTTTGCTTCCCGAGAAGACAAGCCTTGCCAAGCTCTGTAAGATGCGCGTTGATATTGGGCAGATCTCGGCATGCCCAAAGGCGCGCGACGGGCACGTTTTTTCTCATTCGTGGACTGCAGAAGGTCATCTCGAGGCAATAATATCTCAAGCTGAAAACAGAGACCGCACTTCCTCCCCTTTCGGTGCATTGGAGTCGTAGCGTAGGCAACGTTGGTCGTGTGGATCAATGTAGCTGAAGGCTATCTATCGCTGCAGCCAAGCGCCCTAAGCCATTTCTGACGAGAATGGCTTTACGCTCCCTCTCTGTCGGGTCCTCGCCCGTTGTTGCGTTGTTGCTATATCGGTCCACGATACGAGCTATTATTGCCACCACACGTTTCTACCATGTCCGGTTGCGCCGTCCTTGAGGTTACCCAGCTACGACTGAAGGGTGTGGCCCCGGACGACCCCTCGTTGCCCAAGAACCTATCGTTCGTCCGAGGTATACTCAAAACGCAGTCGGTCTTCTACTTGTGCGTCGAGGACCCGACGTCAATCTTCATTTACGGGCTGTGGCCGACTTTGGAGGCGCATAAAGAGTTTCTGGCGTCGTCTCGCCTTCGCTCCCGTTGGATGCACTGGTGTTGAGCTTGACGAGGCGACAAGGCATCCTCGACAGCAGCAAGCACAAAGTCGCGAGCGGTTGGCGACTAGACGCAGCACCGGACACTCACGAGTTCATCCTCTTGGCGGGTTGGGAGTCGGCGCAAGCTCATGCTGCCTTCCTCGCTGGGCAGTCAGCGCTGGAGCAGAATGTCTCCCGTCCGCTATAGTTATGCAGACGTTGTGCAGCTGCAGACGATCACCTGTTCTAGACTCTCGATGTAACGCCGTTGCCGCCTTTTGAGTACTTCAACGGGCATAAATATATTTAGCGACGGCAGGGCAGGCGCAGCTGCATGCGCGTGCGACCTGCATGCTGTCTGCAAAAGCCGAACATTCTCTTCACCATATTCTACTGGTTTCCTCTGGACGTATGCGGTAACGGCTGTTTTTCGACAATGATCGTGACATATCATGGTGGGCATGCTCACCGATTATACCACCAAAGGAGTTGCACACCGCAGGATTAGGTTCCCTGCTATGAGTTGCATGCTTTGGGAGCCTAGACGGCGGTACACCGTGTTCTCCCGACCACCCTCTCCGTCCGATGCTGCCGGTTTTTGGTTCGCTTGGCGAACGTGATCTTCGCTCGTCTCGCAGAGAAATAGGGTTCTGTATTTGTGAATGTCGTGGACGGCGGGTACCCGTGGACGGCAGGGCAGGTAACCCGGGAGGATCATAACTACCGGCTCATTTGACCCCGCAATGTACCACTCAATCAGGCAGGAGCCATATCTGGCATGACGTCTTACCGTGCAAGAGTCCAAGTACCAGTCTTCACAGTCGTAGTGGCTTTTAGTCCTAGTCTTCCATCTTTCCAGTGTGCGCGTCGTTTGAAGTCGTCGCCATGGTTCGCTTTTTATGCTTGAGTGTAGCGACCCTCTTTTGCCTCGCTTCTCCTACAGCAGCGAAGGAATTTCCGAAGCGCGCCAACGGTTCGGATGTGCTGGAATATGTCAATCCTTTGATTGGGAGTCAAGCTGGTGGAAATGTATTCGCGGGTGCAACATTGCCGTATTCCATGGCAAAAGGTGAGCGGAATCTGCTGTGCTGCTTCGAGGGTCAGGGTTAGATGTGCTATTCCGGAGACCAACTCCAATGTGACCGGATCATGAACGACTTCCGATCGCAGACTGGTTTTCTGATCAAATTAGCGCCCCAAAGCAACATGCATTCATGCGAATTGTCTGACGGCAGAAACCGGACCCTCTTGAACCCCATGTTGGTATTATATATAGGCTGTGGTAACACACTGTACAGGTTGCGTAAAGTGTCCGGTTTATTCTGTCACTGATCAATCCACTAACGCCTTGCATAGCATCTCCAGACGTAACTGGCGCAAACACAGGTGGCTTCTCCACCGACGGCTCTCAAATCACCGGTTTCTCAATGCTACACGACTCAGGAACAGGTGGTAATCCCAGTCTCGGCAACTTCCCCATCTTTCCGCAACTCTGCCCTAGCGACGATATCAACACCTGCAGATTTCCCATAGGAGCAAGAGCCACAGATTACAAGAATGACTCCATCGTTGCGAAACCGGGATACTTTGGCGTGACGCTCGAGAATGGCATCAAATCCGAAATGACTGTGTCGGAGCATGCTGCTCTTTTCCGGTTCGACTTCTCTGGGAGTCAAAATGGGAATGCGAGCGTGGACCCTGTGATTACATTGGATCTGACGGATCTTTGGGCGAGTCGACAAAACGCATCGATCAATGTCGAGGCTGAAACGGGAAGCGAGAGCGGGAGGATCAAGGGAAATGGAACGTTTTTGCCGAGCTTCGGAGCAGGATCGTACGTTGCTTACTTTTGTCTCGATGTAGCTGGTGGCACAGTCAAAGATTCGGGCGTCTGGGTGAACAACAGAGCAGGCACCGAGCCGAATAATCTCTACGTGACCCGAGGCTTCAATCTCTTCTACCTCGAAGCTGGCGGTTTCATTCGGTTCAAAGGACAAGTGGCTGGACAACTACTATCCGCGCGGATGGGCACGAGTTTCGTTAGCACTGATCAGGCCTGCCAGAACGCCGAAAAGGAGATACCAGGTCCGGATTTCAACTTTGACGGACTTGTCAGTATAGCACAAGATGCGTGGAGAAAGAAATTGGCTCCCATTTCAATTGAATCTGGAGGGGTAGATGACAGTATGCTGCTTAGTTTTTGGAGCGCTGTCTACCGCACCATGATTTCGCCCCAGGACTACACAGGTGAGAACCCGCATTGGACATCATCCGAGCCACACTTTGACTCATTCTACTGCCTTTGGGACATGTGGCGTGTTCAGTTGCCGTTCCTTACTATTCTTGATCCCCTCCAACAGTCTCGCATCGTGCGCAGTCTGCTGGACATCTACAAGCACCGCGGATGGCTACCGGACTGTAGCATGAGTACATGCAAGGGCTGGACGCAGGGTGGGTCTGACGCGGATAACGTGCTCGTTGACGCCTATGTTAAGAATCTCACCGGCATCGACTGGAACCTCGCCTATGAGGCCATCGTCAACGACGCCGAGAACGAGCCATTAGAGTGGAGTGTGGAAGGTCGCGGCGGCCTGGCATCCTGGAAACGGCTAAACTACATTCCCTATCTAGACTTTGACCCCAATGGATTTGGCACGAATTCGCGAAGCATATCACGTACACTCGAGTATGCGTACAATGACTTCAATCTGGCCACCCTGGCAAAAGGGTTGGGGAAAGACACGTATACCAAGTATCTGTCCCGTGCGGGGAATTGGGAGAATTTGTTAAAGGCAGATCAAACGAGTTCGATAAACGGGACGGATACGGGTTTCACTGGATTCTTTCAGGTATGTTCTCTATCTAGGAGCCTACAAAGATATGCTAACTTTGATATCAGCCAAAGTATCTAAACCAAACATGGGGGTATCAAGATCCGATTGCGTGTAGCCCGCTCGCAGGGTTCTGCTCCCTTACGAGCAACCCGAGTGAGACGTTCGAGAGTAGCGCATGGGAGTACATGTTTGTAAGCGATTGCACTGTCTCTAAATTATGATAGTTACATGGTTGACCCTATGACTCTGCAGTTTGTACCGCACGACATCGGTAAGATTATCGAGCTCCTCGGCGGTGAAGACACTTTCCTCAAGCGTCTTGACTTCTTCCACACATCCGGCCTTGCAGATATAGGCAACGAACCCGTGTTCCTCACCGTATACATGCCGCATTTCGCAGGCCATCCTGCATTGAGCGCCAAGCGAGTGCACGACTGTAAGTCGAACTTACATGCAGTGTATGTCGTTTTTCCACAGCCAGCTTGCTAATCGAGGTGCAGACATACCTTCGCGCTTCAACTCCTCCCTTGCCGGCCTACCAGGGAACGACGACTCGGGCGCCATGGCGTCCTTCACCCTCTTCTCCACCATTGGCCTCTTCCCCAACCCCGGTCAAAACGTCTACTTCATCATCCCCCCGTTCTTCGAATCCGTCAGCCTCACTTCGCCCCTTACAAACAAGACAGCGACGATTCGAAATGTCAACTTCGATGCGAGCTACAAGAATATATACATCCAGAATGCGAAGCTAAACGGAGAGGAGTATAGTAAGAATTGGATTGGCCATGAGTTCTTCACGGAGGGGTGGACGTTGGAGTTGGAGTTGGGAAGTGAGGAGAGTGACTGGGGGACTGGGGTAGGAGATAGGCCGCCAAGTGTGTCGGATGGGTTGGGAGGTACGGAAGAGGGGATGTAGGGGTGTGGACGTGAACCATCTTTATCTGAGACTTATTGTGGAGTGACTAACATCAAGGTAGTAGAGACCTCTGACCGCATAGTAAGTATAATTAGCTAGAGAGCTGTATGCCCCCTATGCAAGACTGGACTTCGGTGCCAAAACTATAATTACAAAAAGAGAGTTGTTATGTTTAGCAGCTCTAGCTACCACCAAAAAAATGTCCACCCAAAAAGCAAAAAGATGGGCTCAACCGGGATTCGAACCCGGGGCCTGTCACATTTAGAATCAAGGATTCCAGGCGTTAAACCCGAAGCGACAATCATACCACTAGACCATTGAGCCGATCATATCTGAAACGTTCGATGGCAAAATTTTGACATGGCATTTACATGATGCACCACAAACGACGATACTGATACCATACCGCTTAGAGATGGGTAGCATCGGACACACTGCATAGCGCACGCACTTGGCCAGATACAGAGAAACTTGCGAACCTAGCTCACTCGCACAGATTGGACAGCCAACGGCGCACCCCTACGTACTCCAACCAGACATGGCTGACACCCTTTCCGTGGACATTGGACATTGGACATGGCCCGCAGTCTTTCATGACGCCCAGGGCCGTTTGTCTTGGGCGGTGGTCATGAATTCTCCGGTCATGTTTTCGGACTCAAGGCCTCACAAGACCAATTGCTGCCACTTTGCAGTCGCTAGCTAATGCATCCATGATGCATGATGCAGCGGCGCTGCGGCGGCCTGGGTGGAGCAGAGCCGACGATCAGGCACCACTGACCAGTCGCACGGACGCTTTGTTTTCCGATGTCGCTCCTGCTCGGCTATACCGCATCTGGGACATGAGATGCTTGCGTGATGGAAGTGAATGTGCATCACACCACCCAAAGTGCGCGCTCTGGACGCCGCAACGGCCTTCGTCTCAGTCGTGCGCTCACGCAGTCATCACGACAGCGACGAAAACAAGTCGGAAACGCCCCTGACGGCTCGCTATGCAGTCGCAGCAGTCCCACCGTCTTACTTCGCCGTGCTGCCAGTGCGGGGAAGGGATGCGTGAGGATGCACCAAGCCCCATCGGGCTAGCGACAACGCCCGCACCGCCCATGCTCTCTCTTTGTTTGGTTGAGTGAACTGCACGACACGCCCGCCAGCCCCTTTCGCTCGCCCTCGCAGCCTGGACGGGAGTTGTGTATGCATTCCTTTACATCTTTGAAATCTTGTCGACGCCAGCGTTGACCGCCTCTCGGACTCTGCCTCTTATATCCGAGAGCCCAGCTGCAGTTGCGCCGCTCCTGTCAACCTACTCTTCTCCCATCCACATCCCTCGCTCCATTAGATAACACTCGCAGCGGACTCCGCTCCGGGCACTGCCGAAGCAAGACGTCGAACCCTCCATTCCCCGTCATCGCCTATTTAATCTCGTAGTAATCGCGCAGTAACCCTCTCCTGTACTCCTTGACGTCCCGTAACAGCTTCAACAACTTCCACCATTTCCACCATGCAAGCTGCACGCCTCTCGTCCCGCGCCGTCAAGGCCATTGCTGCTGGCAGCAAGCAGAGCCGCAGCCTCTCCATGACCGGTCCTGCCACCTTCTCTAGCCTTCTCACTTCGGACCGTCCCGTCCCGACGCTGCCTCGCGAGCTGGACGACGCAAAACGCCCGGTCGCTGCCGTCACAGAAGCCGGACCTTCCGTCCGGCACTTCAACACGAGCCGCACCCTCAAGGCTCCCAACGACAGCTCCACCATCGATTTCTCCTTCATGCCCGACTTTGACCCAGATCTCGGCAGCAGCCCCGTCGGCATCCGGGTGCCCATCCTCCCCACCAACAACACCCCGAACCCGAGTTACAACTTTGCCGCTGCAGTCGCCGCTGCAGATGCCGAGGAGGAGGTGAGCACACTAGGCAGATTCGTCAATTGCAAAATGCTAATCAAGACCAGGTCATGCTGCCCATAATCCACACCGTTTCCGCACATGTCCACGCCCCGACTGCCATGTCCGAAGTCCACGACAACAATACGATTGATTTCCAGGGCATGGCTTTCCAGGTTGCCAGCAATCTCACTCGACCAGTGGAAGAGGGTGCCTCCATGGCGCGCCAGATCTGGGGCGATTTGGTCGACGATGTCCTGGGGCCCAAAGCTGCTAGGACCTGAAAATGTGCGCAGCATCTCTGATGAGTCTGTGCGGATATATACTTGGGTACTGCGTCCTTGTCAGCAAAAGACCGGGATGGGACATTTTTTTCTGCAGCTCGAGCAGACGAGCATGTACGGTCATAGTTCTTTCTCTCTTCGTATCTCTTTGGTGAGGTCTGTGGAAACGCGGATATAACTGCTTGAAGTGCTCAAGCTTTTACGAGAAACGAATTCATTGTAATCATTCTTTTTTTTTTTTTAAACTTGAACAATTATCCGGTTTGGTCTTCGGTGTGTTTATGATGCCAAACGCTCGGCGCAGTCAACGAGAAGGATGCCTCTTTAGTATCGGTTTTTCCAATTTCAATGTAAGGTCTGACGGCTGGAAGGTGGTGGAAGTTCATCCTAGGTATCTGCCGTTTTCGAGAAGAGGTTAGGACGCCGAGTGCTCGTGATAAATCTGCGCGTGAAACAGCCCGAAGACCTGCGCTTAATCACGACGGGATAATCCTGGCGGTCTTCTTGTGCCGTGCGGACGTCACCGTCAAGTTTATTTACGTTGATGGATAATAGTATGAGACAAATGACACTGGATGGCTCTGCGATGAACTAACTCGTCATATTCTTGACATGGACCTACCACGGTGCTGAGTCTCCTCCCATGAACCATTAAGAGCCTCTTTCTTTCCTGGAGGTGTTCTGTAGGTGAAGAACGTATTATAGGTAGCGATTACACTGAACCCACTGCTGATACAATAGGTTCTTGTTAGTCGGGTCTGATTGTGTTAGTTAACCGCGGCTTTGAAGTGTTCCACCAACTGAACCTGGACGCCTAAGACGCTCAAGGTGACATGGAATAGTGCCACACGAGAGCGTCTGCTTTTGTAGCCAAGTGATTTGAGCATACGCGGAATCTTGGAGCGCAATCTTGGAGAGGGCAACGTTGAAGAGCGCTTATGGCACTTGTGCGGTGAGCTGTTGCCCTTGTCGTTAGTACCGAGTTGGTAATCCATTCCATCTACAGAATCGTCAGAGTATATTTTTCCGACGAGGACAATGTTCTTGAAGTGGTAGGTCTCACGGATGTAATCGTAGTATGCACTATTACCATGCTAAAAAGAAGAGAGGTGGAAAAGCCTTACATTGGGAAAGTTCCCGGCTTCGAAGAAAATGGAACCGCATATGGCGAGTGCTAGGAAAACCCGAATCAGCGTTACTTATTACTTTCAAAAGAGTGGCGCACCGTGGACACTCGTGAAATCAGGAGCCTCAAATAGACTCTTCTCCGATGGTGCTTTCTCGTCATTAACATCCTTGACTACCCAGGCTGTCGAATAAAAGCAGTGGGACCTCTTAGACTCATCAGGATCAGCAATGCCAATCATGGCCTCCCACTCGGCGCGGATACCCGCTGGGTCACGGTACGGCTCGATGAACCCAAGTATGTTCTCTACTCTGGCCGAGGCATCAGTGACCCATATTTTCTGCTACTCCTGGAAAGCCTTCAAGCTACCCGTGCGGAAATATTCGATGTACTGACTCAAGAACTTGGTTTGCTTGTCGTTGCCTGCATACGCCTTTGCCAACTCCAAAGCGGAGCAGATCTTTGTTTGTTCCTCGGAGTGGTCGCCTCGAACAAGCTCTATACCATCCGCGACTTCCTCTCCACCGTTGGTGCAAGGTCCAGTTTCGGCAGGAGCTTGCAACAGCTGCAATACCGGCTTTCCGTTCCTTGTCACTTTGCGGACTCGAGTGTTCTCCGGTGCAATCAAGTTTATGTTCATGGCTTCCGACACTTTGGCGATGTCGCTCTCGGTGATGGATTCATCACTGGGGTAGTAACCGGACTGCGCATTCTTGCTAGGATACCCAAGAACATATGGTAGCACAGCCAGCAACGGATCAATGATTTTATCGAGACCAGCCTTCGTCTTCGGAGACATAGCTGCAATTCGCCGAAGAGATTCTGCTGTGTTGGCAGGGATAAACCTCTGGTCGCCTTCACCCTGAATCACAGTCAACGCCGTAGGCATCAGTACCTAAGATATCTCGACTAGCTTACGTAGAAGTTGCCCAGATTGCAAAGAAGCATGACAGCAAACTCCAAAAAGGAAGTCAGCTCATGAGGGCTAATGTTACATTGCGATATCAGCTTGTCGCATACTCCATCGCAGGCCTCGTAGAGGTCCATGATGAAATCAAAGGTATCGGGGCTTTCTCGCGACACCTGTTGCATAAAGATCCTGCTTCCATGCCATGCTGCGCATGCAAGGTCGTACTGAACTACTTGGTGGTGAAAAGTTGCCCTTCCCAGATGTTAACGATCCGCGATTTGAGTCGGCATCCTGCGGAGACGGCAAATACATCTTTCTCACAACGATACACAGGCTCAAAAGACGTACAATTTCCCCTATCTCAACGACGACAGCGTTTCGGAGATCCGTGTCAAAATCTACCTTCTGATTTATGTTTACAATGGGTTACATGGAGACAGTAGTAATCTACCTACCTAGGTACTTAGCAATACCTGAATTACAGTGCCTAGTCGAGAGTTTTCCAGGCTCTCAGTTACCAAGGACAATGAATCCAGGTGCAAAGTTCCCAGCACCGTACACAACTCTAAATTAATATGACGCGAATTTCCGAATTTTAAACGAATTTTGTCGTGGGACATTATAAGTATCATGCGCGGGGTCCTCCTCATCCTGGAATTGAAGATCCTGTGTCGAATCCTCCGTCTGTAAATAACGCATCTCCCTCTCCAGCTGCTCGATTTCTTCTTGCAGTCTCCTTGCCTCATCTTCACCACCCTGCATCACTACGGGGTTATCCTGCTTTCCGGTGCTGCCTTCGTGTGTCGGTCTTGCACTTCCACTAAGGAAAGCCTCGTCTTCAACATCTCTTGCACTTCCACTAAGGAAAGCATCGTCTTCAACATCTCTTGCACTTCCACTAAGAAGAGCCCCGACTCGGTACTTCTCTTCTTTATCAATTCTAGAGATACTTTCTGAAAAGTCTGTAGCCTGATGATCACGGAGAAAATCTCCGACAAGGTATAAGCTGCCCGTCAAGACGATTTGTGAGGAGTGAGCAAGGTACTTGGCGGCGCACAATGCCCGATACGTGCCGCGTGTCGGGATGGAAATGCCCGTGATTCCAGGTACTGTCTCCTTTGCCACCTGCAATAGTATCTTCGGATCCATGGACTTCACCCAGGGCATTCCATCAACGGGGCCAAAGCTCGTAGTGATGACTTTATCTCCAGGAACCAGCAACGTGCCGAGGTACTGGCGAGCATCTTTTCCCTCCGTCATTGCCAACACATAAGTGATTGACTTTGAAGGAGGGGTTGCATCCTTGTAGTCCTTCTTGTATACATAATGACGCTTGAGGTAACCCCTCAATGCCTTAGCCGCGTCGGGATTATGGGCACCATCGATGAGTACTTTTCTTTTTGAAAAGGCACCGAAGACAACGGGACACTTGAACAGTTGGAGACGACCGGGGATTGGTTGTTTGTTTTTGATGCCTGGAAGTAGTTTGATGGCCTTGGCTGTGTTCAGACCCATACTGCTCAGTACTTCAAGATATGCAAGATAGGCAAGAACTGCGTTGTCGCGTTGAAATGGCAACAACCCCTCCGCAAACTTGTGCCAAGCTTTGGTAGAATACAGCTTGTCTCTGAGGTCCGGCGTATCCAGCAAGATGCGAGGCCCAGCCCCTATTGTTTCGGCGTACTCATCAATCACCCGGTGCACTTTCAATTCGTTGACTGGATTGACCATGTACGGGACGTTGGGGCGCAGGATTCCAGCTTTGTGCAAGGCGATCTCCTCGATGGTGTTGCCCAGGAAACCTTCGTGATCTTGAGCAATTTTAGAGATGACGGAAACAACCTGGTTCTCCAAGATGTTGGTGGCATCGAGTTTGCCACCCATGCCGACCTCGATGACGCCTACATCGATATTTTTGTCGTTGAAGAGCTGGAAAGCTGTTGCGGTAAGGAGCTCAAACTCGGAAGCGTTGATCTGCTCGCGCTCGTTGAGTTGAATGAAGTGGTCTTCCACCTTGCGAAATTCGCGCTCTCCCACGGGCTTGCTGTCGATCTGGATGCAGTCCCACCTAGCGGTCGTCAGATTTTGCCATGTATAGAGCACGTGACCAGTACCTGTCAACCATGTGCGGCGAGGTGAAGCGGCCGTTGGGGATCAGTCTACGGGACAAAAGGTTGCTTGCGTTGCCGCAGATGGAGCCCTTGCCGTTGGTGCCGGCGACGTGGATGGCTTTCCAGGGGAACTGGACGTTCTGGAGCAGACGGCCGATCCGCTCGAGGCCCGGCTGGATCATGGCCGCGTGTCGCAGACGGCCAGGGCAGCATCGATGGGGGGGAAGGCAGAGAAGCGTGGAGTCTGAAACGAACAGTCAGGGCGTGGTGCAGGTGGAATGGTGAGTCAGGCGGTTCGGTGGACGAGAAGAAAGCACGGCGGGTTGGTCCTGAGGCTTGGCATCGGCGTATCTGTAGTCTACTGCATGTGCACGGACTGTGAGGGAGACAGCGGCCTTTGTGGAATGAGATAGCTTGGAATGTGTCGCTCGAGCGTCGGAAGGCGCACGATGAGGCTGGTGGTATATGTACAAGCCCCCAGCGCTGAGACGTCTTGTTGTTTGCATCGTCTCGGCGGGTCGTCGCTGCCACCAAACGCTCTGGCGCCGGCAGCCGCAACTGCAACTACTCCCAGCCTGGCTACGCGCAACACCCGCCGCCCGCCTCCCCCAGGCTCACTCAGCTGCGCTGCTCAGGCTCGCCACATCAACACCATCTCCCCTCATCACGCATCTCGCATCACGCATCACGCCCCGCCCGCCGCTCTCCCCGCGCTGCAACAATGGGCCTTCCCGTGTGGCGTGCCCCGTCGCCCGAGCCGCGCGACCAGCAAAAGACTGCGCGCAGCCCCATCCGCAGGCGGCGACTCGGCACCACCTCTCCCAGGCTGCGCGACCACAATGTGCACGCTGCCGCGTCGCACCTCGCGCGTGCCGACTCCTCGACGCGTCGCTCCTCCAGCGCGCGCCCCTACCCCCCTCCGCCACCCGTCACAGACGCCCCGCGCCGTCTCCCCTTGACCCCAAACTTTGCGCCTGCTCATGGTCCGCGAAGACTAGCTACGACCATTCCACCGCCACGAGACGGCGACGAGATCACGGGGGGTCGGGGTCTGCCGCCACGACACCTAGGCATCATAAGATATGCCCGTGGTCCCCGTGGTCCGACTCCTACTAGAGACACCCCCTCTGCCGATGAAGAGGAGAGCAGTGACAACGCCGTCGGCTTTCCGCCGCTGCGCCGTATGGGCCGACGCACCATTGCAGACGGACCGCTGCCTGCCAGCTCTCTGCGCGAGTCCTGGAGTCCGGCTACGACGCTCGATGGCTTGGGCGATCGCGACCGCAGCCTCAGCCCGGCGGTAGACGATCACTGGGAGACCATGTTGACCAGCGTTGCGCCCGATCCCCTTGCGCCGACCGCTGAGTCCTCTTTTACTTCGGCCGCCGCATCTGCTTCGTTCTCAAACTCGCACCCCAGTTCGCGCGCCGGCAGCTCCAATTCGAACTCGGTCTCGTCTTCGCGCACTCACTTGACCGTCCCCTCGCGGCGTCAGTCATGGTCCTTTGACCAGTTTCTCCATGCGTGTGATACATCCGAAGACGACAGTGCTTCGGATACCGAGGAAGAGGATATGGAGGCATATGTCGCAGCTGGTCTTTCCCGCCTAAGGAGTGCAGCCAGGACCGCGTCAAACGAGCCTCCGCCGCAAAACCCTCACCGCTATTCACGTGTGGTTCGTGAGCGATCTCGAGAGTCGACCGCGTATGTGCGAAGTTTCTACGGTGAAGTGACGTCTTTCGACTCGCCGCGCCGGATGGAGGAGCGCGTGCTTCACGGCCAACCCGAGGGCCCCGTCGAGGAACGCAACATGACGGACGAGGAGATGCCGCTGGACCAGGAACTACGCGATGCCCGAGCCTTGATCGAGCGGTTGGCGCGGAGAGAAGACATACCGGACGACTTCTGGGCCTCGGTGGGTCTACGACGACCTGTTGCCGACCGCGTGGAGCGGATTCAGCGGCTTTTGTAATGAACATTTTATCACGAAAACGGCACCGGGCCTGCTGGCTGGTCTGGCATTGCCATGGACCCTCAAGCACACGGTGCGCATGAGACGGGCCCATCCGATTCGCTTTTCCCCGCCACTTCTTCTTTCTTTTCTCCTTTTCTTCTTCTTTTTCTTCTTTTTCGAGCGGGCCGTACGGTACGAGCTTCTTATACACACGCCACGGCCACTGTGTGCTAGGTACTGAGTTTTAGTGCCTCCTGTTTTACTCCTCTCTGTGTATGGTGCGGACTCGACCTTGGTTAGAATTTTAACACGACGAAGATCTTCAATACACACGCCACGGTGAGACGTCGGCGTTTCGTCCGCATTTCAGTATTATTTGATATCATTTCCATCGAGGATTCGGGCTTTTTTTCAAGATTTACCTTAATGTGTGCATTCACCAAAAGCTGTGAGGGAGGCGGTCTGTTGTATCAGGTTATGGGAATACTCTCGGGGTCTACTTTCTATATCTCGGTGGGAAGGGCGTTCCGGTGGTGTCCTAGAGTCAACGTGATCATGTATTTCTATTTAGCCACGCAAATTTGCTACCTATGGTAGAGCTTTGCGACGCAGATGGGGAAGGAAAAAGTGTTCGGCACGATTATTGCGTGCTTTCACTGCTTCGAGCTTCGCCTTTGATGCTCGTGGCGACTGGTAGCTTCGCACCAAAATTTCATAATCAGCCACCATTACAAGTCTGACATGTCATTGAACCCTATGCCAGTGAGATCAAGAAACCCTGGGTTATGTATACTCCTACCCGCATGAACTCCATGCCCTATGCAGCTAGTCGAAATCATCGGATAGGAAGAAAGACCTGATAGAGCAAATTAACAGGTAACCTTATGCTCCGTGTTCACGCAAAAGCTCGTCGTCGACAGACAACTGGTTGATGTGCTTCTTGGTGAATTCAAATGCTGTAAAGAAAATGGCATTAACGACGCACGAACGGCTCATCGAGACACCGAGGCCTAGCATTCAGTTAGTCATCAATTCGTGTCTGAAAGATGGGAACGGGTAACATACCGCGATACATCCGGGCATTGAAGAAGTGGATCTTGGGTCTCTCGGCTTTCTCTCGGCCGCCAACGAGACAATTGCGCTGGTAGATGCTCTTGGCGGTATCGATCGGAAAGATCTGTATAGACATCAGTAAGAGACGTCTCTTGGGGAATTTCAACAACGCACGCAAGCCCAGCTGACAAGCCCACACATGCCACCAGCGATAACAACAGCCGAAGGTGTTGTAGGAGAGCTTCCACGGGCGTTCGCCAGTAGTTGTTTCACACTCTCGTACGTGATGAAATAAATACCAGTACCAATCGTGTCGCGGACTGTTATTGTAAGCACATAGTTCAGGCGACTGGTTCGCGATGGCATCACTTACGCAGATGCAAGTGGAACCCAGAATACAACCCCATCCAGCCTCGAAGTCGGACGAGGTTTTGTGCCGTTCTGAATGTGCCCAGGTTCTGGTAGCTCTTCCGAATCGCGTCATTCGTGCCGCCGCCGTCCTTACGATCTGCCATCAGAACCGAAATTTGAGCGCTCAGCTTCGTCAACTCAAAGGGACCTGTGCAAATGTATGAGCGGCATGGTTTAACATGGGCATAACTTGTGCCTTACAAGCTATGGCAGTTATGGCAGCCCCAGCTGCGGCGCCCGAAAGCCCAAAGCATGTGACGGTCGACAATGTGGGCAACGCATCCTTTGTATTCGCAATGACAAGGGGAGAACTTCCAGTAGCCCGGTAGATCCAATCATCGAGAGCATACTTGGACTTTTGGTATATTGAAAATGAGACCGTCCGGACGAGGGTTATGCTCGCAAGCGGTGACCACATGCCTGCGGTATGAGCATCAGCTATTGTTCCCTGCTCCACGCCAGGCTACGATCGTACCGCGATAGAAGCCGTGCAAGCCTTCTGTCTTGTAGGTGTGGCGAACGCAGTCAGAGAAGGAATTGAAGTTGTAGCTGTTCTCGTCAGACATCGTACGCGTGCAGAGGGGGGAGGGGAGGGGATGGCATGGCATACGCTTGCAGTCGGGTCTTCACGGAATCAAGTGGGTACTAGAAGCCGTCAGCCTGCGTACAGCTGCTCCGTGAGCTTATACGCACGGCGACAAAGGTAGAGAGCATGCTACTGGAGCTCGCAGCGACCTCGGTCCGGTACCGCTTCGTCCAGCGCTTTGCCTGCTCGCTCCGCAGGACGGCCCGCGAGACGTCCTGGACATGGCGCGGGCGGCTATGGGCGCGCTGTACATCTTGCGTGTCCTGCCTGCGCTCGGGCATACTGGCTGTCGCTAGCTGTGGAAGACGAGACGCCTTCCTACGGCAATCGCGATGCGGCCAGTAGCCGGGCAAGCTCCATCAAGACGTCCCCAGACGCAGCGGCCGGGAGGATCGTAGGCGTCCCTTGGGGCTTCGCGGAGCACAGGCGGCGTGTGAGCGTACGGTCGGGCGACAATGGCGTGAAGTGAGATGGCTGCAACGGGGAGATGTCAAGAGTGGTGATGAAAGATGGTGGGGTTAGTGCGTGCCCGAAACGGTCTAAAGCTACCTTGGAGGGGCTGCAATTGGCCCGCACTGCTGCAGGCTGTATATACGCAGCTATCTTCCTGCGTGCCTCCTGGAATGATCGCTCGTTCATCTATAAAATGCCCGATCCCGCCATGGCACTCGCAGCCGAGCGGAGAGGGAGCCGCAGCTTCTTTCATCTCGCTGTGTTGCCGCAGAGCGCCTCCAACACTTGCTTCTACGACGCAAATCACCAAGTCCAAATGCGGGGTCAGTCCTGCCATGTGAAAGCTTAAAGATCACCATCAGGACTCCCCTCACCATGCAGCGAATCACACTTCAAGGTGCTGATAGCTGACACATCTTGAATGCAGGCTTCGCTTCGCTTGCTTGGAGCGTTCACCAAGAAGCTTCTACCGTGGAGCGACAAGTCCACGAGCGCACAAGTATAGCGTTATGATAGGGTCAGACCTGACTTGTAGCTCCCGTCCCGTCTGATTTCCTTGAAGCGCGAAAAGCAAGCGCATATAATGCAATGCAACCCCTTTTTGTCAACACCTTGAAACGCTTTTCTGTGTCCACAACAGCAGGAGGGATAATTGCTATTATTGTCATCTTTTTATTAGAAACCTCTTAGTCGCAAAAAAAAACATAATGCAATGCGTAGACATTGCTCGTACGGCCGTGTAAATTTTACGATTATGCATTCTGCCACATATTTTCAATCATCCTTCCCCATCAACTTGCGCAACCGCTCCTCTTCGGGAGATCTTTCGGTCCTAGCCTTAGCCTCCTTCATCTTAACCTTCTCTTTCTTCTTCCCAGACACATCCGCCATGAAAGCTTCCTTCAGCGTAGTCTGGTCATTATCCACCCTCTCCAATTGCCCATGCCTCCGCATGCTTTCCTTGTGCCAGCTGACCTGTCCGCCATCTGCCTCGCGATGTTTCTGCGCGTTCAGTTTCGCTGCTCGTATCGAGGTCCTCGCATAGACGAAGAGTAACCCAGCCATGGTCAACGCTGCCAAAGGCGCCATCACCGTCTGTGGATAGAGTCAGCATTGCTGAAGAGATTGGGAGCGCAGCCTGGAAACCGTACTCGTCCATTGATGATGCCTTTGTTCCGAGACAGCCGCGGACTCGCGGAGCCAGAAGTTGGCTTGGAGACTTCGTTCATGCCATCTGGGCCCCGGGGCATAGAAAGCCTGCCACCCATCGTATGAATGGGTCTATAAGCTCAGAGAGCGAGTTCCAGTTGTGGGGGTTCGGGGAATGGTGCACGTCAGGTCGACGAACTTTGGGAGGCGAGGTGGCGTGAGAGGGCCGTAGGGCTATGGCGGGATTTGCTAGCGACTGCAGCTGTTGGACATGCTGCTGCACGTCGTTGTGGGTTGCAACTGTCGTTTAATGCGAGGCTATGTCAAGACGTGGAATCCATCGCGACTGAGCATCATCAATCGACGGTTGGTTGGTGGTGTTGCTGCTGGGTCCGATGAGGTAATCACAAGCTTAGCCCTCAAACAGGCCTAGCTTCCTGCAGCTTCCCGACGCACCACTGTGACGAATTTGCGCTTGGTCATGACAAAGTCCTCCGAGTCCAGAAGACGTCCATTCGCGATCCTACGCAGACCAGCCGTTCCTGGGTTACGCTCGAGCCCGTGCTTTGCTTGTGGAATAGTTGTACAGTGCGCCCGTCCGCTCTTTTGACAAATTCCGTGTGCCAGCCCGCACTCAAGTGCTCAGCTTTGTCAACCGCTCGTTGCTGGGGCTGCACAGGATTACTAACCTAACGATTACTTCTAGCTTTGACAGGTGGCGTCATCGTTATAAGTACGTCTCTGTCCGCATTGCTGTCTTCATGCGTAGAACACTGGCCATAAGACAGTTGCACCGACTCACACCCGGTCTCGCCTTCACTGCTCCTTCCTCTGCTGCTTCGCGCCTTCTTGCTCCGGGGCGTCCCGCTCTCGCAGCTTCCCCAAGACTTACACTGGCCGCCTCGCGTTTGTCAGCAGTTTCCTCCCACTTTTCTACTTCCACCCCCGCCATGGCTCCTGTTCCGAAAGAGTGCGATTATCTTGTCATTGGCATTGGCAGCGGAGGCATTGCATCAGCCCGCAGGGCCGCAAAGCACGGCGCCAAAGTCATCGCCATCGAGTCCAAACGATATGGCGGCACCTGCGTGAACGTCGGTTGCGTGCCCAAAAAAGTGACTTGGAACGCGGCCGCCATCTCGGAGACATTCAAGGATGCGAAGGCGTACGGCTTTGGAGGCTACGACCAGCCCACGTTCGACTGGCCCATGTTTAAGAAAAAGCGCGATGCCTACGTCAAGAGGCTGAACGGCATCTACGAGAACAACTTGAACAAAGACGACATCGAGCACTTCAAAGGCCGAGCCAAGTTCGTCAGCAAGAACGAGGTTGAGGTTGCGTTGGCAGAAGGGGGTACTCAGAGGATAAAGGCGAAGAACATTCTCATCGCCACAGGCGGACGTCCCAAGGTACCCGAAATTCCCGGCGCCGAGCTTTGCATCGACAGCGATGGCTTCTTCGACCTCGAGACCCAGCCAAAGAGCATTGCGACAAGTGGTGCGGGGTACATTGGCGTCGAGATGTCAGGCATGATGCATGCCCTAGGTACCCAGACGCACTTCTTTATTCGAGGCCAGACGCTTCTCCGCACATTCGACCCCATGATCCAGGACGCGGTCACTAAGGAGTATGAGCGCCAGGGCGTCAAGCTGTACAAGGGTTCTCTAATTACGAAAGTCGAAGACATTGGTAATGGCATGAAGCGCGTTACCTACCAGGAAATCGAGAGCAAGAAGGAGGGTACTATCGAGGTCGAATGCGTCTTGTTCGCCACGGGCCGCGTCCCGGAGGTGAAGGATTTGCGCTTGAAGGAGTTGGGCTTGAAATTGAACGAGAAGAGTCAGATAATGACGGACGAGTACCAAAATACCAACATTGCGAACATTTACGCGATTGGCGATGTATGCGACCGCGGCTTCGAGCTGACTCCTGTCGCCATTGCCGCTGGTCGCCGACTGTCAGACCGTCTATTTGGCGGCAAGCCTGACGCTCACCTCGACTATAGCAACATACCGTCAGTCGTATTTGCCCACCCGGAAATCGGGTCCATCGGTCTGACCGAGCCTGCGGCCCGCGAGAAATACGGGGATAAGGTCAAGATCTACAAGACGGAATTCACTGGAATGTTCTACGCGATGATGGACCAGGAGGACAAGGCACCAACAGCCTACAAAATAATCTGCGTCGGCGAGGAGGAGAAGGTGGTGGGCCTGCATATCCTGGGCCAGGGCTCTTCGGAGATCCTGCAGGGTTTTGGCGTGGCGATCAAAATGGGCGCCACGAAGAAGGATTTCGACAACTGCGTGGTGAGTAGCTCGGTCTTTTTACCTGATTCTAGAGTGCTTGCATATGTATATCTGGTGGCTGCGACCCTGTGTTATGCGGGGAAGCAATTCTGGAGTTCTAGTGAACGTGCGCTAATGTACACTACCGTAGGCTATCCATCCCGTTTCGGCAGAGGAACTGGTACGTCGAGTCAAGCCCATCGGTCTCCACTCCATTGATCTCGTGCTAACACGGCACACAGGTTACCATGACCTAGTCCCTACCCCGGATCTCCCCCAGATCTGCTAGGAGATACCACACCCTCCGTAGAAGATAGATTATTCCAGAATGAAGCCGCGTCTTTCGGTGCATCTAACTGCTGTTCGACGATCGTCGACTTCCGCTTCAGACATGCGTTCCGCATGCTCCGTGAAGCTATGGCCACTTGTCGTAAGCTAGCCGTCGCCTGGCGCTGTACTGTGATTTACATCGGGCTGCGGACTTATGCCGCAGCAGGAGATGTTCTTGCGTGTCCAACATCCTGACCAGGGACGGGCATCGGTCGGTTGCCTTCTAGGGTCAATAGTGCTTAATTGCTCAGCTCTCCTTACTTAACTAAAGTTTAATTTTAGTAGCTAATTTGATAGCTTTTTATATAGCTAACTTAGCTAGATATATAATAATTATTATATACTTTAGTTACTAGCAGAAATAGTTTTTTTACTATATACTATATATATAGTTTATTTTTTTATAACTAAGAAGTTTCTAATAAAAGAATTATTATAATAGTAGATATTTCTTCTACTACTATAAACATATAAAAGTGTTTTATACTATATATATATATAGTGTTAATTTAATCTATCTAGAAGTAAAATAATAAAGACTTTTATCTTAAATAATATAATAAAAAAAGGAGAGCCCTCTACTTAGTAATTAAAAAGATACTATATATATTATATTACTTATAGTAAAATTAATACTAACTTTATTATATAGTTTTTACTTTATTATTGCTATATTACTAATACTAACTATAATTTTAGTTACTTTTTATACTTTTTTATTTAGTAAGTAAAAAGCTCTAAAAAAATTTAAAAATAAAAGCCTTCCACTTAGTAAATAAAAAAAAGTATTTAATAAATAGCTAAATAAATAATATATATAGTGTTAATTTAATCTACTAAGAAGTAGAATAATAAAAGCTTTTATTTTAAATAATATAATAAAAAAGCAAAGCCCCTTATATAGTAGTTAAAAAGATCGTAAAAGGTAAATAAATAGTATAATAGAATTTATTAAAAGTAATTAAAAAAAATTAGTAGTATTACTAGTGTACTTATATATAACTATTACTAGGAGAGCAGAGGTTAGCTGCGGGAGCGGCACTGTTGAATTAGAGCAGGGCCTGCATTAAAGTGATGCGCACGGAGTATGTAACTCGGCACAAACGGCGAACCTGATTGGACTGGATTATCCGCTCATTGCTGATCAAACCACGTGCCAAGTGCTGCACTCTGTGCGTGCGTGCCTGACGCGTCCGAACTGCCCTCAACTTGACGTTGCTCTATCTGTTTTGACAGACTAGCAA
This sequence comes from Laburnicola sp. R22_1, assembly GCA_014281115.1. Classification (NCBI taxonomy): domain Eukaryota; kingdom Fungi; phylum Ascomycota; class Dothideomycetes; order Pleosporales; family Didymosphaeriaceae; genus Laburnicola; species Laburnicola sp. R22_1. The sequence goes on from JACONQ010000013.1 coordinate 1,707,935, forward strand.
GACCCGCAGCTTCGCTAAACAACTACCTACCTACATAGCATGCAGATTGCATTGTCATTATGTAGAACAACACGTAAACCGCGCACATATGAATGCAAGTGCTATCGAGGCTCATATAACACCCCCTACGGATACACACACATAGCTTCGCTTCCCCAGATGGCATCCTACTAGAGGATCCAGGTGAAGCGAAAGGCACCTAAAAAGCCACCAACACCGGGGAACCCTCTTATTTCCTCAGCTCCACGTTGTAACAAAAAAAACACCCGAATTGTTGCACCAACCACAACACGCCCGCCCACACTGCCAGCCTCGGGCTAGTGACTCAGCACAAAACGGCGCCGTATGATGACGATCCCGGGCTATTCGCAAAGTAGGGAAGATCCTGGTTTGTGGTCATCTGGTCTCGCCAACTCGAACTCGATGCTGTGCTGGAAGCGCCAAGATCAGGCGCCATGTGCTTCAGGTAAAGCCTGTGTAATGCGGAGTAGGGGTACGGGAATTGCCGCTTCGCTTTGATGAGGCCGTGTACTACTACTGTACCTACCGGTACGTGCGCATACCTATCTGTGGTACCCAGGCGTAAGGTACGATGATGTTGGGTAGGTACGAGCCGAGTCGAGACGAGACGCGTACTACGTGCTACGACCTTCTGACTGCCAGGAACCCGACCGTTTTGCAACCTCATCATCGTGTATCGCAGACATGTAATGTATAGGTAGGTGGTACGTATGTTGTGTTTTGGCCACGATTGGAGCCGCTCATCGGTGCCAGCCGTTGCGCAGCTGCTACAAAAGGTGCTATCGAACAAAGTTCGGGACGTTTCTGCACGCACGCACGCACACCTCACGCCCGCACACGCGCACTACTGATTGCAGCTCTTGTTGCTGTTTAAAACTTCCCACGCCTGTTGTTCGCTTGCTTATACCCGGGTGAACCCGAGCCCAGTCTGGAGAGATTGAAGTAGGTACCTTACATACATGTGTACAATAGCGGGTACATGTACACGTTGCAAAGGACGCGCATGTGAGAAAAACGGTAGCATATCGGTACCTACCTATATACCTAAGTACCGGGACTAGATTCCGTGGCTGGGGAGCGTCAAGTGGTGGTGGTATCCAGGACGCAAAAGCAAGTCCCAAAAAGCATAAATCCATTTCGGTCCCACTCCTTTCCCTTCCAGGCTTCTTCCATCCATCCGACCGTACATCCTTCATCCCAGTGACTCATCCGCCTTATGATGTACCCCAGGTACCGATAACCTTTCTCCAAAGACAACGCCCCCATGTCGACCCAAACCACGCCGCGCAAACTCAACCAACCCGCCAGCCAGCGATCCTCAAATGCAATCGTCCGTCCTCCCTTCAAAATACTCCGAAGCATCGAACAATCGAGAAAATCGTAAAAAAGCAATAAAGTCTCTCGCTGCAAAGAGAAAATGCTCGTATTGGGACTTGCTCGGTAGATGCATAGGGTTCAGGTTCGGGTCCAATAATGAGACCGGCCACTTTGAAGTTTGATCTCGCTGGATTTGCCTTTTGAGGGGTTGGTTGACAATATAATGATTTTCTTTTAGGGGAGGGGTTCTCGATCGCGTTTGCCATTTGGTCGATTTTTCGATAGAACGTCGTATTGCAGACAATGCGTACAATCTGGTCCAGTCCAGTCTTGGATGATTCTTGTTTCGGCTGGCACTCCTCGCCGCGTTTGCTGCACAGTACATGGGTAGGTGCCTACCTGACCCCATCGTCAAGCCTCATCCATCTCGCTTAGCGACGGTATGTACTCATCCACGATGGATCCACACTAGAACTCCGCAAACCATCCAAACACCCAACCCGCAATGGTATCAACCTAAACACTTGCACACACAGACAATAGTCACCAAAAGCGTCGCGCAACCATCGGTTGGTCGGCCAGTCGGTCGTACCACAGACCCCGCATTTTCGCAACCCACACACTGCAACCCCATGGGCCCATGCCCCATGCAAAATGCATCCTGCAAGCACGGAGCACAATCCTTACATCAGGAACTGCCGGCTGTCCGACTGCATCCTTGCCCTTTCCTTGTCCTTGCCCCTGTCCCTGTTCCCTGCTTTCTTGCCGTCCGCGTCTGATACCTACTGTAAATTATCCCTGCCTGCAGCAAACCCACCGCATATGCGATCCGAAAGCCGGGAAATGGAACCATGCACCCCAGAGTCCAACAGGTCAGTAACGGTACGGTACTCGGGAGTCGGGAGTCAGTTTTGTTGTTCTTGTTCTTGTTCTTGGTGTGTTTGTTTTGTTTGTTTGTCGTCGTCGTCTGATGATGGCCCATGGGCAAACAAAGCGGTTGCTTTAGTAGTGTACATACGCAACCGTTTATTCGTCTATTTTCCTACCAGGTGCCCAGCCTACCTACCTACCTAATAACTATGATGATCATGAAAGAAAAGCCATGTACATACATATCCACAGCTTGGCAGCGAGCAGCACAGAACATAATCTCGTCTTGTCTCGGGAGACAAGGCCGTCTGGCGTTTGATTTGCACGCCACACGCACCCCCGCGCCCACGCAGGGAAGCCCATCAGCCTTCAGGCACAGGTACATGTACATACACACACACTCGCCAATTTGTGGGCCACCCAACACAGGAATTGAAATGAGGCTACCTATCTGCGGCTGCGCTCAGCGCGCTGTCAAGGAAAAAACGCCACACATGCCACTCCAATGTCTGGAGTACAGCACGGTCCGGTACGGTACGGTACGTACGGTGCCTGGTCGCTAAGGGATTGGATGTGAACACCTCGTCGTGCACGTCACGTCACGACTATACTATGTAGAGTTCGTCGACTGACAGTGACTGTATGCAGTGACTGTGTAGGCATGCATGCATGCGTGTCGCATACCTGGTCGACTGCGGAGATCCGGCCCCTAAGGAACGTATTGCGGTCCGTTAATTTGAGGCCATGTTCAACTGATGATACGCGGAAATGAGACGAGGGCGCGTGTTTTTGATGCGTGCGCGGTACCGACGCAGAACCAACTGATTTCATCAATCAAGCACGATGCAAGCGCCGTGGTATTCGCACTCGTGTTTTCTGGGCCCTTGTAGAATATGGTACAATCCATCCATGCACTAAATACAGCAAGACGTGACGGTTGTGACATCCGAGGATAGATTCACGCCCCTTCTCCGCTTGTCCAACCAAACCAAAATCATTCGTCCTATGCCTTGTACCGTGAAGTCCAAACCTCCCCAGCGCCGCGCTTTCGTTCAGTACCTTTTTCCTGTTTACTATAGACAATAATGTGTGAAGTTAAATATGCATAACGAAGAGAAGACATTTGCGATGAATTTCAACCCAAAAGCAGTAAACGTCGCATAGATGACGCGATATGGTGCGGTGCAAATAAGCACCTGTGGCGAGCCAACCGGTTCCCTGTAGTTCTGGCCACGCGGTTATCTTGAAGCGAAATTGGCACAGGACCTCTTATCCGCTTTGCCCGCTCAAGAAATAGTCCAACTCCGACGGTCCTCCGCGGCTGACTTCATTCTCGGCCAGCTGCTCCAGCAAGCTCAAGAACGGGTCTTTGTCGGGGTCCGTATGCACAGACCCACCTGACGTGCTCGCAGCTCCAGGCGTAGGTTGCTGGTCATAGGGAGTCGGCATGTTCAGCATAGGGTCAAATGCGACAGGGTTTGACGGATCCTGTGGCTGTGGTGGTGGCGGATGAGCCTGTGTATGACCAGGGGTAGGCGTTGGCGCTAAACTCGCCATCTGTGGGAGCGGCGAAAACGTGAAATTGGGTGAAAACGGCAGACTGAGTCCATTCAGAGAAGTGTTGTTGTTTGAAATTCCGTTGGTAGAGCCGCTTGCGGGGGATGGTGTTAACGGTGGCCCTGAGTTTGCGGGGGACGGAGCTCGGTTCGTGGCAGCTCCAGCCGAGGCCGAGGATTCCTTCCGGTCTGACGTGACAGGGTGCGTCGCAGATGTTGGCGTGGGTGGCGGTGGATGAGCAGCCTGTGCGGAACTTCTGAGCGAGCTCATCGTATTAGCCCGTCGCTTCTTGTTAGGTCGTCCATTTGAGTACATGCTACTAGACGGCACGGACGGAGATGGGTGGTAGAGGTTCGGGTTAGCAACCCCCGGGTTCATGTGGACGCTGTTACGCTGGTCTACATTGTACGCGGGCAAGCTATAGCGAGTTAGCTAGAGCGTACGGTAGAATTGCAAATGGCCCACCTTTCATGGATTACTTCTACCGGGATGTCGGTGAAGATGACATGGGCACCATCAAAGACGTGTCCCGGATACCGGTCGAAGAAATCTTCTAGCTGGAAAACAGGCGAGAAGCGCATTGGGTTGCTTGCCAACGATTTTACAAGTTCCGAATGACAGCCATAGATGTTCTGCAGAGTCTCCCGTTGGTGCTGCACGCTCGCCCACATGAACCGGAGGTCAGATAATTGTTGCATCTCCCGCGATAAAAACTCCGGGCTGACGGAAAAGACTTCTCCTTCCTGTCCGCGATAGTGCGCTCCGTGGACATGGATGGTACCTGCAGTGCAGACACAGTAGCCGACAAAGGCCGGCCAGTCAATGATGGAAGAAGCTTTGCCTATTTCGACCAGTTCAGCGATTGCATTCGCATGTAGAAAGCACAGGTTTGTTGCTTCAATTTGCCATGATTGGTGTTGCGAAGAACCCGAGAGCTCGGCTAGATCCACGGGTAAAAATGGGCGATAGATGAGACAATGTACGAGGTGGTAGACTAGCTTGCTGAGAACCAGTATTGTGCTGTTGGGCTGGCCAAATAGTGCCTCGATCGAAGTAAACGTATCTTGCGTCTCAGATGCCCAGATGTCGAGTTCCTGTCGGATTTTGGAGAGGTTGGAAAGCGAGTGCCAAGGGAAATGCGAGTCGCCCTTGACCCCGCCGGCTGCGAGGTACCGGTTTGTTATACCCAGGATTTTTGCTATGCCGATCAGCATACCCATGCTTCCCTGCCCAGCTCGTCCACCCGCCATGTATTGTAGATTTGAGCCGTTCGGAAAATAGTCGCCTTCGAGTAACATGCCGCCTGGGTGCAGCTGCCATGACGGCAAGCGAAGAACAATGGATTCATCCGTAATTAGAGAAGGGCGTTTGGAGCCTGCAGATGCGAAGCGGTCCATGAGGTAGCAAGACCAAAATAGACGTCGTCGGCCCTCGCGTTCACCTTGGGAGACTTTGAGCGCGAGCGGCAGTTCGCGATGAAGATCAAGCGCAAACGCCATGCTGATGGCAGAAGCTAGAAGACGATTAGCGGTGAATATCCTCCGAGACGAGGGTACGTACTCAGCAGCATGTACGTCTTCTTCCCTTTACCCAGCTGGAAGTTCGCTTGTGCAAGGATCATCAGGGCTTGCAGGGCTTCAACACAGGGCTCGTCAATGTCAAGCTCCATGCGCGCTCGGCGTGCATATTCGTCGCTCATTCTCACAGCGGTATTGTACCCGCCGAAATGGGGAGTGTATCTGGGAAAGGATGATTAATTGGAATGCGACGACCATGTGGCACGGAAACCTACCGAGCACTGACTGCATATATAGCGTAGGCTAAGTACGAGGGTAGCTGATTGGCCTGTAAGCGTTGCCTGGTCGTCGTTTCGTCCAGAATGTGATAGGGCTTCCCATGAAGCCTGGCGAAGTAGGTGTCGAGGAGTAGGTCCGGGACCAGGCTTGGTGTTTGCAAGCTAGCAGACACAATTAGCTACTTTTGCAAACGCTCTAGATAGGCATTGATTATAGGCACCTTGGTTCGATGGGGGACATCAATTGCTGCTTTCCCGCGTTGGGGACATTGGGGGTGATTTCGAGTATGGGACGGGATAGTGGTGCGGCCGCTGCGCTCTCGCCCTCGGGCGGACCTTCCTCGGCCATGTCGTCCTCTATGGCACTGTCGCTCTTTCCCTCGGAATGCAAACGCTTCTCCAGGCCATCGACGCGCTTGAGGAGAGCCTCGAGCACGTCGGTCTTCGGGCCGCGCTTCTTGGGGACAGCATCTGAGGGGGCTCGTCAGACCAATGCTTAGACGCGGGGAGAGACGGACGGCCTACCGTAGATGCAAGGACAGTTAAAGACCTGGCAGGCCTCGCACGTCGGCCGGGTCCGGTTGCACTTGATCTGGAGCAGCGTCAGCCGTGGGCTTCATCATGGGCAGCGGGCAGGCGGCGGGCTACCTTGCGCTTGCGGCAGCTCTTGCAGTTCATGGCCTCGCGCGGCTCGTTGGAGACGCGGCGGGTGGGCAGGCGGTCGATGCCGATCTGAGGTCTCGACATGGCGGAGACGGATGAGTGTAGGACCTGGGTGGACATGAGGAGCTGCACAGAGGGACAAGAGGCATCGCTGGCTCGAGGCAGTAGGCGATCTCGAAACGACGGGAAATGCAGAGGTCAGATCGAGGTACAAATTAAGGCCTCGGGCGTCCGCACGCTGCGCACAGGGCAGTGGGGAACAGGCAGGGTGCCGCTCATGAGCGACGGGGGACCAGGGCTCACGCACTGCGGGAGCGCGGGCGCTGCTACGAATCAGTAGTGCGGCCACGACCAGGAGTCCTGGACGAGTCCTGGACAGGAGCGGAGCGGCAGCAGCAGCAGCAGCGTGGGAAAAGCTGGCGCGGGCACATGACGATGGCGGGCTACCTGGATGCGGCAGTTGAGTGCTTGCGTGCTAGGGTGCGGAGAGCGTTTGTGACAACGGTGTGGCAGACACATGGGTGCTTGCATCCCGGTCCCGCCTAGGTCGGAATGGTTAGTAGTGGGTAGTAGTACTGTAGGAGTTGCTAGGAGGCAGGCCTCGGTTGCAGCCTGGCGCCGCAAGCCTGGCCGCCAGCCCTGGCCGCCTGCCACACGCAGCCAGCAATACAATAGTACAATTTGCACATCGGCGACTTTTAGATTGCCTGCCTAACCGCGTGCCTTCTAGACGCCTTCGAATCCGGGGTAAGCAGCACCGCGGCCGAATACCGCTTCTTTGCCAGGGGCAGGGGGCTAGGGGCTGGGGGGCCACACCACCACGCTGCGCTGCCAGCTCTGGCCTGGTGCGAGGCCGTTGACGCCCCCGGCCGCCTCTCTAGTACCATTAGGCCATCGCCCCGGCGTCGTGACTGCGTCTTGCCTGGGAGTCGCTGGCAGTCGCCCATCGCGACCTCGTATGTGGTGTGTACACACCTGATCGCTGAAATTGACCGCTACTTGGTTCGCATGAGGTCCCGTCGACGCGCCGGTACTCGAATCTTCACAGCAGCCCATCGAGCCCGCCCGTGGCGTCTGCTCATTTCGGCACGCCGCACGCTATGCAGTACACGCCATGTAACGCACCTTGAAGATGAAGCGGGTGTGGGTAGAGAGGGTAGTTGCAGAGTTCAAAACAGGCCCCTGCCAGACGCTAGCTGTACAAAGTCGTAACACACATTCTGTCCCACCAACATCCGTATCATTTCCACCGTCGTCCACGCGGACACATCTGCGCTCCCGTACGCTGTCCATCCCGCTGATGTCGCCATGGCCAGCGGGTCGACTTTTCGAGGCCCCCTGGCTAGATCGACGAATACTTTACCTGGCGACCGGATGCCCCCATGCCCGTTGGTGCTGCCGTTCCTCCCATTCACCCGATAGTGCTTCAGCAGCGGCACCACCAGCAGCGACTTCTCAGCAGGCAGCGCCGAGATGATGACGAACGGCTGCTCCAACCGCTTCATGTCCTCGATGGACCGAACCGGCTCCACATCAGCTGCGAGCGAACCTTTTGCCTTGAACCCGATGGTATACACCGGACCAATGCCTAGACTCTTCAATGCGTAGATCGAAGCTGATGCGTCCGACTCAGAGTTTGCCAGCAACAACGCTGCTCGCCCGCTGTACGCCGACGGTACAAAGTCACGCGTCAAAGTGGCGCGGATCCCCTTCCACGTCGCGTTGTCGCCGACGAAGACCGACTGCCCATTCTCCTGTCGAACCAATACCGCATCAACTTGTCCGATTGCACGCGCAGCTGTGGACAAGGTCGGCAGGTAAGGCGCAGATGCTGCCACTAGAGGAGGACTGATGTACGCCCCTCCAAAGTGGGGTCGACGCAGAATGTACTCAATCGACGCTTTAGGTGCGCGCTCTGCGAACATGAACTGGTGCGGCAAGCTAAGCTCATTGAAACACTTTTCAAAGAACATGGCCTGCGATGTGGACCTGAAGCTTCCGATGCCGTAAATGTCTAGCTTAGGCATTTGGCCCATGCTGTGAAGAGCCGAGTTTATCTGGGCGGCGCTTAATTGGCCTGGCGCCGCGATCATGGGCAACAGCGGGTGCGTGATCGGGGTGAAAATTTTATTCATGGTCCTGGTCAATTGACCGACCGGTCCCATGTTCAGACCGGAGAATGGTGGGTGGGAGTACTTGGTCTGGATAGTGGTCCGAAAATACTCCAGCTCCATGTTCTCCTGCATCGAGTTGACCAGCACGTACATCTTGACCACGTCCCCATACACCGCTCCGCGTTCAAAGAGAGCCATCGTCTCTGGCGCCGTCCACTTAAACTTGCCCGAGAAGTCGTGGAATGCAGAAATGATCTTGCTGCAGCCCTTTTGCTCGGCTAATTTGCGCCGGATCTCTTCGGGGAGCCACAGTTCGACGTCGATGTACTCGCAACCCCACTGGATAGCGCGCGTAAGGTATTTGTAGAAAAGGCCTGGGTCATCCATGGGGAATCGGCCATTTTCATTTGTACACCTCGTCGTGTAGATGATGGGCAGCTCCGTCCGCTGTCGCAGCATCATTACTTGTTCTCCGACATACTTCAAGCTGGGTATCTTGCTGACACTTCCATCCGGCAGAGGTTCTTCCAAGAGGTCCACTCTGATTTCCAATGCGTCTGCGCCCACGGACAGGATGTCGAGGTTCGGAAGCGCGGCGCGGATATCAGGAAAGGTCGTGGATATGAGCGTGGTGCGCGCTTTCTTTGTGAGGTCCCGATGGGGGCTGATTTGTCCTAGGATCAGAGACAGGAAGCGGGCGACGTCTCTGCGGAAGAAGGTCGACACCGTGTACAGATACTCGTAATCGCAGTTTTCGGTGATGGTGTCGTCGCGCGGATGCGGCCCGTCGATGCAGTGCGTGTTGATCAATATGCGGGAGCGATCCCAACTGGTCGCCTGTGATGCAAGCATGGTGTTGCGCAGGCCGTAGATGGTCGACTTGGGGCCTGCCTTGACTTGATCGACCGAAGTCGCCGTCTCCCACGGCTGTCCGAGCACGTCTGCAAAGACGCCAACAATGTCCTCCTCGCCCTCGCCATGGAGGAGCAGCAGGGCCGGCCGCTCGTCGCCGGGGACGCCCTGGACCTCGATGGAGCCGACCTCCCTGAGCCGCGACGTGGTGACGCTCTCGGCCTGCGTCATGGTCGCCATGTGCGGCGGTGGACTGGTGAAGTGTAGCTGCGCAGGCGCCCGTCTTAGCCGTACACGTTGAAGCCGTTGATGCGGAGCTGGATTTCGGCGAGGATGCGGCGGGAGGTCTTCAGCTGGCAGCAGTCGAGCAGAGTCCCTACCATCTCCGGATGCGCGTCTGGACGGTGGCTGGTGTGGGAATCCAGTGTGAACTGGGGGGAACGGGGGGGTCGTCAGGCCGCGTGAACGGGCAGCGTCGTCTGGCGCAGAGGGTATAAAACGAAATGGGGATCCCGATGGAGAGATGTAAGAAGACTATGATAACGAGGCAGGGCCGGGTTGTGAGATTCGGAAACGCTCACAAAGTGCCGCACAATCCCGCACGATTCTCCGGTTCAAGTGCAAGCAAAGGGGTCGTATGGCTGGACTCTGAATATGCCGTCCGGACGAGCGCCAAGGCACGCACCTACCTCGGGCAGTTGTGCCTCTTGTGCATTTATCCCGTTCGCAGCAATGTCTCTCCACCAATGGCGCGCCAGCCTCGCGCCAACACGGCCTCGCGCTCTAGGCCTCTTTTCGGACACCTCTCCAGGGTTCCTCGCCCGCACCTCGCCAGCGCGCGTGGATTGGTGGACATTCATGGCCTCTACTGGCAGCTATCGCGCCTTCACTCTGTTCTTACCACCTAGTTGAGACACGAGCCGGCTGCTGACGAGGGCTGCGAACCGCCCACGGCCGAGGCTGTCCTCGCATCGACGCCGAACTCTGAACGGCTCCCACAGTGGCCACCGCCCAGCCAGGATGGCCTCAGGGATGGGCAGGTCAAGCTTCTGTCCAGCCTCTAGACGTGCCTGTGGTGCGTGGCTGCTTCAGCCCTACTAAGGCAACAGAGATAAAAGCCCTTAGTAAAATAGTTAATTATGTACTAATTATAATAGCTCTTAAGTAGGTCCTACTAGATAATTTTAGTATAGCTAATTATTTTATAGTAACTAATATTACTAACTATATAACACTAAATTAACTACTTAGAAGTAGAATAATAAAGGCTTTTATTTTAAATAGTATAATATAAAAAGTTAAGCCTTCTCCCCAGGATCAATCCGTGATGTCACGTGATCCTAGACCGACTGTTTAACCAACTACCGTGTTATATAATTAATAATTTCTTTAATAATATTTTTTACTATAATAATTATAATTATAATTATAATAGCAACTAATCTAACTATTTTATTACTCTCTTATAGTAGATTTTTCCTTGCAACTAGTAAGCTATATACTGCCCCTTAAGACCTTACTACTACTTATCTTCTCTATACTCTTTTTACTACTATTTACTCTTACCCTTATTACGTTACTACTTTTACTTCTTATTATTTTTATACGCCTATAAGATTTTAACTACTACTAAAAGCTTCTTTTACTATAGCTATGCGCATGCACTCTAGTAATATATAAAAACTATCTTCTTCTTTTTTAATAATTACTTACTACTATATTATAGTCTATTCTCTAGCCTTATTAATAATATAATAGCAAAGAGCTATTATTATAATATTTTTTTATTCGTTTTTATTAGGCTATTCTTACTATTATTATTATATAAATATTACTATATTATTGCTTAGGCCTTTATATAAAAGAATAGCCTTATACTTAAAAATTTAAAGTTATATAAAAATAATATATAGCCTAAATAAATTATTACTTATAACCTCTATAATAGTATAATTAATCTAGTCTTTTAGTAGGCCTACCTTAACTATATCTTGTAGCAAGTAGGCTAAATAGCTAATATTACTTAGCTAGTTATTTATGCTAATTTTAAATTCTCTAGTAGCTGTCTAACTATAGGTATTAGATAACTTAATTTTAGAATACTAGAAAGCTAGCTTACTATATATATTAAAGAAAATAAATTTTTTAGATATTATAGATATTATAAAAGGCAGACTTATATAATATACGTATAGTAAACTATAGTTATAACTCTACGCTCTACTATAGCTCTCTAATGGTCTAGTTAAGAGATAATATATAACTTAGTTATGCTAAATAGTAAACTATTTATTAACTACTATTAACAATACTATTATACAAAATACTAATAATAAAATTATTGTTATTTTATATATATTATATTACTACTACTATATGCTAGATACTAAGTTATAGTGCCTTCTATTTTACTTCTCTCTATATATAGTGCAGACTTAACCTTAGTTAGAATCTTTACACAACGAAGATTTTTAATAAAAAGTTAAGCCTTTTACTTAGTAAATATAAAGAGTATAAAAAGGTAATTACTACCTATAATATTAAATTACTAATTATTTTAGGAACATTATTAAATACTTTTATAATTACTATTTTTAGCTTAACTAATAATTCTAATATGTGTTGTTAAACAACTACCTAGGAGTAAAACAACGAAGGCTTTTATCTTAAATAATATAATAAAAAAAACAGAGCCTCCTATTTAGTAATTAAAAAGAGCGTAATAATTTTAATATAAATATATATAAAAGTTAATAATAATAGTATACTACGCGCGCTAAGACTACTAAGCTTACTTAGTAGTCTAAATACGCGTTTTTTATAATTACCTTTTTTTACTCTTTGTAATTACTAAATAGAAGGCTCTACTTTTTTTATTATATTATTTGACTTTTTTTATAAGCACCTTTTTACGCTCTTTTTAATCACTAAGTAAGGGGCTCTACTTTTTTTATTATATTATTTAGGATAGAAGCCTTTGTTGTTCTACCCCTAGGTAGATAATTTAATAATATATATTTTTAAAATAAAAGTCTTTATTATTTTATTTCTAAGTAGATTAAATTAACACTATATATTATTAAATTAACTATTTAAAGGTAGCATAATAAAGGCTTTTATCTTATATAATATAATAAAACAATAGAGCCCTTAGTAATTAAAAAGAGTGTACAAAGAATAAAGCACTTATATTTCTTAGTAGTATAAAAAAATAGTGAATAATTAAAATAACCTAAATAAAATAAACTTAAAAAAGCTAAAGTTATAAAAATTTATTTAGCTAATAGTAACTTATAATTAACATAGTTGTAAGTTAGTAGGTATAGCTAACAGCCTTAGGCGACACAGGTCCCGTCTGCCACTGCTGCGCCTTGAACGACCAACTTGGCACCGTGTCGCAATGCGTCCATCTGCCTAATCGCCATTTAACCGGGAGAGCTTGTCTTTGTGCATACTCATCATCAACCTCTTGACGATATGGTTCCACTTCGACTATGGCTTTCATCTCGGCAGGACGGAGCCTGAACACGATAGATGCCGCTAGTCTCCGTGTGTATCAGCGCCTTGGAAACCGCTCGATGTGCTGTTGTATCCACGAGTAACTTACCTGATCGTTATCAGAATCTGCGTTGCCGCGGGTCCCAAGGATGAAGAGCCGCATCGAGATTCTCCGTCATCACTTGGTCCCAGACCACCAGGAGTAACAAGCGTTTCGCAAACAACAAGCACGTCAACTCAGCAATATACGATTCCGCATTTTCCCGTCGCGCCACCACCATCTTGCAGCTGAACAACGAGAGAGCACCATTAGGATCAACTGATACGATAACGCGGCCCATGTACGACGCATCGATTTCCAAACCCTTGCCGACTTTTGCTTCCAGCGTAGCTTCCAGTACTCTCCACTCTCCACTGGGTCCAATCAATAACGCCCGGGCCTCAACAGAGATATACCGAACACTTAAGTCGTGGCGGTAGTAAAGCAAGACCGTGGAGATTACGGTGAACTCTAATAGACTACTCACCGGGTCCAGACACTGAACAACAGAACAAGTCCATGTCTCGCATGCCCTTGGTGCCGTGACATGGCTCTTTGAATCTACGAAACACGGGATCAGTTCAGTCCGTGTTCGCTTCAACGAACCGGAATCAAAGAGCGTTATGCATGACCAGCAGTTGAAGACCAGAGAATGACTGCTGCATCTGTCGACTACAACCCAGTGGAAGCACATCCATAGTGTTGCAATTACAAGATCTTCGCCTTTCCTCCTGAAGCATCGACCACGCTTCCACTAATCCACTATGAAGAGTTAGCACTCAAGTCTACACGTTGCGGCTCACCAGCACTTACTCTCGCTTTCCCGCTGACAAGCAGGCCTACCACACCCGCAACGTCTTCCACTTCTCCAATGTGGTTCCCAACGGCCACCTCTGCAGCATCGGACGTTGTGAGCTTGTCTCGAATCTCGGGCGGTATTTTGCTGTAGGCTTCCGTTTTGGTGAAGCCGACGCTTACTGAATTGAAAGTCGTGCCTTCCATGCCGGGTCGGGTACCCAGCTCATCAGCCCACTTCCTACAGACATTAGTACCATGTCTCTCTTTTGGAATTTCCAAGCCGACGAAGAGTGAAATACCTCATCAAGCACTCCAGTGCAGCTTTCGTTGCTGCATAGACAGCCCTACTCTCACATCAGTCCAGTATCCAAGTACCATCTCCACATGTCAAAAGTCTTACCCACCGTCTGGTCTCCTCGCTCTAACACCTTCGCTACTAATCGCAACCACCCTCCCCTCCCTCCTAAAGACTCCTTCCCTCAGGAAGCTCTCCACCAGCATCACCGAAAACCTAATGTTCCCAGCCATCGCCCAATCCACTACCTCGTCCGTTACACTCCCCTCGCCCATCTTCGCGAGCGTCGTGACTGCGGCATTGAAGATTACGATGTCGGCCTTTCCGTCGAAGGATGTGGAGAGGGCGTGTATAATGGGAGTGATGGCACCGGAGGAGCTGGGAAGGCAGATATTAGCAGCGACGCCAATAAGTTTGGGGCCTGTGGTGTTAGAAGAGGAGTAGAGGGAGGTGATGGATTGCGCGAGGGTGTCGAAGAGAGCTGCGGATTCGGGAGTAGAGTAAGTGCCTACGATTGAAGCGCCGCGGGTCGCGAGCTCGATGCAGATGGCGCGACCGATGCCTTTTGTTGCTCCGCTGTTGCGATATTAGGTCCATGTTGCGATTGACTGGGTTGGAGTATCGAGGACCGCAGGTTCCGTGATGCATGGGCATTACATGCACAGTATGCAGTCCCAACATACGTACGTTACTAAAGCGACTTTGCCCTTCAAGTCTTGCTCTTGTATCTTGAAGGATGTTGTGAGAAGTGGAGCGCCTGGAGTATCCATCATAGCCAGCCACTATCGTTTGACGCTACTGTCTCCAGTCAGGAAGAAGAACAATGAGTTGGGCGTTGAAAGGGGGGGGGGGGGTTACAACTAATAAGTACTGCTCGATGCTCTCGCTTCAATGCTTGGGAACTTGATCTTATTGTGCCCCTCATGTTCGCTCCTTCCCCACACGGACGGACCCCACAATGCACATTTTCAGGCCCTGCCTGGTTGCTCCGTTTCGAGCTCCGTTTCCGACTGCCCTGCTCCCTATTATATGATCCCTTAGCTAAGCTCTGTTTTTGCCTTTGTTTATGCACTACTACGCCTAACTTAGGAAAGCTACTGCTAAACTTATATAGGGATTATAAGTAAAACAAAGCCTTTAGATTCTCTACTACTATTAGCTCGTCTAGTTAAAAAACAGAGCTCTTAGCAACTACGCCCTGCCAGCAGGTTAAAAATCCAAAGTCAAAAACAGAGAGGGAACCAGGCAGGGCCTCAATTAACAGGTCCACGGGTGGAAGAGTTCACACGTATGTACCTGCATACATCTAATGCTGCTGTTCAGTTCCATCTCGCTCTAAATTGTTGAACACATCGCGTGCACTCCAGGCACCCTATGCCGAACGAGTATAGCAACTCAACCCCACAGTGAGAATGTTCCAAGCTTGAGAAAAAAAGCAATTGTACGTGAGCTAGAAACTCCAATACAAATGTCGAGCATCTGCGATATATGCATGGGCGAGGGCTCCAGGGCTCGCCCATGCACACGTGATCTCAGCTCCCCGCGCCACAGCCACAAAAACCCCACGTCGCCGTCCCACAAGCCCACCAAGGACCTCTGACGTGTCCAACTAGACCGCACCACCTCAAAGCCTGCATCGCACACACTGGAATCCCCCTCAGCCCGCTTTACCGCATTCCAAACTATCTTTTGAAATTATTTACCTACATTTTTTATTTGTCAATTTCAGAAATCTGTTAAATTCTTCGGATTCAGCATCGAGTCTAAGCCAGCCTCACTGGCGCAATGGTGCGTATCCCTCATCCCCCAACGCTCACGAAAATATCGTGAACTAACATCTATCATAGGTAGCGCGTTGGACTTCTATACGAGTGATCTGTGGTGCATGCTGCGGGTTATGGTGATATCCAAAGGCTGTGGGTTCGAGCCCCACGTGAGGTGTTTTTATTTTTTTTTTGGTTCTGTAGCTTTTTTTTCACTTCCCTGCTAGGATAAAAGAATGGAGGTAGGATGCATGTAGTGGGTATTTTTATAGCCTTGTAGTTAGTGGTGTAGGCACACAATTTGTGTAGAGTAGTATATCTAGATTATAGAAAAGTATATAATAAAGTTTGTTGTAGACATTCTTAGAGATGTTTATAACCATGTATCGCTCGATTTTTTGCAATAGCTGTGCTCTTAAATCTATTTAAGCTGGCGATAGGTACCGTAGTGCATAGGTAGATTATAATAGAAACGCCTCGAAAAATTTGAATCCCATAAGAACCCGGCTATGCAGATAGAACACTAATGATAATTACACAAAAAAACGTGTCCAAGCCAGCGATGCAGTTCCTTTACCATCCCAATTACCGAATGCCACCTGACGCCTCGGGGACATATCCTGGCGTCACCGGCTCAGTAGCACTCTCATTTCTCTGTGCTTCTGGCACCCTCGCCTCCTGCTTTTTATTGATGTTCCTCGCCCCAGGCGTCAAATATGTGCTATCCAAGTTGGGCAATTCGTCACCCTCAGGCGGCGTCCAGTGCTTGCTCTTGATAGGGTTCACCCTCAAAATGTACATAGTGTCAATCTCTTCCAGCGACCTGCCGTGGCTCTCGCACACGAAAAAGTACACGACCGCCGCACCCGTGAAGCAGCATGTGGCAAAAACGTATCCATAGTAATCAATCGCGCCAGTGATGTACGGCGTGAAGAAGGAGATGAGGAAATTCCACACCCAGTTGGATGCCGTAGCAAGAGCCATGCACTTTGCGCGGTAGCGCGAGGGGTAAATCTCTCCGACTACGGCCCATACAATGGGCCTCCACGTCATAGCGAATCCAGCGATGAAGAGGCAGGTGAAGACGATCATTGCGTAGCCCACGCTCGCGGTATCTTGTAGATCGACGGGATCAAGAGCAAAGTGGCCGAGCGACGCGAATACCATGAAGCACATGAACATCCACAGTCCTCCGACGATGAGCGAGGGACGTCGACCATATCTTTCGACAATGTAGAGGCCAGGGAATGCGGTGCCAAAGGTCACACCGCCGAGGATGATGGAGGTGACGAACGAGTTGGGCAGACCGACTGACCGGAAAATGGTGGTGCCGTAGTAGAAATAAAAGTTGGCGCCGGTAAGCTGTTGCAGAGCTTGGAGTGCAATGCCTAGCAAGGTACGGTATGCCATGCGTGGTCCGGTGAAGATTTCGTACCACGGGTGCTTTCCTCCACCTGCGCGCTCAGCGTCAAGCTTGTTCTTGATTTCACGCTCGACCTCGGGATGATTTTCTGGAACGCCGTAACTGAGCGCGATCGTCTTGCGGGCTTCCTCAATTTTCCCCTTGCGATACGCCCAGCGAGGTGATTCGCGTAGAGTGAGCATTCCGAAGCCCATGATAACCGGCCAAATGAACCCAAGAGCCATGCGGAGCCTCCAAGCGCGAGCACTCTGGTTGGATTCGGTGCCAAAGTTTATGCAGTATGCGGTGAAAATTCCTAGCGTAATGAAGAGTTGGTAGCAAGAGACGAGAGCGCCGCGGACGTATCGAGGGGCAGTCTCTGATTGATAGATGGGCGTCAGGACAGAGAGTGCTCCCACTCCGAGGCCTGCAACCCATCGACCAATAGCTACCTGATACCATTTTGTATCCACTGCAATTTGGACAATGACACCGACGCAGAAGATGATGCTCCAGAAACAGATGGAGTATTTGCGTCCAAACTTGTCGGCAACAGGCGCGGCGATCAAGGCACCCATCAAGGTTCCAATGGACAACTGCGAGGTGTTAATTATTCACTGCATTTGAAAAGTGGAGCTCTGACTGCTCGAACTTACCAAGGCGACAATTGTTCCGCTCCTGCCGTTCGTAAAAGCAGGCCTTCCAGTCTCCGGGTTGGTAGAGTCCGCGGACCTGTCCAGGAAATGGACATCTCCAGGAAGCCTGAAATCTGTCCTGTATCGTAACCGAATATGAAACCACCCATGGAGACCAGTACCGCCATGAATATAATCCGTGGTCGAAAGCGCTCTTTCATCCCGATCTGCCGTTCCTGTGGCCTTTTCTCGGGGTCTGCTGTCGAAGACGCCGGAGTTGAGAAAGAGCCCCGGAAGAGATCCATAATCGCCATGATGGGCGAGGATACCGTGCAAAAGTGTTACCTGTGGACCGGTATATACGGAAATCTGCGGTTTCGTGACACTGAACCTTTCTGCTCCCAGTCCGGGACCACCCACCCTTTTAAAGCGCATACATCACCGCTCCACCATCCTAAACCCACATGCCTTCGGTCTCGGCGACTTCGACCTTCCGCATCACAATAGATGTTCGCAGCCGACGTCATAACGTAACTGGCCCGTTCGCCGTTTCACCGGCCGCTAGCGACGCATGCAGCCTAGTTCGTAAAATTGGCGAAGGCCTGGATCCATCCAGTTGGCAACCGGCAGCAGAGCTCAGATCTTGCATCTTTGACGTCAAAGTACATCGTGTTTGCCTGTGCGTAGGCCGGCATCCAATCTTTTCGTGGTCATACAAGGGCACGCGCTAATCGAATTTTTTTCTGATCCGAATATGCATGTGCCGTGGTCCGTCGAGATGGAGACAGCACGGCAAGCAACGGCGTAGCTAAGATAGCTAAGCAACAGCAAGGCGCTGATCAATGTGGGAGAAGCTTCAATCGTGGCCAGTAAGGTGATGCTAGTGGAGCCAAGGTGGAGTGTACCAGGCTGACCCGCTTTATTCTTTTAGGCTCTAATATCTGGATCTCGGCGACGAAGAAGCGATGGGGGTTTCCCGTAATGCCGGGAGACAACGTGGGTGGCGTCAGCGTTAGAATGGCGGTCGGCTACACTGGATCAGACTGCGATGGTAAGTTCCTCTCAGGTCGCTTTTGTCATCGCAGGAATGCAAGAAAAACCCATCAACAAATAGCTTGACAGTTTGTTCTTCAACATTGTTCTTCAGCAAAGCTTGTAGCGTCCCTCTACAGTGTTATACAACCTCTAGGAAGGTATGTGTGTATGTTGAATACCTAGCTTACACGGGTTACGGGTGGCGTCGCCTTACTGCGTACGTGCCTTCCCAGTGTCCACTCAACCTTGAACGCCAAAGGCTCTTTCCATCCTTTCTTACGTTGGATTCCCACTGCATCGCAGATCTGCGCGTTTCTTATAATCAAAATCTGTGTTGATTTCGGCTTAGTGTCCTTGCATTGGTGTGAGACCCACGATTTTGCACCCTGAACGTTCGTTCCTAGGTGCATGCTAGTGCGGGTGTTTAGTCCCCCATTAGCGCGAGGGACTCTGAAACAATAACAATGACACAGTGATGGGGGATGAGTAAGATGAGCGATCGCTGAGCGAATGAGTGAGTAACAGGTGAGCGAGTAAAAAATGAGTTAGCTGAGCAACGCTCATTTTACTTATAAGTAAAAATTATAAAAATTAATAAAAAATATATATTTATAAACTAGAAAAAAGCTCTATCTTTTATATATAAGGACCTTAGTAAGAACTATTATAGTTAATTTTTTATTTAGTGTTAAAGTTAAAATATTAAGGATAAGTACTGTAATAGTACTTGCTGGCCTCTCTGCTAAGCACGCCCTATTACCTCTCTTTTACACCCTATTTTCTTCTATTTACACCTTTTACCTTTCTAAAAGCGTCTTTTCTAGTTAGTGTTAGCGTAGTAGTTAGCGTAGGCCTATGCCCTATACTACTCTCTATATAAAACAGGGCCTCTTATATTCCTTTCTTATTTACTATCTTAAAATAGTAACATATTCTATTAGTAGCCTAGACAGATTAGTTCACTAAATAGTTTTTCTTAGCAACTTTAAGGTCTCTTATAACTTATTATAAAACACTACTAACGTTACTTTATAGTAACTTATAATATACTAAGTTACTATTTAATCTACTTTTTATCTTATATAGTCTTTTTACGCAGCTATAGTAGCTATATAAAGCTAAGAAGTCTTTCTTAGTAGTATAAACTTATAATAAGACTTTTTATAATATATAATATATTATCTACTATACTATATATAGGTAATATATAGTATACTTATTATAATATATAGTAAAGCATACTATATCTTAAGTAGTACTTTATTTAATTTTTAGTTACTAAGTGCGTACTATTATAAGATAAAGTTAACCTATTATTTCTAGCCTTATAGTAATCTATAATAAAATTACTCTAATTTACTATTAACACTATCTAAAAATAAGTTACTAAGAGTAATATCTAACTTTTCCTCTATCTCTTTATTTATCTAATAGGTTCTTGCGTTGTGTCTAGACTCTCTACACCTCCTATAGCAGCGTTATATTAAGGGACCTACCTTTTCCTTACTACTATCTTGCGCTCTTTTTAATAACTTTATCCTAATAGAAGGGCTTTCTACTTCTAAATCTACTTCCTAAGTAAAGCCTAGCGTCCTACCTTTTTAAATGTGCTTTCTTTTACGCGTTTTTCGCTTTATTAGAATCTTAATTTACTCTTTAAGTTCCTTAATATAGGTCTTTTAAAGTACACTATAATAGAGTATAAGTTTAGCACCTTTTATAAGCTATAAGTAGCTTAATTTAGTATTAGGTAGAGACTAAATAAAAGAGTTGCATATAAGCTTTAACTAGAATCTAAACTTAAGGGTATTACTTAGAGTCCTAGCTTACTATAGTGTATCTAGTAGGGTACCTTAAGGTAGAGTGTAAATATATATATTAAGGCAATTTACTACTACTAATATATTTAAAAGAATAAGCCTAGAGGCTTTAAAGGCTTTTTTATAGTTTTCTAGTATAAACATATTAAAAAATGTGTTATAAAAGGCTAGTAGAAAGCTCTTTTTGTTAATATAAAAGACGCGTTAGTGCGCTAAGTCCTATATATACTAGAAGTACTTTAGTTTTAGTAGCGCAAAATAGACTATATTAAGTAGCTAAAGAATATAAAATAAGTGCGCTAGTATATAGAGTGTTAGAATCTTCTATTTTAAGTAATAATTCTTAAAATTCTAGAAGTAGTAGCTCTTATAGCTATTTAGAATAAGTAACCTTTATAACCCTACTATACGCGGCCTTATATACGCGTTAAAGTGCTTTAACTACGTAACTCTAAGATTATTATTAGTCTAGCTAGTCTTAGAGACTAAGAGCTTCTAATTCTAAGGGATACTAGTTTTCTTATACTACGCTAAAATATAGACTTGCCCTTTATAGATAATAAAGGGTGGGATAGTATATCTAGTAGCGCAAATACTCTAAATTACTATAACCTACTTATAGTTGCCTAGCTAAATAAGGGTAGGTTAAAAATATCTTTCTAAACTAGTTACAACCTTTATTAAGCTAATAACTTCTATCTAGAAGCCTATCCTATCAAAGTCATAGATATTTTTATTCTATACTCTATACTTAGCTTTTGTGTCCTTTACTAGCTAAAACTATGCGTTTATAATCTCTAGGTCTTTTTGTTATATTCTTTATTAGTCCTTCGCTTAATTAAAAGCTATTTTAAGCTTAGGTACGCGCTTTACAAAGCGCTAAGCCTATTATTATTCTATAAAGTCTCTATACTGCGTAGCTAGTAGTTTATTAGCTATATCTTTCACCTTATCTAGCTAGGGTGCAAATTCTTATAAATCTAGGTTAAGGATATACTATATAAGCGTCTACTCTTTAGTTATAGTAAGCTTTGCCATGCCTAATTATATATCTACTTAGGCGATAATTTTATTAATTTAATTGCTTAGTGTAGACTTTAGGATATTACATACTATAGTAGCACGTCGTAGGCTTAAAATTTGCTTATTCTAATAGGCGTAAAGGGCAAGCTTAATTCTATCTTCTTAATTAGATAATAACATGTTATATTATTAAGACATTATAATTTATAGTAAAGTGTTATAGTCTTAGTAAAAACTATCTAGTAGACTAATCTATCTAGGCTACTAATAGAATATGTTATTAATTTAACTAGCTCTTTTAACTATTCTAGCTATCCCTAATAGGTTAGTCCTATAAGGCTGTATACCGCTCTTATATTATTCTAAGACTAACTATTTTTATTTAGCTATAGATAGTAATATAATATCTACTCCTTCCTTAAAATACTACCTATAGGTAGTTAAATTAGTAGAAGTTTTACTTTATTAGTTACTAGTTATACTAGGCAGTTATTATACTATACTAAAGTCTATTAAGAGAGACCGCTTCTAAGTCTCTCCTCTACTTATCGTATAAGGGTAGGAACTTTATTAGTTACTAGGAAGGATCCCTAGTACTAGGAAGTTTATATTTTACTACCTTAAGGTCTATTAAAAGAGGCTACTTCTAAGTTCCTTCTCTACTTAATATATAAGAGTAGAAACTTTATTAGCTACTAGAAAGAATTTCTAGCGCTAAGAAGTTTATATTTTACTACTCTAAAGTCTATTAAAAAAGGCTATTTCTAAGTACCTCCTTTACTTAATATATAAGAATAGAAACTTTATTAGTTACCTCTATAAAAGACTAGTTTGATAGGTTGCGCTACTATAGTCTATTAAAAGAGATTGCTTTAAGTTATAGAAGTAGTAGTACTACTTTATACTAGTACGATTAAGACACTACTAAGGCCTATTTAAAGAGGTTAGAATTCTAAGTCTACTAGCTACTAGTTATAGCATAAGTAGTAGAAAGTTCTATTAGTTATCTTTATAAGACTTTATACTCTAGTTTAATAGGTAGCACCTAAATCTACTAAAAGAAATCCCTCTAGTCTATTAAATAATAATAAATAATAATAAATAATAATAAATAATAATAAATAATAATAAATAATAATAAATAATAATAAATAATAATAAATAATAATAAATAATAATAAATAATAATAAATAATAATAAATAATAATAAATAATAATAAATAATAATAAATAATAATAAATAATAATAAATAATAATAAATAATAATAAATAATAATAAATAATAATAAATAATAATAAATAATAATAAATAATAATAAATAATAATAAATAATAATAAATAATAATAAATAATAATAAATAATAATAAATAATAATAAATAATAATAAATAATAATAAATAATAATAAATAATAATAAATAATAATAAATAATAATAAATAATAATAAATAATAATAAATAATAATAAATAATAATAAATAATAATAAATAATAATAAATAATAATAAATAATAATATATTACCTCTAAAGACTAATTCGCCTATAACACCTAACTAGTGTTATACTATAAGGGCTAAAGGCACTAAGTAAAAGAAATTAGAATTAGGCTCTAGAGGCGCTATAGCGCTATCTACAAAGATTTTATATAAGTAATACTTTTACTCTTTTTATAAAGCGCTCTATCTTACTTACTAAGTGCGCTATCTTACACTTATAAAATACTTAGACCTACTAAATCTAAATACCTTACTATGCCTAACTATTAATCTCTTAGACATTTCTTTTTATTTTCTCTTTATAATAGACGCCCCTTATAAACTACTTAGCTACTTAAAAAACCTAGATACTAGATTACCCTAGCGATAACCTTACTAAGTAGCTCTATCTAGTCTACTCTAATCTTTTACTACTCTACCTTACTAAGTAGCCTTATATACTCTACTCTAATCTTTTACTACTTTAAACCTTAGTTAAGCTTATATTTAAACTAGGATAGTACTAGTTATAGGAACTTACTCTCTTTGCTGTAACTACCCTAGCTCTTATCTACTATCTATTAAGTATTTAGCTAGGTAACTAATTACTAGACTATTAATATTACCTAGCTACCTTCTAGTTTAGCTTAATAATAAATTATAGTTAAATATTTCTATTACAATCCTACTTCTACTTTAAACTCGCTAGTAGTTAGCCTTAAAATCTAATAACTCTATACTATTATCTTCTAAAGATTCTAAAATTAACGTATATTAGATAACTCTAACTACTCTTTTTAATAATAGAGACTTTAAAGCGGAGCCTAAGCCTAATTACTTTAGCTAACTACTCCCTAGGCTGGCAAATAGGTATAGGTTAGATTGGGATTAGGTTCCCTTTAGTCTATAATAACTTTTATAATAACCTTTTATAATAACTTTCTATAATAACTTTCTATAATGATTTTTATAATAATAGCTAATATATCTTGCAAAAGGAATTTAGGATAGATATTTACGCCTAGATTTTATTTATATATTGCTGCTATAGCGTCTCTCTAGAGTTAAAATTAATAGGCGCTAACAACTTAAGGTAATAGATAATATCTTAAACTATAAGATTAATAATATAAATAAGATATAGAATTATACTCTTTTAATTCTAGGTAATATTTAAGCAAGATAGAGAGTTTAGTTACCCTACTAATATTACTAAGAATAGCTGCCTTAGCAGCATTAAATTTATTTAAAAATATCTAGCAGAATCTATATTAGCTAGTTATTACAGTATTAGGCCTAAGAAAATAAAGAAAGTGTTAAAAGAATAGTTGCTTTACTATTTAGAAGGACTAGTTATTATTAATTACTATTTATATAAGTTTAGTTTTAAATACCTATAAAGAGTATATAGAATATAACATAGCTATTTATTTTTTTATACTAAGAAGTAAAAGTTCTTTTATAAATAGGATTATTTTACTATATATATACTTAGAACTTTTATAGTTAATAAGGTACTTAGTACTAATTAGCTAGGTACTAGTAAAGTTAATACTTAGATATTATAGTATATAGCTATAGTTAAGATAGAATATATATAGATAACTAAAGGAGTACTCTACACCCTTCTAAAATATAGTCTAGATAATATCTATATAAAGATAAGAGTTTTAGTATAGGTAAGAGTTTTAGTATAGATTATAGGTTTGTTTATCTTTAGCCTATTAAGTATTAGACTACTATATATCCTATATAGCAAATATCTTTTTCTATTTTTAACTCTTAAAAGTCTAAAGGGGAACGTTAGATAAAACAAATTATCCTACTTTCTAATCTATTAGCCTATAGAGCTAGGATTATATATCTAAAAAGAGTATCTAGTAGTAGAGTAACTAGTTTATTAATATAGGGCTATATATTAATTTCTAGAGTAGGTGTAGTACTTAATATAGTAACGTGTTTACAAGCGAGCTACGAATATAAGTAAGTTACAAACTCTACTAAGTCTCTAAGCCTTTCGTAGCATATAAATTTATAACGCATTAATATTCTATTAATATAATAGCTATTCTAAATTAAGTAGTATCTATAGAAGCCTTCTTACACGTGCGCGAGTTGTGCCCAGGCTCCCTACAGCGCCTACAGCGCACAGAAGCCTGTCGGCTCGCAACTAACTACGCCTTGCCTTGCTATATTTCTCCCTCTAGTTACTACTTAACAGCCTTTTAAGCAATAATATCCTCTCCCTCTGTCTTTAATAGAATGCCTCGCTTTTAGATCTACTTTTTTTGCGCTATTTACGCGTTATGGCTGCCTTATTTGCTCTTTATAGAGTAGCTATCTTCTCGCGCATAAGCACTATTAAATGCGCTATTCTTTTAGCGCCTCTTATAAGCCGATTAAGCGACTGGATAACTAAGGTAGGAGAGGATCCCTAATACCTTTAAATCCGCTTACGAACTAGAGTTAACTAAGCGCCTAGCTCGCGTGCGTTGCTTAGTATTACAGACTTCTATAGGGCCTCTAGTAGGGCTGCTAGCGCTAGTACTAGCGATGGTGTACAAAGCTTAATATTAAGCTTTAAGAGCACTACCTCTAGATCGTGTAGAACTAGTCCAGAGCCTTAAAAGCTTACGTAGATATTCTTCTTTATAATTAACTAGTTATAGGCGGCGCGAAAGGCTAGTAGAAACTTAAGCTTACTAATATAGTTAATATAGTTGCGTATTAGGCCCTTAACCTAGCGTCTATACGTCCGCTTTAACGGCGAGAAGCAGCCTACGTTAAGTGGCTATAGAAGATGTAACAAATATAGTAACATATATAGGATATAGATCTTATTCTCCCTATAAATCTCCTAAATTCGAGTGAGTTATGGCTCTTATGGCTATTAAGTATTAGGAGCTAACGCGCGCCTACTCTACACTCTACTATATGCTTAATAAAGTGCTATAGCCAGGCAACACTAAGCTTGTTTATAGTCTACCTATTATTACTAAGACTAATAGTCTAGTTACTTAGTATATTATTGCCCTTGTACTAGGCTAAGAGGTAGTACTTACTAGTAAAGATAATAAAGGGCAGGATTGCCCACCCAGTAGCGTTAATTCTGTGGATCGTTGTCACCTACTCACAATTGCCTGGCTAGATCGCTTTTGGCTAACCACATCTCTCTAAGCCTATAACAACTAGCTAGAAGAATATCTTGCCTATTAGAAAGCCAGTCTTGTTAAAGTTAAAGGTGTCCTTATTGCAGATACTATAGGTGGCCTTTATACGTACTACTAGCTCAAACTAGGCCTATATAGCTGTCGGGTCCTTATAGAGGACTTGCTGTCAATTGTAGGCTCGATTAAATCGCGTTATAAGGCTGTCTATTCGCTTAACAAAGTTTCTAGGCCACTACTAGCCAATATAGCCTATGCTACGCTTAGCGAGCAGCTTATTTGCCATATCTTATAGAGCACCTAGAGTAGGCACAAAGTCTCGCGAATCTAGGTTAAGTATATGCTTAATAATAACCTCCTCTTCTAGCTTAGTAAGCTTCTTTAATTTAGGCTTATAATTGCGTCGCATAGTAGTTTCAGCACGTCGGCTGCGAAGTGTACTTTTAGGAATATTAAACGTCGCTGCAGCGTAATTAACGCTCTAGATCTAATTCTAATTAATAGCTAAGATAGCTAGAGAGACATCTGCTTTGTTATAGGGCAATCGAATAAGTGTTAGTTAAGCCATTATAGTTAATAGGTAACGCGTTATAGAAAGTTAGTAGGGTTCGTAGCTCGCTTATATTCGCAGCTCGCTTATAAACACGTTACTTAAGAGTATTAGCATAATAAAAAAATATAATAACTAGTTAAATAGTTATTTAAGAGAATAGTAGTTTAAGAAGAGAATAGAATAAACTAAATTCTATAATATTAACTATAGTAGTATTTAACTAATATTAAGGTTAGCTAGAAATAGCGTATAGCGTATAGTGTGCTACTAATAAGTTAGTTTTAAATCTAGACTAGTATATAGCCCTTTATTATAGAGTTAATTTTAGATAGTAATTAGCTTATTACTATACTACTATAAGTAGTATCTTTAGCGACTAGTATATAATTATTAGCTATAATAATTAGCTATAGTAAAATTGCAACTCTAGCTTATTTTATCCTATGCGCTAATTATTATCTAAAACCCTCTTAGCACCTAAGCTTCTCTTATTATCTAAAACTCCCTTATTATTTAAAACCTCTTTAGCACCTAAGCCTCCCTTATTATTTAAATCTCCTTTAGTACCTAAGCCCCTAAAGTCTAAGAAACCTTTAAAGTCTATATCCTTATTTATAATATTAGAGTTATACCTATTTAGCAGCTTCTAGAAATAAGCTTTAAGCTCCTTTTTATTATTCTTAATTTTCTCTTTATACTCTTTATTATTATTCCCCTTAATATATACCTTATTGCGATTAAGTATATTATTCTTCCTATAGTTAATAAGATTAGTAAAAGGACTAGACTTATAGTAACTAATAATTATTAGCAAAGATATATAATAAACAAGTATAATAAACTTATAACTATTCCTTATTAGTAACTATTACTAGCTCCTTAGTAATTAGATCTATATTGCCTACGCTATTATAGAAGTTTTTCTACTTTTTCTTATTAGCCTTAAGCTTTTTTAGGCCTGCCTTATATATATTACGTAAGAGCTTTTTATATATACTACTATAACTAAAGATTTATTTACCTACGCAACTCTATAGTATAGAAGGACCTTTCTCCTTACTAGTAGCAATCCTACACTTAGCTAGGGCTACTTAGTAGGCCCTTAAATTAACTTTATTCTTAATCTTATTCTACTTTTTATATATAGCAATTAGTTAGAGGGGCGTATTATGGTGGGTACAGGCGTAAGGTCGTATAAGTATAGCAGAAGTCTAGATAGTAAATCTACGCTGTGGTGGGGCACTATAAGCGAGAATTTTAGTCTAGAAATAAGCGAAAACTTAGACTTCTTAGCGAGTTCGAATCTTGCCCTCTCCCCCCTTATGGTTTTTAAACACTAAAAAACTAATCTTTATAGATAAGAAGAAAAGTAGCCTAAATAAGCTAGTATCTCTAATAATTAAGAAATTTCTAACTATTTAAGCTAGTCTTAACTAAGTTACTAGATTAAACTTATAGGATGGGAAAGCTATTAGCAAGTATCTCTAATAATTAAGAAATCTTTAACTAGTTACTAGTCTTAATAAGTTATTAAGATTTAAACTCATAGGACAAGAAAGTTAATTAAGGCATATTACTATCTTCTAATTTAGAAAAAACTTTGTTAGAAATTTCAATTTACGCTTTAGACAGATAATAAGCCACTAGTGTTAGTTTTCCCTTAACCCCCTTTAAAGGGCTTTTTTTACTAGGGGAAAGTGCCCCTTAACTATCTATATAATTTGCCTGTGGCTGTATTTACTTTATAGAAAATTTAGAAGTAATAGAAATGTTAATATTAGCTATTAGTTTTGTCTCTAACTAGTTACTTACTTCTTATTAATTAACTAATATATAATAATAAAATATAATAATATACTACTTCTCCCCCAGGATTAATCCGTAATATTACGTAATTCTAGACTGGCTATTTAACCGATCACCGTGTTACATAATCGATAATTTTCTTAACAATATTAACAACAAAATTATTATTATTTTGTGTATATTTTATTACTACCACTATATGCTAGGTACTAGGTTTTAGTGCCTTCTATTTTACTCCTCTCTGTGTATAGTGCGGACTCGACCCTGGTTAGAATCTCCACACAACGAAGATGTTTAATAATAATATACTACTTTTTTAATTTTTAAAGTAAGACTATATAAGCTCTTCTTCTTTCTATATAAGCTATTAATACTTTTACACTTTAGAAAGTAGTTAGTAGTTTTTATTAATATAAAACTTCTTCTTAAGCTAATATTATATAGCTTAATTAGCTAATTTAGTAAAGTTTAGTGCTTTTTTTACTATAAAGTATATTGCAAGACCTCTATATAATAGTATAGGCGCTATTACTAAGTGCACCTTTAAATAGCACTTTATAGTTAGTAGGATAACCTTTTTAAGAGCTACCTTATCTATAGTATAAAAGAATAGTGCTAACCTCTTTATTTCTAAATATAAAGCCCTATTTATATTAGTATGTAGTATAATAAAAGGCTATAATTACTAGATATCTTAGTAAGACCCTTCTACTTATCGCGCTTAAAATTTACTAGTATCTATAGGTCGCTACTTAAAAGGTCCTCTAGAATATTAGAAGACTCTTTTTTAATAAACGCTATAGTATAGGATATAATAATAGTATATAATAACTATAGTTAATATTATAAAGATAATAAAAATATTATTATTATTATAAAAAGCAGCTATAGGGGCCTATATATATAAGCGAGACGCTAATAACACTAGTGTATTTTCTTTACTTACCTTACTACCTACTTAGCTACTCTACTTTACTACTCTCCTAGCTACTTTTTTAATACTTTATAGCTTTAACTACTATATAACCTTAATTTCTAAAATAATAGTATATATTAGGCTAGCTAGATACTCTAAGCTAGTTACTAGCAAATCTTAAGTAAAAAAGAAAAAGCAGCTAGCTACTAAGGCTACGTAAAAGGCGCCTCGCAAATTACTACCTATTACGCTAAAAAAGAAGCACTGTTAGAAGCTAGATAGTATATTATTATTATAGCTAGTTATTATATATATATTCTAATAATATATAGCTATTATACTTAGGAAATTAAAAAGTACTAAAAAAGTATTAAGCCCCTTATTAGAAAAATGCTATTTTGCTACCTTATTAAGGAAATGGTATAAGATAATAATAAGAAAGATCTGCGCTTCTAGTCTACTACGCTAGCTGCTCTCTAAGAGGTAATAGAGGCTTTTCTAGTTAGAATATTTAAAGGTATTTCTTTATACTACTCTACTCCTACTATAAAATAAATACTAATACCTTTAGATACTAATATTAACACTAATTATATAAAATAGGTTACTATATAGGCTAAGAATATATAGCTAGTAGATAGATACAGTAGGGTGACACAAAAAAAGCGTCTAGTAAAAAGATACCTTTTTAAAGGTTATATAACTAGGTGAGTTTTAATACTATGTAAATAAAAAGTATATCGTTTTAAGGAGAAGGTTTAGTAGATTTAGTATAGAAGGTTAGTAAGAGCTTAGTAATCAGCGCTAACTAGAGGTATCTTAGTAAAGTTAAGGAAACTTTTTTTAAAACTTTGACCCTATATAACTTTTCTTTCTACGTAGATAAAATTCTATAACTTATATATATTATAGTTTAGTCTATCAGGACTGTATAACCGAATTTTCATTATAGGTTTATTCATAGCAATAATTATTAAAAGGAAAAAGATAAAAGTTAATTAAAATTAAACAATTAGATAGAACTAGTAAATAATATATAACTAGTACTTAGTGTACCATCCTTTAGCCTCTATAACGTCATTATAACGCTTAGACAAAGATAGTATACAATAATCTATAGCCTCCTATGGAATTAAATCCCACTCCTCTTGTATAGCTCCTTCAAAGGCTTCTACACTAGATTTACTAGTGCCAAAGCCTAAAGAAGCCCTATTTCTTTTTCTTAGCCTATCTTTTAATAGACTACAAATGTTTTCTATAGGATTTAAGTCTGGTGAATAGGGTGGATGCCCAAAAACAAAGACTTTATTCCTAGAAAACCACCTTTTTACCTGTAGAGTTCCGTGGAACTTCGAATTATCCTGTTGAAATTTCCAGCCTAGTTATAATTAGTATAAAGAATAAGATTATAAAGAATATAATATATGTATATATTATATATAGTAAAAGAAAAAAGAAAAAAGAAGAATAAGAGGTACTTTACTTACCTCTTTTTAAAAGAGGTTTTAGGATAGGATTTAAACACTCCTATATATATCTAGTATTATTAAAGGACCTAGTTTTAATAGGGTCCCTTAAAAACACTAGTTTAGAACGTCCTCCTATCCAAATACAGCCCCAGACTAGGATAGAAATATCTCGCGCTTTTAGTAAATTAGTACTAGCTCAAAAAAAAAGATATAAAAAAAGTAAAATAGCCTAATTATAGTGAAAAGCGGGCTCTATAATTCTAAAATTTAAAAGAAATTAATAACTTACTAGTTGTTCGGCTTTTGCGCTGTTTAGGCCCAATTTTCGATTCTCCCCTTTTTCTTATATATTCTTACCTATCACCATGCCCCCTTTGGATAGTAGACTCGTCAGAAAATATAACTTTAGCAAAGTTAATATTTTCTAGCTCCTTAACTATCTCTTTAGCCCAGAATCTTCTTCTTTTAGCTCTTTCTTTAGTTAAATAGGCCTTTTTCTTAGAGACGTTAAAAGAATAGTCTTCTCCTTTTAAAACTCTCTGTAACGTCCTCTTAGTAAAGCCAAAACTATTTTCTTCTAATAGCCTCTTATTTGTCCTCTTAGGACTTTTAGTTAAATCTCTATTAATAACTCTTTTCTCTCTAGAAGTAACCTTAGTTACTCTCTCCTGTTTTACCCCTTTTAATAAGTTATCTCCCTTATTTTTCTTATTAATACGTCTAATAGCAGTCTTAATAGATTGTAGAGGCTTATTAAGAGTAGTAGCAATAGTAGAATTAGAAGTATTTACTTTTTTAAGTAAAGAAACTTGACTTTCGAGTTTTGACAATTTTGGCTCCATTCGAGGAAATACAAAAGAGAAAATTTACTAGACAAAAGATATTATATTATACTATAATCTTAGTAATAAATCACGTGATTTAACTAACTTTTAAAATTACGTGATTGTTTAACCTTGAATAATTTCTTAATTAAGTTATATAAGTACTTCGAAATTTTGCTTACGTAATCTACACTAGGCCTAGAATAGCTAGTAAAAACATTAGCCTAGTAGCATACTAAATATAAAAGTCATAACGCCTTAAAAATTGACTTTTTAGAAATACTAAGTTTAGAGATAGATACCTTAAGGACCCTGCTTAGTAAGCACGTAACTAGTAGCTAATCTTAATCTCCTATATTTCCTCTTTAAAACCGTATACTTTTTATTTACATAGTATTAAAACTTACTTAGTTATATAACTTTTATAAAGGTATCTTTTTACTAGGCGCTTTTTTTGTGTCACTCTACTGTACTATAAGAAGTATATAGATACTAGATAAATAGTAAGGCGCTTAGTTAGGTTTAATATATATATTTAATACTAAAGCTATACTTTTACTATAATAAGTAAATGTAATAATTGCTACTATAATAATAAGAGTATTTGTTATAGCAATTTACTATAAAAATTACATATAGCTAATAAAAAATATAATTAGTTAGACCTAATATAACCTAGTCTATACAACTCTAACCTAACCTATAGTCTATGCAACTCTAACCTAACCTATACCTATTACTAGCGCAAAATCCATAGGTAGAGGTTAGGTTGGAGTTAGGATTTTATAGAAGGAAATCTAACCCAACCAAACTTATATCTATTTGCCAGCCTAAGTAGAAATATAATTAGGGATTAAAGGCATAATCTCGCTACTTAAACAATTTAAAAGGTTATAATAGTTAAGTTTATAATAGCTAATAAGCAATCTATAAAGTTATTAAATTCTAATATAGGGGAGGATAATTTAGAGGATATAGCACTATTAGATAAGAGGAATAATTTATATAAGTTACTAGCTAATAAGAAAACTATTAAAACTATATAAGGTTTTAAGGTTTTAGATAGCAAGCTACTAACTTCTTTCTACTAGGGGCAACCACTATAAAAGTGGTTAAGACCTTAGCGCTACTATAGCGTTAGTAATAATATAATATAATAAATATATATATTAATAGCAAAATAGCGTTACTTTTACTTTTACTTAAATTTCTTTTCTTATATACCTTTAAAGAGTAACTAAAGTTACTAATCTTATTAGTATTAATTTTATATAATATAAGTTACGCAACCCTAATAGGTACCCTAATCTAACCTACACCTAGAAGTCTATATAACCTAACCTAACCTATACCTAGGGTCTATACAACCTAACCTAATCTATACCTAGGGTCTATACGACTCTAACCTAACCTATACCTAGGGTCTATACGACTCCAACCTAACTCTATATCTAAGCTAGGTACCCTGAACCCATTTACTAGCCTACTACTCTCTACTATCTTTTTCTAGCTATTACTAGAATAGCTAGATACGCTAAAAGATACCTAATCTAGTAAGAACTATAGTAATTACACTAGAGAAGAGGCGCTTAATAAAGAATAATCTTTATAAACATAGTATTACTTACTATAATAATAGCCTAGAAAATAATAATACTACCTATTATAGTAGTAGATTAAAAGATAAAGAGCCTGCCTATTATAATAATCTTCCTAATAATAACTCTAAATTTACTAATCTAATTAACTCTAAGTCTAACTCTCTATAAAATAAATACTTAGGCAATAAATCTAATAGTAAACTACCTAATAAAATCTCCTAAATTAGTAATAATTAGAAGCTGTCCTCTAACTATTAGCTCTTACTCTAATCTACTAGTTATCTAACTTATTCTACCCCTAAGGACACTCTAAGCTACTAAAGTGGGTAGCCTAGTTTTCTACTAGTTAAATAGCTTTCTAGCTAGCCTACTATATATAGGCACCTATTACTTTTAGCACCCTTACTTCTAGCTATTCCCTTCTTAGCTAGCTTATTACTAATTTAGTAGCTTTCTAACTATCGCGCGTGTAGGGTACCTTTTAGCACCTCTACTTTACTACGCTAGTAGTTTCTATAGCTTTGTAAGCTACCTTGCCCTAATTAAAAACTATATAGTTAGGTTAATATATTTTTTAACACTCTTTTATAGTACTAAAGAATATTATTAAAAATCTTTATTGTGTAGAGATTCTAACCAAGGTTAAGTCCGCACTATATATAGAGAGAAGTAAAATAGAAGGCACTATAACCTAGTATCTAGTATATAGTAGTAGTAACAAAATATATATAAAATAACAATAATTTTATTATTAGCGTTCTGCATAATAGTATTATTAATAGTAGTTAATAGATAGTCTACTATCTAGCATAACTAAGTTATATATTATCTCTTAACTAGTAAACTATTAGAGAGCTATAGTGGAGCGCAAAGTTATAACTATAGTTTACTATACGCATATTATATAAGTTTATCTCTTATAATATCTATAATATTTAAAAAATCTTCCTCTTTAATATATATAACACTAAGTCTTTTAAATTTAACTCTTTAATATATGTGGCAAGCTAGCTTTCTAGCATTCTAAAATTAAGTTGTCTAATACCTATAGTTAAATAGCTACTAAAGAATTTAAAACTAGTATAGACAACTAGCTAGATAATATTAGCTATTTAGTCTACCTACTATAAGATATAGTTTAGGCAGGCCTATTAAAGGACTAGATTAATTACACTATTTTAGAGGTTATAACTAATAATCTATTTAGGCTATATACTATTTTTACATAACTTTAGATTCTTAAGTGTAAGACTATTCTTTTATATAAAGGCTTAGATAATAATATAGTAATACTTATATAATAATAATAGCTCCTTACTATTATATTATTAGTAAAGCTAAAGGATAGACTAAGATATAGTAGTAGGTAACTATTAGAGGAGAAGAGGATATTCCTTATATATTGCTAGAGCGCGCGCGCACAGCTATAGTAAAAGAAGCTCTTAGTAGTAGTTAAGATTTTGTAGACGTATAAAAATAATAAAAAGTAAGAGTAGTAGTATAATAAAGGTAAAGGTAAGTAGTAATAGAGAGAGTATAGAGAAGATAGGCAGTAGTAAGGTCCTAGAGGGTAATATATAGCTTGCTAGTTGCCAGGAAAAATCTATTATAGAAGAGTAATAAAGTAGTTAAGTTAGGTACTATTATAATAGTTATTATTATTATTACAGCAAAAAATATTATTAAAGAAATTATTAATTATATAATACAATAGTTAGTTAAATAGCCAGCCTAGGATTACGTAGCATTATAGATTAATCCTAGAGGAGAACTAAAGAGTATTATATAATATAATTACGCCTACGCGTAATAAACTAACTAGAATTTTTTTAGCTAACTATATTTTTATATAGTATTAAAGCTAAAGATGCGCTCTATTAGTAAAATGCTAAACACTAAGATATAGTTTCTAATCTAGTACTAATTTACTCCTAATAACTTTCTTTAATATCTTTACTAAATAGCAACTAAATTAAAACCTAAGACTACTATTAGAACTATAGGGGCCTATTACCTCTATTATAACCCTCTTTAGCCCTAAAATAGTGCTAGTTATATTAAAAATCTGCTAAAACATCCTATTTTTATATACTTTCCTTTCTATTTTTAGACTTTAAAAAGGGAGTTATATAATAGTACTTACTAGCCTCCCTACTAAGCACGCCCTATTACCTCTCTTTTATATCTTATTTCTTTCTATGTGCGTCTTTTACCTTCTTAAAGGCGCCTTTTCTAGTTAGTGTTAGTGTAATAGTTAGCATAGGCCTATACTCTACGCCGCCCTCTATATAAAAAAGGGCCCTCTATATTCCTTTTTTATCTACTGTCTTAGAATAGTATTAATTCAACTAGCTCTTTTAACTATTCTAGCTATCCCTAATAGGTTAGTCCTATAAGGTCGTGTACCGCCCTTATAAGTACTTCTAGATTATATAGTAATTATATTTTAAAAATACTTATTATTTTAGTATTATACTATTATAATTAGTAATAATAAAGTATATAATATATATAATAAGTATATAGAAAGTGTATAGTATAAAATAAATAAACTATAGGTTATTTTAATTAATATATCCAAGGTACTATAATAAAGTATATAGTCTTAAATAGTATAAAAAAGTAGAGTCGCCCTGCTTATAAATAAACTATAAGCTTAATATTTTAATAAAGAATTTCTAGTCTAGTGATATAAAATATATAAAATATAATCACCTTTTTACGCCATTTTTAATTACTAAGCAGGAGGCTCTGCTTTTTTGTTATATTATTTGAGATAAAAGCCTTTCTCGTCCTACCCCTAGGTAGATAAAATAACGCCACACATAAAATATAAAAAATTAAAAACTATAAAAACTATTAATTATATATATATATATATATATATAAAGTATAAAGTATAAAGTATAAAGTATAAAGTATAAAGTATAAAGTATAAAGTATAAAGTATAAAGTATATACAAAATATTCTTAATAATAAAAGTAAAATAAAAAAGTACTACATATTTTAAATCGCTTTATTGTGTCTAATTACCTTTTTATACTCTTTTTAATTACTAAGTAGGGGCTCTACTTTTTTGTTATGTTATTTAACATAAAAGCCTTTGTTATTCTACTCCTAGATAGTTAATTTAACAACACATATATATTTTAAATTATATATAGTCTAGTATATAATAAGATAATAAAATATATTATTAATGCAAATATTAAGTATAATACTAGTAATTATCAAAAACTTATAAACTATAAAAATTAATAAAATAAAATTTATATAGAAATTTTAGTTTATTTTATAAATGTAACTATTTAATAATTTAAAATTCTACCTTAGCATCTACCTCTATATTTACGTCTAAAGAAGCTAGAAATTCTGAAGGTTTTAAGTTAGAATTTTCTAGCTCTTTATATAAGTCTTTTTCTTTCTCCCTAGAGTTAATCCGTAATATTACGTGATGCTGGGCTGGCTATTTAACTAACCACTATATTACGTAATTAATAATTTCTTTAATAATATTTTTTACTGCAATAATAATAATTATAATTATAATAGCAACTAACCTAACTATTTTGTTACTTTTCTATAGTAAATCTCCCCTTGCAACTAGCAAGCTATATACTGCCCTCTAGGACCTTGCCGCCGCCTATATCCTCTATACTCCCCCTGCTATTGCTTATCCTTACTCTTATTACGCCACTGCCTTAACTTCTTATTATCTTTATACGCTTATAAGATTTTAACTACTACTAGAAGCTTCTCCTACTATAGCTGCGCGCGTGCGCTTTAGTAATGTATAAGAAACACTCTTTCTTTCTCTAATAGTTGCCTACTACTATATCTTAGTTTGTCCTTTAGTCTTGCTAATAATATAATAGTAAAGAGCTATTATTATTATATAAATATTGCAATATTATTGCTTAGGCCTCTATATAAAAGAATAGCCTTGTACTTAAGAATCTAAAGTTATATAAAGATAGTATATAGCTTAAATAGATTATTAGTTATAACCTCTAGAATAGTATAATTAATCTAGTCCTTTAGTAGGCCTGTCTTAACTATATTTTATAGTAGGTAGGCTAGATAGCTAACATTGCCTAGCTAGTTGTCTATGCTAGTTTTAAATTCTCTAGTAGCTGTCTAACTGCGGGTATTAGACAACTTAATCTTAGGATACTAGAAAGCTAGCTTGCCGCATATATTAAAGAGGTATTTGAATTTAAAAGACTTAGTATTATATATATTAAAGAAAAAGAATTTTTAGATATTATAGACGTTATAAGAGTTGGCAGACTTATATAATATATATATAGCGAACTATAGTTGTAACTCTATGCTTTACTACAGCTCTCTAATAGTTTACTAGTTAAAAGATAATATATATCTTAGTTATTCTAGATAGTAGACTATTTATTAACTACTATTAATAATGCTATTATGCAGAACGCTGATAACAAAATTATTATTATTTTATATATATTTTATTACTACTACTATGTACTAGGTACTAGGTTATAGTGCCTTCTATTTTACTCCTCTCTATATATAGTGTGGACTTAACCTTAGTTAGAATCTCCACACAACGAAGATCTTTAATAAGTCTTTTTTCTTCTTCTTTTTCTTCTTTTTCATTTGTATAATTATTAATAAACCCTTTTTTCTTCCTAGAAATGTAATCCTTATTATAAAAATAAGTATATTTGGAAAATAGAAATTCTCCCTTATAAAGTATTCTTTATTATTATAAAAGTTCTCTTTATTAAAAAGAACTTCTTTATAATTATTAATTTCTTTAGGTATAGTAAGAAACTTAGATAAAAAGCTTCTTATATAATCTATAATATATTAGTATATATTACTAATCTAAGGTGCGGGCCCCTCGCTTACGTTATGTTATCCTTTTAGAACTAGCGTAATTACTAAGCGAGATTCTAAGCGAGGCTACGTATATAGCCTACCTATATACCCACCTTATATAGATATTACTACTATCTTATATATAGTGTAATAACCCCTATAGTGCCCTTACACTATAGTAGTAATTGTTAAACTATAGTTTAACTATCTAAAATCTAGCCTATCTCTAGGGTGTGACTAATAACAATGCCTATTAATTAATATAGTAGGTAGGCCCTTTGCGTCCTTAAGTACCCTATATATTAGGAGTACAGATGCCTTCTTTAGAGCGTTACTAACAACGCTTATCTATAGATTACTTATTAATAATAGGTATGGTAGGAGATAAAGAATAGCTGCTACCTTATTTATAGTAGTACATAGGTTATATCTTATAAGATATTAGCCCTCTAGTATTGTTATAATAGATAGTCCCTAGAAGAATAATCTACTTATAGGTAATATGGCTTTTATTAATAACCTATAAGCTTAGTAAGCTTTATATATAGTAACTATTATAGTAGTTATAAGAATAGCTTACTAATAAGCAAATCTAGTTATTGTAATAACTATAAGTCTAGCTTACTTAGATAAGCCACCTATAGTTATAACTATTAAACTTACTATAAGTTACTATAAATCTCTATAATCCTATTACCTTACTAATAAGAAGTAAGATAATATTAATGTTATTAATCTAATAATAGTAACATCTCTAACTATAACGTCTCCTCTATTATTTATAATATACAGAACCTCTGCAATAATAGTAAAAGGCCATAATAACTAGAACCTCTATAATAATAGTAGAATATTATAATATATAGGACTTCTATAATAATAATAAAAGAGGATATATAAAATCTTTATAATAATAGCAAATAGACATATAAAATCTCTACGATAATAGTAAATAAATATATAAAACCTCTATAATAATAGTAGATAGACACATAAGATCTTTATAATAATAGTAGATAGTAATAACCTAAATAACTTATAGCCTAAGGTATAGTTATAAGTTAAATTAGTAAGATCTATACCTCTAGTACATTGCTCTAGTGTGATATAATAGTAATTCTAATAAGTCTTACCTACTTTAGTAAAAGTCTAGTTTAGTATTACTATGTAAATATTTTATATACATAGGCTTTTATAGTTATATATAGGCCAGAGCCATAACACCTAGGCGCTTACACAAAAGTAATTGCTGTACTAACTATAGTAGCCCTTATGCTTTTAACTTATAACCTTAACCTTTAACTCTAACCTAAATTATACACTTACTAAGAGACAAATCTATTATATATAATAAGCGAGATAGTAAGACTAAGCTAGAAAAATAAGAATAATTATACTAGTTTTTATAAGAAAGTCTATAACTTTACCATGTCTTTGCCTAAGGTCCTAACTTAGTAGAGCACTACTTAGGGTACTTTGCTATAGACTAGAATAAGTTAGACAATAACTTGCTGGAGATAGAGCGATAACATAATAAGCGTAAAGTTACTTTTAAAAAGAGACTTCTTTAACCTAAAGATTATAATAAGGCGTTTGCAGATAATAATAATAATAATAATAATAATAATAATAATAATAATAATAATAATAATAATAATAATAATAATAATAATAATAATAATAATAATAATAATAATAATAATAATAATAATAATAATAATAATAATAATAATAATAATAATAATAATAATAATAATAATAATAATAATAATAATAATAATAATAATAATAATAATAATAATAATAGTAAATCTTTTAACTAAAGCAATTATTTTATTAATATACCTAATTATCTAACTATGTAATAGTTCGTGCCTGCCTCCCTACTAGTTATTTACTATTACCTTTCCTTTTACACCCTAATAGCGCCTTTTACCTTATAGAAGACGCCTTTCCTAGTTAGTATTAGCGCGTGGTTAGCGTGGGGCCTATGTCCTACGCCACCCACTATATAAGTAAGGGCCCCCTAGGTCCCTTCCTTATCCTCTATCTTAGTATAGTCTTAATTTAGTTATTTCTTTTAACTATACTAGCTATCCCTAAGAGGTTTGCTCTATAAGGCTGTGTACCGCCCTTACATTATACTAAGATTAAATTTATTTAGCTATAGACAGCAATATAATATCTACTCCTCCCTTAAGATACTACCTATAGGCGGTTAAATTAGTAAAAGTTTTAGCTTACTAGGTTAGGCTAGAAGCGTATTAGTTACTTTAGTGCCAGGCAGTATTATTACACTACGCTAAGGTAGATTAGGCCATTGCTTACTAGGTTAGGCTAGAAGTTTATTAGTTACTTTAGTGCTAGGCAGTATTACTATACTACGCTAAGATATGTTAGGCTATTGCTTACTAGGTTAGGCTAAAAGTTTATTAGTTACTTTGGTGCTAGGTAGTATTACTACACTACGCTAAGGTGGGTTAGGCTATTACTTACTAGATTAGGCTAGAAGTTTATTAGTTACTTTAGTGCTAGATAGTATTATTATACTACGCTAAGGCCTACTTAGAGAGGTTACTTATCTAATTAGGCAGAAAGTTTCTAAAAAACAAATAATAATTACTAAATAACAACTACTACGCTATACTCTATAGAGCTAACTTGCCTAATAATTACCTTTTAGCGCTATTATAGCAAAGGCACAAGATACAAAGCTAGGCTATAGAGGTAATATAAAGGTTAAAGTTTTATATATTTTATCTTATACTTTATCTTTTACTTTATCTTTTCTTAGCTTAGACTATACGCTAGCTCGCACGCTATATAAGACCTACTACCCTAGGTCTATCTACTATACTCTCTCTGCAACCCCTACTTTACTTAACT
Organism: Laburnicola sp. R22_1; assembly: GCA_014281115.1. Classification (NCBI taxonomy): domain Eukaryota; kingdom Fungi; phylum Ascomycota; class Dothideomycetes; order Pleosporales; family Didymosphaeriaceae; genus Laburnicola; species Laburnicola sp. R22_1. The sequence goes on from JACONQ010000013.1 coordinate 1,748,989, forward strand.
CTACTACTACTTACACTATAGTAAGCTGCCGCCCTTTAATTTAGGAGACTTCTAGAACGTTCTCTACATCCTCTCTACCCCTAGATAGTTCTAGAATTAATAATATAGAGGTGGATGTTTGCTTACACTTTGCTAATAATAGTCTATATAATACTTGCCTTAAGAAGATTCCTCTACTTAACTCTACTAGCGAGCTATTATCTATCTAGTGTAGAAAGTAGCTAATAGCTACTTTTTAGATAACTAGTCGCTTTGCCTCTAGCCTTATAAAGAAAAAGACCATTATTAAACTACTAAAAAAGGTCTATTCTAAAGGAATCCTTTATAATATATAGCACAATTACTATATTACTATACTTAAAGTAGACTAGCTAAGCAATAAATTTTTAATAGTAGATCTTAAGTAGCTTACGCACTAAGGCAAAGCTAAACTTAAAGCTACTAGTAAGTATAATATATTTATAGAAAAATTTAAGCTAGACTAATTAATTTAGTATAGCTTAGAAATAAGATAGTTACTTGCTATCTATTAGCTTTAGGCTTAATATTACTTTTCTTAAGGCCTATTCTTAGAGATAGTACTAGATTTAGTAACTAGGGCTATTATAAAGTCTAAAGAAGACCCTAAATAGGAGGTTCTTATTTAGGCTTTGTGCGAGCATGCTAATATGTTTAAATAAGCTTTTACTATACTTAAGATAATAATACCTTATACTATAGTGTATGTAGTCTTATAAAATTTTTACTTCTAGCCTAATATTACTAATTAAGCAGTTATTAGATAAGACTTATTTAGCCCTAAGAAAGTTCTCTCCTTTGTTAAAGATAGTTATAATCTGTAGCACTATACTTAAGTCCCCTTAAAACCTCCTAGTCTAGAAACGCCTAATCTACTATATAGTTTACGCTGCCCTTAGACGGCTAAGTAGAGCTTATTTTGCCTAGCTGCGCTCTAATATACACTATAATATCTGCCCTAGCTTATAGTGCCTACTATATAATAGGATAATACTCTTTACTACTCTTTAGTTTTAGAATATATATAAACTAAGCTTACTAATAGCGTCTAGATTAATATACCCTAGGGTAAATATGCTTTAGCTGCCCTATTTAGTGTATCTAAGCTAGGATGCTTTGCAAAGCTACCTAATATTAATAAGTACTATAAAAAAGGTTAATTTAGTCCTAGTATTAAAAATTAGCTAGAGAATATGCGCAACAAGATCCGCGTAACTATAGACTATTATTAAGGTAATAATATTAAGAAAGATTAAGACAATCGTATAGAAGCTATTTTTAGCTACCTTAGAGGCGTGCCTTAAGTGGCAGCGCAAAATTAGTGTTAAATAAATTAGGTCCTCTAAGAAGATTATAGACCTAAAGCAGATTTTAAATTTCTAGAAGAGACTTACTATAATTCCTTTACTCTCTAATAGGCACGTAAGAAGTTTTATAAGCTCTTCCTCTCTAATAAAATAAACGCCTAGACGTTTCTATAGGCTTTTAAGAGTCTAGCTAGAAAAGGTAGACTAGATATAAAGATCTAAAAGGACGAATTATAACTTAAATTAACTAGAAGTCTTAAGTTAATACTCTAGAGAGAGATAAAAGACCCTAACGTTAACTACCTAGTAATTAAATGCTAAATAACTATAGCTAGCTGCACTCTTTAAGATAATAACGTAATAACTCCTTTCTAGGCACATATAAAAACTTCTTTCTAGGTATTACCCTTTGGATTGCAGCTTTTATACGCGGCTCCTACCAAATTAGTACTCTACTCTAGACCCGCTACTAATAATTAACCTACTATTCCCTTCTCTACTCTCTATAATTAGACTAGGGCGTAGTGTGTTAAAAACTATACTTGTTTTAAGTGTGGTAAAGTAGAAAATAAACACTTATGCTGCTACTTCTATACTAAGAAAACAGCTATATAAGTAAATGTAGACATAGTAGACAATCTAGATTTAAATAAACTTAGTATTACCCACTACTCTAATTTAGAGGCAGGCAATTTGTTAGATAATAAGGCTTTAAATACGCGCTACTAGACTACTCTAATCTAGTAACTTATATAGGGACCACTAAACTAATTAATCTAGACAAACTATAGTTCTAATTACAAACGCAGATACTAAGCCAAAATTATTACCTATAGGCGGCAAAATAGTAAGGGTTCCTAAGTTATTTAGAGGCCTCTAACTAGTTATGCTAGTATAAATTGTATTCTAAGAATTGGCTCTTAGGTTGCAAGCCTTAATAGAAGCTAGTGCTAGCGCTTATAATCTTATCACTTTAAGGTATATAAAGGCAGTATAAAAATAGCTTAAAACTAAACTTCTCTACCTAAAGACACTAATTTCTCTTAAGAACTTTATAGAAAAGAAAAGTGTAAAAGTAAACACCTAATTTATAGCCTAGTTTAATATTAATACATATAGCTTTACCACATAGTTTATTTTCTATAATATAGGGAACCACAATCTTATTATTAGTAGGAAATTTTTTAAGTAAGCTAACTACCTAGTTAACACTTAGGACTGTCGCCTTTATTAGAAAAATAATAAGAATCTAATCTTTACTAGTAATCTCGTCCTACTATAAACTTCTCTACTACTTAACTCTTTTTACTAGGATAACGCTACTTAATAAAATAGTCTACTTAAGAAGTAGAACTATACCCGCTAAAAGACTTGCTTATTAAAAGCTAACTAGAGCGTCTCTAAGGAAATCTCTATCTAGCTTTCTAATCCCACTATTTTAGTTATTAGAACGTACTTAAAGGCTTACTAGAAACTAAGCTATAAGGACAACTTTAATAGAGATAGTAGCGTAGAGACTATAGAGCTGTCTTGCTTAGATAAAGAGCTATTAGATAATAAGTTGCCTATTAGTTACCTTATTCCTACTATTTAAGGAAGCCACTAGTAAGACTAGCCCCTAGGAATTATGTAGTAGAATCTAGGTATTACCCCTAGCTCTAGATCTAGAGACTATAATTCTACTAGAGAAGCTAATCTAAAGATTAGATAGCTCTTACAGGAATTAACTATTTAATTTAAGCTATCCTAGCCAGAATAACCTAGAATAACTCCCTTTCACCCTACTAAATTACTAATATAGAAGGAGAACTTATAAAAGATAAATAATAAATTGCGTTTAGCAGATCCACTAGCCTTATATAATCTAGCTAACCTCTTAGAACTTATTTAGGCGCTAATATAGAAATAATTATACGTTGCTAGCTTTAATATTAATATAGTAAGCGCCGCAGCCTTTGCTGTAAATAGTGGCTATAAGTCTAATGCAATTATTAGTTATACTAGTCCCTATAAGCTAGCTAAACTTATTAAGGACTGTAAGAGCGAGATGCATAGCCTAGAAAATAGGTCCTAAGCTAACCTACTTACTAAATTAAAATAAGCACTCTCCTAGCTAGGATACGCTAGAGCGAAGCCTACCCATTTTTTAAAATTAGATTCTAACGCTCTCCTACCTTACTAAAAGGGCATTAATTACTATATTAACCTTACTAAAGACCTATCTATGCTTACTACCTTGCCTTTATATAGTATATTCTTAAAGTATCTTAAACTTCTTAAAGCATATATTAACAACTATATTAAGCGTAGATTTATTATCTCTAGCAATGCTAGCTTTGCTTTACTAGTGTTGTTTACTAAAAAGCTAGATAAAGGTTAGCGCTTTTGCGTTAATTACTACTAGCTTAATACTATTACTAAAAAGGACGTTATAATAATTCTACTTATTAAGAAGACACTTATGCGCCTCTCTAGAGTAAGACTCTTTACTAAGCTTAACATTTGCTAAGCATTCTACTAAATCTAGCTTACTCTAGAGACTAAAGCGCTAACTACTTTTAAACCTAGTATAGAAATTATAAGTATAGGGTCTTACTCTTTAGTCTCTATAACAGTCCTACTATCTTTTAATAGTTTATTAATAGCGTTTTAGATAATTATCTAGACAACTTCTATACTATATATATTAATAACATTCTTATCTTTTCTAAGGATCTCCTAGAATACAAAGAACACGTTCGCAAGGTTCTACTCTACTTAAAAGATACTAATCTCTAAGCTAATCTTAAGAAATACAAATTTGCTATAATAGAAACTAAGTTCTTAGAATATATTATTAGTACTAAAGGAATCTAGAAGAATCCTATAAAGACTACTATAGTTTAGGAATAAAAAGAGCCTATAATACTTAAGGTATTATAAAGCTTTTTAGGTTTCTATAACTACTACTACTTTTTTCTTTCTTACTATAGGTAGATTGTTTGCCCCCTAATTAAGCTCCTAAAAAATAGTGCCTTTTATACCTTTAGAGACTAGGAACGTGCCGCCTTTAAAGCCGCTAAGTAACTTATAGCTAGCAACGTTCTAGTCTTATAGTACTCTCTATTTTAAATTACCTATATAGAAACTAACTCTAGTAATAGTGTTAATATAGGTTCTCTTAGTTAACTATAATCTAATAGTATCTAGCGCCTAGTTATATGGTACTCTAAATTATTAAAGCCTACTACGTTAAATTATAATATTTATAATAAGGAAATATTAGTAGTTATGTAGAGCCTTTTAGAATAGAGAGCACAACTAATTAGCCTCTAAACTACTAAGCCCTTTAATATTATTACTAATTATTAGGTTCTTAAGTACTTTAGTACTAAATGTAAGCTCTCTTTATAGTAAGCCTATTAGTCTAAGAAGCTATTTAAATACTATTGTTAAATTATGTACTAACTAGGCACCGCAAATATTATAGCTAATATGCTATTTAGGAAATAGGACAAGCTAAAGTTGTAGAAGAAAAAGAATTAAGAGGCCTACACCTAGTTTTTTCTCTTGCAACTACTAGATACTACTAAAGTAGTCCTTATAGCTATTATAATTGTAGAGTAAAAGAAAGGAAAAGTTAATATAAGCTCTAAAGGAGCCTATTCTTACATGCTTATTAATTGCCTACTATATACTAATTAAATATATAAGGTGCTTAAATCGCTCTAAGAAGCTGTCTATTTAGGATTACTAGGTTTTACCCTTACCCCTTTAGGGTTGCTTCTCTATAAAGACTACATAATCGTTTTCTCTATAGAGTTTCTCTAGACGCATCTAATTTAAATAATGTATGCTTATTAGGTTACTACCTATCTAGGTCTATAAAAGACTTTTTAGCTTTTACGCTAGTTATATTACTAGAAGGATATAACTACTAATATTAATAGATATATTTCTAATTACAAAGACTGCTAGTAGAGTACGCCTTTACTAGATAGAAAGCTAGGCTTATTATACCTACTTTCTATTCCTAATAATGTCTAGCAAGATGTCTTAATTAATTTTAAATTATTTCCTAAGGATAAGAAAGGGTACAATAACGCAATAGTAGCTTATTGTTGCCTATCTAAGCGTACCTTTTCTATATTCTACTGCAAAATAGTTACTACTAAATAAGCTACTAATCTCTACTATTAGTATATATTTAGAGTCTTTAGCCCCCCTAGATTAATTGTCTCTAACTGCGGCTCCTAGTTTATCTTTGCTTTCTTGGCTACTTTGTGTACACTTATAAGTATTAAGTAACTTTTCTTTATAGCGTAGTATTTATAAACTAATAGCTAAACTAAGATTATAAATTAGTATTTTAACTAGTGTCTGCGTCTATTTATTAACTTTTATTAAGACAACTAGTTAGATTTGCTGCCTAGCATAGACTAGGCCTAAGTAATACTACTCTATAATAGTACTAGAGTTTTGTCTTTTAAAATTAAGTTTAGGTATTAGCTATACTTTTACTAGGACTGGCGCAAGCGTATCTAACTAGTTACTAAATCTCTAAATAATATTCTTTAGAAAAGGCTAAGGTGTAGGTTAAGGCCTATGCTAAAGCCTACAAATTTGTCTATAATACTGCCTACGCTAATATATCTACTGCCTAGGAAATGCAATTAGAGTAGGCTACTAAACATAGATAAGCTATTAATTTTAATGTTAGGAACTAGGTCTTTATTATCCTAAAGAGATTTATTACTAAACGCCTGTTAGTTAAGTTAAATTATTAAATAAAAGAACTATACCTAATTATAGGCAAGAAAGACTACTTATTTATACTTAAACTTTTATAATATATAAGAGTCTATCTAGTGTTTTACGCTAATAGGCTTTAAAGAGATCTAAATAATCTCTTACTAGGTTAATTATAACCTCTAGAACTATCTATTAAGGTAGATAGAGTTTCTAAGTAGCTAGTTTCTTATATCCTTAATAGCAAAGTAGACTATAGAACACTAAAGTACTAGGCAGCGTAGAAAGGGTATAACCCTAACCTAACCTACTATTCTACTAATAACTTTGTTAACCCTTCTCTACTAATTAAAGCTTACTATTAAGAGTACCCTAAGTAAGCTAGTCTACTAAAATAGTTATCTATTTAGCTAGACGCCGCTTTTTAAAATATCTTTCTAGAGTCTATCTCAAAAGATAATATGCCTACAAAGACAGGGTTAAAGCGCTATATTAGGCGTGCTTAGCTAGATGCCTATTACTTTTTAACACCTACACGTCCTTAGGCTTGTGCGCGTAACTAGATACCTATCGCTTTTTAGTATCCTTACTCTCTAATAGCCCCTTCACTCCTAAACATCCCTACTACCACTAGTAGCCCCTATAGCTTTAGAAGCCGCCCTATCCTAATTAAAAACTATATAGTTAGGTTAACACGTTTTTTAAAACACTTTTTTATAGTACTAGGAAATCTTATATAATATAATTACGCTAGCGCGCAATAAACTAACTAGAATTTTTTTTAGCTAACTATATTTTTATATAGTATTAGAGCTAAGAATGCGCTCTATTAATAAAATACCAAACACTAAGATATAGTTTCTACTATGTTTTTCTACTAATCTATTAATTTATCCCTAACAACTTTCTTTAACATCTCTACTAAATAGTACCTAAATTAAAAACTAAGGCTATTGCTAGAACTATAGGGGCCTATTACCTCTATTCTAGCCCTCTTTAGCCTTAAAATAGTGCTGGTTACGTTAAAAATCCGCTAAAATACTCTATTTTTATGTACTTTCCTTCCTATTTTTAGGCCTTGAAAGGGGGGTTATGTAATAGTTTGTGCCTGCCTCCTTACTAGTTATTTACTATTACCTTTCCTTTCACACCCTAATAGCGCCTTTTACCTTATAGAAGGCGTCTTTCCTAGTTAGTATTAGCGCGTAGTTAGCGTAGGGCCTATGCCCTACGCCGCCCACTATATAAGGGCCCCCTAGATTCCTTCCTTATCCCCTATCTTAGTATAGTCTTAATTTAATTATCTCTTCTAACTATACTAGCTATACTTAAGAGGTTTGCCCTATAAGACCGTGTACCGCCCTTACAAACTATAATATATAACTAATAAGATTATGCTAGTCTACTACCTACTAATCTTTCTAAGTATATATACTTTACTAATATTACTAATACTAATAGTAATATACTAGATTATAAACTCTATATTAGTGTAACTAGTGTGGAGAATAGTTTAAAGCTAAACAAAGTTAAGGTTTAAGAACATATACAGTTTATTAACATAGTAAACTAGAAACCTAAATTCTAGTAGAATATTATTATATCACTATTAACAACTATATAGTAAGTTACTAATAAGCTAGAGAATAATTAAACTAAGCTCTAAGAGCTTAAGCAACTCTAGACTAGTTATAAAGTGTTAGAACAATAGTTTATAATAAAATTAGAATAGGTTAAGACACTAAAATAATATATATTATTATATAAGAACTTCCTCTAAATTGTAAAATAGAATAACGTTAAGTTGCGAGCATATTATAATTTATTAAAAAAGGACTTTATTGCCCTAGGAAAGTCTAAGATCCTGGCTGCCTATTATATGGCCCTATAATAACAGCTTAAGGAGCTTAAAGACTATTTGCTTAATATCTACGTCCTATATATTAATTATTAGGACTTAGAAAATTATTTTACGCAGCTTATAGAGATAGAGCACATAGTTTAGTAAAAATTAAACATAGCTTATACCTATATTATAAAGCTTAGAGGCTAGCCGCTAGTACGCATTATATAGTAAGATTAACCTTATAATATCTAATAGTTTATAGATTCTAACTAGCCTATTCTATCTATTAAGTAACTAATAAATATTAAAGTTTGTTATACACCTGCCAACAATCTATTACATAATTATACACGCCCTTCTTTTACTCTAGACTTATAATATAACCTATATACTATAAGCTATACTAGTTACGCTTAATAATAAACTTGTCTAATGCCATTCTATAAATTTATGCTATTGCTAGAACTTATAGCAGATTCTTAGTATTTGTGACAGATTTAAATGCCTAAGGTAGATTTTTTTTTGTAAAAATAAGAATAAGGACAGCTATAAGCGCTGGCGTATTGCGTTAATAGACAAGTTATAGATATTTTCTAATAAATAGCTATATATTATATATTTACGCAACTAGCCTAAGGAATATGCCTAGACTTTTATATACCCGTACTTTAAGACTAATATAACTATTATAAATATACTTAATTATCTTAATAAAATCTACTTATCTAAGGATAAGCTATTAGACGTCTAAGAAAAGATTATAGGCGATACTCTAGCCTAAGGTCCTAGGGAAACTCTTATAGACTAGCACGCGCGATTTATAGCCATTATTAACTACCTTAGTATACCTAACTACTTACTTATAAGCTATACTTATTATCTTATATATAGTTGCGCTATTTAAGCCACTAACGCGTTATTTATCCCTAGAGAGTCTTTTATCTCCTATATAGAACGCACACTACATATAGAACGTCTTAGTTATAAATTTACTATAGGCTATTTAGAAGCTTTTACAACTATAGTAACTGACTACTTAAAAGCTTACATAGTAAATATAACTACAACTAGATTTAATACTACTACGCACACTTCTTTATCTACCCTATATAAGTCTACTAGGCGTAATAACTATAGGCGTACATTATATAAACTAGACTTACTAGCTAAGGCTAATATCTACTTTAAGTATGGCGTTACTAAATATTAAGTAATAGACGCAATTACTAACTATTATAATAATGCTATTACTCTAGTAAAGAATATTAAGTATTTTTATATTATTATCTTAGGCCCTATTAGCTATAAAGACGCGCAACATATCTATACTATTTAGATAAACTCTAACTAACTATATAGTATGTATAGATATAATAGCTCTTATAATAAGTTACCTAAGTATAATAATATTATTAATAATATACTAAATGTGCGTTATAGCTAGGACTATAAAAATAAGAATAAGTAATATTTTTAGTAGCTCTAGAGTAAAATTGCGTAATAGAGTAGTAGTAGTAGCGTATATAAAACAATCTTATAGTAGTGCAATAAAAGATTAATAAGTTTAAGGTAGACACTAATCTTAGCCTTAACCTATAGCGCATGTAGCAGATTTTAGCTATTAAGATAGATAAGTCTAATAAAGTTAAATAATTCTAGTTCTTTTACCTTATTAAGCTTGCTACACCTTATAAATAGACAAAGGCATAATAACTTATAGATACTAGTGCTAGTGTAAGTTTTATTAGTCCTTTATATATTAAATAACACTAGTTAAAGCTATATAAGGTTGTTAACCTAATTATATTATGTCTCGCAGATAGTAAGATTATGGATAGGATTAGCTAAGTAGTAAATTTTATAATATAGCATAGATTCTATACTAGCATAGCTATGTGATTTGTTACTAATATTGGCGCTTTTAATATTATACTTAGTATAGATTAGATATTTGCCTATAATCCATAACTAGAATTATATAACTAGTCTATAATATTTAATAGCCACTACTATCTAATTAACTATCTTAAGAATACTTTACCTAAGATAGTTTACTATAATAAACTACCTGCTAGTTTACTACAACCTATAGTATAAGAGGATATTAGTCTTATAATAGACAAGGCAGCTTATCTTATAGTAATATACTACCTAGAATTAATTACTTAGTTAGAACCTTATTATTAGAATTAGCTAAGTTATCTACCTAATTCTACTAATAGTAATTGTAACACGCAATTCTTTTACATAGCTATAAGTCTGGCTGCCTATAGCTAGACTAACTATAATAAGTTTATAAAAAAATTAGTAGACAAATCTTAAATAATAAATAAACTTAAATAATTACTACTAGACTAGTTACACAATAAGTATTAGTACTTTAACCTAAAGAAAGCTAATAAGCTAGCTCCTTATTATCCTAGAGTTAACTACGCTATTAATCTTATTAATAATAAAGTAATACAACTGCATATCTATAATCTTACTTAGTTAGAAACTATGGCGATTAAGGAATATATTAATAAAATAACTGTAAAAGATTTCTTATAGATAAGTATATCTTAGTATATATTACCTATCCTTATTATTAAAAAACTAGAAGGTGAATTACGCGTTTATATTAATTATTGCATAATTAACACTATTATAAAGCGTAATTATAACGCGCTACTATTGCTAAAAAAACGCTAGCGCATATAAATAAGATAAGGTTTATGTCTATTAAAGATATTATCGCGGATTTTTAATAATATACGCGTTAAGAAAGGTAATAAAGAAAAATAGTATTTTTACGCAATATAGACTTTACAAATACACTATTATACTATTTAAACTTACTAGAGCTTTTAGTACTTTTTAAATATATATTAATAAAACGTTATAATAGCACTTAAATAATTTCTATATAGCTTATTTAGATAATATACTTATCTATAGTAAAATAGAGGAGGATTATACTAAATATATATAAGCTGTAGTTAAGAAACTTAGGCAAGCTAGTTTGTACCTAAATGTTAATAAGTGTTAATTTAAAGTTAAGAAGGTTAAATACCTAAGAATTATCCTAACTACCAAGGGTATTAAAATGGACCCTAATAAGGTTTAAGTAGTTTATAACTAGTAGCTTTTATAGTTACTTAAAAATATATAGACTTTTCTTAGTTTTGTAAACTTCTACTAATAATTTATTAAAGGTTTTAGTTAAATTGCCTATTTATTAATAAATCTAATAAAAGGTAACACGCTAAAGGACTAGTCTATTAAACTAGAAACTTTTGTAGCAACCGCGTTTAAAGCACTTAAATAGGCCTTTATAATAGTAGCTATTCTAGTTTATTATAACTTAGATAAGGAAATCTAGTTAGAGACTAATACATTAGACTTTATTACTACTATAATACTATTATAGAAGGATAAGTAAGGCGTCCTATAGTCTATTATATACTTATTATATAAGATAAATTTTATAGAGTGTAACTATAAAATCTATAATAAGAAGCTTTTGGCTATTATATATATAAGGGAGTAATCGGGCTCAATTATTAAATAGGTTAAATTACTATAATGAGAATACTAGGTGCCGCATACTACCTATATAGCAGTAGTCCTAAGGGCGCGCTAGTACTACCTAATTGGAACTAGCGCGCGGAGCCGGATTAACATTAGGCTAACCGAGTTAGATTAACATCGGACCGACTAGAGGTCTAATAGGCCGATAGGCGGCAATCTCTAACATTACCCCCCCCCCTCTAAAAGCCTTAGCTTCGGCGAGGCAAACTAAGAAAAACTATACTAGAGGCGCTAATTACGTGGCTTAATAAATATTATAAACTATTGTAATTTATTATAAACTATTATAGACTATTTAAGACTATCTAGAAATATTATAATAAGTAAAATAACTATTAGATAACCTCTTCTAGTACACAAGCTAGTGAAGTAAGCGCCCTACTACTACGCGTTATAGTGGTTACGTCTAATAAAACAACCTAGGCGTCTCCATAAGTATAGCCTAGAGAGAGGCCTATTACCCAAAAAGGTCGTCTAAAACAGCCAGTTAGCGGGCGCTCCATATGCCTATCCTAGCAGTCTCGCGGCATAACGTTGTGTTAAGAGGTACCTTAATCTCACGCATGTGCGTACGTAAGGGCCAGAAGCTTAGGGTCCCCAACTCTATTGTTCTAAAGATACATAACTATAAGATCCTTATATAACACTAGATCTTTATATAGGGCATATAGGCTAGGTTTCCTATTATTGTTCCTATAGTATACTTTAATAGCTTTCTCGCAACCTAATATGTCTGTGTAGGGCTGCTACTTAGGGTTAGCGTTCTACTTAGGGGAGTTTTTATACTAGACTCTATATATAAGTAGCCCCTTATTGCCTATTAAAGGATTCTTGTAGCGATGGTTAACCTTACTATTAACTATAGAGTTAACGTAGTAGTCCTGCAATCCTACTAGTAGGGTAATAGGCGCGTCTATTATAACTATACTCTCCTTATTAGAAAGCTAGACAGCCTTAGGGGCGTTATATAACAGCCAGGCGTGAAACTATGGGTGTACGTTATAGTAACTTGTAGAAAGCTCTAACTAGTACGTATGGTCGCGAAAGACCTCTGCAATAGAAAACAGTCCCAAATTCTTAACGTCTAGACCTTTATTAGGACAGAGAGACGGAATATTACGCGCGTCTAAATAAACCATATCTCTAATAGCATATGCTAGTGCGGGTTGTCGACCCTTATTCGCGTAAAACTCTATTTTTAATTAGGCCCAGGCTAGATTTTTATTTATAAAGCGCATAACATCTTTAACATAATAAACTATCTACTAGATGTCTTTATATTGCAACTTCTTATAATAGTCTATTACTATGACTAGAGTAATGGGTTTAAAGTCCTATTGTGGTAAGTAGCCCTTAGTTGCAAGTAATAGCACAACTCTAGTAGATACGCTTTCTTTGTAATTTATAGCGAGTTGCGTAATAGACAACTAGTTAATCTAGTTATTTTGCGTGTAATTAACGTAATAACGCAAATACGCCTTTAGAACGGCATTTATAATTTCTGTCTGTCTATTACCCTCTAGGTAAAAAGCTGTCATAAGCGTGAGTTATGTACCCACTTGTCTGTAAAGCTCCCTCCAAAAGTAGGACGTAAACTAGGCGCTGCAGTTAGAGACAACAGTGTTAGGAAACCCCTTCTCGCGCCATACGTACTTAATAAAGGCTCTGACAATAATCTTAACATCTAGCAATAGAAGCGCAATATACTTATGTTGCTTAGACAGGTTGTTAACTACTACTATAATATAATAATAGGTGACTTTGCCACGCGTGCAATCTGACAATAGAGTAATAAAATTAATAGAAATATCTTTCTAAAAACGCTTTGGCACTAGTAGTAGGCAAAGGAGTCTTTACTTCTATTTCTTAAATAGCTTTAAGCAGTGGTAGATAACATAATCGCGTGTATAATAAGTAACCATATCTATTATACTAGGCTAGTAATAGTGCTAGCTAACCTCATAGTACGTTCCTCTTTTCCCTGCGTATCCTGCCCCTAGGGGTTTATAACACGACTATACAATGTTCATATGGAGGATGTTGTTAAAGGGGACGAAAATCTGTTTCTAGAAAAACACCAAAATATTAGTAATATTATAGTCTTATAATTCTACCTTAACGTTGTAGTTATATATCACCGCTACTAGAAGACGTCGCATGCCCTATTGCTTTGCTACAACAATCTATTATAGGATAGAATTCCTAGTAGTTGCCTATTTTAACTAGTCTATTATACTAACGTAACTCTATACAAAGAAATCCTCACTTAGCAACTCTGCCTATCCTGGCAAAGTGGTCTCGCGACTCTCCGGAGGGCCATTGTCGACTGTCCTATCTTCGATGGGTTCCTCCTTACTAAGATGGTATAACCTTGCAGTAAGGCTAACTACTAACTCCTCTGTTTCTACTAGTATTTATGCGAGGTAAGCAGTGTATAACACTTCTTTAATAGAACACTCTGTAAGCAGTATAACTGTCTTTAAGATAGATTTAGATATGACTATTAGTAGGACAGATTTAACGCAATTAGGCGTAAGGATTATTTGCGCTTAGTGTTAAAGATAATTGTCTAGTACATTGCGTGGCAAGTTACCCAGACAATAGGTAAGAGAATCGGGCTTTCCACCCTGCCTGCCCAGCCGGTAAGTAATCTTAAAGTTAAACTTAGAGAGGAATTCCGTCTAGCGAGCCTAACAACAGTTTAACTATTTTGTGGTTATAAACTACTCTAGTGCTTTGTAGTCTAATATCACATTAATAAGTAATCTGTTAGACAGCTTGGGTTGCCAGTCTTTAAAAGCCTTAATAATCGCGAGAAGTTTCTTACTATAAATCGCGTAGTTGCACTCCGCTAGTATTATTTTTATAGACATAAAGGCGATAGGATGTAGGGCGCCCTTATATATCTAAGACAAGACTGCGGTAACAACAAAGTCTAACGCGTCTATCTTAACCCACGTCTCTAGGTCTAGATTAAAATGTGCTAGGATTGGGGCTATTATAAACGCGTTCTTAAGCTGCTTAAATGCTTTAGCGGCGGGGCCTTGCGAGTTAAGAGGGAACTCTGCAGAAGCCTCTTTGCGGGTTAGGTCTGTTAGCGCTCTTACTAAGCTTAAGTAGCTGATAATAAATCGCCTATAAAAGTTCGCAAATCCTAGAAACGACTGCACCTTACGCACGTTAGTGGGGAGCTGCCATTTAGTTATAACGCAGATCTTAGCGGGATCCATCTTAATACTGTTAATAGTAAGAATAAGTCCTAGGTATTTAATCTTCTTAACCGTAAACTCGCACTTGTTAATGTTAAGGTATAGTCTAGCCTTTTTTAAGCGTTAACAGACTCTATAAACATAGTCCTTATATTTAACTAACGTCTTGCTAAAGACTAGAATGTTATTAATATATGCCAAACAAAATTCATCTAGGTATTCCTGCAGCGTCTTATTAATATAAGACTAGAAAGTCGCCAGTATATTGCACAATCTAAAAGGCATAATAAGGTATTTAAATAACCCATACTATATTGCAAAGACGATTTTATATTTATCTCTATCCTTAATACGCATCTTGTAAAAGACCGCGATAACGTTAAGGACGCTAAACCACTGCACCCCAGATAGTCAGGAGAGCGTCTCACAGATATTAGGTGGCGCGTTCTTGTTTTTTACTATAGCGGCGTTTAGCTAATAGTAGTTAACACAGATACGTAGGCCTCTATTAGGCTTCTTAATAACTAGCACTAGAGCCGCAAAATCTAAGGTGCTGTATTGCACCTCACCCATACTAAGCTTCTTGTTAACGTACGCCTTTACCGCCAGAGCCTTCTTTCTACTTATACTGTATAGCCGGGCGGCGGGGTGCTTTGTCCCAGGTTCTAAGTTAATCTTATAGTCTACCCTAGGCCAATAAGACGGGAGCTGGTCTTCTGGCACTATAAAAGCCCCTCACTCGTCCTGAAGCCAGGTAGGTAGTGACTTTAGTATCTTATTCTTTGTCTTGTTAGGTTAATTCATCTTCTAATAAAACTTATTAAAGTCTTCTTAAGTTAAAGCTACGAGATTAACACAAAACAGCTGTGCAAACATGGCCTTAACATTAGTAGTATTATCTAACTTACTCTTATTGTTAATCCTACTAAGCTTCTTAAGTTGCTATATATATTTAGGATATAGCCAGGTAGTGTAGAAGTCGGTCTTAAGGGCTATAAGCGAAGCGGCGTACCTAGAGACAACTTTAATATCTATTCTAGCATACGTAGGATGCAGCGTTCTTAGTTTAGACAACTATTATTAACAACCCTTACTAGTAATAATAACTAGGAGTCCTTTTATACAGCAGTTACTTATGCAATAGGGCTTGTTAAAGGTTATAGTCTTGTCTTTCTAATTAATATTTGGGTTGTGGGCACTTAACTATAATATACTAAAGATAACGTTATATCCCAAAATATTAATAACGTATGCCAACTCCTTAGAGAAGTGGTCCCTATAGTATATAGGCAACACTGTCGCCTTTATAAGTACTTATTTTGTAACGCTATCGCTAAGATATAGGCGGATAGACTTTTTAAGTAAGACTATATAGAGTCTGCAATAAGTAACGCAGTTCTTACTTACGTACGTATTTATCGCGCCCAAATCTATAAGACTGTTAATAGTAATTTTGCCTCTTTTAGCAGTCTAGAGCTAATACTTAAAGATAAATTGTGCCCTATATATTATCGGTATGTCCTTATTAAGCGAGTTCGCGTAGAGTTTAACAACCTACTAGGGCTGTAATAATTATTAAGTTAGCCGCAGCTTTAGCTCTTTAATCTTACGTAAAAGTTTTGGTAATAACTCTTAAGGTCCCTACTAATAACTTTTAATAGAGATATTTAGTTTTCTAATAGGTTGGCTTTAGTTAACGCAGTAAGAGCTAGCGACAAAGGTTAGATATTAACTACAGCGAGGCCTGCATTAATAAGGACCTTAATCTTATTGGCTAGTTGCTACGGTTTGCCTTTGCATAAAGCGTTCTTATTTTTATAATAGTGGCCTTTCTCGCGACATTTAATACAGTGTCCTTTGTTTATTAGTAACTTAACCTAGGCGTTAGTATAACTAAAAATATTGCCACTAGTATTGTTACTTCCACTATAACCGTCTTCTCTACTACGATTGCCTTAATTGTTATTATTGTTGCCCTGCTGCTACGTAGAGCCCTGCAGCTTTAAGATTGTGGCCTAATAACGTATCTTTTTAATAAATAATAACTATAAGTCTAAGTTTAACTATTACTTATTAGCCTCTAACTGTAATAGTTTTAAGAGTCAGATGGCAGTAATAATTTTTTGCTAATTAGGAACGTTAATAGGTGCAGTTGCGATTTTAAATTAGGATAGCCATCCTTTAAAGCTTTCGCGGTCTCTAATTTTTAACTAGTTGCCCTGTATCGCTGTGTACGCCTTACCTATAGAATTCGCTGCCACGTAGCTACGATCTAATATATTAAAAATGTCTTTAGTAGACTAAAAGGCACTAGGCTTGTCAAAGTCCATACGATGCTCTAAGCGTTAATACGTTATATTAAGAGTGTAATTAAAAATAAACTCCATCTTAGCGTGTTTAGTTATAAAGACATAGTTATACGCGCTTAGGTATAAGCATATAGAACTCTTCTATAGTTTATAATTTTTGCGGTTATCTAAGCCTTTAAACTTATTAGGCTTATAAAGATAATGGCTAGAAGTCTAACTAATGCCTATTAATATGGACGTTAACTAGCCACTAGGCGTGTTAGCATAAGCGGCATAGCTAGTATTTGTAGCAGGTATTGCGGATTGTAGAGTGCCTACTTACAACGCGGCATATGTCTAAGCGTGGCGCTATTAGATAATCTTAAGATCTTTAGTGTTTAGATCTTGTTATATATACAGTGGTATATTAGGTAGGGTAAACGTTATCGCCTTTAGCTAATCTTCTAGATCTGCGACTTTCCGCTCTTATTCCTTCGCGCGGGCACGGTATAGTTCTTTAAGCTCCTTTAACTAGTTAATATAAGCGAGCGCCTCTATTACCTAGGTTTTACGCTAGGCTAAACAATAACACTTAACCTATAAATTGTGCTCTACTTTTAATAGGGAAAGTTATGCACGTTTTGCTAACTCTATAGTATAGTTATAGCAATCTTCTAACTTAGCCTCCTGCTAATATTCTTAGTGAACCTTATCTTCTAACTTAGTGGCGCTATTAGCGTGCCCCACAAAATGGCCAAAAAGCGACTTTGGCTATTTGTGGGTGAACGTGGCTTCTTACAATAACTCGCTATCGCGAATATCTATCACTATTTTCTATTATGGCTTAGTGCCTTTAGTGGGTAAGCAAAAGACTTTAAAATAGAGTAGTAGTGCGTTAGTATCCTTATTATATTAAAGTTGCAGCCGCGTATTCCTAGTAGGCTGCTCCACAATATTAAAAATAGATTTCCTGCTAAAACCGCGACGCTATCTACGCAATAGCCTGTCTATTATTAGTTTAGAGTACTTTACTGTGCCACTACTAGGGATTTCTATAGGCTGGCTATCTAAGGTAATATGCTTACTAGTGCCACTTGCGCCACCTACACTAAGTATATTTAAGTCCTCCTTATCTAGATCTTCTATAATGCGAGGCGTAGGAGTCTATGGGGCAGTTCTAAACTATTAGGTTACGCTCTTATTAGTTAGGATGGCAGGCCCGCTTATGCGCCACCCCCTAGAGATGTTTCCATAGTTCGCCATTTTATTAGTGGTACTAATAGTGTTGTGAGGTTTAACTAATAGTTTAGGGTTATTAAGCCTAGCTATACACTATTACAGGTGTAGTTCCTCTTATTATAAGAGCGTAATATACGTCGTCGCAAGTTGTAAGTTAATTAAAAGTCTATTGTGGCTTGCGCTCTATTATAAGCGTGCTTTTATTAACCTAGTATAATATAAGAAAGTAATTGGGCTCAATTATTAAATAGGTTAAATTGCTATAATAAGGATACTAGGTGCCGCATACTACCTATATAGCAGCGGTCCTAAGAGCGCGCTAGTACTACCTAATTGGGACTAGCGCGCGGGGCCGAATTAACGTTGGGCCGACCGGGTCGGATTAACGTCGGGCTGACCGGAGGTCCGATGGGCTAATGGGCGGCGATTCCTAACAATATACGCCTTTAAAGAATAGAGATCTAAGCTATTAGGTACCTAGAATTCTATTAATATTATTACTAATTACCTAGATTTATAATACTTTATAACTAATAAGCTATAAGAGCGCTACTAGGATGCCTAATAGTTAATAAGACAGAATAGAATAATATTAGAAGGTAAGTAGTGATGAGACGAATTGCTACCTACTCTTATCTAAAGTAAGAAAGTTTTTTATCTAAACCCCTACTAGGCCTAAAGGAGGCATAAGGCCCTATTAGGCTAGTTAAACGCTAAGGAGGCCTTATAGTATCCTCCTTCTAGGATTAATCTAACCTGGGTTGCCCTAGGAGATTAAAACATATAATATCCTACTATCTCTACTTAAAAAGTAAACAATTGCTAGTCTTATAACTGCATAGCAATAATTATTATTATGCTAGACATTATTACGCTACTAAGGTACTCTAGGGCACCTAACTAGTTTAGGAGCCAAAGGTGCCATTAAGCAAGACTTAGCATAGTTGTTTTGGTTTTCGCCTACCTTTATACTACCCTTACTTCTTACACCTTAACTAGTTAATTTAGTATATACTATTCTACTTTTATTATTCTAATATATTCTAATGTCTCTCTCTATAGTAAAATAGTCCTTAAGAAGACGCTTACTATATAGTAGGTAGAGTTAGCTTATAATTAACTTACTAACGCTAATTCTTATATTTATTATATTAAACTTATCTATAAAGGGAATCTTTTATACACTTATTATTTTCTAGACATAGAGCTTGTCCTATTAATTTAGATTAATAGAGTCTAACTGTCTAGGTGTAGAGATTACTTAATTTAAAATAAATATTATCTTATAGTAATGTATACCCTTATTAAGCGCTATTATACTACTAACTAAGATAATATAGTACTCTATTAACTTTAACGCTACGAAGGTGCCTTTTAAAAGTTCTGTCTAACGCTAAAAGCGCCACCACAACGCCCAGCTCTTAGCACTAAAATACTTAAGATAGGAGCAATCTAATCTCTCTTCTAATTAACCATGGCCCCTAATACTAACGTGTATACGCGTACTCTTATTATTACTCTCAAATCACTATCTGTTGGCAAGTCAACCTCTCAAGTCTCAGAGCTCACTGGCATTAAACCACGCACAATTAATCGTATCTACAGCTAAGCTATTGCTGCTGGCTTCGAGCCCAACGTTCTGCCTCTCAAGATCCTCCCACACCACGTTCAAGACGCTCCTCGCTCTGGGCGCCCATCCAAACAAACACAGGAGGTCAAGGAGGAGGTATTACAACAAGTATGCCGCGACAGATATGGACGTGAAAAGACCTGCGCTAACATAGCTAGTAGGCTTAGTCTGCGAGGGATAGATCTCTCAGCTACTACTATCTGGCGAGTCTTAAGAGAGGCTGGATACCACAAGACAAAGCCAACGAGAAAGCCTGGGTTAACACAGAAGATAAGGACTAAGAGATTAAAGTGGGCGCTTAAGCACGTTACTTGGACGCTTAAGGATTAGAAGAACGTTATATGGACAGATAAGACTTCTGTCGTTCTTAGTTATCGCTGTGGTGGATACAGAATATAGAGAAGACCTAAGGAGCGCGTAGTCAAGAGCTATATACGTAAAAGATAGAAGGGATAACGTTACTCTAAGTTCATGTTCTGGGGCTACTTTACGTACGACAAGAAGGGTCCTTGCTATGTCTACAAGCCAGAGACTAAGGTAGAGAAGCAGATAGCTGCTCAAAGGATTAGTGAGCTAAACGCTGAGCTCGAGCCTTTAATGCGAGATGAGTGGGAGCTGAACACAGCTATGAGGAGGACAGGACTACGCAACAAGCCAGGCAAGAAACCTTAATGGAAATGGACAGCCAAGAATGGCAAGCTCGTACGCAGCTCTGGTGGAGGCATTAATTGGTGGCGATACCAGACGTGCGTTCTTATCCCTAAGCTTCTGCCCTTCGCGCAGGAGTGTATAAAGGATAGGCCACAGACTATAGTGATAGAGGATAAGGCACCTGCGCATGCACACCACTATCAGAATACAGTGTACAGTCTGTACAAGGTCACAAAGTTGCTCTAGTGTAGCAACTCACCAGACTGCAACTGCATTAAGCTATGCTGGTTCTATATAAAGAGAGAGACTACAAAGAAGGGAGCTCCTCAATCAAGAGCAGAGGGTATTAAGGCGTGGGAGAGATGCTGGCGAGACCTCCCTCAATCAAAGATACAAGCTTAGATTAAGCGTATTATTAAACATATCCCTAAGATTATTAAGCTTAAAGGTGGCAATGAGTACCTTAAAGGGAGAGGAGAAAAGCGAGTTAGATAGATCAGCAATATGTGGCGTTTTGGTGGCGTTGTGGCTTTCCTTAGCAGACAGAACTTTTAAAAGGCACCTCCGTAAGCTTAACTACTTTATAACTACTTAGATTATTCTCTATAGTAGTAATTCTAATAAGAATAAGAAACGCGTTTATAAGGCCGCTAAGAGGCTTATAAACTATATTAAGTAGGTGTAGTTACCCTTATAGCGCTTTCTATTAACTAATTACTTCTTAGCTTATTTAAGCCCTACGCTTAGAATCTATGCGTCTATAATAGTAGCGATATTTATAGATTTACCTATTACTTTACTAAGAAGCGTGCTTAGACTAATATAAAGCGCAAAATAAAGTAATATTATTATAAAAAGGTAATTAACTATGCTACTTATAAGGGTGGAACACCTAAACGCAATAAAGTCTATAATTCTACTTTTTATCTTATTATATTATATACTAACACAATTATAGAATAAATATAGGCTTATATATTATTAAGAGTACTAGGGTAATAATAAGAGTCCTACTTACAGTCTTAGTTGCAGATAGTGCCTTTTTAGCTTCTTAGTAGTGCTTTTGGCCTTTTTAGGGGCCTTAGGCCAATGTGTGTATATAAGGGGGACCTCTAGGGCCATTATGCCTTAGGGTCCCTAAGAATAACAGCTCCCTGTAATATAGGAGTCTATTAGACCTTAGATAGCGCCTTCTGGCGGGCGGCAACGCTCTAAAATATTTTAAACCTAGATTCTTAGAATATTCTCTTCTTTTAGCTCTAAGTAAAGTGTGATATGCTTTTATAGTCCTTTATAGTTCTTTTTAACTAACTTCTAAAGATACTATAATCTTTCTAAGTTTATATTACCTTTGCGATATTTTACATTATTAAATACCTCTATAATTATAGTAAAAAAACACTCTATAGAAAAAAATAGATAAAGGTAGTAAGTGTACTTCCTATAGTAATTCTCTAACTATATAGTTAACCTAAGTTTAACCTCTTATCTATAGAAAAGAAAACAAAATTCCCTAAGAAGGTTCTTTTCTTCCTTTATCCCTCTTCTATAGTTGTTTAACCTAAATAAGAGCCTCTTTAATATTGTTCTAGAATATTTTTTCTTTTCTAAAACTCTTTAATAGTGTTGGCACTTAGATTAGTGCCTAGCTCCTATAAGTTTTCTTCTTCTAAGTAACCTTTCTATTTAATAAGGTATTCCTAGGTTCTAACTAATAACTACCTACTCTCTAGCACCTTCTCTACATAATATACGTTATTGCCAAACGTGCGTAGAGTGTCTATAATTAGACCTACTTAAGACTTAATAGCTTCTCTTTATTTATATAGCTCTAATAATAATATATAAAAGACTAGGTGTACGTTTAATTTTATAAAGATAACTCTATAGGCTTCTTTCCCTATAGGATAATTAACTATGCCTAGTCTAATAAACTTCTAATTAAGTTTACGCTTAGGTTATGCAAAGTTTAAATGTCTAGTAGATATAAATACTTAATCCCCTAGTTTAAGACTAAGGTGCTTTCTCTTCTTATTAGCGTACTTTTTCTAGTATATATTCGCCGCTATAATCTTTATTTTGCATTAAGCCTATAGTGTAATAACTTTTACTATAATTAATATGCCTAATAGCGATTCTTCGCTGCCAAGTAGTATTCTAGACTATTCTAGCATATAAGGATCCGCTCTATAGTATACGCAAAAAGAAGTTACTCTAGTTATTGCATTTATGCTATTGTTATATACAAATTCCGCAATTAGCAACTATCTTGTCTAGTTATTCTATTCTAGATAGCAAAAGCACTAAAAATACTACTTAAGCGTCTAATTCTGCCTTTTAGTTTGCCTGTCTATTTGCGGATAATAGGCTAATAATAACACCCTTATAGTGTTAAGGTAATAATAAAAAGAGTCCTAATAGTAAGAGTTTATTATTAGACCTCTATCTAATACAATTGTTTTATAAGTGCTATATAACCTAATAATATCCTAAATCTAGGCTTCTACTAAGTCCTTCGCGTCCTAATCTGTTCTAACAGATATATAATAAGCCATCTTTATTAGGTAGTCTACTATTACTAGAATAGTATTATAGACTTGGCTAAGTATTTAGCTAGGAGGTAAGTCTATAATAAAATCCAAGGTGACGTCCTCCTAAGGGCTATTTGGCATAGGCAAGGGATTTAAAAGACTATATAGTTAGTATTAAGACGCAATAGACATCCTATACTTTAAATAGTCTTAATAGTAGTTTTTAACTTCGCGTTACATTCCTTTCTATTAGAAATACCTCCTTAACTTTTCTAACGTCTTCTTTACTCTAAAATGCCTAGCTATAGGGCTATTATAGTATGTTTAGAGAGCCTTCGCCTTCTCTACACTTATTATAAGCACTTTAGTTCTATTCTACTTTATTATGCCTTCTTCTGGTAACTTCTTGCCTAACTATTAGGACTAAGGTTCTTCTAGAGCCTTAACTGTATCTTTAATCTTTAAGTTAGATTTAGAGCTAACCTCTATTAATAATATTAGCTCTTTCGCAATTGCTCTTCTAGGTTTACGCCTTCTTAGCCGCCTTTATTTATAGAGTGCTGCTTATTAGGATCTTATAATCGCACTAATTAATTAGGTAGTTAGTTTATTAAAAGTATCCCTACTTAATAATATTCCTAAAGGCTCTATATAAGCCCTATTTCCTTTCTCTACTAGGTGTTACGCCTTGCTTATATAGTTAGGGCGTCTTAATAGTCTATCTGCTGGATTTTTCTTCCCTGGCTAGTAGATAATAATAAAATTATACTCTGCTAGCCTCTTATAGATTCTAACCTACTAGTAGTTTAATTTCTTTGTGTCTATAAACTATCACAAGTTATTGTAATCTATAAGGATAATAAATAGAATACTTAATAGGTAGTATTACTAATATTGAATACTTTTATTAATAGCTAGCAATTCCTTATTATGTATATTATATTAAAGTTATATGCTATCTAGCTTTTATAAAAAGAAACTAATAGATCGCTATTATAGGGTTCTGTTAGATTTAGGCATATTTTGGCTTAATATACTAGATATCGCACTACCTAAGGCGTTTACCTTAAGTCTTATCTCTCTATTAGGCTTAAAGTATACTAATATAGGCACTACTATAAATATATCCTTTAACTCTTTAAAAGCTGCTTTTGCTTATATATCTAGATATAAGGGTTAGCTTTCCTCCCTTCTTTAAGTATGCCTGCCTTAGATAGCACTAAACTCCTTCTAAGTAAGTTAAGTAAGGAGTAGAGCCACTCTTAAAAACCCTTTAATAAACATTTAGTAATAATTTATAAAACTAATAAACACTCTAATATTATATACTATCTTAGAAAGTAGCTACTCTATAATTATTTTTATATAGTCTTTGTGCACCCTAACTCCTTTTTAGCTAATACTATAGTCTAGATACTTTATCTCTTTCTAATAAAACTTACACTTGCTAAGTTTAATATATAGTTTGGCCTTATATAGCCTTTAGAGGACTTCTTTTATATGCTATTTATATTCCTCTTCTATAGTAGAGAAGATAAGTATATTATTTAAATAGACAATTTATATTACATTAATTAGTTTTACTAGAACCTTATTAATATGTTTTTAGAATTGTGCTAAAGTATTAGTTAAACTAAATAGTATTACTAAATACTTAAAGTGTCTATACGTTGTATAAAAAGCTATCTTCTACTTATTACCTTCCTTAATTCTTATTCTATAATATGCCTCTTAGATATTAAGCTTAGTAAAGAACTTCGCTTTTGCCAATCTTTCTAAGGACTTAGTAATTAAGGGTAACGCATAATAATTTTTAATAGTAATCTTATTAAGGCTATAATAATCTACGCATAGCCTTAATATACTATCCTTCTTCTTTATAAATAGAATTAGTACTCTAGCTAGTAACTTTAAACATTATATCTAGCCTCTTTGTAAGTAATCTATAATATACTTATATAAGACACTTAGTTTACCCTTAGATAAGTAATAGAGGGGCTAATAAGGTAGTTATTCTCTAGAGAGAAGATTAATACTTAGGTTAGTTGCAAACTATTCTACAAGTACTTTTAATTAATTACTATTTACTATATTAGTAAACTCTTAGTATACCTATAGTATTATAGCCTCTACTAAGGTTGTAAATATTCTATTACCTATATAGCTAATATTACACGCGTATAATTCTGCAGTTAAGTCTAATATTATTAAACTAAACTATTATATATCATTAAGGGCCACTTTGGCATAGTTAGACGCATTCTACTCTAACTTTCCTTAGAACAATAATTAACCTATGCGAAAGTTAAGTTTTAGATTATATATAGTAATCTACAGTAATCCTAAGTATATCTTATACTTCCTTAGGTCTACTATTATAAATAGGACCTAGTGGGTCTCTTTACAACCTCTAGTATTTACTAGATACACTTTGGCAACTATAAATCTATATATAGTAGTATTCGCACTATTTGCCACCTCTACTATAAAGTCTAGTAATAGTGTTACTATTAGATCTCTCTCCTTTGCAAAGTAAGTAAAGATTATATTAAGTTTAGCGCCACTATTAACTAGTGCCTTAACTAAGTCTAAATCCTCTACTATAGCCTGCACTATTATTATAGTTGGTCTCTTTAGGTAAAATATATTATAGAGCTTTCTAAGCTACTTATTCTCCTTATACTTAACAATTGTAGCTAATAGAATAGAGTCTAGTTCTACTAGTCCTTGCCTTTTTCTATAGACTCTAATACGTTCTTAGGATAAAAAGGTAGGTCTAAATTTCTCTCCTTCTTATAATTAGGGGAGATATAGCCTCTCTTACTATAGTTCTAGCAAGTAACCTTTAGATTATCTTTATCCTTTTCCTTCCATATTAAGGTAGACTATTTATAGTCCTTATGCTTCTTTCTACTATATTTAGCTAGCCTAGCTAACTTAGTAGGGGGTGTTATTAACTTAGACCTCTTTAATAAGTCCTTAAACTTGCCTTTACTCTTAGTAAACCACCCTTTCTCTTAATAAAGGCAATTAGTAATCTCTTCTATCTCTATAAAAGTTTCCCTCTAAGAAGGTAGGTAATATAGAACTTCTCTATATAGCTTATTACCTATAGAAGCTAAAAGTTTAGCTACCCTATAATACTTATTCTACTCCTTAATTTTATTCTACAAAGGAAGAAGGTGGTTAAGTAAGTCTATTAGAGACTAGCCTACCCTTTAGCAGTAGTTCTTTATTGCCTTAAACACTATCTACTAGCATTACCCTTTAGCACTTAGGATATTAAGTATTTATTCTATTAATATCTACTAGATAAAAGCCTATTTAGAGTCTATCTATTATTATTAATTAGAATATAACTCAAATTGACTTTAAAAGTCCTTAGATAGATACTCTTTACTAAAGGTAATCTTATAATCTTCTATAATAAAGTAAAAAGGTACTTACAAAAATAAAACTTGTAATCCTACTTTTATTAGTTATAATTATAACAGCTCTTATAGTTATAAGTATATAGTAGGGGTGGTTACGGCAAGATACTTTATTTAGCGGCTACTAGAGATAATAAGGCCACTATAGCCATATATAGATTACTAGTAAGCTTATTAAGAGCTACTATATCGCTAGCTTTATATTATTATTAAATATCCTTAATATATTATATTTCCTATTGTTCCTATTCCTTACGCGCCCAGTCCCATAGTTCTATAAGATAAGCCGCCCTTCTATTAGCTTCTATTATATTTAGCTCCTTCTAAGGGGCTCGCGATCTCTTAGGGCTATTATTAATTTCTTATTAGGTACCCTCCCTAATTTCTTCTACTTATTCTCCTACCTACCTAATAGCACTAGCTTGCTGCTAAGTGTTCCTAAATAGGCCGCCTGGCTCCTAGCTTATAAAAGCAAGGCATTTACTAAATCTATATATTACTATTATAGCAGTAAGAATTCTACTACTGCCTATAAGGAAGCGATTTAAATATAAGGGCGCCACTAGGATGCCTAATAGTTAATAAGGCAGAATAGAATAATATTAGAAGGTAAGTAGTAATAAGACAAATCGCTACCTGCTCTTATCTAAAGTAAGGGAGTTTTTTATCTAAACTTCCACTAGGTCTAAAGGAGGCATAAGGCCCCATTAGGCTAGTTAAGCGTCAAGGAGGCCTTACACAAGCAGCTTAATTAATAATAAGCACAATAGGTAGAGTTTCTAGCTAAGTTTAACTTTTATATTTAGTACTACCCTAGTAAATAAGGCATAAAACCTAATATCTTAATATACTATCTAGGCAACTTACCTAAAGGTAATAATAACGCCTACTAATAACACTAAGTATAGATAGTCTTACGCCTAAAGCTCTTTAAAGGCAAAGAGTTATATTATATAATTACTACCGCCTACGCTTTACTAGATAAAAGTTATTACTCTAGTCTATAGCTTATAACTATACTATACTATATCGCTAAACTTACTACTAATAATAATAATCCTATTACTATAACTATAATAGCAACTAAGAAGACAGCGTAATTACTTAAGAATATTAAAATAGCCTACGCTGTTAACAAGACAGTCTAAGACATTATTACTACTATTAAGGCTAAGGCCTAATGTTTGCTAGAGAAACTCCTTAAACAAAAACTTAGAATTAAGGTTATAGGTTATTGCCTAACAAATAATAGCCTACTATATATTAAGAATTAATTATATATCCCTAATAATAAGGAAGTTTATATATATATTTTTAAGCAGGCCTATAATAGTATTACTACTAGATATATTAGTTGCGAGAGTACTTATAAGCGTGTTAGTTACTAGTACTACTAGCTATATATAGTACACACTATTGCCTAATATATTTATGCCTATATATTTTACTACTATAGTAAACTATACTATAACGCTAAGTATAATTTGCTTTACCTACTACTAATTCTAGACTATTACAAGAAATTAATCTTAATAGACTTTATTATTAGCCTACTATCTTATTATAATAATAATAAGACCTATACAGCCATTATAGTTATTATAAACTAGCTTAGTAAGAAAAAGAAGTTTATCCCTATAGTTAAGAATATAGTAGAGGTAGTTATAGAGACCTTTATTATATATATCTAGCGTAAAGAGAGTTTTCCTAAGGATATTATTAGCAACTATAGTTAATAGTTTATATTTTACTTTTAGAAATAACTCTATAAACGCCATAGCATAAAGCTGCAACTATTTACTAGTTAGTATTCTAAGACTAATAGTTAGACTAAGATTACTAATACTATACTAAAGGAGTATTTACGCGTGTATATTAACTACTAATAGAATAACTAGGCTTTATACTTACCTATAGTAGAGTTTATTACTAACTTATTAGTTAGTAAGTTAACTAGCATAGTACCTTTTATTGCTACTAAGGGCTACTTACTATATAATAGTATAGAGCCTATATAAATATATAATATTAAGTTAGTACGTAGAAATGCTAACACTAGCGAGCGCCTACTTATAGCACCTACCTATATAGATTATTAATGTGTAGATAACTTTATTAACTCTCTTACCTACTTATATAACTTTCTATATAATAATTTATAATAGGTATAAGCTAAGTACGCTAAGTACGCTAATGTAAAGTGCGCACTAGCACTATTTTTTTAAAGTTAGTAATAAGGTAATATTAGATGTAGACAACTTAAAGACTAAGAGACCTAGCTCTTTACTTAACTATAAGAATAGGAGACCTTTTTATATTATATAAGTTATTAATAACATAGCATATAAGCTTAACCTACCTAAAGAAATAGACTAATTATATTATTAACGTTTCTATTGCTTCTAAATTTTCTATAACATAAATACAGCCATAGGCAAATCGTATAGGTAGACGAGAGGCACTTTCCCCTAGTAAAAAAAGCCCTTTAAAGGGGGTTAAGGGAAAACTAACACTAGTGGCCTATTATCTGTCCAAAGCGTAAATTGAAATTTCCAACAAAGTTTTTCCTAAATTAAGGCTAATTATATAATATTTTTACCTATAGCTACTATACCTATATAATAAGCAACTACTTAATAGTTAGGCGTATAATAAAAATAATATGCTACTAGATAAACACACTAATAAAGAGTATAAGGTAAAGACTATACTTACCTACTAGTTAAATAAGTTTAAGAAGAATCTATACGCCCTAATTATAGCGTTATAGAGTATAAGGCTATATAGAATAGTTTTAAAGACTATACCTAGGAGTTATATTATAACTTACTTAATTATTCTTACCTTATTACTAGTTTTTACGCTAAGAATCTAAAGAAGCTAAATATACTACACAACTTTAACGAGCTTATTATACGCTAAGATATTATTGTCTATCTTACTACTGTTATTATAGACGCCTGCCTAGATACTTAGAGATAGTTAGATATAGGTCTTAAGTTAGTAATAGATAGTAGTCCCCTTAGGAATCCTCCTAGTGGTAATTCTCTTAATAAGGCTGCGTGTATAGATAATAATAGTACTAATAATATAACTCTAATAGATATTAATAAATTAGATTAAATCTATAATAATTTAGTAGAAATTTATAGTAGTTTAGTGTAAATTACTATAAGAATTATAATAATTAGAAATAGAGCATAATAAAATATAATAGTGCGTAATAGAGCGTAATAGTTATATAGGAATTAATATATAGTTATAAAAAAAAATCTTAGTAGCACTAGAGTTACTGCTATAAAGGGGGGAGATAGTGTTACTAATCTAAGGTGCGGGCCCCTTGCTTATATTATATTACCCTTTTAGAACTAGCGTAATTACTAAGTAAGGTCCTAAGCAAGACTACGTATATACATTAGAAAAGTTTTTTCTAGAGAGGCTACTTAACCGTGCGTAGATATGCGTATCTGTGCGTATTTTTACATAGGCAATTTGCTAGCACAAAAATGCTTAGAGATGCGTAGACATATATAGACTTGCGTAAATATGCACAAATAGTTTCAATAAGTAATTTTTTAAAGCTTTATAACTTTTTTACTAGTAAAGCCATAATTTTAATTTTTTAATAAATTCATAAAGAAAGTACTAATCTTTAATTATTTAATTTAGAAATACCATTTTTATTACGTAATTAGTTAGTAATTAATAGAAAACTTTTATTTTGCTAGTTATTATATATATTTCGTAATATTATTATATAAATATATAGTACTAATAATATCGTATATAAGATTTTAAAAACGTTTTAATAAAAATAAAGTAGTTAAAAAGTTATTAATGTTTATACTTTTTATAATAGTGTTTTTGCGAAGCCACTAATTTTCGCCTAATCTAATTCTTTTAAATAATTATAAAACTATATTTTTTCTATTTTTAAACCTACAAAATCTAGAATTTAGGGTTAGGTAGAAGTTCTATATAATACGCTAGTAATTAGTACTATTATATTAACTAGTAATTACTATCTAGTAAGAGACTTTAACTTTATACTTTAAGAAATCTTTTTTAAAAGCTTACTAAGCAGCTTACTAAGCTTTTTTGGTTAAATTCTAGCCAATTAAAGA
The DNA here is from genome assembly GCA_014281115.1 of Laburnicola sp. R22_1. Lineage (NCBI taxonomy): Eukaryota > Fungi > Ascomycota > Dothideomycetes > Pleosporales > Didymosphaeriaceae > Laburnicola > Laburnicola sp. R22_1. Next base: position 1,779,561 of record JACONQ010000013.1, read on the forward strand.
GCTTTATTTACTAACTAATCAGTATTATTTTAATAGTATAGGTGCTATAGGTGCACTATTAGTATAGGTACGCATCTTTACGCAACCTTACGTATATATACGCTAAAAAACATAGTATTATAAATGCGCTTAGAGCGCTTTTAGTATACAAGTATATATAGAACTGCTTAGGTACTATAGGTGCGCACACACGCTTAAAATTTTTCCTAATATAGCCTACCTATATACTTACCATTTATAGCTATTACTACTATTTTATATTTAGATTCTAATTATACTATTATTTTATATATAGTATAATAACCCTTATAGTACTCTTATAGTATAAAGTATAAATAGTTATAGAAGTTACTTACTATAGTCTTTAAAAAGAATACTTATATAGATAAAATAAGTATTAAGACTTTTAAACGTGTTATAAAGTTCTAAGTCTTTATTACTATCTTTTATAATAAATAAGTGCTCTAGATTTATTTTACTATTTCTTAATAGACCTATTAATAGTTAGTACTAAAGTTTAAGAAGGAGAAGAAATTATAGACTTACCTAGAGTAGAATTATATCTAGTATTATTATAATACTTAAGTCTTTTTAAATAATAAATAATTCTTAGAGTATTAAGATACTCTATTATAATAGAGCTATTTTTAGTGTTTAAGCTCTTATAGTTATTAATTATAGCCTTAATAGTAGAGTCTAACTTAGTAGACTTTACTATAGTACTATTATTAATAGTAGTACTAATAAAGTAAGACTTAGATAGAGTAGGCATTTTAATAAAGACTTAATAATAATAGTAGTAATAGTAGTAGTAGTAATAGTAGTAGTAGTAATAGTAGTAATAGTAGTAGTAGTAATAGTAGTAGTAGTAATAGTAGTAGTTATAGTAAATAAAGTAGTTAACTTAAAAGTTAAGAAAAGAATAGAAGAAGAGAAGGTTCTTATATAGATATACTATTTATTCTAGAATATTCTAAGCTTATAAATCTAAACTTCTATTACTAATATAGAAGTTTCTAAAATATACTAGAATAGTGTCGCATTGTTTATTTAGTGTTAATTACCTTTTTTAATATATTTTTTTAATTTGAGTCTGCGTAGGTTGGGATAAAAAGGCCGCTCTAGTACAGCACCTAAAAATAGAGTCTACTAGTCTCCGCTAATATAATAATAGTTTATAAGAATAGTTTATAAACTATACACTTACCCTCTAATATCTATAAGCGCTCTAATACCTACTTAATTTACTTAAAGTGTATATAGTAAACTAAGCTTTATTATTACTATTATTAGTAATTCTACTATATTTGCCTATTGCTTACGTAGTATACTTATATAATACGCTTATTTAGTACTATAATTATAAGGATCTAGTATATTTTCGTAATACTTTTCTCTTTTAGTAACTTATTAATAAATACCTTTATCTTCTCTTTCTCCATACTTTTCATCTTACTCTTTATTACTACCTTCTTAACTAGTAGTAATATATAAAACTATAGTAGAAACTTTATATATTTATTATTCCGCCTATAGTTACTAATCTATGACTAGTCTAACTAGTATACTAGGACTACTTTATATAGGGTAAGGTATATCTTCTACTTTCTATTAATAATATTCTAGATAGAGTAGTATTCTAGTATAGACTTAGTAATAGTAATAAGTAGATAGATCTTTAGAGCGTACTTTTAGGTAGTGTTAATAGTAGTATTAGTATTAGTATTAATATTAGTATTAGCACTATAGCTTAGAAAGATAGTAGAAAATAAAGTAATAGTAGATTTATTATTAAGATTAACCTTAATATAGAAATAGAGTATTAGTGTACCTATGGTATATAAGCTTCTATCTAGTATATATTTTATAATAGTATAAACCTATTACTAATCTAAGGTATAACCCCCTTACTTATATTATATTACCCTTTTAGGACTAGTTTAATTACTAAGCAACGTTCTAGGCAAGGCTATGTATATAGTCTATCTATGTACCCACCTTATATAGGTATTGCTACTATTTTATATTTAGATTCTAATATCTACTATTATTTTATATATAGTGTAATAATCTCTATAGTACTCTTATATTATAGTAGCGATTATTAAGCTATAGCTTAACTATTTATGGCCTATCTCTAAGGTGTTACTAATAATGCCTATTAATAGACATAGTGGGTAGGGCGTCCTTATGTTCTTAAGTATCTTATATATTAGGAGTATAGATATCTTCTTTAGAGCGTTACTAATGTAACTAATAGCGATAATAATAACGCTTACCTATAGGTTACTTATTAACAATAGGTGTGGTAGAAAATAAAGGATTAGCTTTGCCTTATAAAGTATGTAGGTTATGTCTTATAAGATATTGGCCCCTAGTATTATTATAATAGACAGTCCCTAGAAGGATAATCTACTTATAGGTAACGTGGCTTTTAATAATAACCTATAAGCTTAGTAAGCTTTATATATAGTAACTATTATGGTAGTTATAAAAATAGCTTACTAATAAGTGAATATAGTTATTATAATAACTATGAGCCTGGCTTACTTAGATAAGCTACCTATAGTTATAACTATTAAACTTATTATAAGTTATTGTAAATCTCTGTAATCTTGCTTGCCTTACTAATAAGAGATAAGACAATATTAATATTATTGCTTAGATTTAATAATAATAATGTCTTTAACTATAATAGTTTCTCTATTACTTATAATATACTATAATAATAGCAGATGGTTATATAGAACCTTTGTAATAATAGTAGAAGGTTATAACACATAGGATCTTTATAATAATAGCAGATAGTTATATAGGACCTTTGCGATAATAATAGTAGATAGTAATAATCTAGATAACTTATAGCCTAAGGCATAGTTATAAGTTAAGTTAGTAAGATCTATGCCCCTAGTAAATTACTCTGGTGCGGTATAATAGTAATCCTAATAAGTCTTACCTACTTTGGCGAAAGCCTAGAAAATTCGATATTACTATATAAGATCCTAGGTTTTTATATATACTTAGAATTTTATAGTTACATATAGGCTAGATTATAATACCTAGCATAAAGGTAATTGCTATAACTAGTAGTAGTACTTACCTTACTCTTAACTTTATGACCTTAATCTCTAATTTAAATTATACACTTACTAAGAGACAAACCTATTATATATAGTAGATAAGATTAGTTAAGCTGTGGACCTTATAATATAATATAGTACCCACACTAGTACTGCGATGTGCTTTGTTACTAATATTAGCACTTTTTATATTATTCTTAGTATAAATTAGATATTTGCTTACAACCCATAACTAGGGTTATACTACTAATTTATAACATTTAATGCGTATTATTACCTAGTTTATTGCCTTAAAGATGCGCTGCCCAAAACTATATACTATAATAAGCCACCCACTAGTTCCTTATAACTCGCAATAACTTATAAGAATATTAGTCTAATTACTAGCTAGGTAGCTTATCTAATAGTGGTCCATAACCCAGACTCTATAACTTGGCTAGAGCCTTATAACTAGGACTGGCTAGATTAACTACCCAACCTAATAATAGGCGATTATAATGCGTAGATATTCTACGCTGCTATAGAACTTACTGCGTATAGTTAGACAAATTATAATAAGTTTATAAAAGAGTTATCTAACAAGCTCCATATAATAGGTAAGATAAGATAGTTATTACCTATATGATTATAAGATAAGACTTAGTATTTTAACCTAAAGGAGGCTAATAAGTTATCTCCCCATTACCCTAGAGTTAACTATACTATTAACCTTATTAACAACAAAGTCTCGCGACTGTACACATATAGTCTTACGCAACTAAAGACTATAGCGATTAAGGAATATATTAATAAAATAACTATAAAAGAATTCTTACAGATAAGCACTTCTTAGTACACGTCTCCCATCCTTATTATTAAAAAACTAAGGGGTGAATTACGCGTTTGCGTTAATTATCGCACAATTAACACTATTATAAAGCGTAATCGTAATACGCTACTAATATTAAAAGACACGCTGGCGCATATAAATAAGATAAGGATTATGTCTATTATGGATATTATTATAGGTTTTAATAATATACGCGTTAAGAAAGGTAATAAAGAAAGAATAATATTCCTTATATAATATAGACTTTATAAGTACACTAATATACTATTTAGACTTACTAGAACTTCTAGTACTTTTTAAATATATATTAATAAGACATTACAATAACACCTAGATAACTTCTATATAGCTTACTTAGACAATATACTTATATATAGTAAAACTAAGAAGAATTATATTAAACACATATAGACTATAGTTAATAAACTTAGACAAGCTAGTCTATACTTAAATATTAACAAGTGTTAATTTAAAGTTAAGAAGGTTAAGTACTTAGAGATTATACTAACTACTAAGGGTATTAAAATAGATCCTAAAAAGGTTTAGGCAGTATATAACTAGTAGCTACTATAGTTACTTAAAGATATATAGGCTTTCCTAGGTTTTATAAACTTCTACTAACAATTTATTAAAGGTTTTAGTTAGATCGCTCGCCCACTAATAAATCTAACCAAAGGTAGTACGCTAAAGAACTGGCCTATTAAACTAGGGACTCCTACAGCAACCGCATTTAAAGCACTTAAGCAGGCCTTTATAATAGCACCTATCCTAGTTTATTTTAACCTAGATAAGAAAGCCTAGCTAGAGACTAACGCGTTAGACTTTATTACTATGGTAGTACTATTACAAAAGAATAAGTAGGGCGTACTATAGTCTATTATATACTTATTACATAAAATAAACCCTATAGAGTGTAACTATAAGATTTATAATACGGAGCTTCTAGCTATTATACGCGTCTTTAAAGAATAGAAATCCAAGCTATTAGGTACTTAGAATCCTATTAACATTATTACTAATTACTTTACTTTATAGTACTTTATAACTAGTAAGCGGCTTAATTAATAATAAGCGTAATAGGTAGAGTTTCTGGCTAAGTTTAACTTTTATATTTAGTACCGCCCTAGTAAACAAGACACAAAACCTAACGTCTTAACGTACTATTTAGGTAACTTACCTAAAGATAATAATAATGCCTACTAATAACACTAAGTCTAGACAGTCTTATAGCCAAAAATCTTTAAAGGCAAAGGGTTATAATACGCAGTTACTACCGCCTATACTTTATTAAATAAAAGTTATCACTCTAGTCTATAGCTCGCAGCTATATTATATTATATTGCTAAACTTACTACTAATAATAACAATCCTATTACTATAACTATAATAGAGACTAATAAGATGACGCAATTACTTAAGAATATTAAGACAGCCTATACTATTAACAAGATAGTCTAAGACATTATTATCGCCATTAAGGTAAAAGCTTAACATTTGCTAGAGAAGCTCCTTAAGTAGAGATTTACAATTAAGGTTGCTAGCTATTAGTTAAGTAAGGGTTTACTATATATTAAGAACTAACTATATATTCCTAGTAATAAGAAGCTCTATACACACATTCTTAAGCAAGCTTATAATAGTATCACTACTAAATATATTAGTTATAAGGGTACTTATAAATATATTAGTTACTAGTACTATTGGCTATATATAATACACCCTATCTCCTATTATATCCGCGCCTATATATTCTACTGCTATAGTAAGCTATACTATAACACTAAGCATAGTTTATTGCATCCGCTGCCAATCCTAAATTAATACTAGAAGTCTATCTTAATAGACTTTATTATTGGCTTGCCACTATATTATAGTAATAGTAAAACCTATATAGCCATTATAGTTATTATAGACTAGCTTAACAAAAAGAAGAAGTTTATCCTATATTTAAAATTATAGCCAAGATTGTTGTAGAGGCTTTTATTACCTATATCTAGCATAAGAAGGGTTTTCTAGGGGATATTATTAGTAACTATAGTTAATAGTTTATATTTTACTTCTAGAAATAGCTTTACAAACATCTTAGCACTAAACTATAACTATCTACTAGTTAGCATCCTAAGATAAATAGCCAGACAGAGGTTACTAACACTATAGTAAAGGAATACTTACGCGCGTATATTAACTACTAACAAGATAACTAGACCTTATACTTACTTATAGCAGAGTTTATTACTAACTCTTTAGTTAATAAATTAACTAGAGTAGCTCCCTTTATTGCTACTAAGGGCTATTTACTACGTAATAGTACTAAACTGACTTAATTATATAATATTAAGTTAGTAAGTAGGAATACTACTACTAGTAAGTGCCTACTTATAACATCCACATGTATAGATTATTAACACACAGATAACTTTATTAACTCTCTTACCTACGTATATAACTTTCTATATAATAATTTATAATAGGTGTAAGCTAAATAAACTAAGTACGCAGACGTAAAGCGCGCACTAACACTATTTTTAAAATTAGTAATAAGGTAATATTAAATGTACACAATCTTAAAACTAAAAGGCCTAGCTTATTACTTAACTATAAGAATAGGGAACCTTTTTACATAGTATAAGTTATTAATAATATAGTATACAAGCTTAACCTACCTAAGGAAATAGGTCGTTTACACAATATTTTCCACCTATGGCTACTATATCTATATAATAAGTAACTGCTTAATAGTTAGACACATAATAAGAATAATATACCGCTAGATAAATATATAAATAAGAAGTATAAAGTAAAGACTATACTTACCTACTAGTTAAACAAGTTAAAAAAACCTATATACCTCTAACCACAGCGTTATAGAGTATAAAGTTATATAGGATAGTTTTAAAGACCCTACCTAGAAGCTCTATTATAACCTACTTAATTATCCCCGCCTTGTTACTAGGTTCTACGCTAAGAACCTAAGAAAGCCTACTATACTATATAACTTTAATAATCTTATTACACGTTAGAATATTATTATATACCTTATTACTACCCTAGTTATAGACGCCCGCCTAGATGCCTAGAGATAGATAGATATAGGTCTTAAGTTAGTAATAGATAGTAGTCCCTCTAGAAACCCTCCTAGTAGTAATTCTCTTAGCCAGGTTAAGTGTACCAACCTATGTAATAACAGTACTAATAATAATAGTATTAATAATAATAGTATTAATAACAATAGTATTAATAATACAACCTAATAGATGTTAATAAATTAGACTAAATCTATAGTAATTTAAGTAGGCAGTTATAGTAATTTAGTATAAATTACTATAAGAATTATAATAATTAGAAATAGTGCGTAATAGTTCGCAATAAAACGTAATAGATTATAATAAAGCGCAATAGTTACCTAAAAATTAATATAGAGTTAGAAGGATCTTAGCAGTACTAGAGTTACTACTATAAAGAGGGGGAGAGTAGTGTCACTAATCTAAGGTGCGATCCCCTTGCTTACGTTATATTACCATTTTGGGACTAGCGTAATTACTAAGTAACGTCCTAAGTAAGACTATATATATAGCCTGCTTACGTACCCACCTTATATAGATATCGCTACTATCTTATATTTAGATTCTAATATCTACTATTATCTTATATATAGTATAATGACCCCTATAGTACCCTTATAAAATCTACTAATATAATAGCTATTACTAGTAATTTTTAGAAATAATAGTAGAGGAGATAATAGTTATAGCATTATAGCACTAGCACTATTTTATACCTTTTCTACTCTAAACTATAGTATAGTAATATGGCCTTACGCATAGTTTTGCATATAGATTTTTTTTTAAGTTAGAGTGAGTACGCTAAGCTTACTTAGCTTACTTATAACACGCTAACCCCTTTTTATTAATACTATTTTAAAACGCTTTTCTGTGTTAACAATAGTAGGAGAGATAACTGCTATTATTATAATATTTTTATTAGAAATCCCTTAGTTATACAAAAATTATACTAGAATAGATTATAAATATAGTATATTATTAATATAGATTAATAATCTAAAAACTCTAGAAAATTCTACCTAGTTCTAGAAGACTCTATTAGTAATTATAAGCTTATTACTAATACTTTGTAATATTTAATTACTAATAGAACTTTTTAGAATTAAATAGACTGTTCTAGAAATTTATAATTATTAATATAGATTAGTAATTAAGAAAGTTCTAGAAGTTTCTTAAAGTTTCTACTTAGTTCTAGAAGATTCTATTAGTAATTATAAGTCTATTACTAAGAATTAGTAATATCTAATTACTAATAGAAGTCTCTAGAATACTATAGACTATTCTAGAAACTTTATATTATTAAGATAGATTAGTAATATAAGAAGAATATATAAAGAGTACTTCTCTCCCTTTTACTTATCTATTATAAGTTACTTTTTATATTACTTTTATATCTTATACTTTATATACTTAAAGCGTTTTATTTACTACTTTATATTATAAACTCTCTACTACTATAACTATTTTATAAGCTAGTTTTTATAAGGTATATTTTAAAAGTTATTCTTTAGCTTTACTTTATAAGTTATTCTTTAGCTTTACGTTATAAGTTATTCTTTAGCTTTACTTTATAAGTTATACTTTATAAGTTATTCTTTAGCTTTACTTTATAAGTTATACTTTATAAGTTACTTTCTATAGTTATACTTTATAAGTTACTTTTTTAAGTTATACTTTATAAGTTATACTTTATAAGTTATACTTTATAAGTTATACTTTATAAGTTATACTTTATAAGTTATACTTTATAAGTTATACTTTATAAGTTATACTTTATAAGTTATACTTTATAAGTTATACTTTATAAGTTATACTTTATAAGTTATACTTTATAAGTTATACTTTATAAGTTATACTTTATAAGTTATACTTTATAAGTTATACTTTATAAGTTATACTTTATAAGTTACTTTTTATAAGTTATACTTTATAAGTTATCTTTTATAGCTATTCTTTATAAGTTTAGCTTTAAAACTAATTTACTTTTATTTATGTACTTTAATAACTTATCTATTTTTATATAATAATTAATGCGCCAAGATCGCCAAGCTCGCTTAGCAGTTCGAACGCGCATTTTTGTGACCACCTTTTCACGCTTTTTTTGATTACTAAGCAGGGGGCTCTGCTTTTTTTATTATGTTATTTAAGATGAAAGCCTTTGTCGTGCTACCTCTAGGTAGTTAATTTAACGCCACATATAATAATTAATATGAAAAATATTAGTAAAAAGTTTCTATTAATTCTCCTAATTTTACTTTACCTTCTTTAGAAGATAGTAAAGAATTATTTAAAAATAGACTATTTACTAGAGAGTTATTACCTATTAAAGAAGGAGATAATAAAACAATTTTAATTAATTGTAACAATTATGTTTATAATACTAAATCTAGTTGGCCTATTAATACTAGTAATTTAAAAAGACACTACGAAAAGAAATATCCTAGATTATTATTAAATAATAGTATAGGAAACAGTATAGAAAGTAATTCTAATTTAGAAGAAAGTAGTTTTTCTACTAATTTATCTACTAGTACTAATCTTTTAAGAAAAAGATCTAGGTTTATATTATTTAGTAGCAAAGACTATAGAAGATTTTTATTACACTTTATAATTAGTAATAATTTACCTTTTAGTTTAGTAGAAAGTAATGGTTTTAATAATTTATTAAAATATTTAAAAGATAATTTACCTACTATTAGTAGACGTACTCTAAAAGAGGATTCAGATATATTATATAAAGAGAAAGCTAAGTATATTAAACTTTTATTAAATAATAATAATAGTAGATTTTCTATTACGTTAGACGAATGGAATTCTAGTAATAATATAGACTTTTTAGCTATTACTATACATTATTATAATAATAATTTTAAACTAGAAAACTTTCTATTAGGATTTGAGACTTTAAATAGTATTGAGGCCTATACTAGCCCTATTTTATATAATTTTTTAAATACTATTTTAAAAGAGTATAAAATAAGAAAAAAACTATTATCTATTACTAGAGATAATGTCTCTCCTATTAATAGCTTAGTAGAAATAATAAGTTATAATTATAAAGAAAAATATAATATAGATATAATAGATACTAAATGTGTAGCACATATTTTAAATATAACTAGCAATACCTTTTTTATCTTATACTTTTTTACTTCTAATAATACGAAAGTTTTTAATAATACTATAAATAATTTAAGAAATAGAAATCCTAATTTAGAAGATTTCTATATAACTCTTAATACGTTGTCTAATACTATAAGAAGTATTATTAATACTATTAGATATAATGACTTTTTAAAAATAACTTTAAAATAGTAAAACAGAAAAATCCTAATAAAGATAGTATAGAAATTGTAATTAAAGATAATAGTACTAGATGGCTTTCTACGTATATTATGCTTAATAGATATATTCGTTTTAGAGAAGAAATAAATATATTATTAAAGAAAATAAGTAAATCTACTAATTCTAAAAAGAAAATTATTAATATAGATACTTATTTTATTAGTGACGAAGAATGCAATTATTTAAATTTTATTAGAGATATTTTAGAAACCTTTAAAAGGCCTATTATAAAACTACAAGCTAGTAATTATTCTACTATTTTTTATACTATACCTTATATAACTAAAGTTATATAAAATTTAGAACGTTATACTCTTAGTAATATAGAATAATTTAATCCTTTTTTAGCTGCAGCTATTTTAGAAGCTTATAATAAACTATTAGAATATTATTATTTGAATAATACTAATATAGATAAACTAAAAGATTTATATTTAGCTACAGTATTAAATCCCCAGTTTAAGTTAGAAGTTTTTAAAGAAAGGCATTTAAATTATCCTTATACTATAATAAAAGAAATAGAAAACTATTATTATAAAGTTTATTATAAATATAAGAAAGAATATTTAAGAGATTTAGAAATTAGAGATTGTACTATAATCTCTTCTAGTAATAATAATAATAACAATAATAATAATAATAATAATAATAATAATAATAATAATAATAATAATAATAATAATAATAATAATAATAATAATAATAATAATAATAATAATAATAATAATAATAATAGTAACATATTCTATTAGTAGCCCGAATAGATTAGTCCGCTAGACAGTTTTTACCAAGACTACAACACTTCACTATAAATTATAATGTCTTAATAACACAACGCATTATTATCTAATTAAGAAAACAGAATTAATCTTACTCTTCACGCCTATTAGAATAAGTAAATTTTAAGCCTGCGATACGCTGCTGTAGCATATAATATTCTAAAGTCTATACTAAGCAATTAAATTAACAGAATTACTACCTAAGCAGATACACAATTAGGCATAGCAAAGCTTACTATAACTAAAGAGCAAATACTTATATAGTATATCTTTAACCTAGATTTACAAGAATTTACACTCTAACTAGGTAAGGTAGAAGATATAGCCAATAAACTGCTAGCTATATAGCATAGAGACCCTATAGAATAATACTAGACTTAGCGCTTTATAAAGCGCGTACCTAAACTTAAAATAGCTTTTAATTAAGTAAAGAACTAATAGAGGATATAATAGAAAGACCTAGAAGTTATATATATATAGTTTTAGCTAGTAGAGGATATAAAAGCCAAGTATAAAGTGCAGGATAAAGATATCTATAACTTTAATAAGATAGGCTTCTAAATAGAAGTTATTAGCTTAATAAAGGTTATAACTAGTTTAGAAAGATATTCTTAACCTATGCTTATTTAGCTAGGTAACTGGAAGTAGGTTATAGTAATTTAGAGTATTTGCGCTACTAGATATACTACCCCGCTCTTTATTATCTATAAAGGACAAGTCTATATCTTAGCGTAGTATAAAAAGACTAGTATCCTCTATAATTAGAGGCTCTTAGTTTCTAAGACTAGCTAGACTAATAATAAATTTAAAGTTGTATAGTTAAAGTACTTTAACGCGTATATAAGGCCGCGTATAGTAGAGTTATAGAGGTTACTTATTCTAGATAGCTATAAGAGCTACTACTCCTAGAATTTTAAGAATTATTATCTAAAATAGAAGATCCTAACACTCTATATGCTAGCACACTTATCTTATATCCTCTAGCCGCTTAATATAGTCTATTTCGCGCTACTAAAGCTAAAATACTCCTAGCGTATATAAAACTTAGCGCGCTAATACGTTTTTTATATTAATAAAGAGGACTTCCTACTAGTCTTTTGTAATGCGTTTTTTAATATATTTATACTAGAAAACTATAAAAAAGCCGTTAAGGCCTCTAGGCTTATTTCTTTAGATATATTAATAGTGGTAGATTGCCTTAATATATGTATTTACACTCTACCTTAGGGTACCCTACTAGATATACTATAATAAGCTAGAACTCTAAATAATACCCTTAAGTTTAGATCCTAGTTAAAGCTTATACGCAACTCTTTTATTTGGTCTCTATCTAATACAAAATTAAGCTACTTACAGCTTATAAAAGGTACTAAACTTATACTCTACTATAGTGTACTTTAAAAGACCTATATTAAGGAACCTAAGAAGAAAATTAAGGTTCTAATAAAGTAGAAAACGCGTAAAAGAAAGCGCATTTAAAAAGGTAAGACACTAGGCTTTACTTAGAAAGCAGATTTAGAAGTAAAAAGTTCTTCTCTTAGGGTAAAGTTATTAAAAAGGACGTGAGATAGTAGTAAGAGAGAGGTAGGTCTCTTAATATAACACTACTATAAGAGGTGCAAAGAGCCTAGGCACAACACAAGGACCCATTAGATAGATAAAGAGATAGAGAAGAAGTTAGATATTACCTTTAGCAGCTTATTTTTAGATAGTGTTAATAGTAAATTAGAGTAATTTTATTATAGGTTACTATAAGGCTAAAAATAATAGATTAATTTTATCTTGTAATAGTACGCACTTAGTAACTAAAATTAAGTAAAGTACTACTTAAGATATAGTATACTTTACTATAAATTATAGTAGGTATACTATATATTGCCTATTTATAGTATAGTAGATAATATATTATATATTATAGGAGTCTTATTATAAGTTTATACTACTAAGAAAGACTTCTTAGCTTTGCGCGGCTATAGCAGCTGCGTAAAGAGGCTATATAATATAAAAAGTAGATTAAATAGTAACTTAGTATATTATAAGTTATAGTAGGTTATTATAAGTTACTATAAAGTAACGTTGGTAGTATTCTATAATAAGTTATAAGGGACCTCGAAGTTGCTAAGAAAAACTATCCGGCGGACTAATCTATCCGGGCTACTAATAGAATATGTTAATAATATAGTAATAATAATAATAATAGTAGTAGTAATAATAATAGTAATAGTAATAGTAATAGTAATAGTAATAGTAATAGTAATAGTAATAGTAATAGTAATAGTAATAGTAATAGTAATAGTAATAGTAATAGTAATAGTAATAGTAATAGTAATAGTAATAGTAATAGTAATAGTAATAGTAATAGTAATAGTAATAGTAATAGTAATAGTAATAGTAATAGTAATAGTAATAGTAATAGTAATAGTAATAGTAATAGTAATAGTAATAGTAATAGTAATAGTAATAGTAATAGTAATAGTAATAGTAATAGTAATAGTAATAGAACTAATACTATTTTAAATAGTAATAATAACCTTTTTATTACTAGTAATAGAAATACTAATAATTCTAATAAAGAAGAAATAGAAATATACTTAGAAGAGGAAATAGTTACTAATAAAATTAATATACTATATTATTATAAAGGTAATAGAGATAGGTTTCCTATTATTTATAATATAGCTAAAGACTATTTAGCTATACCTTTTAGTTTTACACCTAGTGAAACTGTATTTAGTAAAGTAGAACATTATAAGATTGTAGGTATAATACTTAATCTATTAATTTACTACTAAGGTAATGTCTTAAAGAAGAGAAGTAGGTCTAAAGGCTATAAGGCCTAAGAAGAAAACTCTAACCTAGCTAAGGCTAATCTAGGCTAGTCTAGGACAACTAGGGGATTATATACTACTATAGGGAATATATTGTAACAAAGCTCTCTTTCTTTAAAAAACCTTAACTCTAAGGTTACTAGAGAAATTTTCTTAAATAGGCTAGCTAAGCTTACTTAACTAGTCTATTTTAGACTAGCGTACCTTTATAAGTTTATTCCTAGCCCTACTACTTTATTACCTTTTCTCTCTACTCTTCCTATATTGCTACTTATTCTAGCGTAAGTACCCTCTAGAATAGGTGCTCCTAGTAGGCTCTAATAAGGGTAATCTAGGGTAATCTAGGCCCTTTCTAGGCTAAAACACCCCTAATTTAGGGTTTTCTTAGGCCTGTAGGGGGTCTCCTTATACTAATCTAGGCTTGTCTAGAGCTAACCACGCTTAATAGTCTGCTTTAATATTACCTAATCCCTTTTTTAATCTATTTAACCTCCTTAGAATAGTCTTAGCCCTAGTTAAGCCTAATCTAGACCTATCTAGCCCTATTTTACCCTTATTAAGATATCTAGGACTTTGCAAAGGTTAAAGAAAATAGTTTAGAATAATATACTTATTATAATAAACTTCTATATAATCTGCCCCTAAAATCTAGTAGACAAGCTCTATAATAATAAAGTTAAAAAAGTTTATTCTTACTAGTTCTTCTAAAAGGACTATAAAGCTTTATAGAACTATAAAATCTATATTTTAGATAGTATTATTAACATTAGCTAGAATAATCTTATACTTAAGTGCGTTAAGTGTGCTAACACTGGTTAGGATTATTTTTAAATAAGGAAAACTAATCGAGGCATATCCAGGCCTCTTTAGAGTTCTTAAGGGCCCCCTAATATATTTAAATTTCCTAGCGTCTTATCTCTAAGCTCTAGGCCGCTATAAAGCTTATTCTCCTAGATCTTAGTAGCCTTTGTCTTACTAAGACTAAATTAGACGTAAGGGCGTTAAAGGAGATTTATCAGGTTCCTAAAAGTTCTAAGGCCCCCTAGTCTATTTTGCCTCCCCTTAAGGAGGCTTCTATCTAGTTGTAGAAGGTCTTTAAGAGTATCTAAATATAAGTTTTTTTATTTAGGCCTATTAAGGCCTTCTAAGGCTAATTTTAGAGTAGCTATACTAAGGGTAAGTATACTAGTAATAAGGACACTCTACTACACTCTAGCTAGACTAACTTTTCTACTAATAGTTTTTTTTCCCTTAAGCTTACTAAGAAGGAGAAGGCTAAGGCTAAGAAGAATTAGAAGCGTTTAGTAGATAATAATATAGGCAGTCTTATAGGTACCCTATATAAAGTAGGCTAGAAATAAAGATAAGGTAGTATGTAATTCTAATCTCTTTACTATTAAAGTAATCTAAACTTCCTAAGCCCTATCTAAAGTAATCTAAGCTAACTAATATTAGGCTTGCTTAAGTGCACTTAAAAATATATTAAACTTTTTAGTTAAGAGGATATAGCTAGGTTCTAAGGCTTTAAAGTATGCAAAGAGGAATTTTAAATTATTATAGTAGTAGGTGCGCACTTAGGATTAGGATTCTTAGGCTTTCTAGGCCTATTTAGCCCTTTCTAGCATTTCTCTAGTCTAAAATACCTCCCTTTTAGTGTTTACTACCTCCCTTTAGCTTTTAGAAGGGGCTAAGAGTCTTATTTAGTCTTATTTATAAGTCTAGAAAGGTAGCTTTAGTCTAGTTTAGCCTTATTTAGGCTTATTTATAGTTAGCTCCCTAGTTTATAAATCTTAGACGCTAATTAGTTTAGGTTCTTAGTAGAGAAGCTTTTCTATACTTTACTCTTATAATTCTTTATATTATATAATTATAATAGTATTTTTGCCTATTTTATAATACTATTACTTTTTAAAGTCTATAATTGCGTGCTATTACTTATCTATCTACCTACTAGGGCTAGTCTAGACTAATCTAGGCCTTTCTAGGGTTATCTCTACCCCTTCTTATTTTAAAGGGCAACTCTAGCCTCTGTGTAGCCTATAGGCCTCTTTTAGAGTTTATCTTTACCTTGAATAAGTTTACGTCCTCTATAAAGCCTATACGCTTAAAGAAAGCCTTTATTACTATCTTAGAAATGTCTTCTACTAGTAACTATTAGTTTTCTTTATTATTATACCCTTTCTACTTTATTTATATAGCTACTTGCCATTCTCTCTTATTCTACTCTTAATCTGTTTAACTAGGTATATATCTAGACCTATTTGTAGTACTATAACCTTAGGAGGACTTTACTCCTACTATATAAGTCCCTCTAGGGCTAATTACTCTAGTAGGCACACATAGAATACTAAATAGATCTAGAAGTTCTTAGGCAGGCTTAGTTTATACGCCTAATCCCCTACTTAGCGTAGAACTTTATAGGAACCCTAGTACTTATAGTCTAGCTTTTTTTAGCCTTAATAAGGCTAGGTTCTATATATTAAAATAAACTATATCCTCTATAGTAAACTCTACTAGTTTGTGCTTAGAGTTATATACCTTTGCCTAGTAAGTCTAGGCTTTTATTATAGTTTCTTATATAACAGCCCTTATCTAGGCTATTTTAGTTACGTTAGCGATAGCCTAAGGTGTATTACCCCTTAATTAGAGTTCTTTAGCTATACTAGTAGTTAGCAGATTATATCTATATATAGCCTAAAAAGGCAACTTCTCTATAGAGCTGTATACGCTATTGTTATATAAGTACTCTACCTTTAATAGTAATAAGGCCTAATTATCCTGCTTATAATTGCGGAAGACTTATAGGTATTACTTTAGCGTCTAGTTTTGCCTCTTAGTCTGCCTATCTATCTATAGGTAAAAGGCGGTTAAAAGCAGCCATTTTAACGCTAAGTACTACGCAAAGGTGCTCTAGTATTCTAATATAAATAGGCTACCCCTATCTATTACTATTAACCTTAGAGGACTATAGAGCTATATAATCTCCTACTAATAGATCTTAGCTAGCTTTACTATAGTTATATTTTTATAAATAGCTATATAGTAAACTATTTTACTAAAGCAATCTATAATTACTAGTATACTATTATACTTATAGTTACGCACTTTACTTTTAAGAAAGTCTATAATTATATCTATTATTATATCTTACTAGAGACCTATTAGAATTAGTAGGCTATTAAGTTAGCTATACTATATATATCTAGTAGGCTTAACCCTTGCATAGGCCTTATAAGTTAGAATATAATCCTTAATAAACTAATAGATCCTAGACTACTAGAACTTCCTTTAGATAATATTAAGTGTCCTTTTAAACTAAAATAACCTACTAATAGATTATTATAACCGTGTCTTAAGATCTTAATCCTAACACTAGCTTATATATATAGGCGACTATTAAACTAAAGTAAATAACTCTTAATTAGGCTCTACTACTCTATCTATAGTAGGCAATTCTCTATAGGGTGTAAGAGACTTATTCTTACTCTAACTACTATTAGGTTACTTATTATCTCTTTAAAGATAGCTTAAAGTAAGGGGTTCTTAAATTCCCCTTATTATATATCCTCTAGGGTAGGTTTTTCTCTAGGTTACACAATCTACGCAGTAGCTACTAGCCTAAATTCTTCTAGCCTCTTCTAGAGCGTTTTAGCTCCCCTAAGCTTTAGCTTACTTTAAAGCTCTCTAAGTAGTTTTCTTTAGAAACTATCTATTCTATTAGGCCTTTCCGCTCTTTCTAACTTATAGTTAGGCCTCCTTAAAGGTCTATCTACTAGGTTTGTCTTTTCTAGGCAGTATCTAATTCTAAAATTAAATAAGGCGAGCTATTAGATTAGAACTTTAGTTGTTATAAACCTCTATAGGTTAGTATAATTTATTAGGAGCTCTACCTACTCTATAGTGCCTTCTAAGTAGTGCCTCTAGTATTAAAGATCTTTGTCGTGTGGAGATTCTAACCAAGGTCGAGTCCGCACTATACACAGAGAGGAGTAAAATAGAAGGCACTATAACCTAGTACCTAGCACATAGTGGTAGTAATAAAATATATATAAAATAATAATAATTTTGTTATTAGCATTCTATATAATAAGTAGTGCCTCTAGTATTTAAAAGCTTCTACTATTATAAGTAGCTCTTTATTATATATATTATAATTACACTTAGCCTAGCTTATCTTATATAAGTAGAAGGTAACTAGGTGCTATTTTTTTTCTAAAGGCCCTAGGTATAGTTAACTTAAGATACTAAATATCGCGTATCTAGAGGCGTTAGTCTCCACCCTTAAGGGTAATTTAGAGTTAAAATAGGCTAGCAAGGACCTACTAGTAAAGCTTTACTTTAGTTGCTTAAACGTAGCCTAAGCCTTACTTAATAGAGTAATAGGTACTAATTCCTTCTTATGTTATTAGTAACTACTATAGGCCAATCCTTCTAGTTGCTAGATAAGTATATATAGAAGGCTTATAACTTTTAAAATCTCTTTAATAAATCTTTAGTAGTAATTAGTAAAGTCTAGAAAAATTCTTATATTATATACTAACTTAGGCTTTAGCCACTTCTATATACTCTTAACTCTATTCCTCTTTATATATACACCCTCTAAACTTACTATAAACTCTAGGTAGCCTACCTTTTAGGTGTAGAACTTATACGTAGAGAGTTTAGCATATAGCTTATGCTAGATAAGCTAATCTAGCACTATCTTTATATGCTTAACGTGTTTCTTCTTACTTTAGAAATATATAAGAATGTTATCTAAGTATATAATATAATAGATATTAAGTAAGTCTAATAGCGCACTATTAATATAGCTCTAAAAGACTATAAGGATGTTATTTAACCTAAAGGGCATTACTATATACTTATAGTGGCTATATTTAGTCTAAAATACTATCTTCTATTTGTCGCCTGCCTTAATTTATATATAGTAATAGGCGTTTCTTAGGTCTAATTTAGTATATATAATAGCGAATTTTAGCTAGTCTAGTAACTCTTAGATTAGTAGGAGTGAGTAATAGTTTTTTACAGTTACTATGTTTAGTTCGAAGTAATCTACGCATAATTATAATTCCTTATCCTTCTTCTTTATAAAAAGAATTAGTGCTTCTACTTCTAATTTTAAGTAGCGTATCTAGCCTCTTTTAAGGTTCCTCTTAATATACTCCTTTAAGACCTGTGCCTTTGGCGCTAATAGGCTATAGAGTAGTCTAAAGTGTACCTTCTTATCTGCCTTAATATTAATAGACATCTTATAAGGTCTATAGTCTGCTAGTAGGGTGGCGTTCGCTTCTAAGAAGGCTTCTTTAAACCTTCCTTAGTAAATCTTAGGTAGAATAGTCTTATTTAGACTAAATTAGTCTAGACTAACTCTATATATAATAAAATAGTTATTATTAGCATTCTTAGTAGTATTTGCAAATTATTATAGCCCCTTTATAGTAACCTTTTAGAATTTGCGCTTGCTATTATTAAATTGCAATATATAAGTAGTAAAGTTAGGTAGTAGGTTCTATTTAGTTAACTAGGGCATCCCTAGTACTATATTTAACTCTTTAATATCCCCTATAATAAATTTGTCTAACCTAGCCTAGATTTATCTACAGCTATCTATTATTGCGTAGGCTAGCTTAGTCTGGCCTTAAACCTCTAATTTAACTCTATTTAGGGCCTTATAAGTCTAGTTTACATTTGCTTTTAGTTAGACTATAACTCTTTTTACTATTCTAGTACTAATAAAGTTAGCCTTTATACTATAGTCTAGTAGGGCCCCTACTTTAAAGGAGCCTACTACTATTTAGATAACTCCTTCTAAGGTAATTAGGAACCCTCTAGCCTTATAAGAGCCTTTTATCTCTAAGGTAGCTATAGTAAGTAATCTTTGTCCCTCTATATATATAATAGAGCCTATTAGTCTAAGGGATAGATAATCTAGGGCTTGTCTTTTCCTACCTTTGTTTTTTACTTTAGGCAGTTGTCTTTATAGTGCCCTTACTTATAATAGTAAAAATAATTATTCTTTTTCTAGTCTAGTAGTAATTATATCTTATAACACTTATTTTATTCCTTATATTATAGGTTATAGCGCCTCTAGCCTAGTTTAGTATTATTTAACCTAGATTATTTCTAGCTAGTTATGTCTCGCCTATTATTCTCTTAGGCTTCCTTATTATTATTTTTTTGCTTTCGCTTGCCTAGCTTTAGCCCTTAGATAATCTACTAGTGTTAGTTAGCTATCTCCTCTAGTTAGATAAGGCTAGTCTACTACTATAGTTATTATTAGAGCCTCTCTACTACTTAACTATTTAGAGTAGAGAAGAAATCGCTAATATGCTAATTATTATAATTATCTAAGGTATAATTAGGGTTAGTCTCTTTCTACTAACTTTTAAGATAGTTTAGAAGTTTAGTTAAGAACTAATTACCTTACTTTATATTCTTAATACACTAATAAGCCTTTTATTCTTATTTCTAGCTTAATTCTAGAGTGTCTACTATAGTCTACTTTATTAGTTTTTATATTACCTTACGCTTATATTTGCGCTTAAAAATTTCTTAAACTACTCTGTTCTAGAAGTTATATTATATATTCTTAAGATAGTAGTATATAAACCTTATTTAGGCTAGATTAGTACTAAGGGCTAGTGCATATTAAATATAGTCTTTGTAGCCTCTTACCTAGGCGTTTAGTTTTTTCTAGCCTTTTCTTTTAAATTAGGGAGGCTTTAGTAGTTTTAGTAGTTATAGGTCTAAGCTAGCTATTATTATTTAGGGTAGGATAATAGGTGCAATGCTAGTTCTTAGAGACTTCTTTCTATTTGTTACTAGGCCACCTGGGCCAGCTGGCTATCTCTATAAAATTCGACGCTAGTGCCTAATTTGGCCACTAGCGCGCCCTATATATAGACTCTATATGTACGTACGTATATACTCTAGCTTAAATCTTACCTTTTTAACCTACTTATACTTAGCACCCTTATACTATTTAAGCTCTTCTTATAGGGGATTACCTGCTAATAACCTTACTATAGCTATAGTGCCTAGTAGGCTAAATTACCTAGGTTAACTAGAAGGAGACCTAGCTTATCTTATATAAAGAGTAAGATAGTGATGTACTTAACGTGGACGCTAATAATATTACCCCCTAGCACTACCTCTTATTAAAAGTAGGCTTCTAGGAGGGTAACCTACTAATAAGTATTATATACTCTAGTTTAATAGGCTGTAGATGCGTAGAGCCCTTAGTAAAGAACTATATAAGTGTGGCTCACTTTATAAGTAAGTAACTATTGTAGTAATTATAAAGTTTGCAACTTTATAGCAGCCATTATAGTAGTAATAGGCTTACCTTTATAAAGAGGCTTACTAGAATCTAAGCGCTTACTTACCCTATAAGCTCTACTAGCTTAATAGTTAATATTATTAATATAAGCTTCGTTAGCTTAACTAGCAACTTTATATTAATTGTAACCTCTACTAGGTTAACTTAATAACTAATATAATAACCTAAGAGCAAACTATAAACCGCGATCTATATAGATTAGCATTTAGAATAGAGCTATTATATATAAATAATAGTAACGTTTAGCCTTTATTAATTACCAGCTCGCCTATTATTAAAATTAAGCCCTTAGCTAGCTCTATTAATTTTGTTAACTTAGGCTTACCCTTACTAGTAAAACTTAGCGTTAGCGTTAAAGCTAATATTATACGTTAACTTTATTAGCTTACTAGCTTCACTAATAACCTTACTATAAGAACTCTAGGTAAGAAACTTAAGAGCCTTATATAGTGTGTTTAGTATTTGTTGCTAGCTAAATCCTTATACAAATTAATATCTTTGCCGTAAGCTATTGCCTAGTCTTTACTACTATATAACTTTAATAACTTTTAATATAAGCTCTACTAATATAGTTAATACTACGTAGAGTAACTAGAGTAGATTTAGAGCTAGCGTTAATTTCCGCCTACTAAATTACTATATAACTAGATAACTCAAGCTCCCTAAGCTCTTTTACGCTCCTACACTAGTAGGTACTCTACCGCATATAACTTTAACTCTAATAATAATACTTATATTAAGCCTATATAAGCCCTAGTACCTATTAATAATAATGCTAACTTGCTTACTCTATTAGATATCTTCTAGCCTAGGTTTTTATTAAACGCCAGCTAAATTTCTATATAATTAGATAAATCTATAGGCATATATATCTATTACATAGCCTTGCCAACCTCCTCTATACACTTTAATATCTTAGCTAGCTTTGTACACTCTGTTAACTTAGCTAACTTAGTTAACTACTTTAACTATAATAAGTAGTAGCCTATTATCTAAGATACTATTTATTGCCCGCTAAATTCCTATATAAATAAATAAGTTAATAGATAGTTATCTATCTAACACCTAGGCTTATGCTGCAGCTTCCCTAGCTTTCTAAGCTAATACTACTAATATTACCACATAAAAATGCGTTAAAAGGGATATTAAAAGAGACATTAAAAAACGTGTTAAAAGTATACTATTTTATAGTGTTTTATAGCGATTTATAATATTTTGTATGTATAGGCCTTCTAATTAGTTATGCGCTCCTTAGTACTTTACTACCTATAGCGCTATTTATTATATAGCTAATCTCTATACAAATTAGATGTTATAATAGGCAATTTATTAATACCCTACGTAAGCTGCCACTATATACGCCCTGCTGTACACACCTACTATATACGCCTTGCTATACGCACCCCTATAATTTTGCAAACTTTTTCTTATTTTATAATACCTAGGCTAGAAAAAGGACAAAGTTTGCTAAACTTTATATAGATTTACTATAATTACTAGGCAACCTTAGTTAAGTTAAAAGCTTTAGGACAAAGCCTTATAGAGGAGGAGGTAGTATTACTAGGCTACCTGGGGCCACCTGGCTATCTCTATAAAATCTAACACTAGTACCTAATTTGGCCACTAGCGCGCCCTATATATAGACTCCGTACGTACGTACGTACGTACCCTAGCTCGAATCTTATCTTTTTAACCTGCTTATACTCAGCACCCTCACACTATTCTTCTTACTTAGTTGCTTACTCTTTTATCTGCCCTTTTTATATAGAGGAAAGTTCTCTCTAAAACTACTAAACTCTTTTAATAAGTTACTACTACTATTAGGGTTGCTTATATTCTCTTTAATAGTTTTAGACGTTAATTACCTACTCTTACCTTTATTCTTTTTTATTGCAGCTTTAGTGTTGCTTATAAGAATTAAGGTTCTTTATTTATTATTATTAGGTTCTATTTTAACCTATAGGATCTTAAGTTAGTTCTATAAGGCTTTAATAGCCTTGCGCTTCTTTGTAATTTTAATTTCTTACTTAACTTCTTCTTCCTAATATTATATCTAAGCTTCTTTAGCGCTTAAGACTATTTATCCTTTGTCTATACTAGTGTAGCCTAGTCTAGGGTCATTAATACTAGCGTAAGGTTGCTCCTTACTAGTTACTATTACTCTACTTAAGCTAGCTATAAAGGCTAGGTGTTAGCTTTGATAGATATTACTTATATTAGAATAAAAAAATATAAGGTAGTAAGGAATTATATTATAAAATTATAGGTATAATGCTTAATCTATTAATTTACTACTAAGGCAATTTCTTAAAGAAGGGAAGTAGGTCTAAAGGCTATAAGGCCTAAGAAGAAAACTCTAACCTAGCCAAGGCTAATATAGGCTAGTCTAGGGCAACTAGGGGGTTACGCTGCCACAGGGGACGCGTTGTGACAGAGATATAGTAACTAAAAAATAATATTATTATCTAATCCTATAAAGTAATTAATTAGTTTAAAGACTTGGAATATTATAGAAGACAAAGAAGAATTAATAAATAATAATAAATATAGTTTTAATAAAGATAAAGAATTAAGTAGTATTAATTTAGAAAATAGAGAATTAGAAAACTATAGTAGCTCTACGTCTATTAATACTTCTTTTACTAATAAAGAATAAAAATTTAATAATAATAGTATAGTATAAAGTTATATATACTAAATAAAAATTTAAGTCTAATTTTTACTATTAAAATACTTAATTATATGCTATTATAGAGTAATACTATATAGTTACTTTCTTTATTTTTATATTACTTTGTTTATTATTATTTGTTTTTTCTATAGTTAGTTCTTTATATAGTAGCTTAATAGATATTTTTTCTTTTAATACTTTCTTAGTTAAGATTATTATAAAATATATAGTACTATTCTTCTTTACTAATAACTTTTTATATAATATTAATAGGTATTTTTAAAGTCTACTTATTAGACTACTATATATACTATCCTTTTTTATAATTACCTTTTTACGCTCTTTTTAATTACTAAGCAGGGGTCTTTGCTTTTTTTATTATGTTATTTAAGATAAAAGCCTTTGTTATCCTATTTCTAGATAGATTTAATTAATGCCACATATATACTATATATTTAGTAACGTGGTTTACTAGCGAGTGACCCACACTAGTAAGCGCGCCACCTTTGCCAAGACTCCACTATCACTAATAATACCATTATAATACAACCACCTACTATGTCTTCTAAGTTATCTAATAAATCTTAGTTACTTATTGCTATTAGAGCTATTAAACAAGACCCAAATCTTATAGAGCGAGCAGCAGTAGGGCTGTATAACGTTAATCGCAGAACGCTTAATTAAAGACGCAATAGAACAACTGCACAACGCAATAACCTACCTAAATTAAAGAATTTTACTCTCCTTAAGGAGCAGGCGCTTGTTAATCGTATAATTAAGCTGGACACGCGTGGATTCTCTCCTACAAAGCTTATAATACGCACAATAGCCAATTCACTACGTTTATAGAGAGGAAAGCCACCTATTAGTATTAACTAGACAGATAGGTTTATTAAGCGCAGACGTAAAGTTAAAACGCGTTAGTCTTAGTTATACAACAACTAGAGAGCATAATAGGAAGATCCTAAGGTTATAAACGCGTAGTTTAAGCTTGTGGAGGGTATTAAAGTTAAGTACGGCATTACGGATAAGAACACCTACAACTTTGATAAATCAGGCTTCCTAATAGGGGTTATAGGGTCTTAGCTTATGGTTATAATATTAGAGAGGCGTGCGAAACCTAAATTAATATAGCTAGGCGACTGCTAGTGAATTACAGTAATCTAGAGTATCTATGCTACTAGATAGGCAATCCCTCCCTTTATTATCTATGCTAGTAAGCGTTATATCTCTACCTAGTACAAAGACGCGTTAATTCCTAGCGATTGGGTAATCGCTATTAGCGAGAACAGCTAGATAAATAATAAGCTTAGTATCGCGTGGTTAAAACACTTTAATGCGCATACAAAGAAATACGCTAAAGAAACCTATTAGCTGCTAGTTATTAATAGCTATAAGAGCTATAACTTAATTAAGTTCTAGAATTACTATAAGGAATATAAGATTATTACTCTCTATATACCGCCATATTTGTTACACCTACTATAGCTATTAGATGTGGGCTATTTCTTCCCACTAAAGAAGGTATATAGTGCTAAGATCTTAGGCTTAGCGCGTTAGCTAATAACCCACATTATAAAGATTAAGTTTCTCCTAGTCTTTAAAATCGCGTTTTTAAAGGTTTTCTCTACAGAGATAATTAAGAGTGGTTTTTGCGGTGCTAGGCTAGTCCTATTAAATCCAAAGGAGATGTTATAGCACCTTAACATCCGCATCCGTATACCTAGTCTGCCTATTAAAGAGCCTACTACCTGGGAGTCTAAAACACCAAGTAACCTACGCGAATTTAAGGCGCAATTAATACTAGTTCGCAAGAGAATTAGAGATCACTTTAATTCATCACTAACTTTAACTATACAGGTACTTAAGAAGCTTAAAAAAGGCGCTCTAAGTATAATACATAGTTAGGTACTAGTGTTAGATAAAATTGCAGACCTTCGTAAGATAATTAAAAAGACTATAAGGCAAAAATCGCGTAAAAGAAGGTATATCCAGCATTAGGGATTACTTATAGTAGTAGAGAGATCTTAGCTAGCCACTCCTAAGGACGCTAGTAGACAGAAGAAGGGTAAATAGTTATTAGGTACTAGTCGCGCTGTAATAGGGCCATTAACTTAATAGTATTGTGACATCTATAGGCAACCTAGATATAATACGTAAACCTGCTAGGGAGTTAAAGAGGAAGAATCTAAATTAGATATATTAACTTAGTATATATTTTTAAGTAGTGTTGTAACGTAGTCTAATAATAAATAAAATAGTTTAGTGGAATCTTAGCAAAGGTGGCGCGCTTACTAGTAAAGGTCACTCGCTAGTAAACTATATTATATTATTTTAAAGTTATATATATAATGTGTATTATAAGTTTATATTCTATACTTTATACTTTATACTCTATACTTTATACTTTATACTCTATACTTTATACTTTATACTCTATACTCTATACTTTATACTTTATACTCTATATTTTATACTTTATACTTTATACTTTATACTTTATATAATTATATATTTCTATATCTCTATACCTATATATCTATATACTTATATATTTATATATCTATATACCTATATAATTATACACCTATAGAACTATAAAACTATAATAATTTTTTTACTTTTTACTTAATATTATATAACGTTATAACTTAATTTTTAAATTTAATTTTTAAATATATAGAACTTAGTATTAGTTTTAAAAATAAATTTTATTAATACTAGTACTATATAGTATATAATATACTATTAAGGTTTTTATATTTTATATTATTATATCTTATATTATATCTTATATATCTTTTAAACTTACTAGCTTTAAAGCTAAATTATAAGCTAACTATAATAGTTATTACTAAAGTCCTAATATATAAAATTTTTAGTTTTTTCGCTAGATTATAAAAATATATTTTTTATTAAATTCTATTATTTTACTCATGAGTAAACTGAGCGACGCTCTGAGTAATCGCTCAGTTTCCCCCATCACTGCAATGACATAACAGTGACAAGTCGCACGTGGTGTTCAAAGCACACGAAAACAGGCACATATACCCATGAGAAGGAGATCCAGGTGGAGACTGATAATTACCAGGTAAATATGGGACTATTCCGCATTCGTATCATAATGACATGTTAATCGTACAGAAACGTCGATGCAGCGCTGTATAGTTTACTACGGGTTGATTTCGAGAAAAGCGACCTGGGTAGATGCCCGGACACCTACCTTCTAATGATTCTATTAAGAAGCCACATCTGCAGAAGCTGGGTACATACTCTTCCGAAGCACGTCAATCACAGACAACCCGCTAGATGCAATCATGAGGCTCTCAAGCGCAGGCACAATCCTCATACGTCACTCTTTGTACGTGGCATCGCGACGAACGACACCACAACCTCCACCAAAGTTTTTATTTCGTCAAGCGAACAGCAGGCCATAGTAGAGCTCTGCCGTACGCATAATGTCGTCGTTTCGGCTCGTTTCGGCTCGTGCCGGCGCAGGAAAGACGGCAACAGCTGAAGCCATCGTTGCCGCCAACCCGAACCGATCCATAGCTATCGTCACCTATTCCAAACGCCTGCAGCTTGATACCTCCCGCCGCTTGAAGCCATACCTCGGGTGCGATGTCTTCACATTCCACGGCCTGGCTGGCAATCTCTTTAATACCATTGTTCGCAACGATTCTGTTCTACGAGCTTTGAGGAGAGATGCAACTGTGCCCCCCTGGACTGGAGAATTGTATGAAATCGTTATCTTAGACGAAATGCAAGACTGCACAGACAATCTTTTCTGGCTGACATGTGGATTTATTTCGGTCGTGACGCACGCAGCCCATGGCAGGGCTCCCCGGATCGTAGCACTGGGAGATGAGCGCCAGGCTATCTACGACTTCAAAGGCGCAGACGAACGCTACCTCGGCCTATCTTCTGAGGCCATGGCCACTCTCTCGCCCTACCCGTGGGGATACTCGACCTTGAGCAAGAGTTTCCGACTTAGCCACGAAAACGCGGCGTTTGTCAATGACGTGTTCCTAGGGGGCGATCAATATATTGTCGGCTCTCACAGAGGACCAAAGCCACTATACCTGCATGGAGGCATTTATGACTGTAAGGGCATCGCCCGACATCTGGTCCCACTTATTCACGACTACGGACCTGAGCATACAGCCATCCTCACCCCCTCAGTCCGTCAAAACACACGCCTGTCATGGTTGACAAACTACTTGTCCGAGGTACACAAAATACCCATCGCCGTGTCCGTCGCAGAAGATATACCGCTCGATGACCGAGTCTTGCGCGGCAAGCTGTGTGTGAGCACCTATCACCAATTCAAGGGAAATGAGCGCGACCTCGTCATAGTTTACGGTGTCGATGATGGCTATTTCGACTTCATAGGCAAGGGCCTCCCGGATGATACGTGCCCGAACACGACGTTCGTGGCCCTTACCCGCGCGCGTAACCAGATTGTCATAGTACATGATAAGAAACGTAGGCCAATGCCCTTTATCGACAATGCAAAACTGCATGAAACAGCCAATATCGTCCAACTAGAAAATAATGGCAAGATTTTGGAACGTAACCCCCCGGGCCGCCTGCGGCAGCTGGGCCTCAATCTTCCGAAATCAGTCTCTGCAGCGAATCTGGCACGCCACGCTCCTAATGAAGTGATCGATGATATCTGTGCGAAATACCTGAAAATCAACCAGACTCTTTCGTCCCCTCCAGATGCGCCGCATATCGATGCCCCATCAGTAGTTCTCACCGACGCTATTAGGCATTACTACGAGGCCGTCAGCGATCTGAATGGGCTTGCCGTGGTTGCAGCGTACGAACATGCATCACTCGGCACTCTCACCACACTTCAAAATGCCAAAGCCTCAGTGCTGGAAGCGCTTCCCACCACCGGAGCACAAGCAAGATGTCTTTGCCGTGAAGCCTGTCAATATGAGGCTGAGATGTCGGGGTACAAGTCTCGTAGAATACAGATGAAAGGTCATTCGTTTGACTGGCTCGGACCATACCTTGACGCAGCTAGGGATCGGCTACGGGCACAATTTTCTAAATCGGATGTGCTGGAGTTTGAAGCTGAATTCAGCGAAGAGCGATTTTATGTAGCTAATCCCTTGGGAGATGAGAACAAGCATACCCGCCTGAAGGGGCGGGCAGACATTGTGCAGTACAAGGGAGAGGGGGGCATGAATGTATCAGAAACTAAAAAGAAGGAAGGACAACGATGGGTAGAGAAGATACCAACGGGCTCGGTGACAATCTGGGAGATGAAATTTGTGGCGCAGTTGTCGCTCGAGCACGTCATTCAGGCCTGCGTCTATGCCTATCTCTGGTCCAAAAAGCACGGGCGAGAGGAAGCTCCCCATATTATCCTTTTCAATGTCCGTGATGGACAGAAGTGGGAAATTGTGCCTCGGGATGGTGTGGCCAGCTTGAGGGGCGTGGTGGAGGAGACTATGGTGGCGAAGTATTCGAATAAAGATACGCCAACAACGGACGAGTTCTTGGAAAAATGCAGAGAGACAAAGGCTGAGGCATTGAAGGCTTGTAACTGAGCTTATTACCGAAGGGATGTTATGAAGATTCACATAGAGTACGACGCAGTAGATGTGCAATCTTCCATGTCGTGCCTGCTACCTTAGGTGTGTAATCCGCACCAGGTGTGGAAATGAGATGATTCCAGTTGAATTAGCAAATGATTTTATCGTGTTCTGATTGTGAGCGATGTCTGACCCGCAGCACATTGTTGCAGTGTTTCCTCATGGATGGTGGCTGGTGGCTGGTGGGGCGGAATACCACGTGACCAGGCGCACTGGTGCCTTCCATCCTCAGCGCGCTCGCGTCATCACCAACCTTGAACCTCCGCCTCGCGACATCTCCATGCCCACGCCGCACTGAGCCGTGACAATGCCTGCGTAAGTGAAATGAGAGTTCTCACGACATGTGATTTTTCTGTCTCGAATTATGCTGACGTCTTCCAGTCCTGGCGATCAGTACAACAGCAGCAACGTCAAGAACCCCTTCGAAGAACGCGTCGTCAACGGCTTCACAGCAAAGGAAATCGCCACACTACAGAGTCGCCTGAACCAACAGCTCGGACCGGAGTATATCTCTCAGAGACCGGGGAATGGAGGAGGCAAGGTCGCATACCTAGAGGGGAACAAGGCGATAGCGTTGGCCAACGAAGTGTTCGGGTTCAATGGCTGGTCGAGCTCGCTGGGGCAGGTGCAGATTGACTATGTAGGTCCTCTGGCCGTGCAAGAGATAGGATAGGAACTGATGTGTGCAGGTGGACGAAAACACTAAAAATGGCAAAGTCTGCCTCGGACTCTCGATTGTTGTGAGGATCACGCTAAAGGACGGAACATACCACGAGGTGAATAGCTTGGTCGCCTCTGCGTTTCCCACCTAACAGCGTTCAGGATATCGGCTATGGCTCCATCGAGAACGGCAAAGGCAAAGCAGCTTCGTTCGAGAAGGCGAAGAAAGAAGCAGCCACCGACGGACTGAAGCGCGCATTACGCACTTTTGGTAACGTGCTAGGCAACTGCTTGTATGACAAGACATACCTTAAGAAGGTGCAAGCAATGAAGCACGAACCGATCAAGATCCAAGAGGACAACCTGTTCAGGCATCCGGGTTTCGCTCCTAGAATAAAGGAAGAGGTGGCAATGGTGAAAAGAGAACCTAATCAGACGCCTGTCCGGGCCAACCCCATCCTGAGAACGCGCACAGATCACCTGGGGGCCACTATGTCGGGCGAATTTGATGATGAGTTTGACGGTAACTTGTTCGATGGAGTGGACATCCCCGAAAATCCTGACGAGGACATCGGCATCGACGGCAGCGGCGAAGAAGTTCCATACAATAGGCCGTTGCATACTACCCATGCGGAAGCACCCAGTGGCAATACACAGTTCCAGAACGGAGGCCCTCTACGTCCGTTTAATCCAAAGGCACAGAACCCGCCAGCGTCTCGAGGTCCGACCGGTGCACCCAATGCACCCAATGCACCCAATGCACCCAATGCACCCAATGCACCTCCGCAGAACCAGCAGCAAAACGGCGCCGGTAGACCACCGACTGTTGCGCCAAATGCACGGGGACCGCAAACTCCTGTGCAGCAACAAGGCAACAACCGCCCCGAGTTGAACAAACCGCGCATGCAGCCATCGACTGTGGACATCCATGCCGTTCCTAGACCCCAGAGAACCCATCAAAACAACCAGACGCCGCTCCCACCACCGCAAAACCAACCTCTCCGACCGACGCCCCCACAAGCACAACAAGGTCTACAACCGCCCAAACCCGCAGCCCAAACACCCACTGTAAATCCACCGCCAAACCACATGCCTCCCGTGGGCTTCGTTACCTCCCGTGCGGCTGAACTAATGCAAGCCTCCGAACCCTCCGCCTCCTTGACCAACATCCCGGCCTTCAACCCGCACGTCGAATCTCCCATCCCGAAAGAGCAACGCACACCGGGTCTAGACCATGCGCGCAGTGTGCCCATAAAACGTGGCGAAGTTAGCAACGCTGCACCACCTGCACCCCCGAATCTAGTGCCCGCTGGTGCAGCGTTCAACCGTCCTGGCGCGGGACCTCGTAATTCCAACTATGTGAATCCAAACCTGGATGCCAATAGGAGGATTGGGATGCCGGGTGGGCCAGGGGGGATGAGCCCTGCAGGCAGTAGGAGTGCCTACAAGCCGCCGATGAAGAGGCCGCCGTTGCAGGATGTGAGTAACCAGGGTGGTGGTGCGAACGGCAATGTCAGCAACGAGCCGGACGCGAAAAGGCAAAAGGTTGAAGGGGCGGGGTCGGGGTCAGGGCCGGGGATGGAGAATGTGAGTAGTTCATGACGAGGTGTATGAGAGGGGGTTGGGCGTGCATCTGTGAGAACGAGTGTGGTGTGGATATGGGTGAGGCGAGATGCATATGTATGGTCTCTGTGTGTTTGGCGTCTACGAAAAGGAATGGTTGGACTCTGGGACGGCGTTTGGAGCAAGGATTTGATGCTCTAAGATTGAGCGAGGCGTTATCTTCAACAGTGCAGGCTGTCTGCGTGCAGCAGTCGTTGGAATGTTTTCCCCAAGAGATACACCAAATATTCATACGATAAACAAGGGGCATCTGTCATACATCTTTGTCTTCGCCTCTTTTCTGTTGTCCTATTCATGTTCTATCTGACACGGTGGCATTTTATCACGAAAATCACGAAAGAAGATCGATCGAAGAATCGATCCCATTCCATTCCATTCCATTCCTTGTCTTATTCGATAGCTAAGCCTTACCCCAGATCAGCCTTGAAGGTGTGGGGCATGGGAGACCAATCAGTCTACCTGTCCATAACTTAACATAGCAAAGCAAAGCCAAAGCAAACCAAGGCCATTTGACAAAGATAAAAAGAAAAACGCCAGAGGAAAAGAAAAGGGAATCCACTTTACCCGCTAATGCATCCGTACATACACACATACATGTTCCGCATTTTGTTCTTGAAGAAACGCCTGAATCGTTGCCAGTGAGAGAAAATAAACAAATGACCGGGGTGCTGGTTGGCATGGTGTAGGGCAGCTTGACTCGCTATTGTTCTTCAACAGTGCGGCGCGGATTGGTGATGGGTCCGGATTGGTAGGCAGGTTGGCTAGTTTGAGGTCGTAGCCTTTGGATATCCCATGATTACGCTCGTTTTCCACGCAGGCACGCGAAAGCCCTTTCAACCCCTCACCTGACCGGTGCTCACCTCTTCTTAGTCCCCGGCCTAGGCTTGCACTCATCCCCAACGACAGGATGTAACTTTAGCATAATCTTTTGGTCGGGGCTATTGGCCGTGTATCCCTTGGACCAGTCGTAGCTAACGGCGTAGGCGAAGATGCTGCCGTCTCTATTGAAGGCGGTCGCGGTGATGGAGCCGCCGACTTCAGGATAGCCTTTGAGGCGGTGCTTTGCGTCCTTGTCCCAGAAGTGGAAGGTGCCATCTGAGCCGGCGGTGCTAAAGGTGCCGTGTTGCGGGTGGAAGGATATGGCGTTTACCGAGTAGACTTTTGCAACATCGCGGTTGCTGGGGTCTTGTTGGCGGTGACACTTGAAAGAGAAGTTCAGGCTGGGAAAGTTATTAGCGTCGTAGATTCGAGTTGGGGATACGCCCGTTGTGCTCCCGTCTCCGCTGTTGAGTGAGTACGTACCTGGTGTCCTTTTCTTCGACGTATTGAATCGCGCAGCGTCCTTCGATTGAGCCTACGGCAAAGCCAGACGCATCGGCAAAGCAGCTCACAACTCGCGTCTGCCACTTGAGCGGGCTTTGAATCGTCTTGTAGATCTTGAGGGGTTCGTTCAGGTTGATGATGTGGATGTGGCGCTCGGCGGTCGCAATGACAAGAAGCGTGTTCTTGACGTCCATGCTGTAAACGCGCTCCTGGCATTGTACCGCTCCGATCATTTTTGGACCTCCGGTGCTCGTGTCTTGTTCGGCGACATTCCAATACTTGATCGTCTTGTCCCAGGAGCCGGTGACTAGGTACTGCTGGCCGCTGATTTGACACCAGCGAATGCCCTTCACACCCTTCCGCTCCGAGTCCTGTGGTGAATGCAGCCAGGTGGCTGAGGGCTTGATCTCGGGGCCCCCGCTCACCGTCGTGAGATCCAGGTAGTAGATTGTTCCGGCGATGCCACCGGCTGCGAGTTTCGTGCCGTCCTGGATGCATGTGAGCGTCTAGCACAGGGTGACAGCATAGAAGAAACTACTTACAAGTGACCATGCCACGCAAAGCGGGTATTCCACATTCTGATCCTGCTTGCATTGGAACGCCAATTTGAGTGCGACACCGTTCTGATTGACCTCGTAAATGCGCACAGCGCCGTCCCAGGAGCTGACTGCAAGATAGTCGCCCACGGGCGAGAAACTTATGTCTGAGATGCTGTCGTCTGGGAGGCCTTGCGCCTGGGAGATTGCGACGTCCTTGCTGGTGTCGCCCGTGGTGGACGTGGCCGCAGCCGGAGTGCTTCCGAAGAGCGCCATAGTTGTTTGCAGCCGGGAGCTTGTCCTGCAACGTCAATATGCGTACTGTATGTACGGCATCTGGGTCAACTCACCGGGTTACCGTTGTTCGAGCTTCGTAGTGGTATGGCCGGGAGTAG
The DNA here is from genome assembly GCA_014281115.1 of Laburnicola sp. R22_1. Taxonomy (NCBI): domain Eukaryota; kingdom Fungi; phylum Ascomycota; class Dothideomycetes; order Pleosporales; family Didymosphaeriaceae; genus Laburnicola; species Laburnicola sp. R22_1. The sequence continues at coordinate 1,813,637 of JACONQ010000013.1, forward strand.
GCGCTCGCCGCAAGTGGAACGCTGTTTACTCGACTCTGTGCAAAGCTGGAGGGCGAAATGAGCAGGGTCAAAGAGCGGTTGGCACGCCACCTCTTTATGTTGTCTTCGCGGGCGCGTCAAAGAAGCTCTCTGCCAAGACGCAGCTTTCGCTGTAGGCAGCTGCAAGACACCAGCCGCGTCCTGCCTAGCGTCACCTACTCGGCAGCATACTCGGCCCGGCCCCAGAACAAAAATCTCAACGGTGTACCCACCCTTCTCCTCTCCAACACCCCTCGTTCGAAGAATCGCAGCGAAGCACACACACAGAGCGTCTCACGGCGTCTCGGCCATGCTTTGGGAGAAAGTCCCCGGACATCGGGTCTTTGTGATCCGCACCTTCAGCAACGAACCGCCATAGAAGCGCGGCCTCCCCACACTCAACAACCGCCTGCACCTATTCCCGCCTGCACTCTCTTCTTCCTTGCGTCTTGAGGCTCGGGTGGAAGAGCTGGCATCTGGACGACGACATGAGTCCGCCGGTTTCCGAAGCACGTCGCTGATGGCGTAAGAGGCTGGGAGGAGGGATGGGTGCCTGAAGGCGCGTTGGTGGCCTGGAGGGTTTTCTCGTCCAGTTTATGGCTATGCGATTGCCTGCCGGCTTCTCCAACCACGTGGGGCTGCTGGCGGGTAACTCAATGGGGCTTATTCTCGACGCGAGGGGCGTTCACACTCTCCACTCCGGATCTGAGGACAGTTCGGCTGCTCCGTGCTTGGTCGAACAAGCCAGATTCATTATGCCATGTTCAGGTGATGAGATCAAGGAAATAGAGTCAAGCACTGAGGCTGCCTGAATCCCAACGGGTAGGGCGGCCACTGGCGAGCATTTCTACGACGGTATCTGATGAACATTATGGCTTTGGATAGTTTGAAGGTTGCATGAATCTGTGTGAATGCATCTGCCTGACTTCCGTTTGATGCTTTTGGTCTGCCGTGGGTTGGTATCATACCTACCCCTACTACTGGCAGGTACTTGCGTCTGCATTCGATGTGTAATCTTCTATGGACTATATTCGGTGGCGCTCGATGCATTTCAAGCATCTGCACCCACGATGAACTCCTTGACCTCCCTATAGGTCTTGTCCAGATCGTCGTTCACTATGATCTTCTTGTGAGGAGCATCCGGGCTCCGTGCGAAGTCCATCTCTGCCTCAGCCTGCTTCAGCCTCTTCAGGATGGCCTCTTCCTTATCCGTTCCCCTTGCCCGTAGCCTCTCCTCCAGCACCTCTATAGACGGCGGCGAAAGGAAGAGGAACCGTGGACGCGGGAAACTGGCGTGGTTCGCTACTTGCTTGACACCCTGCGATATATTAGCAAACCCATGGCACACTCCCGTTGACTGGAAAATACATACCTCCATTTCAATGTCCAATATACAAACCCTGCCCTTCTCTGCAATGTCCTCGACTGCCTTGATACTTGTTCCGTAGTGATTTCCGCTAAACTGTGCATGCTCAATGAAGCCCTTTTGCTCGACCAAACTCAAGAACTCCTCCTTGGTCACGAAATGGTACTCGCGGCCATTCTCCTCGCCCGCGCGCGGCGAACGTGTCGTGTGCGACACACTGAAGCCGAACTTGTCGGGGTACTCATCGAAGAGACGCTTCAGAATGGTAGATTTGCCAGCGCCAGAGGGTCCGCTGATGACGATGGGCCGGTGCGAGGAGATGGCGGAGGTGTTCATAGGCGCAGTGGGTGCCATGGCGGGGGACAGGGTGGAAAATGGGTGCGTGGTGTGTCGTCTGGGGCAGCTCGGGGGGGATGGTTGCTCGTAGCAGCGGACGGGTGCAGACAAGGGGCTATGAGTCGTAGAGAGGTGGTGACTGCTAGCTGTACGCGCCGTGAGGGTAAGCGGCAGCCGAAGGTAGCCGCGTGAAGTAGCTCTCGCAGTGCGGGACAGAAATATTAATGGCATGAGGAGAGCATTTGAGTGCTGGTTCTGGAATCTGTTTTATGGGGTGTTGCGCTATGATTGGCGGCCAAGGCAGAGGTTGCATGCCGTTTGGTGTGTTTGCAGCAAATGGCGGGGCACGGCGACGAAGAAGTGGGCTGGTGACAGCGCGTTTTCGCGTGCGAGTCGACGTTTGCTTGAGCTCCAACTGCAGTTCCCTTCGCAACACCGCGCATGGCGCCATAGCAACCTAATTCATCCCCCCCGTTGCTGCGTCTGCTAGCAGGGTCGTCTCCGGTTGCCACTCCAGCTCCCGCCGCCATTGAACGGCAATCTGCACACCAAGGATGGTACCTATGCCACCTTCACCCGCGCGCTGTCAATTCTTCTGCTAATGAGGCCCACAGTCTAAACAATACCTCACCCTCCACACGCTCTCCGACGCCCACCCGTCAGATGTCTTCGCCCTCGCGGCCACGCCGAAATCTATCCTCTCGGCCAGCGGCTCGTCCTCCATCCAGATCCACGACACGCTGCAACCTGACTTTCCGCTCGTGCAGTCCCTCGAAGGCGTACATCCACTAGGTATTCACCATCTTGCCTCGGCGAAAGAAGCACGCCGCGCCGCAAGTGCAGGCTTTGAAGGCACGGTCAAGATATGGAGTGAAGGTGAGGATGGAGTATGGAAAGCCGACGGCGAGCTCACTGGTAGGTACACCTGTGCCTATTTCTACATACCTGGTTGTGTTTGGGCAGCAGCAGAGCAAAGCTGACGCATGTCAGATCAGATGAAGCCAGGTGACGTCTGGGCCATTGCCCTCAGCGCAGACGGCAGATATCTCGCGAGCAGTAGCATAAACGGTAAAGTCAACGTGTGGAGCTTGAACGAAGAAGGCAAGCCAAAGATCCGAGAATACGAAACCAAAGGCAGCTTCGGCATGTGTGTTGACTTGGTAAGTTCCATGCGCGCTTCTTTTGCGGAACACGGTGCTGATTGCATCACCAGAGCCAGGATGGACAATTCACGGCCTCGGGACACGAAAACGGATCCATCTACGTCTTCGACAATAACACCGGACGCCTGGCACACTCTCTCGCTGGCCTCGTCCACCCAGTGCGCAGCGTCGTCTTCTCACCAGGATCTAAACTCCTCGCTGCAGCCGGCGATTCGCGCATCATTGCACTCTACGACGTTAAATCTGGCGAGCAGGTGGCGAATTTTACCGGCCACGGTGGCTGGGTTTTGACCCTGGACTGGAGCAACACGGGAGAATACCTACTCTCAGGGTATGCCATAATCCCTTCACCGCTGCATAATATTTACCCAACAATTGCTACAAACTCTCCCCGCACCTCATCATATATTCATCTGCTAATTCCCCCCAGATCCCACGACTCTAAAGCTAAGATCTGGCGCATCGAGACCCGGTCTTGTGTTGCTACGCACTCACATGGAGATAGGCCCCTGTGGACGGCGAAATGGCTGCCAAAGAACACGCGGAGTGAGATGTTTGCTCTGGGTGGTGGGAATAATGCGATGAGCTTCTATCGGGAGGCAGCGGGATGAAGGGTCGATGCATTGTTACCGTGATGACATGAGACATATTCCCTGGGAAAGTCTGGTGATAAAGAAGCCCACGTTATTCGCAGCCGGTAATCAGCACTGTTCTATCAGTTCGACGGCGGAAGAGTGGACGGACTCGATTCAAGTTGCTCGCTTTCTCACCAAGGCGGATCGTGTGAACAAGCACGTCCTGGGCATGATATTGACGACAAAATCCCACTAGACCTGCCACAACACGTATCTAGGGTCTGAGAAGTAATACAAACTTAGTCGGCACGTCGAGAGTCTTCACGATGTGTATCATCCGAGATTGGATGAGAGGGAATCCAATGGTCTCTACAGCAACGTATACGTTACTATCTATTGGCTGGAACAGGATCATATCTTTTATTTGGGATATGAGAAGACATACAACCCCACATTATCATTGAAGAAAGCAAAGCCAGAGAGGCCAGGCGGTCGCTCAGCTCAACCACCCACTGCCAAGAAAGTAGCGCGCCAAGTCCCGTCCGAAATTCTCTCCATCTTCCACACGGCCGCCCTCTTTCCTTTCACTATACATACATATACACGGTCTTGACGCATCATCTTAGTTTGGTTCCTTTTTCTTCGTGGAACCTTGCTTTTCTCGCCGATGGACCTAGATGGATTCGAAAGAAGGGCTGTTCTAATCCTGGGGTTCGACTTCGCTGGCTTTTTACGTTTGTAGAAGCTGGTCTGGGAGCTTTGGGTTCGCTTTAGGCCTACATATGATACTTGCTGGCGCTGTTTTTACATATATATCTATCGTTTTTGTTCAGTTGATGGTTTTTGTTGCTGCAGGTGGTGTGGCTGAGGGCGTACGGTATTGCCAACCATACCAGCGCACACACTAAGGGCTGAATGTGCCCACGGTGAGGTCATTGTTGATCTTGCCATGGCTTCCGGTGTGCTGTGGCGTCTTGTCTCTGGCCAGTCTTGAACGGAGGCCAACATTATTACATGGCTATGGCTAGCTTGGTCTTAGCGCCGCGTCCACGCTTCGACGTTCAGGGCCATCGTCGTTGTCGAGACCGGCGTCGGCCTATCTACCCGTACCCGGCCGAGGGACACAGGCGACAGCAGGCAACAGACGACAAGAAAACATGGCGTCGGGGTGCCCGGGCGGAGCAATTGGGTGGTACTGCATGATGGGTTCCTACAGCAGACAGCAGACAGACAGCAGCGTGTCGACGGAACTTGCACTGCGTTCCGGCGAGACTTCATCTTGTTGTGTTGTGGCATGGACGGCACTTGCCAGTGGCCCCGAACGGCGAAAACTACCTACAAGCACCGTGGTCGGTCCGCCTGGGAGAGACTGCATGGCACGCATTAATCTGCTGCGCGGCACGTATCCCTAACTATATACAGCTAGGGCTTAGAAAATAGCTTACTTACCTAAATTTGTATATATAATATATATTTAAAATCTATTTTTAATTACTTACTAGGTGTATATACTGCCTTTTAGTATTATTACTATATAGTTCTGTTCTTAGTATGTATTTTAATACTACCTATTATTATTAGTAGTAGTAATAGCAACACTATATAATTATATAAAATAAAATAACTGAATAATAATAATATTATTTTACGTACAAATTTTACCTAGCAGGGTATCTCTAAGATCTAGCTGTATATAGTTAGGAATGCGTGCTGCGCAGCAGATTGATGCGTGCCATGCAGTCTCGCCCGTCCGCCTGCACGCAGCTGAAAGGTTTCCCCTCAGCTGTGGTTCCGAGCAGAACCTGGCCGGCGGTAGCGCGCGCCCCAAGGCACCTCTGTACGAAGCCACATGTTACACGACCGGTTGGGGAGCTTTTCGTTGGCATCACACCACACACCCCGAAGTGCTAGCATCAGTCCATCCGTCTGATAAAGTTCGTGGTTTGCCCATGTAGGGTGCTGCTGGACATACGCCCCGACGATCCCTAAAAGGTACCGCGCACTCCAACAAATCTAACCTCTGAAACGGTATCGCGCATCCGCTCGGGTCCATGCCAACTCTCCTTCCGCTGCCTACATCGCGCTATTGGGCACGCGTCCCACAGCCGCAGCACGGCTGACATTTGGCGTCGTCCCAAGGGCCACCGCATTGCACAACCGTCAGCTTTCGATGATCCGTTCGGATGCCCCACGAATGACAGGGCATCCCGAGCACGAGCCAGTCTATGCTTGCACCCCGTTCCCTGATTACCTATCTCAGCCCTGCAAGAATCCTCCCGCAGCTACTGCCGTGATTCTCGAGCCAGCTTCAACTGCTGCCCTTGCCCCTTTCTTTCGGCCACCATTACATCCCTCTTATTCCATGTATGTACCACCCTGGGGAGTATGAATGCCAGCCATGGCATCAATACGGCTCACCCTGCTTGCCGGACTGCTATTTGCGTCTCGGTCGCTGCAAGCAAAGGATCCGATCCGAGACTTTTGTAGACGGTGGGGTCACCAAACCGCCCAAGTCAACGGAAAGCTTTACATAGACGGAGGGCTGGTCACATGGAATCCCATGCCCAGCAATCCGCTCAACTATACCAGTACAGTAGTCCAGATTTCGCCTGAGACAATTGCTAACGCGCGATGTACAGACACATGGCTTCCCTACAGCGACCTCAATTCAACCACCCAAAAAGGGATGCCCGACCAGTACGCAAACCTCACAAAGAACTCAACAGTCCCGAGCGTGTCGGGGGGTGTGCTATGGGCGGATGAGGTCAACCAATGCTTTTACCAATTTGGTGGGGAGTTCCAGAGCCATCCCGCCGATTTCAGCTTCTGGACGTACGATGCTTTTTTGAACCAGTGTATGTTTTCTTTGCCTGGCTGAGACACACCCAGAGCACCTTGGCCCGCTTTCTGAACTAAGCTGACTTCATGGCTGCCTATGCAGGGAACGAAACTGATCCTGAGAGCAACGTGGAGTCACTGCAACGCGTGGCGTATGGTGCTGGGACACAAACCGAGGACCTGGGAATGGGCTATTACTTCGGAGGATACATGAACAACCGTACTTCTCCCAAATGGAGGGGACCGCCCCTCGCCACGAGTAATCTGATATCCTACGACTTCAGTGCCGGTGTGTTGGCAAACAACAGTGGGCCGCCAGACAACATTGGAAGAGCTGAAGGGCAGATGGTTTATCTTCCTGCATCTGACGGAGGGCTTCTTGTATACTTCGGTGGTGTCGAAGATCCAAACAATAATGGAAGCTTTGTCGCGGTATGTCATGTGCGCGTTCTTGGGAACCATTCGTACTAATTGGGAGTTTCAGGCCAACATGAGCGTAAGATGTCACCCCTCAGCGCATCCTAAAACATGATCTCATCATTTGTAGACAATCCATATATACGACATAGCCTCGAACAAATGGTACACCCAAAGAGCAGACGGAGATGTCCCAGGGACGAGACGACAGTTCTGCGCTGGCGCAACTTGGGCAGATGACCAGTCATCATACAACATGTGAGTCGGCAACCCTTGGACAACATTAACAATCTGTCTAACCGAAAAAGTTATTTATACGGAGGATATGGCATCGCGGGCGCGGATGGCTATGACGATGTTTACGTCCTTTCGCTCCCGTCATTTACCTGGATCAACCTCTTCACTGCAGAAAACAATACTCAGTCTTTCCCGCATGGCGGTTGTTCTGCCAACGTGATCAGCGGCAATCAAATGCTCATCATTGGGGGATGGTTCACGAATTCGTCTTTTACCGATTGCGATACTCCGGAGTCTCAAGGGCAACACAACAGTAAGCAGGACAGAAGTGAAAACACCAAGTAGGCGCGCGCTGATGGTCCTCCTTTATCAGTGAACCTCGGATACAACGGGGAGAACAACGCTCTTTGGGACAAGTACAACCCAACGGCTACTAAGTACTTTGTGCCTACACCTATCATTTCTGTTATTGGTGGAGGGTGAGTGCGCTTCGCAGGTGTAGTGTTCACCGCAACTCGTTGCTGACAGGCTTTAGGCCCACAGGAGGAGCAACCTTGACAAAGCCTTCAGATTGGGATAATGGTGATCTCGGGGTTTACTTCACTCGACGAGCTTCATTCTCTGCTAGAGCAGCAACGCGGGCGATCCCAAGTAATACAGAAGATCCTTCAAGTACTGCTACACCGAAGAAGACGAACATAGGTGCTATTGCTGGGGGCGTTGCAGGAGGCCTCGCTGCACTCATCCTAATCCTTTTACTTGTCCTGTTGTGTCTTCATCGCCGGAAGAAGGCTCTGAAGACAAACGGGGAAAAGAGTAACACCGCATCGCGACCTCCCCCTGTCGAACTAGCAGCCAACTCACCAATCCAAGAAATGCCGTCCACTAGGGCGCCCAAATATATGAGCCTGCGACAACAGCCCGACATGGGCGCGCATCCAGCATATTCCGGGACCAACTCAATACACTCGCGCTCGCCAAGTGACGATCACACGAACTCGATCTCTCCATACCAGCCACAGCCGTTCCCACCCGCTTCTCCCGCGTCGACACCAACCTACCCTTCGCCATATAATAACGAATACCCGCTTCCAAACTACGCTCATCAAGATCAATATGCTACATATAGCCATAATCCGCATACTTACGATACCCCAAATTATGATCATGATATTTTCCCGCCCCCGTCAGCCGCCGCACTGCAACGCGAATACCCGTCGTACCCGACACCGACATCGCCCACACACCCTCTCGTTTTCACACCAACAAGCCAACACCAACGAGTTTACTACCCGCCGCCTCCAGACCCGTCAATACGCCCCCCTTCGCAACAAACGCAGCCTTCACCCTCCGATCGAATGACTAGCGCAGACGGAACGCAATTCGATGGCGATGACGGGGCTTCGAGATTGCCACCGAGCACGACGCAGACGCCTGCGCAGTTCTACGCGCAGCCAGTGCCAGTGCGAGGGCCGGACATTATAAGCGGCGATGGTGGGGGTTTTGCTCCGGGGGCGTACATGCATGGGAACGAGAACGGGGGTATGCGTGATAGCAATGGGAGTGTGCGGAGTGCGGACAGTCGAAAAAGGCCGGTTCGGGGCCGGTTCGTGGAGGGTGATGGCATGTGAGAGGTGGATTTGACGACATGTATCCGTTCGATATGGGGCGATGTTGGTTTGATACATCACGTTGAGCAGTTGTGGTGGGATGGTGGTTGAGGTTTACATTTGGAATAGGTAACGGCGTACGGTTGGCTTGCAGGATGGGTTCGGGCTAGGGCCAGCATGAATTGGGATTTTTGGGCGAGTAAGGGTACTGCATTCTATGGCGCAAGCAACGGTGTTTGGGGGACACGGCAAGGCTAGAAATGGGTGCTGGGTATAGGGCTTCGAAACCGGTGCAAGGGATATTTGCTCCGCTGCTGTGTGTCTTACTGTAGCAACTAGTTGCATGCTTAATTGAGTGGGCAATGGCCGATGGAAGACACGAGAGGATCTAGGCTTGTTCCTATGACAGCGTAAGTGGCATGCCCATGCCCAGTCTCCCGTCTCGCGGTCTCGCGGTGTCGCGGTGGTCCGCTTTTCAGCGCAGCACCCCGATGCGGTTAGCGCCCAAGCTAGCTCGGCTCGAGTGGACTAACGACGACAACGCGACACTGGACCTGGAGAGCGCTCCCCACGCCATCCTCGTCGCAGCTTGGAACACCCGCAAACTTTCGGCACCGCTGCTGGACTGTCCTGTGGCTTTGCCATTGCTTTACTGAACGGCAAGTACTTCCCTCCCCCTGCTGCGTGATTTCGCGCCGCCCGCACCAGTCGCCGCCGCACCGCCTGCCCCACCATCGTCTCTGCACCGCTTCAAGGCGCTGAACACGCCGCCCTCACCCCCACCCGCGCGTCTCCCTGATCCTTTAACTTTAGCTGCGAACGCGTACATCAGCATAGCAAGCCCCAGAGAGAGAGGGAGATAGAGAGAGGACACCACCTGGCGAGCTGTCTGGGAGCTTGTCCCGCGCGCAGCCAACATGTCTATGTACGTCTTGTCCCACGTCGACACGTGCAAACGTCCCGCACCGCCTCGGGCCACTGACGCTGCTCTTTAGGTCCATCGACGAGCTTGACGCCACGGTGCGCTCCTTCTACGAAGGCCGCGGCGAGACGCAGAAGCAGGCGCAGGCAACACTGAACCAGGTGAGCTGCCCGCCTCCGAGCCTGCTGTGGCGCAGGGGAAGCTGACCTTCGCCAGTTCAAAGAGAACCCAGATGCATGGCTCTTGGTCGACAAGATCCTGCAGGAGGCTCAGTACCCGCAGACAAAGTGTGAGCATGCCCAACTGCGAGGCCGGCTGGGACTCGCGCTAACCGGCGGCAGATTTGGGGCTGCAAGTGCTCGACAATGTCATCATGACACGATGGAAGGTTTTGCCGCGCGACCAGTGTCAAGGTACAGTTTCTCCAAGCTGCTATGGCGTGTTGCTGACCGTCGCAGGCATCCGCAACTTTGTCGTAAACTTCATCATCCAGCTGTCGAACAACGAAGACCGGAGCGCGATCGACCGTACACTTCTCAACAAGCTGAACCTCGTCCTCGTCTCTGTCCTAAAGCAGGAATGGCCTCACAACTGGCCCACGTTCATAAACGAGATCATCTCGTCCTGCCACAGCAGCCTCCCGATTTGCGAGAACAACATGGCAATTCTACGGTTACTGTCAGAGGAGGTCTTCGATTATTCCGAGGACCAAATGACGTCGGCGAAGCGACGGGAGCTCAAGCAGAGCATGTGCGATGAGTTTACGTCGATATATCAGCTCTGCTCCGAGGTCCTCCGGACGGCCACCGAGGCCACTCTCATCAAGTCGACGCTCGAGACGCTCCTTCGCTTCTTGAACTGGATCCCTCTTGGCTACATATTCGAGACTCCTCCAAGCGGTGCCAGCCTTATCGAGACGCTACGAAGCCGATTCCTCGACGTGCCCGATTTTCGCAATATCACACTCAAGTGCTTGACTGAGATCGCCGGTCTTCACACCGAGCCCGCTTATGATGATAAACTTGTCCAGATGTTTACCGAAACGTTGACCGCCATCGCGAAGATCATTCCGCTCACACTCGATCTCAAGAGCACATATGCGCAGAGCAACAGCAGAGATCAGGAGTTTGTGCAGAATCTTGCCTTGTTCTTGACCAACTTCTTCACCATGCACCTGAGCGTTATCGAGAACCTCCTGAACCGCGATTTCCTCACCCATGGCCATTTCTACCTCATCCGCATTAGCCAAATCGACGACCGGGAGATCTTCAAGATTTGCTTGGAGTATTGGACAAAGCTCGTTTCAGAGCTGTACGACGAGATGCAGGCTCTGCCCATAACCGACGTGAACCCGCTCTTGGGCATGGGCATGGCAGCGACTAATGGCGGTGCGCGGGATCCTGCCATCCTGGCAAACTATCCTTTGCGTAAGCACAAGTATGGCGAGATCCTGTCCAACCTCCGGACCGTCATGATCGAGAAGATGGTGAGGCCAGAGGAAGTCCTCATTGTCGAGAACGACGAGGGTGAGATTGTCCGCGAGTTCGTCAAAGAGAGCGACACCATCCAACTGTATAAGTCAACGCGCGAATGTCTCGTCTTCCTGACTCATTTGGACGTTAACGATACTGAGCAGATCATGTCGGAGAAGCTAGCGCGGCAAGTAGACGGAACGGAATGGTCATGGGCAAACTGCAACACGCTCTGTTGGGCGATTGGATCGATATCCGGCGCCATGAATGAGGAGACAGAAAAGCGGTTCCTTGTCACCGTAATCAAGGATCTCCTAGGACTTACGGAAATGAAGCGTGGAAAAGACAACAAGGCCGTCGTTGCGAGCAACATCATGTATATTGTCGGACAATATCCTCGTTTCCTGAAAGCCCATTGGAAGTTCCTCAAGACGGTAGTCAACAAGCTGTTCGAGTTCATGCACGAGACACACGAAGGCGTTCAGGACATGGCTTGCGATACTTTCATCAAGATTGCCAACAAGTGTCGACGACATTTTGTCGCGCTCCAGCCTGGGGAGACAGAACCTTTCATCGACGAAATCGTTAGGAGTCTTCGCAAGATCACAGGGGATCTATCACCTCAGCAAGTGCACACTTTCTACGAGGCGTGTGGGTATATGATTAGCGCTCAAGGCCAGAAGAGCATGCAAGAGAGGCTCATTCACGACCTGATGTCGCTACCTAATCAGGCTGTAGGTAATGAGAGCTTTTGTGATTATTCATTTCGCTAACCTATGTATACAGTGGGATAACATCATCGCTCAAGCAAACCAAAACCCCGTTTGCTTGCAGGACGGTGACGTGATCAAGATCGTCGGCAACATCATGAAGACGAACGTTGCGGCATGCAGTTCGATTGGCTCCTACTTCTATCCCCAGATCGGCCGTATCTACTTCGACATGTTGACCATGTACCGAGCAAGCTCTCAGCTCATCGACGAGTCTGTTCAGCGTGATGGTCAGTCTCCTCTAGTATACACTAATTATGGCGTGGCTAACGTCGATCAGGCAATATTGCAACCAAGATGCCGAAAGTCCGAGGGCTACGAACCATCAAGAAGGAGATCCTCAAGTTGATCAACACTTATGTTGAGAAGGCGGATGATTTGGAGATGATTCACAACAATCTCGTCCCGAAGCTCCTTGAAGCCGTGCTCATTGACTATAAGAACAATGTTCCAGATGCCCGCGAGGCAGAGGTCCTCAACGTCATGACAACTATCATCAACAAGTTACATGTAAGTCGGAGACCCAGCCTGAGAAAACTTATGGACCACGGTCGCACAGTATGCTAACCATTCCCAGAGCATGATGGAAGACCAGATCATCAACATCATGGACAGCGTCTTCGAATGCACCCTCGAGATGATCAACAAAGACTTCTCCGAGTATCCAGAGCATCGAGTCGAGTTCTTCAAGCTTTTGCGGACGATTAATCTCCGCTGCTTCCCAGCATTGTTGCGACTGGATGCTCGATCCTTCAAGTTCGTCATCGACTCATGCATGTGGGCAAGCAAGCACGACAATCGTGAGGTCGAGAGCGCGGGACTGTCGATGTGCTTCGAGCTCATCTCGAACATGGCCGACACAGAACCACAGACGCGCAACGCTTTCTTCCAGCAATTCTTTTCGACTATCTTGCAGGATGTGTTCTTCGTGCTCACCGACAGCGACCATAAGGCCGGATTCAAGTCGCAGTCAATGCTTCTCGCAAAGATGTTCTGGCTTGTCGAGTCGGGCAAGCTGGACGGCCCAATCTACACATCCCCCGATATGGCGCCTCCCGGCACTTCCAACCACGACTTTCTGCGAAATTTCATAGGCAACTTGTTGTCGACGGCCTTCCCTAACCTCCAAACGTACGTGTCTGCCTATGATTAACGTGATGCATGACTGACTTGCACAGGGCTCAAATCGCCTCCTTCATCGATGGTCTCTTCGCTACCAATTCGGATCTGACACGCTTCAAGACCATTTTGCGAGACTTCCTCATCTCGCTGAAGGAGTTTTCGGACGATAATGCTGAGCTGTTCGCCGAGGAGCGTGAGCTGGCTGCTACCAAAGCCAAAGAGGAGGAACGGCAGCGAGCGATGAAGGTTGGCGGCCTTCTGAAGCCGTCGGATATGGACGACGACGAGTTGTGACTGGACGAAGACGCGAATCTGAACACGGCAACGCGGACCCCTTTCGATAGAGTCAAGGCAAACACGGGATCAACTGGGGTTTTGATGGAGAAGTCGAGCGATCTCGATGGGTGGAATGTATATGGACTATGAGTGAGAATTGACCATGGAAGTCTACAAGGGGGACTACTCTTGAATGCGCTCTAGGACGAGGCATCTTGGTCCGACGCTGGCTTTTCTTCGACGGTGGACTTTTGGGCTGGTAGGCGATGTGCGACTGCGTACCCATACCCAGACATGTGCCTTGGGGCGTTCTGCAATGGACTTGGGTAACGAAAAATAGAAGAGGACGTTGCAGGCCTCGTTATGATATCCTCTAGCGACACAATTGATGCACATGTCCAGGGCATGTTTTAGCTGTAAAAGGGGTCGCCTTTTTTTGCTTTTGCAGTGAAGACTAGTCTCACAAGCCGGCAGCACATGGCTCCTCGGGAGGCACGGTACAAGACACCCCCGCGCGACGTCACAAGTAGGCGAAGAGTTCCCAGTGCAGGCATGTAACAAGTTAATGATGCGAGTCTGGCAAGTTCAGACTCCAGAGCGTAAGGTAGTTACGTAAGCGCCAGTCGTAGTTAGCGCAGGTGCACGTGCTCGGTGCCGCCACTGCCATTGGTTCCTGCTGCACTGCGAGTGTGAATGAAGCGTCCCTCTAGATTCTGCACCGTCTCGTGGCCCTCGCAGAACCTTGGAACGACGCCTGATCAGTAGCCGTCCAGGGCTTGGATGGCCAGTCCGGCCACCACGACAGCACCTTCCGCGCTCCGCCTTTCGACGCCCGCTGCCTCTACCGCCTGCGCACGTCCGCCCTCGCCATCCAGACGAGCTTCACCAACCCTTCTTTTTCCCTTCTGCATCGCCTCCCGGCCCTATGAGCTCTGGTTGACCAGCACCACCTGTCAACCCCCCATCTGTATGGTTAGATCGACACGTCTGCCGGCCCCAGGTTCCTCGCTTGCGCACCCTCTGCGCGTTCCCGTCAAGGGCCCGACGGCTGCCGTGTCCGTTACCTTCCTGCCGTCGTCACCATGTATGTCTCAATCCAATGGACCCTCGCCCGCGCCCCATTGTCGTCTTGACCAAGTCTGCCTCTGCGTCCAGTCTAGCAGCCAAGGATGAACCTACTGACGCATCCCGCTTCTCTAGGAAGTTCGGGAAACATATACAAAAGCGGCAACTGGAGATTCCAGAATATGCCGCTAGCTTCGTCGACTACAAGGCCCTCAAGAAGGTGCCCTCTCCGCCCTTTCTTGCACGCCGCACAGGTTAACCTTCTCTAGCTCATCAAGAAGCTGAGCACAACCCCAGTGCTACCTGCACAAGGAGAGAGCAGTCATGGACTTGACACGTTTGACCCGCAGACCTCTCTGCAGGCTAACAAGGCGACCTTCTTCTTCCGAGTGGTGAGTCTTTCGGAAAATATCTGCTAGACTTGTGCTTACCCCATATCCTAGGAACGCGAGTTGGAAAAAGTTAATGCATTCTATCTCCAGAAGGAGGCAGAGGTATGTTGCCATCCTCATCATGGCACTTGCAACTTACACCTGGTTAGCTACGCCTTCGCTTGACTACGCTTCTCGACAAGAAGCGAGTCATGCAGCAGCATCCACAGTCGGTCTCCAAGTCGTCCTCTAGGTACATCGCTCTCGAAGAAGGCCTAAAACAGTTTAGCATGGACTTGAATAAGCTCGAGGTGATCGTTCGGTTCAACCACATCTGAGTGAAGCTAACCATGACCAGCAATTTGTCGAAGTTAATGCGACCGCATTTTCAAAGATATTGAAAAAGGTCTGTCATCCCTTGACCCTTGCTTGAATGAGTGCTAATGTAGAACAGTGGGATAAAACATCCAAGGTCGGATACTGCTCAGCAACTACACGACGCTGGCTGACATTCATGCCAGTCACGAGAGAAACAACTCTACCTTTCACGAGCCGTCGAAGTCCAACCCTGTTTCAATCGGGATGTCATCAGCAACCTCTCGGACCAAGCAACCCAAGCGCTGCTCGATTTCTCCGGGTGGGCTGAGGGAGAGGGAATGCAAGCTCCACAAGAGACCCCGCAGTCGAGAGTCTACGACTCATCAATAGAAGCCAACCTTGAGCTCGACAATCAGATCGTTCAGGCCATCAACACTGCCAATACGATACAGATCGAAGATTGTCTCTCTCGATTGCGGAAGCTCAGCGACGCGCAAGAAAGAATAACCAGAGCTTTCCTTAGTACCGTCGAGCATGCTCCCGAAGCAGCGTTGAAGATCGTTTTAGACACCAATCAGGTGGATTTGCGACAGGAGGATGAGATCAATGAACGAAACTGTCTTCACAAAGCTGCTATCCGCGGAAGGCTAGAGGTACTGAGGCTGGGCCTGGGTGGAGGTGTTGATGTGCATGCGACCGATGTTTATGGTCGGATACCGTTGCACTATGCGGCGATGCATGGTCGAGTCGAGCTTCTCCAGGAACTCATCAATGCTGCGCCAGATACCGTCAACCTACGAGACCAGGATAGCTTTACGCCCCTTATCCACAGCATCGTGCATTCTCACCTTGATTGCGTTCAGATGCTTTTGTCGAGCGGAGCTCATCTGACTCGCCTGGGCCCCGCGGAGCACATTCCCCTCAATTTAGCCTGTCAGTACGCATCGATGGATATTGTTGAGCTTCTTCTCCAGCGCGATGCAGAGATGCTCGCCGATGCCGAAGGCCTTTACCCTGCTCATCTCGTAGCACGCTCAGGGAAGAATCCGCAGATGCTGTTGTTGCTCAAGAAGTACGGCGCAGACTTGGATCAGCCAGACAAACTCTACCAATGGACGCCTCTTTTCCATGCTGCTAGCGATGGACATGTGGAGTGCTTGAAGACCCTCCTCCAGTGTCAAGTTGACGTGGATGTGGTGGACGAAAAGGGCTTGTCTGCCACTTACTACGCCACTTGGGAGGGCCACCTGGAGTGCATGCAGCTGCTTGCTGCTGTTGGGAGCGGCGTTGGACTGAGGGTCCAACGAGCTGTTTCTCCAAGGATTACAACCCCAACCGCATCCGGTACGGCACCTGGCCCGATGGAGACAGGAAATGACGCAGAGGGAATACCAGAGTTCATTCTTCCACCTCCGATCATCCCTTTCAGGCGCTACGGCCACAATTTCTTGGATACCAAGACTTTCGTGGTCATCAGCTTCGAGCGGCTGGGTAAAGATGCGATCCGATTCTATGACGACCAGAAATATCCGGCGGCGAGACTGACCATCTCATCTAAGAGCTCAGACCTGATTCCTCGCACTGTCTTGCTCCCTATACAAGATGAGTTCAAAGTCATTTCCTTCCAGATTGAGAACATCGCAACGTTTTCGATCGATTTCGACGTGTATCCGACCATCGGCTCTAAGGTGATTGCTCGTAGCGTTGCATCGTCCAAAGTCTTTACAAACCCAGGGAAAAGCACGGGGCAGTGGCATCTGGAATTGTTTGACCCTAGGCTGCGGAGCATAGGCAGAATATCTTTCGACTTCCAGGTGGTGAAACCTTTCCGTGGTATCCCGCTGGAGATCACACACTTTGCTACGTATTGGAAAGCGACAAGCCAGTTGGATTCGCAACCTCACACCCTAATAACCGGATCCAGCCTTTCCGGAGAGTATGTTCGACTGTTCGTACAGCTCACCGCTGACGGGGTCCCTGTCCTATACCCGCGATGGAAAATCAGCCATGAGGGGCTGGACGTACCCGTCAACATCTTGACCTATGCGCAATTCGCCGCTATTGGAGCCAGACAGAGCTCGGCTGCTGCAACACAGCTCGCTGCCCCCCAGGGCGCAACGTCCAATGACATCCCAGCAATATACCAGGTTCTAGCGTCATCCTTTACTGCGCTCAAAGATGCATTAGCTTTGCTTCCGGCACATATACATGTGGAGCTACATGTCCTATTCCCCTCGCGAACAGAAGAGGAGCGACTCAAGTTGGGTCCTACTGAGGACATGAACGACTTTGCGGACAAGATCCTGTCTGTCGTTTTTGAACATGCTAGAGTGCTGCGAGATCAAGGTGCTGGGGAAATCGACGGTACCTTGCGGAGCATCGTCTTTAGCTCGTTCAATCAGGATATCTGCACCGTTATCAACTGGAAGCAACCGAACTGTAAATGCTGGTATGCTCTGTGATTCTGGGCGGTGCTAACATTGATCCAGATCCCGTGCTGCTTTGCAACGAGCTTGGTGCTAGTGGCTCGAATTCACCTTCCGGGCGGTCGCATACAGTGGAGAGCAGTGGACGCACGCAGATCTCAGTCAAGGAGGCGGTGCAGATTGCTCGCGATAACAACTTCATGGGCCTGATATGTAGCTCGCGTCTACTAGTAAGTTTACTGCGGCTTATCTTGACTGCAGCCTGTCTCGATATGCATGCTATGGGGTTAACAAATTCTTAGGCTCTTGCACCTGCCATCATCGAATCGATCAAAACCGCTGGTCTTGTCCTGGTCACGGACGTCTCCGATAACGCAAACCCAGAGTCCACACGGGCGAATCTTGGAGTAGCGAGGCCTATCAGCGACTACATGCCGACCGGCGTAGATGGCATCCTCAAAGGTAATGGGGTATTGAGGTTTCATGAGAGCATCGACCTGTAGGGCTTGCGGGCCTGATTGTGGTGTTGCTCTGGCGTGGGTGGGACCAGTCATTGTACATGGGCATAGGGAGACAGGGCGTCCAAAATTTGAGTACTGTGGATTGTTTGGGGCGGCTGTCTGCTCTTTGTGGAGTTTCGCGGGCGGATAGAGGAACGATTGGGAACGATTGGCTTGACATAGATTTTGTTTGGGTGGTTGCCTGGATTGTAAGGAAACTGTGCATAGACTTCTCTTTTACATTTATCTTTGCAATGTTGAGATGGCTTTGGTGGACTATACAGAGATGGATCAATTGCATGTTCAAAAGGGTGTGCCATGAGTGCGTATGACGTGATGTTAGACTCGGATGACAGGGATGGGACACCCTTTCCGAAAGTCGCGCGCGCTAGGGTTTGCCTCGTTGCGAAAAGTCTCGAAGCCTCCAAACCGCATCTGCCCGGTCGCTTGCAGTCCTTTCCTTCGCTTGGAAATCATGTCCTCCCGATAGACTCTCTCCCTGAATAATGCGCCTATAATGAGTTCCCCCCGCGCGTTTTCCTCCTTTCTACGGCGCTCGGCGCAGGTGCCGTGGACCTGTAGCGCTTGTCTTGGAAGACAGGTGCCGCAAGTCTCCAAGGTCCGGAATGGTTTTACGACGAAGGCGGATACAGCGGCGACGACTATCAGACGTGCGGGAAAGAGTAAGAGGAACAGATTGTTAGTTGTGGGGGGAGGGGTGGGGATTGTCGCGGCGGTTGTTGCGCTGAACGAGGACGCGAAGCATGCGTGGACGGCGGTGCAGAGAAGCAGCAGAGTGGCGTCGACACTGTTTGTGAACATCAAAGAGTGAGCGAAACACAGACATTCTAGGTTTTTGGGGTCGCAAGCTAATGGTGGTTGTACTTTTGCTAGCTATCGAGATACTCTGAAGCGCGATCAAGAAGAAGACTACCAAGATATCCTCAGAGCCTGCCACCTGCGCTGCGCAAAACGCACGCTGCGAACCCTCGAGAGCAACGGCTCCATATTTATAAAACTGGGACAGCATCTGAGTAGTTTGAACTACCTGCTCCCCAGCGAATGGTGCGATACCTTCATCCCGCTGCAGGACAAATGTCCTGTCTCGTCGTACGAGTCGATCAAGGAGATGGTGATGCAAGACGAGGGCACGGATCTGTCGGAATTCTTCTCCGAGTTTGAGCAGCTGCCCATTGGCGCTGCGTCGCTGGCGCAAGTGCACCGCGCAGTGGTCAGGGAGACAGGCAAGAGGGTCGCAGTCAAAGTGCAGCACCCGGTGCTGGACGAGTGGGCAAAATTAGATCTCGCCCTCACGCGATTCACGTTCGAGACGTTGGCATACTGGTTCCCCGAGTACGATCTGACATGGCTTTCCGAAGAGATGGAAGTCTCTCTCCCGCAGGAACTCGACTTCCAGCGCGAAGGCCAGAATGCCATGCGTGCGAGGGAGTACTTCTCGCATGTGCGAGACGCGCCCGTCATCATTCCCGAGGTCATATGGGCAAAGCGCAGGATACTGGTCATGGAGTACGTGAGCGGCCACCGCCCAGATGATCTGGACTATCTGGACTCGCACGGCATAGATCGCGACGATGTGTCGGCAGCGCTCGCCCGCATTTTCAACGAGATGATATTTGGCAGCAACGCACCTCTGCACTGCGATCCGCACGGCGGCAACATAGCCATACGCTATAACCCTTCTTCCACCCCCAACTTCGACGTCATCCTATATGACCACGGGCTCTACCGCGATATACCGCAGCAGCTGCGGCGCTCGTATGCCAAGCTCTGGCTCGCAGTGCTGGACACGGACGAGGCGCGCATGCGCACGTACGCGAAAGAGGTAGCCGGCATAGGCGACGAGCACTTTGCACTCTTTGCGAGTGCGATTACGGGGCGAGACTACAGCGTGGTGAAGAGCAGGGAGGGCATGAGTAGTCGGCGGTCGAAGCAGGAGAAGGAGGTCATTGGCGAGGCGCTGGGCGATGGCATGTTGGAGAGCCTCATACAGTTACTCGGGCGAGTACCCCGCGTTATTCTTCTCATCTTGAAGACCAACGATCTGAGTAAGTTTGTGCAATGCGCCCCCGTTCCCCCGTGGAATTCAAGTAGATTGCGGGAGCTAATTCGAGCTGCAGCGAGGTCGTTGGATGAGAACCTCCACACGCGGCAGGGACCTGCGAGGACGTTTCTGATCCTTGCGAGGTATGCTTCGCGGACCGTGTACGAGGAGTCGCTGGAGAAGCTGGGCGGGAGCATGCTGTGGCCGAGCAACTTGCTGGCGTTTTTGCGGGCGTGGAGCGCGCACATGAGGGTGGAGCTTAAGCTTACTGCTTATGAAGGGTACCTCAAGATGCGGGCGATGCTGGGCATGGGGCAGGTCCTGCAGTAGTAGTAGTAGTAGTAGTAGTATTCATGTATCCGATCAGCTGTTGTTGTATGAGACCATGAACATTGTCGACAAGCGGGGTCGGTCGCCAAGCCACTGCGTCCACGGCAGGGCAGCTGCAGACTCCATCCAGCAGGCGGCACCGACGGCCTCGGGGCAGCCACGACCCTCACGCCCGTCACGCCCGTCACACCTGGGCAACACCACGCCCAGCTCCAGCACGCCCATTCACCCCCGTCGTCGTGCTCCCGTGTCGTCCGTCTTCGCAGCGGTTGGCGCCTTGGAGCCAGCGTCTGCGCTCCCGGCACCCGGCCGAGCACCCGCCGCCCTTGGTAACGTGCCGCGCACCTGCACCGCACCGCGCAGCACAGCCTCCTCCACCGCCCGTCTGCCTTGTTGGTCGCGCCTCCCCGCCCACCACGCTCGACCGGAACGAGTCCTCGATCGGTGCGCGAGCTCTGCGAGCCGCATCCAACGCTGAACGCCCCTCTGACGCCTGGACAACACCATGGACGGCGCCGCCCAACCCAACCTGCGCGTTACCAGTGCGTATTGCCGCGCCCGACCCATGCTCGTCGTGAACTCGGCCACCATTGCTGACCGCGTGCAGTCATCGCCGCCGATGGCCTGTATAAACGTGATGTCTTCCGTACGTCTTGCCCGCCCGAGGTGCATCTCCCCCCTCAACCCCGCCCTCGCTCACACATGGTATAGGCTTCCCCGACCCCTTTGCCGTGGCCACCATCAGCGGCGAGCAGACGCGGACGACGAGCGTGATTAAGAAGACGCTGAACCCGTACTGGAACGAGAGTTTCGACATGTACGTCCTATCTCGCACCGCGCGAGCGGCATGGCGGGACCGTGCTAACGTGCAGCAGGCGGGTGACGGAGGACAGCGTACTGGCGGTGCAGATATTTGACCAGAAGAAGTTCAAGAAAAAGGACCAGGGCTTCCTCGGCGTCATCAATGTGCGCATAGGGAGCGTCATCGACCTGGACGCGGGCGGAGACGGTAAAGTCACCCAAAGCAGGGTGTGAGTACAGGCTAACCTTCTACCCCAGAGATGCTCACCCGCGATCTCAAAAAGTCAAACGACAACATGGTCGTACATGGTAAATTGATCCTCAACCTTTCTACCAACTTGAGCCAGCCCATCGGCCAGGGTGGCCAGACTGCGAACCGCCCCTCGGTATCCGCACATGGATCGGTAAACGGTGCGGTGGTGCCTGTTGCCGCGACGCCACAGCAGGCTGCGCAAGGCCTTCATCCTGACATGTATCCCGGGCAGCGACCGCCGATGCCCTCCCAACCCCCCTCCCAGCGTCCAAATCCGCCAACCCTGCAACCCCCGACGGCAGCACCACCCCAAAACGGACCCCCATTACAGACCCGCGGGTATAGCGAGTTCGAAGACTCGCACGGTCGCTTGCCGGAGGGTTGGGAACGCAGAGAAGACCATCTAGGGAGGACATACTATGTCGACCACAACACGAGGCAGACTACGTGGATAAGGCCCGGCGCCGGATTCAACGAGGCAGACAATCGGACGCAAATGGCGGCTCAGACTCAGCAGGAACGTACCCGGCACCAGAACCGAATGCTACCCGAAGACCGCACTGGCGCGAATTCGCCCACGCTTTCCGAACGCCAACCGTCACCGCCAGGATCGTCCGCGAACGCGGTAAGCATGATGGCTACTGGAGCCACGACGGCCGGAACAGGAGAGCTCCCGTCAGGTTGGGAACAACGACACACCCCGGAAGGACGCCCGTACTTTGTGGACCACAATACACGCACCACGACTTGGGTAGATCCGCGCCGTCAGCAGTACATTCGCATGTATGGCGGGCAAAATGCTAACAATAGTACCATTCAACAGCAGCCCGTATCTCAGCTCGGGCCGCTGCCATCAGGATGGGAAATGCGCCTCACCAACACTGCTCGTGTATATTTTGTCGACCACAATACCAAGACTACGACTTGGGATGATCCCCGATTGCCGTCCTCGCTCGATCAGAATGTACCCCAGTACAAGCGAGATTTCCGTCGCAAGCTAATCTACTTCCGATCACAACCAGCGCTTCGCATTGTCTCTGGGCAGTGCCACGTCAAGGTCCGGAGAACGCATATTTTCGAGGATTCATATCACGAGATTATGCGGCAAAGCGCTGCGGATCTAAAGAAGCGACTCATGATTAAATTCGATGGAGAAGACGGTCTGGATTATGGAGGTCTCTCGAGAGAGTTCTTCTTTCTGCTTTCGCACGAGATGTTTAATCCCTTCTACTGCCTATTCGAGTATTCCGCACACGACAACTACACGCTTCAGATCAACCCGCATTCTGGCATTAACCCCGAGCATTTGAATTACTTCAAGTTTATTGGGCGTGTTGTTGGCTTGGCTATCTTCCACCGCCGCTTTTTGGATGCATTCTTCATTGGAGCATTTTACAAGATGATTTTGAGGAAAAAGGTGGCGCTCGGCGACATGGAGGGTGTGGACGCGGATTTCCACCGCAACCTGGAATGGATGCTGTAAGTGCCATTGCATGCACGAGAAGGGCCTGTACTAACTGTCGTGTCAGTAACAATGACATTACCGACGCTCTGGAACTCACCTTTTCGACGGACGACGAGCGATTTGGCGAGACCGTCAGCATTGAGCTGAAGCCTGGAGGCGAGGACATCGAGGTGACGAACGAGAACAAGAAGGAATATGTTGAGTAAGTGCCTGCTATTCATAGCGTACGGAACCGAAACTAATCGGCTTAGCCTCATTACCGAGTGGCGTATTCAGAAACGGGTTGAGGAGCAGTTCAACGCGTTCATCTCTGGCTTCCACGAGTTGATCCCCGCGGATCTAGTAAATGTGTTCGACGAGCGCGAACTTGAGTTGCTGATTGGTGGTATTGCTGACATTGATGTCGACGATTGGAAGAAGCACACTGATTATCGCGGTTACACGGAGAACGATGAAGTTATTGCACACTTTTGGAAGTGCATCCGGAGTTGGGATGCCGAACAGAAGTCTCGTCTATTGCAGTTCGCAACGGGTACCTCGCGTATTCCCGTCAACGGGTTCAAAGATCTGCAGGGTAGCGATGGGCCCAGAAGGTTTACCATTGAGAAGGCCGGGGAGCCTACCCAGCTGCCAAAGTCACATACGTGGTACGTTATTTCGGCTCGGGAACATGGGAGGTTGAGAAGCTAACACGAAGGATAGTTTCAACCGTCTAGATTTGCCTCCCTACAAGTCATTTGAGCAACTTAACGGGAAGCTCACCATTGCCGTCGAGGAAACCGTTGGATTCGGGCAGGAGTAGGAGAATTTTGTTTTGTGGGGACGGGTGTGTATGGCGGTTGCATGGCTGTGACGGGGTTTTATGCTTGAGAGTGGTGGATAGCAGTTTTCTGAATTTGGCTGCGAGTGTACAAAAATTCAACACGCACGGGAAAGCATTTTTGTCATAGTTGCCTTTGTCATGCTATATATTATCTACGTAGGTCGATGGCGGGGCGGGGCACATGGAGTTGTTCTGCCGTTGGGGTCATTATGTTTTTCTTGATTTTGAGACAATGTTGTTGTTATGCAAGTGAGTGTGATGTGTGGGTGGGTTCGAGGCTTGGTGTTGGAGGTTTTATTTTCCGGAGTGTTTTGAGCTGGGAGATGAATAGACAAGAAAGCTTTTGCTTGATTCTTCGTGCCCGGGCGAGGTCCCGAGGTCCCGAGGTCCCGCCTTCGTATAATCACGTGACTTTTCAGCCGAGGCACAAGATGAATGGTTGGTTGGAACGTGGGCCCGCCAAACAGCCGCGCCACGGCTCCGTCTCTCACCCCGCATTTTGGCGCGGTAGCCGATGCCTGCTATTGCGAGAATCACGGTAGGCTAAAATCAAGTATCTAGGATGATGGATCGGAGGGCCTGTCCCCGCTACACTGCTAGTTTTTAGTAGTCAGCATACGTCACCAGCGCTGCTCCGCACGCACGCACAGTCTTCTTCCCGCCGGAAGATGGCGAGTCTGCTCCAGGTCCCCGAGTTCCCCAGCTTCCCAGGCCCTGCCATCGCCTAATTGTCCCCATCGCCCTGCAGGCAGGCTGAGGCAGCAACGTCACCCGCACTTTCGGAAAGGCTTGTGGCCTTCTAAGGCGGGGCCGCGGCCAGAGCATGTCCCGCTGCAACAGACATTTCACCTTGTACCCACGGAACCTGTGACCGCGATAGCAGCACGCCACCACTCGACCGCTTCGACGCCCAGTACAATGCGCGCCCGCGACTTGGACGGCCTTAGACGGACGTGATGGCAACCGACGACTCGCGCGGCCCTGTGGTGCTCGCTGTTCCGGCTGCAACCCTCGCCTGCTGTTCTGTTTTCGTCTTCTTCCGCCTCGTGTCGCGCTTCGCCGTCGTCAAAAAGCCAGGATGGGACGACTACACCATCTTACTGGCGTGGATCCTGGCCTTTGGGACCTCGTTCGCCATCTGCTTCGGCACCACCAAGGGACTGGGCAGACACCAGCGCTCCATCCCAGCAGCCGACCTGACGGCCATGAACAAAGCTATCTATGCCTTTTCCGTGCTCTATGTAGGTGTCTTGCCTTGTAAATCTCGAGTCTAGTAGGCTGAGACATGCAGAATCCGGCCTTGATGGCGACCAAAACGTCCATTCTCATCTTCTACCTGTCTCTTTCCAAGTCGCAAAAGGTTTTCCGCTCCGCCATCATTGCGACCATGGTCGTAGTCAACGTCGGCGGCCTGTCATTGACTCTTCTAAATATTTTTCAGTGCAGTCCCGTCAGCGCCGCCTTTTATACCCCTGTCCAGCCACCGCATACCTGTGTCAGCATTGTCACCGTGTATCTCTCCTCGGCGCCCTTGAATATCATCACCGACTTGGCCATCTTCTTTCTGCCTATGCCGATACTTACTGGTACGTAACCCCCGGCGTGCCACTGGCCTACTATTTCCTAACTTGGTTGGTTTTAGGTATGTGTCTTGGAGGTGAATCGGGCTGCCATTTGCTGACTCTCATCTTCCTGTTGTAGGCATGCGACTGCCCCAGAAACAGAAGATTATTCTGGTCATTACTTTTGGGTTCGGTGTGTTTGTCACGATTGTCGATGTGGTCCGTATCTATTATCTGCAGGGCGCGCAAAGAGATCAGCTCCGTGCTAAACAGAATGGCACATACGTGGACGGGTAAGTTACCCTCTGGACACTACGTACCGGCGATGCTTATGCTCATCGTACAACCAGGGCGGATCCGCGCAACAAGACCGACTTTTCGTGGTATGTTTCGTTTTTGTGCATGTGGAGTGCCGTCGAGATCAACACCGGAATCATGTGCGCATGCGTCCCTGCGTTGAAACCTTTGGTTAGGCGATTTCTGCCGCAATGGGTGCTGGACGGAACTGTCCTCGATAAAGCGACAAGCAGAACTAGTAATGACTCGACCAACCCAACGAACGTGACGGCGAACAGGCGGTCAAATTTACCCAGCCCGCCAGTATCACCAAGGGGACTGCCACCGCCAGCCGTTGGCGGTGCGAACGAGCCCATGGAGATGATGGATTTTTTGACCACTCCAGCCATGGATGACATGTCGCATGTGAGCCGCAACGATGCTGTTGCTACCTTCGCCCCGACGGCTCTTACTCGCAGGAACTCGGCCGCCTTCTTTGACTTTGTGGACATGCAGAAAAGAAAGAACATCACACTGAGGACCAGTGGCGAGGCCGTGTTTCCAGTGGCAATGGTCACGATATTGTTCTTCATTTGGGGTTTTGCATACGGCCTCCTGGATACTCTCAACTTTCGATTTGAAAAGGCAGCCCATATGGGTGATGGTCAAACCATTGGCCTGCACAGCGCATATTACTTTGGTTACATTGTTGCGCCACTGACATATGGGAGGCTTGTCTTCCGCCACTGGGGGTTTAGAGCCTGTTACATTATAGGGCTCGTAGTATACGCATGCGGTGCGCTCGTTTTCTGGCCGTCGGCGGTTATCACATCCTTTCCTGCTTTCTTAATTTCAAACTTTATCGTCGGTCTAGGCTTGGCAACATTGGAACTCGGCGCCAATCCGTTCATCGCCCTTTGCGGTCCTCCCGAGTATGCAGAGGCTCGCCTTAGCATGTCTCAGGGCATCCAGGCTATAGGCACAATTGTCTCACATCTTTTAGCCCTGAAGGTCCTCTTCAAATCATCAGCAGACAGCTTGATTGATGTGCAGTGGGCCTATCTCGGGATTTCCTTCTTCAACATCATTCTCGCGGTTGTGTTCTTTTATGTACCATTGCCAGAGGCCACAGACGAGGAGCTGGAGCTTGCATGCGCGCGGATGCCGATACCACGGTACGCTACCGTTGGCACCTCCAACATACGCGTCGTGTGGGTAACGCTCGGCTTGGGGGTATTCGCCATGGTTTGTTACGTTGGCGGTCAAGAAAGCACCTCGACGTCGTTTGCGGACTATCTGGCACGCGTGTCACCTAGCTTGAGTTCTGTCAGCTTTCAAGCTATAGAACATACCGGATTCGCTATATCACGCGCGTTAGCTGCTTTTGCGTGCATTTGGATCAAGCCCCGCTTCATCTTGGCATTCACCTTTGCCGGGGCGGTCGCTTTCGCAGCAGCCGCCATGTCGGGCGGCACCGGTGGCTCTCGGGTAGCTATGGTGAGTGACACCAGATCCTTTTTCGTAGTTTAACACCTACTGACACTACATTCACGTTCAAGGTCGTCATGGTCAAATTTTTTGAAGGCCCCCTATTTCCCTTGATTTACGCGCAGGTGCTTCGTGGCCTCGGAAAGCACACAAAAGACGCTGCGGTCCTGCTTACGGCGGCCATTGGCGGCGGCGCAGTGAGTGACCTCATCCCGCTTGGGGAGATGCGCACTGATGATGTTTTCAGATATTTCCTCCAATCATGTATGCAGTCGATCGTGCACACAATGTACAGTATGCATACTGCGTTGTGATCGCAGCCTATGTCGCCAGCGCGCTCTTCGTAGTGTGGCTCAATGTGCTTCCTTCAACTCGCAAAATAGCGGACCCCGCTCGAGACGAACAGACGAGGAGATAAAGCGAAATAGAGAAGGAAAGGAGAGAGTCGATGGGCTTGGGCGAGAAGGACAAGAGATGGAGCAAGTTCCGGAATATGTGGAGCAGTCACAAGGATCAGCTGCCTTGTGTGGAGCATAGAGAACGGCGTAGTTGGCCAGATGAGCAGGGGGTGATGGCTGCGCTGCAGCATGATAGCTCGCATGTTGAGACTCCTGTATCCCTGAGTTCGAGCCATTCAGAAACAGAGAGTGAGGTTGGCACGGGACAGGCCACGGGCGAGAAAGCGAGCCGGAGCCGAGACAGGAGCAGCTGACACTGGTGAATGGCGCTGGTACCTAAGCGGCTAAGCCGACCGACTTGATGGAAGTTTGCATAGGCGCCCGTCTTCGTCCAGACTCACGAATTTACGCAAGCATGTGGCGTTTGGGAAATACCTTGGGTGGTCTTTTAGTCTCAGAGGACTGTATATACGCCAACTCGACGAGGCCGCAAAGAAGGCGGTTGTGGCACACGCACGCATAGTATGCGGTGTATATTTGGGAGCGGGATTCTGTTCCATTGATACCTCGGTGTCCGCACTACTTTTTGCTCTGTACTACAGTTGATAATCAGCATTTTCACAATGAGCAAACAAGTGCAAAGCGACCTCGGGAAGGCTTGAGTCGTGTGGGCAAAGCATATCCCCGGTCGGAGTAAGAGGTGCGTGCCGAGGTACTTTACCCCACGAAGCGGGAAGCGGGGCTGGGGAAGCGGGCGACCTTTTATCTGGAGCCACTGCCGCCGACACATGTTTCCGCACCGCACGTCCTTTGACATTTTCTTATCTGGCAATTAACACAACCATGGCGCCCCAGAAGCAGCCCGTCTACGTGCTCGGCGTGGGCATGACCAAGTTCATCAAACCGCGCGGCAAGGTCGACTATCCGGAGCTCGGCTTCGAAGCCGGCGTCAAAGCCATGCTCGACGCGCACATCAACTACGACGACGTGGACCAGGGCGTTGCGTGCTACTGCTACGGCGACAGCACCTGCGGGCAGCGCGTCTTTTACCAGTTCGGCATGACGGGCATCCCCGTGTACAACGTCAACAACAACTGCAGCACAGGGTCGACGGGCTTGTACATGGGCCGCACTATGATTGCGCACGGGGCTGCCGACTGCGTGCTCGTTGTCGGCTTTGAGAAGATGTTTCCGGGGAGCTTGCAGACTTTTTTTCAGGATCGGGCGAATCCTACGGGGACCTCGGGTTTGGTGATGATGGAGACGAGGGGGGTTACCAAGGCGCCTGGGGCGGCCCAGATGTTTGGGAATGCGGGGAGGGAGCATATGGAGAAGTATGTTCTTCTTTTTTTTGTCTCTGCATTGCCACTGATACGTCCCCATCACTTCCATGTCTTGTCTCTACTCACCACTAATACGTTCCCATCATATCCATGCTTTGTCCCTACCTCACCACTAATACGCTCGCATCATATACATATCTTATCAAGACTTCTCCACTAATGATTACAGGTACGGTTCCACGCTCGAGGACTTTGCTGAAATCGGCCGCGTCAACCACGCCCACTCCAAGAACAACCCCTACTCTCAATTCCAAGACGAATACACGCTCGACCAAGTCCTCAAGTCGACCATGATCCACGAGCCCCTCACGAAGCTGCAATGCTGCCCCACTTCCGACGGCGCGGCCGCCGCCGTCCTCGTCTCGCAATCCTTCCTCGACAACCGCCCAGAGCTAAAGTCGCAAGCCATCCTCATCGCAGGCCAATGCATGGCCACGGACCGCCCACAGCTCTTCAACCGCAGCGCCATCGAGCTCATCGGCTACGGCATGAGCGAGCTCGCAGCCCAGACGGCCCTCGCCGAGGCAAACGTCAGCCCCCTCGACGTCAACGTCTGCGAGCTCCACGACTGCTTCAGCGCAAACGAAATGGTTACCATTGAAGCGCTCGGCCTTGCGCCCCGCGGCAAAGCCCACGAACTCGTCCGCAAAGGCGGCATCACGTACGGCGGCCAAGTCGTCATTAACCCCAGCGGCGGCCTCATTTCAAAGGGCCACCCGCTCGGCGCCACGGGCCTCGCCCAGTGCGCAGAACTCGTCTGGCACATGCGCGGCTGGGCCAACAACCGCTCTGTCCCCGACACAAAGGTCGCGCTGCAGCATAACCTGGGACTGGGCGGCGCCGTCGTCGTCACCGTGTATAAGCGGGGGGATGGGAGTGCGGCGCAGGATGTGAGCAGTGAGGAGGTGGCGAGGCGGACGGGCTTGGGGTATAATCCTGCGGTTGAGGCCAAGGGGTTTACGAGGGAGCAGGTTGATCAGGTGAGGAGTCGGAAGGCGAGGAGTGATTGGGCGTTGCAGGATACGGAGGCGAAAGTTGAGGCGAGGTTTTAGTTTTGGCATGGGCTGAGGGGTTTGTGTGTGTTGATATTCAAGGCTGTGGGGGAAGGGGAGGGGTCAATCTAGGGGTAGCTATCTGAAATTGGTTGATTTTGTATATTGTTGTAGGCTAGTAAATTTCATAGGGTGTGGAGTTACAGCTGTGGAGTTACAGCACTCTTCCTTCCATTTTTCAGTTTTGTTTCGTTCCAAGACAGTAAAGAATTCGTCTTTTTCCTTCTTCCTTCGGCCAGAAATCATACAGTCACACTTGGAGGCCATCATTATTCATCAAGTCCCGCTACCCACTATCCCAAATAATGTATTTTATTGCGCTTCATACGTTGGACGAGTTACTTGCATGACGTTAACTATTAACCCTATGCAAGTCATATCCCTAGCGCCACGCTAAACACATTCTAAATCCCCCTACCTACGACTACCACCGGGTTGTCAGGTGGACTCGTGGACGGGTTTCCGTCACGTGATTATATAAGCGCCCGGCCCGGGCGGATATTCTGGCGCTACATCCTGCACGTGACGGAAACCCGACGGGTCTGACCACTTCTCCTTTCTAAAAACCCACACCCCCGCCCCTTTACACCTTACATCCTACACACGTGTCCCTGAATAAACCATTGTACACAAGCCAAGCCAAGCCCAGGGATACTCCTATCTCCGCCTCTCTCTCGGATTTCCTCCCCCTTGATCCCCGATCCCTTTTTACCCAAGACCTCAGATCTCGCTTAGATATATACACCGTATGTAGATGTAGATGCAATACTAGTATCGACGACCCTCGTTTCTAGCTGGTTGGTTGGTTGGTTGGTTGGGCGGCTCGGATGCGTGTCCTATTTTGAGTGGGGGGGTTACTTACTTGTAGTATATATATGGTGATGGTTGCTTGCGTATCTTGTAGGGAAGGGAAACGTCTGAGGTATACATACCTACCGTGAGGGATGGACGATGGACTTTGGTACCCGTGGACCATGGTACAGCTCGTGATCGACTCCATCATGACGGGCCGATTTGCACATGCTCTGTCCCCGAACGGTCGCCAAACCAGTCTCCAGTGTGTCCAACAGTCAGTTACTGAACGTTTTTTGGCCTTTTTTAAGTGAACACTGCCGTCACGTGGCTACTGACTGTACTGTCGACTAGGGGTGTTACACTAGTTGCTGTCACCTAACAGTAACTGCTATTATATGCCTACTAACTATACTGTTAGGGGCAGTAACTATAGTAAGTACACAGTACCTTCCTATAATAGCTAGCGTTCACGTGTTAATTCACGTGTCAATTCACATATTAACTCACATATCAACTCTTTATAGGCACCTAGGCGCCTCCTAGGCTTACTTACACGTTAATTCACACGTTAATTTACACGTATTACCTAATTAGGCAAGTTCAACAGTCTTACTGTAGTTACTAGTATATTACTGTACAGTCGGTCACTGCCCTAACATGCCTAACTACTGTACTGTCCACCAACAGTAAGTGAACAGTCAGTGACCGGCAGTAAGACTGACTATTGGACACACTGCCAGTCTCATTGCTTTACTTGATTCACTGCGTTCTTTAGCACACCCACTGCTTTCCCTCACAGCGTTATACCGTGTACCGAGAGTGCGCGAAGTCTTCTTTCAGATAGGATGGACGATGGATATAGAACGGGGTTTAGAATGGCTGAGTCTTGAGGAGGGTGGGATGATGGGTTTTATGTGGGGATAAATGGAAGGAGGAATGCTGGGTCTCACATGAGGATAAATGGGGGGTGTGACGATGTGAGGTGCACGGGTACATGGCTTGGGTAAGCCATATACACACTCACTCGACCCGTGCGCCTGACTGGCTTGCTTTACAAATGATGAAGGACAGACTCCCAAGGGACGGACGGACGGAGGGAGTACGTACCGTACCTCTTTCTCTCTCTCTCTCTCTCTCTCTCTCGCACCAGACAGACTTCACAAAACTCCTTGAACACTACTCTCCATTCTTCTACCCGGTGCGTCACGTCACGTCACGTCGGCATCATATAATGGAGGGCTTCTACCGCACTACTGTGTTTGGGAAGTTTGTCCAGCTTGTTTCTGGGAATACACGCTTGCAGTATCTGGATGAGATTTATGGGGAGTTGTGGAAGGTGGGTGTTGGTGATGGTGGGGGTGGGGGTGATGGTGGTAGAAGGGCGTTGGATGGGGGACGGACGCAAATGCAAACGCAAGATGGAAAAGAGCAAGGAGAAGCCACCCGAGACTCGGAGGCATCTTCTGGACGCCACGATCCTGGTATAGGAGACAACGTGCTGCTCGTAGGCTGGTACGGTGCAAACGATGCCGAAGTAAGTACCTCGTACAACACCCAACCGACATGCACCCAGCCGCCCACCCCTTCCCCATCCATGGCTGACAACTTACCACCCCCAGAATCCGTAAAACTGGCCCACGAAATGCAAACTCTTGATACTGGCGCAGATTTTCGTTCTCAACTTTGCCATCTACATTGGCAGCTCCATCTACGTGCCTGGAGAGGCCGACATCATGGCTGAGTTTGGCGCGAGCGAGACTGTGGCTACGTTGGGTCTGTCGATGTATACAGTGTATGTCAGCTCCACCAAGAACAACATAACAGCTTCATATGGAAAGAAGAATGCGATCCACTGACACACCATCTCACCAGTGGATACGGCCTCGGCCCCATGCTCTGGTCGCCTCTCTCCGAAATCCCCAGCATCGGTCGCAGCACCATCTTCTTCTGGACGCTCCTCCTCTTCGTATTGCTCCAGCTCGACGTCGGGTTTGCCCCCAACATGGCTACCTTCCTCTTCCGCACTATTACTGGCTTCGTTGGTAGTCCGTGTCTGGCGACTGGGGGTGGCACCATCGCTGATATGTACGAACCGGCGCAGATACTGGTTTGGATCTGTTGCTGGTCTATGTTTGGGGTTTTGGGTCCCATATTTGGGCCTTTGATAGGGGGGTACGTCGCGCCTGTTAAGGGGTGGTCGTGGACGATATGGATTTGTGAGTCACCCCCTCCCCCTGAGAGCAGCATGCAACAAGCACAGACACACACGTATACTTGCCCAACCCAAACAAACCAGTCACATGGCTCTGCTCCGCCGTCCTAACCACCATGTTCTTCCTCCTTCCCGAAACCAGCGCATCCAACATCTTCCACCAACGCGCCCAACGCCTCCACCTCACCAAAAACCCTCGCCTCAAAAGCCAAAGCGCCTTCAATTCCGCCAACCTGACTCTCACCCATCACCTCCGAACCCTCGCCCGCGCCTTCACCCTCACTTTTTCGGAACCCATCGTCTTCCTCATGGACCTCTACACCGGCCTCCTCTACGGCGTCCTCTTCATCTGGTTCGAATCCTTCCCCCTCGTCTTCGGCCAAATCTACGGCTTCGACGTCCCCCACCAGGGCCTCGTCTTCCTCGGCTCCTCGCAACCACATGCCTCACAGCCCCGCTGCTCGTCCTCTGGCTCCGCGTTAGAATCACGCCCCTCCTCACCCCCACCACTAACTACCTTACTATTACGCCTTTCAAACCGGAGATGCTCCTCCCGCCCGCCTTCGCAGGCTGTCTCGCCTTCCCCGTCTGCCTCTTCTGGTACGGGTGGACGGCCCGCGCCAGCATCCACTGGATCGTGCCCATCATAGGCGCGTCCTTGTTCGGCGTCGGCATCGTCACCTTGTTTAATTCCGTGTTTAATTATTTGGCTGTCGCGTAGCCGCATGAGGCGGTGTCGGTTTTTGCGGGGCTATGTATTGTATTTGTATTTTCTCATCTACGCACTGTGCTTGGTTGTGTATCTACCTACTTACTTACGTACACGTACACGTACACATACACGTTCACATACACCCTGCTCCCTTTTTGCTTTTTCCTTTTCCTGACTCTGGCTGACAAGATGTTATTTGCCTGCGACACAGAACGCCCTCTTCCGCGCCGCCTTTGGCGCCAGTTTCCCCCTCTTTGTAAGTAACCTAAACCCTCCTTCCTTCCTTCCTCCCCACTTTCTCTCCCTCCGTGCCCTTCCTCCACACCCAAACCAACTACCCAACTAATTGAACCCCCCAAAACACAGGCCCGCACCTTCTTCCACGCCCTCGGCATCGGCCCCGGAAACTCCCTCCTCGGCGCCATCGCTACATGCTTTATCCCCGTGACAATTGTCTTGTATCGCGTAAGTCCGTCCGGCTGTCCGGTCCTACTCCTCCTCCCTCCCCGTCCTCCCTTCTATTCGCTTGTTCGTTTTTCATGCATGTCATGAATGAGCTCTCTTCTTGTCCGACCGTTTGTCTGACTACGGCGTACCATCTAGTACGGAGCCTCCATTCGTCACATGAGCAAGAATGTGCGCCATGATGTGTGAAATGAATGAGGGGAGTGGGATGGGATGGGATGGGATGGTTAATGTGGGTTTGTTTGTAAGGACGAGGTTGCATGTGACCACCATAGATAGACGTAAATCCCCCTCGCTGCAAAGTAAGCAAGGCAGTACTAAAAGTAAGTAACTATATTGAAACACCCATCCGAGCCCACTAACTAGGAACGAGTCCATATCCGCGCGTTACTCTACTCCACTTACTCTAGGACGTACCATCATAATAATTTCCATTCAAGTCTTTAACATGTTAGGTAACAAGGGTAATTGGGGATAAGCTAGGTCTAAATTTAAGGGCTGAGTAGAGAGATAGGGATAGCCGTGGGCTTTGCGTGCGATGGTTCCAGGCTGAGTCGGGAGCACGTGTGTAGGGATGTAAGAGGGGAATAGGTTAGGTTAGGTGGGGATAATTATCACACACACAAACAAAGAGTTTACTAAAAGGTAGGTAGGTAGTAGTCGGAACAAGAATAGGAACAAAAGACAAGATTGAAACAAAACTTCTTACTACTTCATCTTACGAAAAGAGGAAATATAAACATAATAATAATACTCTGCCATTGTCTAAGGATATATACATAGTCAATTAAGCAGAGGGCTCTGCTTTTTTTGTGATATCATTTGAGATGAAAACCTGTCGTCCTACCCTAGGTAGAAAATCTAACACCACACACACATACATAGTCATCAAATCCCCCAAAACAGATAGGGACAGAAAGCAATAGAAACAAAACGTATTGCTACAAACGGATCCCAAGAGTACAAAATAACTACAAAAAACTCAAGACTTCTCCCTCGCAGCCATTCTCCGATTCCTATCGCTCCCACTCGCTTCCCCGTCACTACTCGCTCCGCCCAAACTAAACGTCGAATCATTTTGCGGAACTGCCCCCTCTTTCTCGCCACCGTGCCCGTTAGCCTGGCCATTCAGTGGTTGCTTCTGCCGCCCGCCGTCCAAGTCATCCAGTTCCCTCTCATCAAAATCCGCCGCTTCGACATCCCGTCTTCGATTTTCGCCCCGCCGTCGAAAGTTGTCGAGCCCCATGCCCATAATAAGCGACTCCCGCCCTTCGTCGCCATCCACGTTCTTGTAGCCAGCTCGCCGGCGGCGGTCGCGCCAAACGAAGAAGCCGAAAAAACCGGCAATGATGACCACCACAACAAGAGCAACTTCGCCAGAGCGGTAGTAGGCCTTCCATTCGGCTTCTTTGAGCTCCTTTGTTTTGTCTTCCTCCGCCTTGGTCGAGTTGGGGTGATCGCCAACACTCACCAACGGTCCCTTTTCGCCGTCGATGCGGCTATCGGACGGATTGCCGCCAATGGCACTAATGTCCACGCCCATGAAGCGATCGAGCATGTCCCGCGTACGCCTCGGGTAGTCGAAGGGGACCATGTGGCTCGAGTTGTAAAACTTGACATAGGTAAGGTTTCGGGCCTCTTGGTACGTGCCCGCCGCCTCGCCTTCAAAAGTCCAATCCTGACGCGGTGCTACAACACCGGGAGAGATTTCGAACCCTGTCCCGCCGTTCCATGACATCCTATCGATCAAAGCCTCTGTGCCGAGGTGGTTGCAAATCAGGTCTTTATCTCCCGAGAACAGAACCATTGGCACCTGAGCCAGAAGCTCGGGCAAGAATTTGATCGAAGGCTGGCTTTTTTTGGCACGGAAGTGCACAGAAACGGCGCCATTGCACTCCGTCCAGCCGGTATTTTTATCCGAGTTGATGTGCAGGGCCTTGATGACGTCCGGCTGGCGTAGCCACGGAGTGACGGCTGCAAGATCCGGGGGCCAGTTCATTCCGCACGAAGAGTCGTCTCGGAGTCGTACGTCGTACATGTTTATGCATGCTTGCGTCGGGTCTCCTTTGTTATTTGAAGTCTCTCGAAGAATTTCCGTCATGATGATCTCGCAGTCTGGGGTATCGACGGAATCCTTGGCGCCGTCGTTGAGTAACTGGACACATGCAGACTGCAGCCTCTCCACTCGTTTAGCCGAGGCGCTATCGGCTTGCAAAAGACCCATTTCGTAGGCATAGGGGAGGTATGCGAGATACTGATCGACTGGGGAAATCCAGCCATTGCCGATGAGGAGGCCCTTCAAAGGCCAAACCTGCGCTGGGGCTTTCTTATTTCGCTCAAGGATGGCGCGAGCAATGTACGGAATGTGCTGGCCAGCGTACGATTCACCGGCGATGTAGAGCTGTAGTCTGTCAGTATGCATGAAGCTGGGCGTGTTTCCGGCGCACCTACATCGTCGTGTTCGTATTCTGGGAAGAGGGCGAACCACTTCTCCAGGAAAACGATGAACTGGGCCGCCATCTCATCGAGCTCGGAAAGGTAGCTATCCGTGCTCACGTAGCTGAAGCCGGTTCCGACGGGCTGGTCCACAAAGAGCAGGTTTGCAAACTCGTCCCACGAGCCGTTGTTGTACTGCAGCTTGCCGCCTTCCATCACGCGGTAGGGGCCAATTTCCATCAGGGCGCCGTCCAGGCTGCTGCACCCGGGACCGCCGTTGAGCCAGATGACGGTGCGCTGCTTGTTCGCGATGTGGCGGTTCTGGTAGTGCCAGAAGAACAGATGGCCGTTGTGCTCGGCATCGACCTCGATGTGCCTGGCGTCGTGTCAGCTTGGGCGGGTGCTTCCAGGTTGCTGGCTGGGAGGGGGGCGCGGCCTACCCGGCGTGCATCTTCAATAGCGGCTCTGGTGCTCCCGGCAGCGAACGCACAAAGTAGTCGGCCTGCGTCTTCTCTACCTTCACTGCGGCGCTGGCCGGCAGCCACGACAGCGAGGCGGCCAGGAGGGCGGCCAGGAGAGCGGGCCGCCAGCGCGACGGGGCGGGCGTGAAGAGCATGGTGCGTGTGTGGTGGGTGGACGAGGCCGTCGTCGCTATCGCATGGGGCCTCTCGTGGTCGTCTCGCGACACGTTGCAGAGGCACGAGGATCGGGATAGGTAGGTACTACTATAGGCGGGCAGGAAGAATATCGGAGCCCGGCGATCCCAAGGAATTAGGGATTAGGTGGCAGTGGCCGTACGCGTACCTAGATGCAGCGCTGCAGGGGGTCCGCGGGGCGGAACAACGTGCAGGCGGTACAGTCAGCGCCAGCTGGCCAATGAGGCAGCCCGCGCCCGCCCGGCTCGCTGCCTCTCCGCCGCCCTCGGCGTCTCACCTCTCAAACACACTCACGGCTCTAACGCCTCGTCTGCTAGTACCGCGCTGATCACTGATCATGGCTACACTACATACACAGCCTTCACAAGAGGTCGTCGAGCCCCTTTGCTGAATCCTTGACAATGAGATCGACCATGCCCTGTTGCCGGTAGATGAGCTGAAGATTCCAGACCATGGTGAGTGTGTCTGCGCGAGCCTTACCTCTGGCATGATCGCCTGTCCGTCTTTGCCCACCACGTAGCGAAACGGCATCTCGGTGCTTTCGTTCTTGTTGATCTTGAGCTCGGGATGGTCCACATAGGGGATTTTGTCAACGGGTACTGCGACGCGTCAGCATCCCTCATGGCGAGCTCCCCCTTAGCTCCGCGGAACCTACTCCTGTCCTGCACCACCATTCTCGTCACACGTACGGCCGTGTCGGTCGTCATCTGTACAGGTCCTAGACGACGCCCCTGATAGCCCTTCTTGCGCAGCTCCGAGGTTCGATCTGCCATGGCATCGTGTCAGTAGGTAGCTGGTGGCAGCGGTGCACTTCTTCCACGCCGCAGCACACACACCTCGAGGCGGATCGTCACCTAAGCAGAGTGAGCCATAAACATTTCCGACGTAACTCGCGGCGTAGACGTACCAAGAATGCCGCCGAACAGGAAAATGTCAAAGTCAGCGCCATCCTCTGGGCCGAGATCGTCGGACGCGGAGGGGTCGAGCAGGCACACTCTGTCCTTGCGGTCGGCGTAGATGTCCTCGATGCCTCTCGTCTCGACGTGCAACCCCTTGGCCTGCTGCAGATTGGACGGAAGCTTCAGCGAGGTGGGGACCGAAGACAGCAAAAACTGTGCGCCCGCTGCGTGGCATTCAGCTGCAATGGCCGAGTACTCGAGCGACGACCATGCCTCGAGCTCTGGATCCAGGTGCTCGACCACAAAGGTCTTGCCCGGCAGGGGACTGAGGCTGGCCATTTGGACGGTAGATAGAATGCAGCAAGTTTGGACTCGCACACGCTGCAGGGCACGACAGCGGCGATGTCACGTGAGCATGTGTGGGTTGTTCGGCAGAACCACGGGTCCAGGGCGCGACGTTCCCTAGTTAGGCATTGCTCGCGGGGTCCTGGTGCTTGTCGAGCAGCAACGTCCAACGGTCCGCAACACGCAACACGCAACTCCCAACTCACCATACGTCTACCTGGGGAGCTTGAAACCATCGACTTGGCCTAGCAGCCGAACGCAGCATGAACCCCCATCAGCAGAACAAAGTGGACATCAGCGTACGTCCCCGCAGCATTCCGTGCGCCGGCTGCACGGCTCCCACACAGGTCTCCTGACGTGACCAACAGAAACTGTCCCCCGACGAGGCGAAGCTCTTCCGCCTCTATGGCAAGCTGCCCAACAAGAAAGACCTGCTGCAGAACAAGCTGAAGGTACACGCCTTGCCCATTGAAGTTCTCGCGGTGCCCCGCTGATCGCTACCCCGCAGGAGCGCAAGTACTTCGACAGCGGCGACTACGCCCTCTCCAAAGCCGGCAAGGCCTCTGACAGCGGTGTCACCTCCATCGGCCGCGAGCACCCCGTACCCGAGAAGATCCCGCATATCGCACCACCCGCACACAATGGACAGACGCAGACGCAGACGCAGAACGGCCAAGACAAGGGTGTTGGCAGCGGCAGCCCCGTGAAGGAACACACGTTCCTGCACCGCGAGACCAGCTTGAACCGGGAAACGTCGGCTGAGGACTTCGAAGAGGAGGGCCGCAAGGAGGACGCTGCACAGGCATAGCCGCTGTGCGCACGTCCTGGTTTTATCTTCTGTGAGTCACCCTGGACACGCCCCGCATGCGAGACACGTGCTAATTGCAGCCATGCTTTCAGCCTCTTCGAACTACCTCGGCTTGCTCCGGTCGACTGACATCTCGATGCGGCCCCGCCGTATCCCACCACGGCCTTGTTTACTTGGGAGACTTTGGGTGGACACCGGCGTTCTGGCTTGAAATTGATTGTGTAGACGACATGCTATGTTCGTGCTTGCACGCAGGGTTTTCTTTATTCCGGTTGTCTGTTGACTCCTACGCTGGGCTGTCCAGTCCTCTCCTGGCTTCCGCCGCGCATGGATTAGGGACAGTGTATGGCAAAGGCACGGTCGAGATTCGGTTCATGTATAGTTTGGTTTCCGCAGTAGCAGCTGTGAGTTGGACATGATCAGATGGGTATCTGAGCTTGGTGGTGACGGCCGCGAAGTGCGTTATGATATGGGAGTAGCTGGAATTTGTAGCTATGCAGATAGGGAATGATTTTGTCTCTCAAAATTTCTACGGGGCGCTTGGGCGCTGCATCTCTCTCTCCCTCTCTCTAGAGGACAGCGCCACCAAATAGTAATGGCCGTCGGGGCTGGGATTTGTTCCGCTCGTTAGCGACCTGTTAGAGGGTTGTCTAACTCTAGATGCATCAAGGTATAGTGTCCGTGACAGGCGATTGAGAAGAATCAAGGCAAATGAGGCACGGCGATGGGGTGATTGGTCAAGTTGGAATAGTCTGCTTGTCTTGGTATGCTACAGAGGTATACTTATTATTCTCCGTCATTTGCTTGCTCTTCAGATGAGCTTTCGCCATCTTCATCTTCGGGTCCGGTCTCTCCTTTAGCCTGCCCTTTAGCCTGCCCTGTATCCTGCCCTTTACCCTGCCCTGTATCCTGCCCTTCACCCTGCCCTTCTATCTGCCCTTTTGCCTGTTCCCTAGTCTGTCCTTCGCGCACTATGTGTTGGGTCTGCACATGTGTACTTGGGAGTTGCGGCTGTTGCATAGCCTGAGACCCGTGAGCCTGAAACCTTTTAAGGATTCCCGGAGGTCTCTGAGACGCACTCCTGGCTTTCTTCTCGGGCGACCTCGAGCGTTGCGTGTCCGAGTCCGACTCTGGCGGGCTGTGTTGTTTTAGTTGGCTGGTCTCTGGGCCCTGTGACCTGCCTCTCGGGTTTTCTGGCACGACACTGCGGCTTGGCGACACGGATCTTGAGCGTTCTGGCATATTTGATATGATCGGTGGCCGGGAGTCTTGCGCCCTCTCGTCTGAGACTTCCGAGATGGATCTCGGGGTGTTCGAACTGTCTTCTGCGAGCCTTGGCCTGCCTCGTGGACGGCCTGAGCCCTTCGGCCTACCTCTTTTGCCGCTCGGCTTTGCTCTTGCACTTTCCGAGTTGCCTTGTTTCATCTTGTCAAGAATTCTGCTCCATTGAGCAGGGGTACTCTCATTGTCAGGGATGGGTACCACCACAGACGGTGCCCGAGCGGTCCCTGCTTGTTGCATACCCAATTCCTTTTCAAAGCTAGACCCAGGCCTCTCTCGTGGACCCGACGGATTTATGGCTTGGCGAGCAGTACCTGCATTGTTGTCGCCATCGTCATCGGCATCATTGCCATCGGTACCAGCTGCTCCTGCCTGAGTACCAGTACCAGCACCAGTACCAGCACCAGTACCAGCACCAGCACCGGCAGCCGGAAGATCAGCGACCCTAGTATCAGCTCCAGTTGGCTGGACTGGCGTCTTCTTCTTCGTCTTCCGCTTCTTCGAAGGTTTGCTCTTGTTGCCTTCGCCTTTCTCTGTAAACCTGCCACAATCCTCAGGAACACGAGGGATGTCGGGCCAGAACATCCCATCAGCCCACGGAGGCATCTTGTTGTTGAACTTGTCGCAAGCACTGCGATGTGCTACAACTGACGAATCTTTGCAATCAGAAGACTCCGTGGGATGGTTCAGCCCGCAGTTGATACATCCCGGCTGATTGTTTGGGCAGTGCTTCTTGTCATGATCTTTGTCATGGACTTCCTTCCCACAGTGTAAACACCTCGCCGGAAGGTTGTTGTTCGGACAGTCATCAGCCATATGACCCGGCTCCCCGCAATGTCGGCAAAAATAGGGCAACGAGCGCATGTCAAAAGGCCTGGAATCGAGTCAATAATGGTAACAGAACAACCACTCTGAGGTAACCCACCTTGCATATACCAAATTGTTATTGAAATAGAAGGCTTTGCTAGCGGCTTCCGCTTCCTTGATGCTGTTGACCCTCCAGAGGAGTTTACCACACCGATACTGCGCTGCTTGAACGTTGATTTTGGATTCGGCACGCCAACGTGGAACGTGTTCCATCAAGTTTTCCTTTATCTCGCTGGAGAGGGGGTCGAAATGGAACAGCTGTATCCAGATTTGATCTTTCACCATGTGCGAGTTGCTAAGCTCCAGATACTGGGGTATTAATGGCAGATCGACGTGGTTGAGTAAGTTTTGGTAGCCCCGCTCGCAATCGACTTCTAACCACAGCTGTTTACTATGTTCCCTCCACCGTGCGGTTACTATGTGGGAAAATGGCTCCCCGTACTTGTCGAGCCGTTTGACCAAGTCTGCACTAGCCAAATTTTCCACGATGACAACGTCTTTCGAATCGACGTCGAGCTTGAGCGTCGGCATCACTGAGCCACCGGGGAGTTCCCATGTTTTGCCCTTGATAAGCTGAGCGGTTCGCTTCGCCTGCGTCGTTTGTTCCG
The DNA here is from genome assembly GCA_014281115.1 of Laburnicola sp. R22_1. Lineage (NCBI taxonomy): Eukaryota > Fungi > Ascomycota > Dothideomycetes > Pleosporales > Didymosphaeriaceae > Laburnicola > Laburnicola sp. R22_1. The sequence goes on from JACONQ010000013.1 coordinate 1,855,376, forward strand.
GCTTTTGAATATTCGTCGACATGAAAACTTTTACTGCGGCGAGCCCATTTTTCATTTCCTTGGTTTCGTCAGAGAGGCGCTTGGTTTCGTTAGTGAGCTCGGTGACAAGATGGAAAAAACAATTGAGGGCAATTTCCAAGCGATCGATCTGCGAAGGCTCGAGGCCTGGAGCATCATGTGATTGTGAAAAGTTCTGGAAGCCAGAAGCAGGATTGCCTGTCGCTGCCTGCGTCGTGGAATCGGCAATGTTATCGTCCGTCATTAGCGCATCGACCATTTGCTCATCGAAAGTGCCGTAATCGTCATCTTCGCACATGTCGGCGAGTACATTAAATGGTTTGTCACCCCAGGGCAAAATGTGGCTTGTGTCTTAACACTCGAGAAGAGCGCAGGTCGGAGGTTGTGACCTAGGGATGGAAGGTGTAGCTGAGAAATCAACGAAGTAGCCCGGGCACAAAACTGTAGCTCAAACGTGAGGGCTTTGTGGATGTCGTACAGCCAACTATTCGATTCAGTACCGGGCGTCGGAACAGCACAACTGCCCCTACTCAAGCGGTCATGTGGCATCCCCTCATTATCGGCATTTTTTCCCTTATGCGGGAATCCCACATGCACATATGGATAGTGCGAACTATCAATCCCCAACAGCAGCGGCACAGCTGCTTCGCGGGCTCGTTGCATCGGGCTGCAATGTCACATGCATCCATGAGACGGGTTATGGCCCAGACGCTTCCTGTACGTAGTGCTCACCGCTGTTCTCACCGCGACTTTTCTCTACCCGCGGGATTTCTCGCGATTGGTCTCCCTAATGTACGTGGCACACGTGCACGCATCAACACTTTTAGCGCCACGACTGATGTAGGCACCGGGGAGGGCATCCGTAGCTTGGGTCTAATAACTTTCATTCGCTTTTACTCGTGGCAAAACATCGCAATACTTCCGTCTGTCCCGATTTTGCCGTTGCCCGTGTCTTGAGGCAATTGTTTCGCGGCGGCGTTCTTCCCCCTTCGGCGGGCTCCCTATCTCAGTCGCTGCAGGGCTCCGACGAGCTGGCCGGACTCAACGCATACAGCAGGGTACAACTCGCGCAACACCAACGGGGTAAACGTAGCTAAAGTAGTGAACTGGCTTGAATCACTTTCATTATCTCATCAAAGTTCAAAGTGGTCATCACACAATGGGCCATCGATCATCAACTGTAGTGTATGGTGTGAAATTGTGAAATTGTGATTAAACGAGCGCTATTCCTTCACATCTAGGTTCTTCCGACGTGGAAATTGATGCTTCTCCTTCTTCACCTGGTCAAACTGCTCGATGCCGAAATACTGAATAGCCCAGGACGTGGCGACCTCGATGTATTTTGTCATCAGCAATGTGAAGTCGACGTGCGCTCTACACTCTGCCATCAGCATCTTTCTGGGTTCATTCAACGCCGTACAGTGGAGGAAGAGATGCTCAGCCGTATGTACGTGCTTGGAACACTTGGGACACGTCCTGTCCGTGATTCCCCGAGAGTAACGCCAGATCGGGTTGCCGTTCAAGGGGATATTGCCGGTCCTGATGAACACAGCCATCGTGGCTTGTTCTCGGTCGAGTTGCGAGTACAACGAGAGAGTATGGTGGTCGAATGGATTTTGGTGGGCCAGCTGAACACGTTTACCCTCATAAGCATCGCGAAGTGCTTCCTCTTTGAATTGTTGAACACACAGTGCCATTGCTTGCAAATCCCAGTAGCTCTTGATCAACTCAGCACGCTTCTCTGATGATTGGATGCCACGTTTCAAAACTTCCAAGTCGACTTTCAATTTGTCTTCCACCTTCTTCTGCGACCGCTCGAATTCTGCCGTCTCGTACGAGTAGTACTTTTCCTTGAATTGTTCTGCAGAGAGCTCGGTCGACTTGTAGATCTCTACCATGTGTTTTTCGGCTAGCAGGCACAGGCGCTGGTAGGGATGTTCCTCCATGAGTTCGACATACATGTAACGTGGCGCGGTTTTCTTTGTTCCTCTCCATGTGACATCGGGACTGAATCGGTAGTCGTACAATGACCGATAGAAGTCGGATGTGAGGAATCGGCAGCGATGGCTCATGGCTTGGGCGTAGAGTTTGTAAACGACATCATATACATGCATCTCTGCCCGTAGTAGGATACTCTTGCTTGCTGGTCGTGCACCTCCGAGGGGGAGCATACACTCAGTCTGTATCGATCTCAGAAGTGTGATGGCAGGTCCAGAAAGACCGTAGGTGAGGGCTGGCTCCTTGAACGAGCCGTGGCGAGCTTCGTTGTGTGCATCGTAGATGAACCAGGCTGGCGCGGCATATGTCAATCGAGGTAGAATCTTGAAATGCCACAACAAGCGGTTTTGAACGTAATTAGCACCCCAAGTTGGGCCCGTGAAACCCCGGAAGAGCGACAAGTCCACGCGGACCCTACGTTGTAGCTGGTAATAGTTAGACGATTCCACTGAGATATGGTGGTGACTTGCCTCTTCGATGTGCGGTATAAATGTCAGTCTTTTGTCAAGTCTGACTCCTAACACGTCCAAGTACTCTTCTGGACAAATATCCTTGCGTTCTTTGGCGGTAAGATTCCTGAATTCGGGTATGTCAGGGAGAAGGTCGCATTTCAACGCTTCTCCCATGTTTCGAGTCCAGGGTTTCACAAAGTGGAAAACATGATATTTCTTGGGTGAAAACTTGAGGTTCAGGTCTTTCGCTGTCGTGAATAGTAGTCCGTGCACCTCCTCGAATATGGTGCAGATGCGTTCTCGAGAATCAGCTGCAATCAGCATATGCGTGTCGTCGACGAAAGCAGACCAGACAAGCGTTCGCTGTGGGTGTCCGGCTTGGTGCTTCTCGACTAGGATAGCGGCGTAGAACAGGAAGAGGAGGGAGGAAAGAGGACTGCCCTGGGGTATGCCAACGTTGATCCAGTAACTGCTTCTTCGCATTTGGCATTACCGGGTAAACGCACTTGTGTACGGCGATCCGAAAGATAAGACCACACGAAAAGAACGATCCAGTCTGGCATCTTCTTCTCAATCAGGAAATCGGGGAGTTTTGTTCGCACAACATGGTCATAAGCACCTGTTAGGTCCAGACAGAACTGGGTGACGTAACGATCGCACAACCAGTTCTTCTGAACAAAGTTGATAATGTGCTCAAGGGACTGGGTCGTGCTTTTACCAGGTGTACCGAATTGAATGCTCGGGAGAAGATCCGGGAACCATTGGAAGACGGCCTTCATGCGATTGCTAACGACACGCTCCAGAAGCTTGGCGATACAATTCAAGAGCGCTATAGGACGGTAGGACTTCGGATCGTCTGCGGCTTTTTTGGGTTTTCGAATGGCGAGTATAATCTGTTCTTTGAACTGGGCGGGATGGACCCTCAAAGAAAGCAACTTGTTGAAAATGTGCGTTTGATAAGGAGCGAGGGCCTCCCTGCACATCTTCAGTGCGTCGTACGCAACACCATCTGCCCCGAAGGCCTTGTGAGTCGACGCCACTTTGAGCATGTCTTTGAACTCATCCTTCAGCAACTGGTCGTCTATCACTTGAAATTGCTCTCTGTTGGGATCTAGGTACGGCCGGGGAAGATCCACCGGTGATTTGGCTGTGCCTGCTGGATCGGAGGTGGAATCCTGTATTTGAATCGTGAGCAATCTTCATCAGACGGCTGAAGACGGTGAGAATGGACAAGGGGCTTCGACTTGCTAGGGCGATCATGCAAGAAGCTGGTGTGGAGAAAAAGAAAAGAGATTTGGGCTTACCGTCGTTGTGTTGGTTTCAGTTACTGGAACCCATCCGTTTGGATAAACGGCATCGACAATCGCTGTGGCCTTCTTTGGTCCCTCAGTGATGGTCTCTTCGCCCACCTTGAAGTCGGGAGGCTGTTCCATCCCTTTCGGAAGAGCGTTAATTGTCGTTCTCTTTAGGACGCGGAAAAGGCCGTCCTTTTTGCTGATTGCTTCTTCGAACGGGGTCTTTCCCGTCTTTTTGCTCCGTCGCTTCTTGGATCGTTGGCGGGGTTTCTTTTGCTGCGGCTCGTAAAATACTAAGGTTGGAACATAGAATTTGATGGCAGGAACCAGTACGTCATCGATAACTTGGCTCTGCATCTTCACCGCTGCACGCTCATCCTCTAGCTCTGGGAGTTCAGTCGGTGGACCGAACAGCGCCTCCAACTTCTCCTCGACAAATTCCTGAAATTGTTGTCTGGGTGTTTGCTTCCATACAAAGCCAGTCTTCACGGGTCGTTCAGTGTTGACCTTGACTGAAAATCTCGAAGGGCAGTGATCTGAGTCGAACCCCGGAACGTTGTCGAGTAACTGGTAATCGGAATCATGATCTATCCACGCCTCTATAAACACCACGTCAAGTACACTATGGTATTGTGAGGACTTTCCCCTCTTGCCACGCGAATAGGTTGCTACGCCCTCCTTATTTTTGCAGATCATGTTAAGGTTGTTCATTGCGGTAACGAAATCCGCAGTGTCCTCATCGGTTTCTGTTCCGCCCGTCCACAAAGGGTGTAGAAGATTGATGTCGGATGCAAATAGATGGTAGGCTTCGGATTCGGTTTGCATGTGCTTGATGACCTCTTTGAGATTTGCCTTTTTCAAATTGTTGTACAGATTATGGAAGGCCAGCGTGCGATTGCAGGTCGGGAGGAAGAGGGTAGCCAGGAGATTCTTGTTTGTACCTTCGGCTTGCTGTACGCGCCACCCAGGTTGGACGGTTTTATGAACCATGAAAGCGACCTTCCCCAACGTCTTAACACCCGCCGCTTTAAGTTCTGCTTCCAATGCCTCTTCTTCTGCTTCTGCGTCTGCGTCTGCCCCCTTGTTATTCTCCTTCTCCTTCTCCTTCTCCATCCTGTCCTTCTTCTCCTGTTGCTTCTGCTTCTTCTGTGCTTGTCCAAGTCTGTCATAAGGTGACACATGCACTCTACGGCCAGGTTTGTCTTCCGCTTCGAGGTGTTGGTTTCCCTCGATGGAATACCAACGATCGTATTGGTAATTATTTACCCATGCGAAGTCGAGGGGGGGATCTTGGAGAAGAACGACATCAGGAGGTCGCCTACAGCTCTCGATGTAGTCTATGAGGGCTGTCAGTCTTTTCAAGGCCTTCTTTATATTGGCACTTATGGCCACAACCTCACCATCATTCATGATGGTGAGTGTGAAACCGTCCTCGAGCTCCTTTCTCTCACTCGTGGTCTTTGGAGCTTGGCGGGGTGCGCTCTCAGCGATGCTTTCCTTTGTCGGTTCCTTTGCCACTTCTTGTCAGTCGGTACCAATTGTGGTTAAAGCTCGCTAACATACCACAAGATGCTGCGGCTTCTTTTTCTTCGTTCGCTTCCTCTTCTTCTTCGCAGGCTTCTCCCCATCGGCGGGAGCCGCCTTGTCGCCCTCGGCGGGAGTCTCGTTAGCTGGCCCCATGACGTATGGGTATCAACTCTGTCTGCCGTATAGCGAAGGAACGGTGTTGCATAAAGAATTGATTGGTGATGCGCATTAAGCTTCGGTGCGATGGTAAAGACAAGGTAATTGAAGTTGTGTTCTGGTCACAATCGTATGTTGCAACAGAAGCTATGCTACCCCCAGCTTCACGGGGAATCTCAGCGTGTCCCATGGAGGGGACGGCGGCGTTCGCGGCTTCTCGGCGACGCACACGTGATCCAGCGAAGCCGCAACAGTAGCGGTGAACAACGCAGCGCCGTAGCCAATGTACCGTAGCAGAGTACGGCCGCAAGTACGGCCGAAGCGTGCACGGTTTATAAAGTGCGCTTTCGCTTAAGGCTATTAGCTATTCTTACTAACTTGCAACTACGTTAACTATAAGTTACTATTAGCTAAGTAATTTTTTATAACTTTATTCTTTTATATATTACTAACAGTCTTTTTAATTACCAAATAGAAGGCTTTACTTATTTTATTATATTAATTAAGATAAAAGCCTTTATTATCTTACTCCTAAGTAGATAAATCAACGCCATATATATATTACTAAGTATCTTTTTAATACTTTTTAATTACTAAGTAAAAGGCTTTTCTTTTTTAGTATATTATTTAAGATAAAAGTCTTTATTATTTTACTTTTAGATAGATTAAATTAATACTATATATCTGTACACCGTATGGGCAAGAGCACCTAAGGGTGTTGAGGTTTTAATATTACCGCACGATAGCATTACGTAGAAATCACGTGATGCCTGTGCGCTGCGGCCTGTGCGCCGCAGGATCTTCTCCTTTTCATTCGCACCCTCTCTAGAGATAAGCAATTAATACTAAGTTATTTTATTATGTTATTTTTTTTTGTATAATTGCCCTATATATCCTTTACACTTTTTAGTATAGAGAATTAGAATTTAATATCTATACAGCTAGCTATAGAGTACCTATTTAACACTAATTAGTAGTTAACTAACCCTTAACTACAAATTAGCAAGAGTGAAAATAAATTATATAAGTTATTATTAGCTATATAATTTATTTCGTATACTCTATTCTCTATACATAAGAGAATAGCAGACTAAAAACTTTATAAAGTTAGTAAGTAGATATCGCTACTATATAAAATAAAGAAAGCGATTATATAAGACGTTATTAGCTATATAATTTATTTTATTATACTCTATTCTTCGTATGTAAGAGAATAGTAGATTAAACCTTTATAGAGTTAGTAAGTAGATGTTACTACTATATAAAATATAGGAAGTAATTGTATAAAATATACAAAACCTATCCTTATTTATAGAAATAGCAGATTAACTCTTTTATTAAGTTAGTAAGTAGATATTATTACTACATAAAATTTAAGAGAAGATAGTGCACTAAGCATACTACTAGTAACTATATAAAGACATAGTTAGATAATAATAAACCCTAATAAAGCGCGACTCTTTGTACGACCAACCTATTAAACGAACTAGTTACGTAATGGCTACTCCTACTACCTCGTAAGAAGCCTTTACCGTCTCGCACAAAGTCCCCATTATCTTATAAGACAACACTAATATGCCTAAGTATACCGAACTATACAATTAGTATATTAAAGAAATAGAAATATTAGAGGAAATACTACGCAAGAGAATAAGACCTATATATTAGAATAATAAGATTAATATAGTAAAAAATTCTTCTTAGTTAGAAATATAATTATACGCGGCATATACTATTGCTAAGTATTATATATTATACTAGAAAGGGATAGCTTTCTTAGAGTTATTCTAGGAAGACTTTAAAGAATAGGAAGAATACTATTTTTTAGAGTTAGGCTGTGCATATAAGAGAGAGCTTATAGCAGTCCTAAGAGAAAAGAATATTAAGCTAAGAACAGATACTAGAGCTATAAATACTAGCAAGCTATATAAAGTAGCCTAAGGCAATATAGATACTACTTGTATAATACTGCCTTCGCTAGCTCGCTTAACTTCTTATACGTAAACACTAAGGCTAATCTTAAAGATATCTAAGCTAGTTAGGCTGTCGCACGAACCTAAATAGAGTAAGCCGCTACTACTATAGGCACCTACATAGCTATAGGTTTCTATAAACATCTTAAGAAAACCTTTATATAAGTACTAAAGATAATTCTATTTATACAAATAACTAAATAAACTACTACCCTTTACACATAGTACCTAACTACTATTTTGTTTACCTACTTGCGATTATTAAACGCCGTATAGAATAGAGCCACTACTAGTTAAACGCGAATTATAGGCACTGTACTAATCTATATAGACTAAGCCTATGCTATAATCCAATCTATACGAGCTTCTACCTAAGCATAACCTACCTCCTTAGAGAATTCTAGCTAATAAGATAATCTAATTTTAAAAGACATAAAATAAGGATAATAACTATACTAAAGCTCTATATAATATTTTAGTAGATAAGACTAAGATCTTTATAGATCTATATAGACGCCTAGATATTGCTAAGAATTAATACCTAGATATCTTTCTAGATATTCTTACTAGCTGTGCGGCATAGTATTATCTCTATACTATCTATTCTAGATAATTGTGGAAGTGTTTATACAAAGCACTTAATAGTTACTTTAACACTATTATTAACTATAACTAGTATTAAATAGACTAGACTATAATAACTTTTGCACAATGCTAGCGTAAGAACCCTAATAAGAGTCTGCACAAAGTCCTAGAGGCAATAATTAATAGGCTTACCCTCGCACAGAGAGTATTAGGTGCGGACTTTACTAGGAAAATTTCTCTCTATACTACTATTATACGAGCATATCGCGGACACCTAGAGCTAAAGTAGACTATGTTTACTCCTAAGTCTACTTATAAAGCTCTATTTGCTAATCTCTATGCGTTAATCTAAGTTGCAATTAATTGCTAATCTAATTAGCACTTATAAGAGGCTAATATATACTACACTAATTGCAAATATAACTTTCCTATATAAAGAGGCAGACTACTAGTTTCTTGTAGACGAGGATTTCGCGAACAATTTGTACTATTATTATCGCGATTTAGATCCCGATTAAACGATATTTATATAAGACTAAAGAAGTATTTTGTGTGCTATAAGAAAGGTTGTTAGTCTTCTAACCATTCGCGTAATAAGCGTACTCGCGTAATAAGGTAGTATATTACCTTTTATAAAGAGTATAATAATGAAACGCCTTTATACAAAACTATTTAGTCCTATATTTAGGACATAGAAGAGTATAATAATAAGGAACCTACTTTGCATAAAGAAGAGGAGTAGAGTAAAGATAATAAGGATGGCCATAATTAAGTGTCCTACCTAACCACTGCTGCCTATCTTTACTACACGACTAGCGAATATATCTATAAGATAGAGCCAGAGGAGTGTGCGGAATAGTTTATCCTTAAAGATTAATACTATATAATATACTAAGGTAAACTATAGGATATAGGTGTAGTAAAGATTTCTACTATTGGCAAAGCACAGCTAGAGGCATACATATAAAAGAACTCCTATATAAAGATTAATTAGATACCTAGTAACACTAATATTAGCTTTGGAGGTTAGAATCTATAAGGATTTCTAGGAACTGTACAAATTACGAATTTAATAGGAATGATTACCTACTATATCCTAGACACTCTAACACCATTTCTACTATTACTAGTAGATACTAATAAGCTAGATGCCTACTTTAACAATATTCTAGATATTATTGTACGAAAGGACGGCATAACTATACCTATTATACGCAAATAAGAACATCCTTTCTTTAATATTAGTAAGGAAGAAACCATATCTTTCTTTACTAAATAAGAACTCCGTTGCCTTTATTAACGATTCGGACATCCCTATATAGAAAGCCTTTAGAAGATGCTTACTAACGCTGGCTATAAAGTAGATGCCACTATACTAAACAAAATTTAGAAGTTTTGCCACCACTATTCATTATACAAATAAACCCCGCGTCGCTTTAAGTTTACTATTAAGGATAATACTCACTTTAACTATAAGATTATTATTAATATTATATGTATTAGAACTAGAGACGTACTATATATTATAGATATAGACATATTATTTTAAGCTATAATCTTCTTAAAATTAATGTCCGCACAAGATGTGTAGGAAGCCTTTTATAGATACTAGATTAATGTCTACTAAGGTCTACCTAACTATATTATATATAACCTAGGTACGAACTTCGTATTAGATAAGTTTAAGAATCGCGCGAAGATTATTAGTGTAACCTATAGGCAGATGCCTATAGAAGCATATTAGGTAATAGAGAAGGTTGAGTGTTCGCATATACCTCTCTGCAGAGACTTTAATATTCTTAAGGCTAAACTAGAAGATTATATAGATAAGGAGGACATCCTTTAGATAGCTATTAAAGCTATTAATAATACTATAGGCCTAGATAGCCTTGTATCCACACTGCTAGTCTTTGGCGCATATCCTAGAATTAACATAGATTCTTCTCTATTGCCTAATATTATCGCACGTATAAATGCCATATAAAAGGCGATAAAGATGTTATAGAAGAAAAGGGATAAGACTAATATTAATTGTGCGCTAAACACCTATAATGGTTTGTTAGCAGCACATAAAGTCCTTAAGCTCCTACTTAAATCTAAAGTTATAATCTAGAGAAAGAAAGGTGAATAAACAGGCCTGTACAAAATTAAGGACATTAAGGATAGAGATGCAATCCTTAATCTAGAAAATAGTCTAGTAAAGTTTTGCTATACGTAAGTTAAGCTGTACTATTGCAAAGAAGATTACACTTTCCTACTATTATATAAAGTAGATAATGCCGCCCCGATATAAAGAGATCTTCTAGAGAAGAGGAGAAGAGGCCGCCTAAGGAAGAATGCTGTATTCCTTTCTTAAAAGAAGACAAGCGATTGGGAACTATCTCTAAAGCTCTATGTAGAAGATACAATTACAACACCTAGAGCACCTTTTAAAGAGTTAGACTATATAGAGATAAACACTCTAATCGCTAATAGCATATTTACGATTCTTCTCTTTAACCTATCTAAGCATAAGGGCAGAATCTTTAATCTCCGCCTTGTATAAGAAGTTAAGAGCAAGACTACTTAACTATATAAGAAATTCCGCCTTGTGTTTGCTAGCCACTCTAATAAGGAGAAGGATAAAATCCTTACCTAATTACCTACTATCTAAAGAATAAGCCAGCGTCTACTTTTTACGTTAGGAGTAAGCCTTTAGGTAATATACAGAATGCATTTCGAACTATAAGATATTACCTAGGCCTATATTTAGTCTACTAACAAACTAAACCACACGCTCTATACTAGACTACTTAAGAAACTACGCATAAACTTTCTATAAGATATAATCTTCTATATTATACAACTACTCTATAGTGTAGCTAAATTAGGTCTTTACTAGTTTAAGACCTACTATAACTACTATAAAGAGAAACTTAGCATAAAGACTTTATTATACAACCTATGTCTGCTTATTACTAATAAAGGAGAGCACACCTTTAGGATCACTAGCCTTTAGATAGATAATACTCTTAGCATTATTAATAAGAACTTCGCATAAAGAGAAGAAGAACAGCTAAAGAAAGTAGCCTTCTGTGCAAAGAATAAGACTATTCTTGCTAAAGACCAACCTATTAAGTTTAATAGTGGAAGAATTCAGCTTATATATAACACTATAGTTCTTATATAAAAAGGGCAAGTAAAGGGCCTTCGCACAATTAACCCTAAAAATAAGAGTGCCGCTTAGAGGTATGTAGAGCAGCGTATAAAAGGCGTCTATATTGCATCTATATGCTAACTAGAAGTCGCATTCAATTTGTCTATTACTGCTCAGACTATATTACTCTCGCATAAAGATATTAAGGCATTAAACGTACAAATCTAATAGTAGATTAATAATAGTAAGCGCGGTCTTATCTTTATACTATTAGATCTTTAATGCGCAAAGCTGTTTATCTTTACTAATGGCTTATTTGCTAACAATAAGGACCTAAGCTTATAGCTAGAATTTCTAATCGCTCTAGGCAATAAGTATTATATAGGTAATAGCGATAACTTTAAGATTCTGGCAAATATTATATACTAGAATTTAACTAAGTGTAAGAGAGTAATAAGAAGCGTTCTTGCTAGTAAGCTATATAATATAGTAGGAGAGTTTAATAATACTATTACTATTAGTATAACTCTCTAGAAGATTATACACACGCTTAGTCTATCGCTAATTTCTATAGTTGTCTATACAAATTTAAAGTCTCTCTATAACTACCTTATATAACTAGAAACCATAAATAAGAAGCGTCTTATAATTAATATTATATCACTCCGCAAATTATACAAGCACCGTGAAATCTCTAAGATTAGATAGATTAATAGAAAGGATAACCCTACTAATGCCTATATAAAGAAGACCCCAAACTAGGCTCTAGAGTCCTTAATCTCTAGCAACATCTTAATAATCACTGTTAAAGCATTAGTAGATCGCCTTGAGCCCGCCTACGCGAGCTCTTCCTAGTCTTCACACAGGACTATTTCCTTATTATTTATTTATTCTTTCGTGTAATATATTTATTTAATTCTTTCTGCACGCACATATTACTTAAAAATGCGTTTTTTTTCTATCTATTTATTTGCATAGAAAGAGAAGAGACACAGCACACATTTATTTAGAGAAGAGTTTTTTTATTTTAGTACTTATAGACAATGTCTAGAAGTGTCTATCCTACTATCTAGCCCTATCCTATGCGATAATTGCACCTAGTACTATGGCTCTGCCATACGCAAGAACTACATAATCCTGCCTAAAAGTTTGCCACTATACAACACTTAGTAAAGGGCCTAGGGTCAGAGTTACCGCCATAGTAGTGAGCGCACGCAGTGTCCCTAAGAACACCGCGCAACTAGATAAGGAGCGCGCGAAAGTAGCCCTCGCGCTAAATAAGCTTAGCAACCTATAGACAGAGGTCTATACTAGTCGTAAGAATAATATTAATATTATGCGAAGGCAGATATGCAACACGTAACTCCTTAGCTTATTTTTTATAGTTAGTATCTATATAAAAGTAAAGAATAGAGGAACTTATATTAATAGAGATGCTCTAGATAAACGTATAGTTTGCCTAGGAACTAGTTAGGAGGTTAATACGCATTCTTCTGCCTAGAAGAGCCACTATAGTAGTATTAAAGCCAGGGAGGCCTAGCTAGTTAAAACCCACTAGTATAAGCGCTATTGTCTACACTAAGTTAGCATTATACAGAGACAAGATATTATATAATAAGGGACACAATTTAGAACTATAAAAAATAGGAAATTAGCTTAATAAAAAGAGAAAAGAGCTAGAAAGAAGGGATACGTACAGAGAGATATTTAAAGTAGAGGATAAGAAAGAGAAGAATAGAAAGAGGAAAGCCCACCTTATATGCCTCTTCCTTCTGTCCAGAGCCTTAATTCCTACCCCTTATTAGCGTTTGTCTTTCTCTTATCTAATATTACACAATTGCCCAACATCGCTACCTAAACAAATAAGATAACTAGGTCTACCTATTATATAAGAAAGAAACTAAGTAAAAGAACTCTATATAAATAACACATTATTGCTGCAATCTTATTATTAACTATATAATCTTACTCTTAACCGCTATTAGCCAGACTACTACTCTACTACTAATAAGCCTAATCGCGCCTTTAATAAATGGCAGTAAAGTATAATAAATAGTTACTTAATAGAATCTTCCTATTAACTATAGCAAACTAGCTAGAGTAGGAGGCGTATAGACGGGGGAATAATAAATAGACAGAGTGAATATTAGCAAGTAGATAGTTCGTGCAGAGAAAGTGAGAACCACTAATAGCAACCTTAAAATAAAAAGTTGCTAGTGTTTATACACCATATAGGCAAGGGCACCTAAGAATATTAAGATTTTAATATTGCCGCACAATGGCATTACGTAGAGATTACGTAATGTCTATACGCCGCGGCCCGTGCGCCGTAGGATCTTCTCCTTTTCATTCGCACCCTCTTTAGAGATAAGTAATTAATACTAAGTCGTTCTATTATGTTATTTTCTTTTCCTTATACAATCGCCCTATATACCCTCCACGCTTACTAGTATAGAGGATTAGAATTCGATGTCTATACAGCTAGCTATATAGTACCCATTCAACACTATATATATTACTAAATAGTCTTTTTATAAAGAGCCCTCTTTTTATACTCTTTTTAATTACTAAGTAGGAGTCTCTACTTTTTTATTATATCATTTAAAATAAAAGACTTTATTATTCTACTTCTAAATAGTTAATTTAATAATATATAATATTATTATATATAACTATTACTATATATAACTATTACTATATTTTTATAATTACCTTCTTACGCTCTTTTTAATTACTAAGTAGAAGGCTCTACTTTTTATTATATTATTTAAAATAAAACTATTTATTGTCCTACCCTAGGTAGATTTAATTAATATCATATAACTATTACTAAAAAAAGTAAAGCTTAGCTAAGTAAGTAGTACTATATAGTTAACTAGAGAGTATATATAACTAGTATGTGTGGCGTTAAATTAACTATCTAGGAGTAGCACGACAAAGGCTTTTATCTTAAATAACATGAGAAATAAAGCAGAGCCCCTGCTTAGTAATTAAAAAGAGCGTAAAAAGGTAATAAAAAAGTTAACTAGTATAGTATAGATTATAAATCCCTTTATTTATTCTTTATAAGAGATTTATTCTCTACTAAGAAGTAGTACTAGTTATCTATACTTTCTAGTTAAGAGATAATATATAACTTAGTTATAACAAATAGCAGACTATCTATTAACTACTATCAATAATACTACTATAAAGAAAGTTAATAATAAATTATTATTATTTTGTGTATATTTTGTTACTACTACTATATGCTAGGTACTAGGTTTTAGTGCCTTCTATTTTACTTCTCTCTATGTATAGTATAGACTTAACCTTAGTTAGAATCTTCACACAATAAAGATCTTTAATACTTTCTAGTTAATTTTAAAATTATAATTAGGGCGTATTTAATTCTAGTAGTTTAGGTGTTAAATTAACTATTAAATTAATAACTAAGTAAACTAGATGTATAACTAATATTATAATTCGGTTTTTACCTTTTTATAATCTTTTTAATTACTAAGTAAAAGGCTCTACTTTTGTCTATACACTGTGTAGGCAAGGACATCTAAAGATGTTAAGGTTTTAATATTGCTATATAATAGTATTATATAGGAATTATATAATACCTATGTGCCGCGGCCTATATGCTATAGGATTTTCTTATTTTTATTCGCATCCTCTTTAGAGATAAATAATTAATATACTAAGTTAGTTCTATTATATTATTTTCTTTTCTTATATAATTATTCTGTATACTCTTTACACTTGCTAATATAGAGTATTAGATTATAATATCTATATAGCTAGCTATAGAGCCTATGTAATACTAATTAGTAGTTAACTAACCCTTAACTACAAACTAGCAAGAGTAAAGATAGATTATATAAGTTATTATTAGCTATATAATTTGTTTTATTATACTCTATTCTCTATATATAAGAGAATAATAGATTAAACCTTTATAGAGTTAGTAAGTAACTATTACTACTATATAAAATAAAGAAAGCAATTATATAAGATATACAAAACCTATTCTTATCTATAGAAATAGTAGATTAACTCTTTTATTAAGTTAGTAAGTAGATATTACTACTATATAAGATTTAAAAGAAGATAGTGTACTAAGTATACTACTAGTAACTATATAAGTATATAGTTAGATAATATTACTAATCTAAGGTGCGACCCCTCGCTTACATTATATTACTCTTTTGGGACTAGCTTAATTACTAAGCGACGTCCTAAGCAAGGCTATGTATATAGCCTGCCTACGTATCCACCGTACGTAGGTATTGCTACTATCTTATATTTAGATTCTAATATCTACTATTATTTTATATACAGTATAATAACCTCTATAGTGCCCTTACACTATAGTAGTAATTATTAAGCTATAGCTTAACTATCTATAGCCTATCTCTAAGGCGTTACTAATAACGCCTATTAATAGACGTAGTAGGTAGAGCGCTTCTATGTCCTTAAGTACCTTATGTATTAGAAGTATAGATGCCTTCTCTAGAGCATTACTAACGTAACTAATAGCGATAATAATAATACTTACCTATAGGCTACCTATTAATAATAGGTGTAGTAGAAAATAAAGAATTAGCTTTACCTTATAAAGTATGTAGATTACATCTTATAAGATGTTAGCCTCTTAGTATTATTATAATAGATAGTTCCTAGAAGGATAACTCACTTATGGATAACATAGCTCCTAATAATAACTCATAAGCTTAGTAAGCTTTATATATAGTAACTATTATGGTAGTTATAAGAATAGCTTACTAATAAGCAAATCTAGTTATTATAATAACTATAAGCCTAACTTACTTAGATGAGCCATCTATAGTTATAATTATTAAACTTATTATAGATTATTATAAATCTTTGTGATCCCGTTTACCTTACTAATAAGAGATAAGACAATATTAATATTATCGCTTAGATTTAATAATAGTAACGTCTCTAACTATAATATCTTCTCTATTACTTACAATATACTATAATAATAGTAGATAGTTATATAGGACCTCTACAATAATAGTAGAAGGTTATAATACATAGGACCTTTATAATAATAATAGATAGTTATATAGGACCTCTACTATAATAATAGTAGACAGATATATAAGACCTCTATAATAATAGTAGATAGTAATAACCTAGATAATTTACAGCCTAAGGTATAGTTATAAGTTAAGTTAGTAAGATCTATACTTCTAGTAAATTGCTCTAGTGTAGTATAATAGTAACCCTAGTTATTAGGTGCACTTATTTTGCGTAGTTAAAAGTCTTAAGACCTTATAGTAATTCTAATAAGTCTTATCTACTTTAGCAAAAGTCTAAAGAGTTTAATATTACTATATAAGGTCCTAGGTTTTTATATATACCTAGAATCTTATAGTTATATATAGGCCAGATTATAATGCCTAGTATAAAAGTAACTATTATAACTAGTAGTGCTACTTATCTTGCTCTTAACTTTGCAACCTTAATCTCTAATTTAAATTATATACTTACTAAGAGACAAACCTATTATATATAGTAGATAAGATGGTAAGACTAAGCAATAAGAATAATAATAATACTAGCTTTTATAAGAAGCCCTGCAACTTTACTATTACGTCTTAGGCAGAGGTCCTAACTTAGTAGAGCACTACTTAGGGTACCTTGCCCATAGACTAGGATAAGTTAGATAACAACTTACTAGAGATAAAGCAACAACGTAATAAGCGTAAAGTTATCTTTAAAAAGGGACTTCTTTAACCTAAAGATTACAATAAAACTTTTACAGATAATAATAATAATAATAATAATAATAATAATAATAATAATAATAATAATAATAATAATAATAATAATAATAATAATAATAATAATAATAATAATAATAATAATAATAATAATAATAATAATAATAATAATAATATCTAACCTTTTAACAAAAGTAACCCTTTTGTTAACATATATAATTAACTAACTATAATATATAACTAATAA